>JAFCMP010000545.1:0-618947 GCA_017506865.1 Tribonema minus | reverse complement strand
CCTAACCCTAACCCCTAACCCCTAAACCCTAACCCTAAAAACTAAAAACCCTAACCCTAACCCTAACCCTAACCCTAACCCTAACCCTAACCCTAACCCTAACCCTAACCCTAACCCTAACCCTAACCCTAACCCTAACCCTAACCCTAACCCTAACCCTAACCCTAACCCTAACCCTAACCCTAACCCTAACCCTAACCCTAACCCTAACCCTAACCCTAACCCTAACCCTAACCCTAACCCTAACCCTAACCCTAACCCTAACCCTAACCCTAACCCTAACCCTAACCCTAACCCTAACCCTAACCCTAACCCTAACCCTAACCCTAACCCTAACCCTAACCCTAACCCTAACCCTAAACCCTAACCCTAACCCTAACCCTAACCCTAACCCTAACCCTAACCCTAACCCTAACCCCCTAACCCTAACCCTAACCCTAACCCTAACCCTAACCCTAACCCTAACCCTAACCCTAACCCTAACCCTAACCCTAACCCTAACCCTAACCTAACCCTAACCCCTAACCCTAACCCTAACCCTAACCCTAACCCTAACCCTAACCTAACCCTAACCCTAACCCTAACCCTACCCCCTAACCCTAACCCTTAACCTTAACCTAACCCTAACCCTAACCCTAACCCTAACCCTAACCCTAACCCTAACCCTAACCCACAGCGCGCCTGTCTGCCTCAAGTGACTCCAGCACCTCCTCTGCCTCTGCCGCCTTCTTAGTTTCCAACATCTTGGAGAGTTCAATCTTGCCCTGCTCCGAAATCCCTTCGAATGAACCACCCTCTCCACCTACCCAGCCCACGCCTGAGCGTGCCCAGTCTACTTCCAGGTCGTCTCGTGCAGCGTCACGGTCGGCGCCTGCGTCGCGACATGCATCCATCCACTCATCTGCTGCACCTTCGAGGTCAGAGTCCAGATCCCAGGCGCGCGGGCTGTCGGTGGAGCTTGAACTTGCACGAGACTCGGTATCACTGACAGATGCATCCTGGTCATTGCGGTTGCGACGCCTGTTGTGCCTGTTGTGCCGCTGGCGACGCTCGCGGATAGCACGGCGTGCCTGCTCAAGCTCGCGCTCAAGCCCGCCTGGGGCGTCATCGTGGCCCCACCCATCATCGGAGCTGTCGCTGGCACCAGCCGCTGGGCCCCCTTCTCTCTCCCGCTCCTGCGCACGAGCAGCCCTGGTGCTTTGCTCAACGAAGGTTTCCCACTCTCGAATGACGTGTGCATGGTCGGGTTCGGCAACAACTCCGCCATCAGGTGGCGCTGCCATGCCCCATGCATTGTACCTGCCACCCACCCATGGTCTGAAGCGCAACAATGCGTACATGCAGTTACTCCCAGTATTTCTCCCCAGCACGCTTGGAGGACCTCTTGGGGAAGAAAAGCACCACACGTCTGCGGTCATGCCTTTGCAACACATCACGCACCGGCTTCTGCCTGGGGCTGTATACATAGTACTCAGCTGCAAACTGCTGGTATGACATTGTTCGTAGCATGTCATCTTTAGGCTTGGGCTCGCCCGGCAATCCTGGTCTTGCCCAGAGGTTGTCGTCCATGCGGCTCGCGTATGCCTCCTCCAGTGTGATGTGGAAGGCAGGCTGGTTGTCATCACCATCGCCGCTGCTGCTGGTGACACTTCCGGGATTATGGGACCCCTTCGTCTTGTTGGCGCTCTTCCTGAGTCGGCGCGTCACAGTCCTGCTTTAATTCAGATACACACGCACAAACTGCTCTGTGCAACTGACGACTGACAGGTTCAGGTTAAGGTCCGCTGTCTCTTGAGCACCCATGTCGCGCTGACCGTGTGCCTTCAGCATGACTGAGCGCAATACCCTCGCTGTCGGCTCATCGCGGTCGGCGTACCGTACAGTCTGACGTAGCAGGCCCTGAGCACCACCCGATTTTTTTCGGCTTTCGTTGCATACTTGGCCAAGTAATCAATGGCTCTCCCGACATCGATGATGAGCTGCATATCTACATTGGCCCCCCAGTCCTGCAACTGTGTGCGGTTGTGGTAGTTCATCCACCGGTCGTTGCGAGCCTGCAGTAGTGTACCCACCACTCTGCCTTTGCTGTTGATCTTGAAATGCAGCGTGTTACGCTCTCGCAATTTCTGGGGAAAGTCAAAACGACACACGAGCGGGTCATCGAGCTCAGCCTCTGCCGGTTGCTTGGACTCCGAGGCGAGGCCTCTACTAGTACCATCACTGGTTTGTTGTCCTCCCTCAGGCTGTTTGTTTTTCTTGGGTTTGCTGCAGTAAGCAGGTATGCACCAGTGCCGCTGCACGACCTGCAACTTTCCTGAGTAGTCTGCCGCCATGGCCTCACTGTCGCCCCTACCAGTCGTGAGAAGTGGCTCAGCAGGGACACTGCACGGGTGTGCCGCGCCTGCTGCAGGGTTAAACTTGGTGCTTTCATCACGTCTGTCGGCTTCTGCATCAACCGGCAGCGGTGTCTGAGGAGTGGCTGACACTAACCAGTCTCCGTAGCTGACAATCTTCGCCTCCGCCGCCACCCCCTGACGCACGCGCTTGCGAAACCTGCGCACCTTTGCCTCTGATGGCGGGTGAGCTTGCACCCGCTCCAGCAACTCATCTTCGTCATCTGGGTACTCATCACCATTCCACCATTTCTGATCGACCGGGTGAGCGCCGCTGGCATCAGCGGCGGCGAGAAAACGTGCTGCAACGACCTCTACGCACTGTTTTGGCAAGTTTGGGCAGCCCCGGATCGTTGCGCAGTTTGCACATGCCGTGCGCATGTATGGTCGCGCGCATCTGGTACTCGAGCCTGTACCACACCCACGCTGCGCCCAGCAAGGGACTTGAAAAAACAGTCCACAGAATGCGCCAGCCGAGTGCAAAACCACGCATCCACCAAGTGCGGATTTTCTCGGACTGCTGCGTAGCGCGCAGATGGGTCTGCACTAGGTTTCGATCCGGGCAGCAGCTGGTGCAAGTCAGCGCTGTGGTTATCTGCGAAGGAGAATGTGAACCAGACCGTGCCTACACCGAGCTGCTCATTCACTGCCACCAACTCTTCCCTTCTACTGTTGAAGTAAGCATCCGAGCCTGTAATGTTCGCTGCATACCGCTGCATGCGGCCCGCCAGATCCCGCAAGCCCTCCTCGTCCAGAGCCTGCAGCTCCTGCACTGTCATGTTTGCATCTCCAGGGTTCTGCTGCATGTACACGCTAGTTTGGCCCAGTAGGCTGTGCCGCTCACGCATGTTTTGGACGTAATGTGGAGCTCGCGGATGCGATGCGAAAGGATACACGAGCTCACGAAAGCCAGTATCAGTGACCTTGACATAGGCATACTTCGTCAGGTGGTTCGCTGCTTGCGTCAAGGTGACAGCCACTTTGCGAGTGGGATCTGTGGGGTCTCCTTTGCCTGTGGGAAAAATGCAGGGAAACGCTTTTGCAAGCAGACCTGGTGTCTTGAATTCATTCAGGGGCTCAGGTCCGCCCTGAGGCCATTTCAAGTAAGGACGTAGTGCCTCCTGGAGCTCTGCTACAACCTGCTGTTGCTCAGGTTCTTCGGACTTGTCCACTGGCCAAAATGATTCCGTTACAGCTGGCAGCGCATCTTCTCCGTCACCCTGATCTGGCCCTGCGGCCCGCTCTCGGTTGCGCTCCCATTGGCAATCTGAGTCTGGCTCCGAGTCAGAGGCGTCGGATTCTTCTGTGTTCAATTCAGAGGAACGAGATTTGGCGGGGCTCTCAGACTGGGTGCCGGACTGAGTGCGCTCACTAGCAGGCTGGCGCTCGACGGCCCGGCGGCCAAGCGCAACGGCGCGGTCTACAACTGACAGTACCTTATTGGCGCGCCCCCCCAGTCCAGCGGCTGTTTGCTCAGCCAGGGCCTGAAATGCGCTGCCATTCTCAGGAAGCTCTGCAATTGCTGCCTGATCTATGGTGATGTGGCGGTAATGGGGGTTCTGCTGCTGCAAAAAGCTCAACCATTGCAACACAGCATTGCGCCTGACCTTGAAGTCCTTAATTTCGTTGCGAGTAGCCTGAGCCTGGCCATCATGCTCATCAGGTCCTGCTGCAGCGCCTTCTTCGCGTGTCACTGAGTTGACTTCTTTGCGAATCAGCAGCAGTATTGGCAAGTCACTGTACCTACGCGGCAGTTCTTTAGCAAACTCTCCAACATCCTGAGGCAAAGCTACACAGTGCCCTTTGTAACCCAGCTGCCCTCCCTTTAGCCGATGCACTTTCATGACTGGTGCTGCCAGGGCAATCAACATCTCTTCTACTTGCGACAGTTTTGGGAGGTGGGGGGGGGGGGGCGCCTGGGTGCATGTTGTTTTCTGCAGAAAATAGCGGGCATGACGGCGTTGGTGCATCTTGCTCATTGGTGTTTTGCTTTTTTTTGTTTATGCTTTTCTGCTGTTTGGCGCATGCAACACACACAGCAGTAACGTGAGCCGAATTTTCATCAGCCGCTGGCTTAGGCCGCCCTGACAGTGGCTTTGTGAACCATGCCTGGCTTCAAACAGAGCAATGCTGAATATAGTAGGAGTTTACTGTCTCGTGGAACCCAGACATTACGTTGCGTGTGTAAATGTGCTCATGCATGGGTGTGGGCACATCCTGAGAGGCACAGCGAGTCGTCTGAGCAAGGTGAGACTCAGACTCGGAGTTGGACTCTGATGCAGGGCCTGGCTCAAAAAAGCTCTTGTGCAGAGCTTCAAAAGATCGCTTCAGCTCTGCTGTCCCCGCTGTTGCGGTACCTACACTCGCCGCAAAGTGCCTGCTCGGCCGCCGCCGCGGCTGGGGACGAGCAGGGCTGATCTGGTCCGTTGGCCCAGGGTTGGTGTCGCGTGCGCGTTTGGCACGTTCAGCTTCTTTGCTCCGGCGTGCTGCAGCATGAGCGGGCGTCTCACTTGCGCGCGCAGCACTTCGCCTCAGCTGCTGCGCACTACGGCGTGCTGCAGTATGAGCAGGCGCCTCACCTGCGCGTGCAGCGCTTTGCCTCAGCTGCTGCGCACTACGGCGCGCAACAGCTTCAGCAGGCGCCTCTTTCTGGCATAGCGTGTTGGTAAGGTCTCGCTTGGCCGCCAGACGCAAACAGGTGTCAGCAGCATCCTCGGTGGCATGCTGCAATGCGTACCTATTCCTGTCCTTTCTACGCTTCTTGCTGCGAACTGTCTCCCACCCTTGCTCATCTGGGGTTGGCTCATACCTCAATTTTTGGGACTTGAGGTTGCCAGACACAACTGCTGGGTCAATGCCCTTCTTCGCTGCAAATCGCTGCATTTGTTTACTCTTGGTGGGTGTGCTGATCGTTGCATCTTTGAACTTCACAGTCATCATGTCTGCTGCCTCCTTCAAAGTCTGACGCGCTGGCCCAATACGCATTCCAGGCCCCGCATACACCACCGGGCGGTCACTCAGCCGTACAAATGGCATCACATTCGCATACGAACGCCACATATACAGTAGCCGCCCAGCGCTGAAGTCTAGGGCCTCACAGTGATTGCAGCCCCAGTTGTACGCAAAAGGTGTCCCGAGTTGAACAGGCACCACCCACTGCTGCCCTTCATGTGTCACGCTCATGGGGTAAAGGAAAATATGTATGGCATCTTCCGGGCGCGCACCTGGTTCGATGAAGGAACTCCACGGCATTTCAGAATTCTCAACCTGAAGGCCTCCGGTCTCTGGGTCGACTCCCCACAGAAAGATGCTGCGTCGCAGGTGCTCCTTGTAGTATCGAAGGTGGTAGACACTCATCTGGATCACAGTGAGTCGATCAAACGGGATACAATGTCACGTGGTGCATGATGTGAGGGAAAGTGTCCTTCCAGCGCATCAATACCTGTTGCATGCATGAAGTGCAATGCATATCACTGATGCACACCCCACCAGTGACTCAGACTGACTCAGAGGCCATGCCATGATGATCATCACAATGTTAAATTTTGTCACCCAAGCATAGTTGTTGAGAAAGCGGCGCTCCAAGTGCCCCAGCAGCTCTTCAGCCCATGTCATGGGCGGAACGCGGCCTCCATCCTTCCTTGCAGCCTCGCGCCGCTGCAGCCACAAGCTATCCAGCACACCAGCATTGGCCCAGCGCTCACGTGTTGAAGGCAGCACAGGTAGAGCGTGCTCAGGCTGCCAACAAAAGCAGCAAGCCAGAAGAGAGCGGCAGCAGTGCGGTCAGCTGGGAAGCCCGCCGGAGGAAGCCAAAGCTGCCAACTCATCCAACCAGCGGCGCCTGGTGGTGCGTGCTTTCCAGGTTTAAAAACTCACCAGCTGTGCTGCAGCAGCTTCTCGCAACTCAGCAATGCTGCGGTAGCGACCCTCCGTCAAGTCCGCCACCACCAGGTCTGCCACCGGTGCCTTGAATGCGCGGATCTCCGCCTCGCTGTAGGTTTTGGCAGGCTGATTCCCCTGAGCAATAGCCACGCCATTCATCAGACTGATGGGCCCACAGTTGCCCATGGCTTCAGTCTCAATTCGCCTTGCATGGCCATAGGGCACAGGACTCGGCAGATAGGCCACTGCTGGCATCGCCGCCATTGCTGCCAACGCTGCCAGTCGCCCAAAGAGAGCCACAGCCAGAAGCACGTGCATGCGCAAAGACTGTGTGGCCGTGTCCGGCTTTTTTATTGTTCGAAAGTTTCCCAGGAAACTTTCATTTGTCGAACACAAACAAACAAACTCGGGGTCGCCTTCCCGGCACATACGCGCACGCGCGCGCGGCCTAGATTCTCACTCTGCTCTGCAAGGCCAGGGGCCCTGCTGCGAGCTTCGCTCGCAGATCATGAGCATACGCGCGCGTGGCCTAGATTTGCGGCGCTCTGCTCGGCAAGGCCAAGGGCCCTGAGACGACGACAATCTGGTTCGATATTTTCTGTGTGAGCATGAAGCACATACCTTGTTGAAGATTTGGGGATTTCCTGGGTCGTAGACCCAGGCTTCCGTCGAAAGTTAAAAAGTGGTTGGTGTGCAGAACGATTTAGCGACGCAGGCCGAGAGACGCTGGCGGATGGGGCTTGGGCGAAAGCTTAGGAGACTGGCGAATTCATTCTGGGGTCGCCGCCGTCTGCGGCCAGCGTGTGCCTCGGCACGAGGGAAAAAAGCCGGATTTCTTGGCGGTGAAGCGGGCCACATGGCTTTTTTATTGACACGTGGACAAGCTCAGAGAGCTTTCACTAGACAGATTCACTGGGTGCCACGTGTCATTTGACACGTGTCACGCGCTCAGGGGCCGCGGTTGCCACAATGTACAGTGTGCAAGCCTCTCAGTCCCGAGGCTCGCGGGGCAGTGCCTCGCCGGCCTTGCGGTCACCGTCATGCAGCGCCCACGGTGTGCAGTAGAGCAGGAAGCAGCGCGTAAGCAGGCTAAGCGAGGTTGATGGCAACAGCGGTCGTCTAGACCTGCACCTGCACTTCAGGAGACAGGCAAGCAGGTACCTGTGACCGACCTCCGTGCAGGCGCCTGTTGGCGCCCAGGATTGCCATGTGTACTCTGCTGCAGTGCTGTCCGCATGCGGAGGACGGAGCTCGGAGCTGGAGCGCGTTTGTGGAGAGCAGCAGCGGCAGCTCAGGACGTGCTGAAGGTTGGCGCGCGCTTACGGAGTTGTTGGAGCATTAGCCATGCCAGAAGCCGCAGCAGCAATAACAGCAGCGTCTGGAGCAGCATCAGCAGCACCAGCACCGACAGCACCACCAACAGCAGCAGCAGCACCAGCAGCAGCACGCGCATAACTTCGTTGCTCACATGCAGACGACGGAGCTTGTGGCACCAGCAGCAGCACACCCATAACTTCGTTGCTCACATGCAGACGACGGAGCTTGTGGCTGTTTGCATTGCGGTTATGAGATCGACGACAGCAGCTGCAGCTGCGCTGGCAGCTCAGGATGGACCTATGAAGTAGAGCGCGTTTGGAGTGTCGGCAGCAGCATGCAGAGGCACTATCCTGTTGGCGCCCAGGATTGCTACATACATCCACTCCCCTGGAGTGTTGCCCAGATGTGGAGGACAGAGCAAGGGGCCGGTGCGCGCTTGTGGGATTGCTGCTAGCAACAGCAGCGCTCGGGCGGCGCTAGGGATTGGAGCGCGCTTGTGGACTCGTTGGCAGCAGCAGCAGCAGCAGCAGGACCTGCATTCGTTCCGCACCTGCATGCAGAGGCACTTTTTTGGGGCCGATAGATTATGGCGCCCATGATTTCTACAACCACTCCTTTGGAGTGTTGCCCGAATCAGGATGCAAGGGGGGGGGCTGGAGCGCGTTAAGCCTGCGCGCTTGCAAGCAGCAGCAGCAGCAGCAGCTTTGCCGGACCCAACTGTGACGGCACCACATTGTGGGGCTTGCTGCAACCACAATGGCGCTAGAAGTGTCACCCGCGAGCTGAGGGCGGACATGTGTGCTGGAGTGTGATTACAGTGCAGCAGTTGCTGGACTCCGCAACTGCAGGGGGAGGGCATGCAGTCGTCGTAGTGGTAGCTGTAGTTGGGAGGGAATGGGGCGCTCTGCCATGGGAGTCGTCGCTAATGATATTGTGTCTATATGCAATATGCTCTGCATGACGCACTTTCTAACATACACGCCTTAAGGTCAAGTGCTGATGAATGTATAGCAGCGCGTTGCTCAGCCGCACACAAACCCGGGTTGGGTCTGGGTCTGGTCTACGACCCAGGACTCCGGCAGCGCAGCTGCTTTCAAGTTAGTCAAACGGGCGGGCGTTACTTTCGTAGAGATTCCTGGGTCGTAGACCCAGGCTTCCGTCGAGTTTGGTTACGGTGGTTGGTGTGCAAAACGGTTTAGCGACGCAGGCCGAGAGGCGCTGGCGGCTGGGGCTTGGGCGAGAGCTTAGGGGACTGGCGAATTTCTCCTGGGGTCGCCGCCTTCTGCGGCCACCGCGTGCCTCGGCACGAGGGAGAAGCCGGATCTCTTAGGCGGAGAAGTCGGCCACGTGGCTTTTTTATTGACACGTGGATAGGCTCAGAGAGCTTGCACTAGACAGATTCACTGGGTGACGCGTGTTATTTCGACACATGTCACGCGCTCAGGGGCCCCGCGCTTGTACAAGTATCGGAGGCTCGTAGTGCCTCGCGGCCTTGCGGTCACCGTCATGCAGCGCCCACGGTGTGCAGTAGAGCAGGAAGCAACTCATAAGCAGGCTAAGCAAGGTTGGTGGCAACAGCGATCGTCTAGACCTGCACCAGCACTTCAGAAGACAGGCAAGCACGGTACCTATGATCGACCTCCATGCAGGCGCCTGTTGGCGCCTAGGATTGCCATGTCTACTCTGGTGCAGAGCTGCCCGCATGCGGAGGACGGAGCTCTGAGCTGTAGCGCTTTTGTGGAAAGCAGCAGCGGCAGCTCAGGTGCTAAAGGTTGGCGCGCGCTTACGGAGTTGTTGGAGCATTAGCCATGCCAGAAGCCGCAGCAGCACTAACAGCAGCGTCTGGAGCAGCATCAGCAGCACCAGCACTGACAGCACCACCAACAGCAGCAGCAGCACCAGCAGCAGCACGCCCATAACTTCGTTGCTCACATGCAGACGACGGAGCTTGTGGCACCAGCAGCAGCACACCCATAACTTCGTTGCTCACATGCAGACGACGGAGCTTGTGGCTGTTTGCATTGCGGTTGTGAGATCGACGACAGCAGCTGCAGCTGCGCTGGCAGCTCAGGATGGACCTATGAAGTAGAGCGCGTTTGGAGTGTCGGCAGCAGCATGCAGAGGCACTATCCTGTTGGCGCCCAGGATTGCTACATACATCCACTCCCCTGGAGTGTTGCCCAGATGTGGAGGACAGAGCAAGGGGCCGGTGCGCGCTTGTGGGATTGCTGCTAGCAACAGCAGCGCTCGGGCGGCGCTAGGGATTGGAGTGCGCTTGTGGACTCGTTGGCAGCAGCAGCAGCAGCAGCAGGACCTGCATTCGTTCCGCACCTGCATGCAGAGGCACTTTTTTGGGGCCGATAGATTATGGCGCCCATGATTTCTACAACCACTCCTTTGGAGTGTTGCCCGAATCAGGATGCAAGGGGGGGGGCTGGAGCGCGTTAAGCCTGCGCGCTTGCAAGCAGCAGCAGCAGCAGCAGCTTTGCCGGACCCAACTGTGACGGCACCACATTGTGGGGCTTGCTGCAACCACAATGGCGCTGGAAGTGTCGCCCGCGAGCTGAGGGCGGACATGTGTGCTGGAACTTGATCACAGTGAAGCTGTTGCTGGGAGGTCCGCTACTGCAGGAGGAGCGTATTGTAGTGGTCGTAGTGGTAGCTGTAGTTGGGTGGAAATGGGATGCGCTTAGGCACACCCTGTGTGCTCTGGGAGCCGTCGCTGCTGATTTTGTGTCTATATTGCATATGCTCTGCTTGACAGTTTTTTACATACGCCCCTCAAAGTCAAGCGCTGATGAATGTACTGCAGCGCGCTGCTCAGCCGCACACAATCCCGGGTTGGGTCTAGGTCTACGACCCAGGACTCGGGCAGCGCAGCTGCTTTCAAGAGGGATGGGTCAGATATTTTGGGCAAACTTCATCGACTGCATTGCCATGGCATCGCGTTCTTTGAGCATTATATGGCATTGGGCTCTCTGAGCATTGCGCTGTGCAGATGTACTGTATACATACATTTACTTTTCTGCAAGGCAAAAAGAATAGAGTGGTCAACGTCAGCCCAGGAGCACCATCAGACCGCTTGTATATTGGCGAGATCTGTGTGCAGACGTCAGACCGGTCTTGAAATGTGACTGCTCTTGTATCGCACTCTTACATCGTGGACATCACTGTGTTCTGTTCAAGGGAAACTAGCGAAGGCCACTGCATCGATTGTAACAGTCAGCACCGTGCGCACTGTATGCACGGCAGCTGCTTGGGCAAAAAATCTTGTGCATGGAATCCATTGCAGGGGTGTAATTATGACGACGGCACATGCCAGTAGGTGCAATGCGGCAATGCAGCGCCTAGGTCACATGGACTGCGGCAATGAAGAGCTTCGCAGCAGGCCAGAGCGTGCCACACAACACCGCAGAGACAGTGTATCTGTGCACAAGCAGTGGTGTGCCCGCTGCGACGGCCTTTGCAATGCTGCAAGCCGCTGCGTGCGCCCCTATGCTGCAGCTGACCCTTGCCACCAGGCTCACTGATTATTGCCAATTCCAGCAGCGGCAGCAGCGCTGCCAGCAGTGCGCACATCAACTTGTGCGGCGAGCAGTGGGCATTGGCGCTGTGCGCGCTGCTGCAGCACGCCGGCAGTGCCACAGTGGAATCGTGGGCCGTGTACACGGCGCTGCGGCACTTGAATGCATCGAGGGAGCCAAAGGCGTGTGCGACAGCAGCGGCTACCACGGCGGCGGCCAGGGCCCCATGCATGCACACGCAGAGATCACGCCCGCGCTGCGCACCGCGCTGCTACACGACGTGGGCGGTGCCATCTGCTGGCTGCTGCTGGGGATTACATAATCAAAGCGGCTGCCGCAAATGCGGCCGTTGCCACGTCACTGATCCATGAGCCGGGACAGGGCGCACTCAAACAGGAAGTTGCTGCTGTGGCACTTGCACGTGCATCTGGGCCTCCAACGCCTTCAACTGTGGGGCAACAATTTCAAGCATTAAGGCAGCAGAAGGACCTGATGAGCATCCGCAACCTCACTGACATGTATTCTTGCTGCAGCACAGAATAGTCGATTGATAAACTTAGGTCCTTGTTCGAAGTAGATGGCTGTAATGCATTGTGGCTTCCTACCATAACGCAGGGTTTCATGACTGATGACCCAAGGCTTACGTTCAAGCAACTAGTCGCAGCTGTGGTCTATGCTGTTTGCTCGCTTTAGCACTACATTCTGTGCATCAATGGAGCAGCAGTGCGCGTGTAGCTGACGATATGAGAGACAAATTGTCCTGCGCAGAAGCATACCTGTGACTAGGCCAAAGTGTCTCAATTAATTGCTTTGACAGCCTATTCAATTGCGTTCAGCAAATTTTCTGGGCTAAAGAGCATGTTTTTTTCTTGTTTATGAATAGGTGGTTGAGCTGTTCCACAAGCACGTCGTGATTGCTAGATTGGGTGCCAACGTCATGGCCGATGTCAGCATGTCATTAAGAAACTTTGAAGGCATTTGGTGTCAGCAGCCACGCAGAATTGGCATTGTTGCAGCTGGCTGCTGTAAACCAGCCTTGAAATGCATCAGTAGTACATAAGTATTGGCAGAGGGTATGTCAAGGCATGCCTGCAGTACCTGCCGCTGCCGCTCGTCCCTCTAACAGCTTAGGGTTAGGGTTAGGATTAGGGTCAGGGCTAGGGAACCTAAGCCTAAGCACCATGACAGCTACCAGTGAAGGTACAGCAATAACTGGTTGGACGCTGACGCTTGCAAATGCGCCAGCCAGGCCATAGAAGCTGAAAACTTACAAATGTCAACACACTACATGCTGCTGACGATCATACTCTGAGCGTACCAGCATGGGCAGGTCGATGGGCTTTGGAAGGAAGAGATCTGTGCCAGCACTATACGCCTGCGCCTGAACGTCCTCCGAGCAGTTTGCAGAAATGACGCAGACGTATTGGAGAGGGCGCGACTTCGGCTGCTCCCGCTCCCAACGCCGAAGCTCCACCAATGCTTCAAGGCCTCCCATGCGGGGCATATTTAGATCCAGCAGCACCTGCTACAGGCAGTTGCGCGAAGCGGTGCATTGTGACACAACGTACGGGCGCAAGGCTTGCACTTGATCAGGGTGCAAGCAGCCTGGTCACAATTGGGGGGGCGTGCATGCAGGATAACCTTCAAGTTGCTGCCTGGAGCTATACATTGTCAACATACTTGAAGTACAGTTCCAACATGACGGGCATAGTGCGCGCCTGTATACTCCTGCTTAATTCTAGTACAACTCTTAAAATAAGTAGAGCATGCTATCATCTACCATTGTGTGTTTAGGAATATGTGTGGCAGTACTCACAACAGATGGCAGTCTTCCAGTGATCAGGGCTGTTTAAATGCACAAGCGAACCCTACTTGCGTGCAACGCCTGGTCTGCATGCATACACCCAGTGGTACAAAGGGGGCTGATTGGCCTGGTGCAGCAAGTCAAGCCAAAGGGCTACTAACAGAGTTGGAATGAGGCCAACTGCCCAGAACAGGGGCAGCACCACAGACAGGCCAAACTTCATGGATCCGCTTCCAGCTCCTTCTCTAACTCATACTTTGAAGGTGGTACGCACCGCATGGAAGGAGCAGGTTTTCATAGCGCCGAGCGCCTCCATGCCATCACATGCCAGCACCACGCGGTAGCCGCGCTGGGCCAGCATTCGTTCCAAAAACTTGCGAATGGAGCCCTCGTCGTCCACCACCAGCACCAACGGCTTTCGGCTTGTGCTGGATAATGTGCTGGCTGAAGAGCGCATATCGGCAAGTGCGGACATCACGCCAGGTAGCGTGGTGCGAGCCTGCTCATTTGCGTCGAGCACCACTGCCACCGTGACCGGCGGCGGTGAAGATTCTGCTGCTGCTGTGTGCGGGACAGCCTGAGGTGACGATATGAAATGCTGCAGATCTGCTTGAATTGGGGGTATCACCGCTGGCCGTGGTGTCGTCACTTGTTCATCGGCGATAGGCATCCATGCAGTTGTGGATGCAGAGCCCACAATAGGTGGCAGCTGGTGGTGTTGCGCATGTCCCAGGAAAAGCTGTTGCTGTCTCTGCTGCTGTTGCTGGAACTGGTGGCCTTGCTCTTTGTGTTGCGTTTGCTGGACAAAATGTTCATGATGTGGCTGTTGCTGCTGCTGTACCAGTTGCACACGCTGCTGCTCACTTAGACATTGCTGCTGCTCATGCTGCAGCACCTGCTGGACCTGCTGGTCGTGGTGCTGCTGCTGCTGCTGCTGCTGCTGCTGCTGCTGCTGCTGCTGCTGCTGCTGCTGCTGCTGCTGCTGCTGCTGCTGCTGCTGCTGCTGCTGCTGCTGCTGCTGCTGCTGCTGCTGCTGCTGGTTGTGGTGCTGATGCTGCTGGCTGTGCTGCTGATGCTGCTGGTTGTGCTGCTGATGCTGCTGCCGCAACTGCTGATGCTCAGGCTGCTGCCACGGATGTTGCTCCACATGTCGTGAATGTCGCTGCTGCTGCGCCTGCAGCAAATCACTTGCTTGTGCGCCAGCGATAGCCCTAAATTCTTCCTTCATTCTGTCCTTGTCGGTGTGTGCGCGTGTTATACGTGTGTTACGGTTTCGCTGGACGCTCGGTGATCCTGGTCCGCTGCCATCACGCTGCCGTCCTGCGTAGTCTATGTAGGAGCTGACAGTGTTCCGCGGAACCTTTTGCATGAGCGCCACCCTGCTTTTCTGCGAACGCCGTGCTGCACGCTGTATCAGCTGCTGCAGCTCCTCTCCTGTCTGCAAAACACTGTAGCCAGAGCACATGTGCAACCAGTCGTGGTACATCAGAACCATGTTGCCAGTAGTTACCGCACGCACAGACAGCCATTCTGAGAGTTGGTACATCACATCATTACTCTGATGTATACATATATGGCTTCGAGGCTGTGCGCTCAAATAATGTTATCTGAGAATGCACAGGATTACGATCAGAGTTAAAATTGAAATAACGGGAATACTGCATACCATTGAGAGCCGCGGTATTGCATTTCCCATGTATAATCGCAAGCAGGATACCCCTTCATTCAGACCGGCGACACTACGTCCAGGACAATAACTGAGTAGCAGTCTTTAATATACTGTTGCACCAGGCAGCGGGGCGCCGCATATTGCTTGCACTGGCAGCTCGGGTCACTTGTAGAGCAGCTGCCATGTGTCTTCGCTGCCACAGAGCTGCAGTTTTATATTTCTTTTGCCTATTACTCATAAACCTAACCCTACCCCTGCTTTGGCAATAATACAAGCCGGATTCCAAGTGCATTCCTTACCCCAGCTTGAGTAGTCAAGTCTGGGCAATACTCCCGCCAGCATTGTGAGCCACATGCCAAAAAGTACTAATCATAGCATGCATGTCATAGTATTGTGTCGACTCAGATGTTGACAAGCTGTGCCAGCAGCATATTGTGTACAGCGGCCTTAGTTTGGACCAGGACAGACTGCGTCATAAGCTTCAAGATCCTGCAATGTCGGTAATAATTTGGAAATATCCGCAGTATCTAACTGCAAGCTGGTCTGAGGTGAAGTACACACCTGCGTGATGATGACGTGCTGGCGCTGGCACTGGAACAGGTACCCTGCTTGACCAAAGGCCCGCTGCCAGTGGCCGCCGGTGCTGTGCAAGGTGCCAGGATATCCTCACACACAACGTGAGGAACTGTAAACCAAAACTCAACGCCACGCCCGGACCCTGCAGATGGGCTGGTAGGTATTGGTGGCCAGCAGTTGACTCCGTAATCGCCACCGAGGGCACGAGCTTTGACAGAGACGCTGAAAAGGCCAAGGCCGAGGCCACCCTGGGGGGAAGAGTTGGTTTTCTTGGCCCCCAGCCTGAGGGCATACACAACATTTATAGGCAGGCTTCAGTACAACACAGGTGACCTATTGAAACAAACACTGCACCTGTCTGCTTGGGCAATTGTTGTAAACAGTGACTTATTAGCCAGAGCGTCAATGGAGCAGCATGGGGAGAACTTGAAGGTTTTGTGTTCCAAGTGTATGCTCATGCTCAAGCCCTGAGCTCCGGCAACATCACCAGCGGCGTGGCACACAGATGCTGTAACTTTCGTGAAAATGTAACCTGTGTACTTCAGTAGTTGACTTTATTTGAACCTTCAAGTTGACTGCAAGTGCGCATCTACCCAGCGCTCACAAGCAGGGGAAGCTCCCGGGGGGGAGGGGGGGGCAGCCTGTTGACCGAGACAAAGCTTCACAGCCTTCACTTGCTGCATGTAGCCAGTAGCAGCAGTATCTCTACACACAACAAAAGTGGTGTGTATAGTATCATGATACCTTGCCGCGAGGAGACGGCGCACAGTGTGCGGCATCGCGGCGCGCAGCGTGCAGCGTCTGCGGGCAACGCCCGTGTCTCATCTGTGCCACCCTACCTTAGATCTTTATGGGGGCCCGGTACTCAGCCGGAACACTGACCTTGCAGCAGCTATAGACAGTGTAGGCGCTGACACTGTCTCTGCTATTGGGTCTACCTCCTCGCGGGGGAGCCTGCAATGCCCTTAATAACACTGCATGACGCGAGGTGCTATGATAACGCTGCATGATGCAACAAATATGACAGTCGCTCACGTGTACTTCTCGAAGAGCGTCCTGGCATACGCTGGCGACACGCCCCTGCCAAAATCGCGCACGGTGAAGCGAAGCCACTTGCCATCTTCTACTGACACAGTAGTCATGACGCGACGTGTGCCAGTTGCGTGCTTCTTGGCGTTGTAAAGCAACTGGAGCAGCATATCCTATATGACAGCAAGGGAAAGGGCACTCAGGGTTAGGCGCTGCACAGAGTGGAAGGCTATGCCCTTTCACATGTAGCTGTATTCAATAAGTTGCGTTCTTCTCAGTCCCTGAATCCCTTTGCATATGAGTTGGGCCAAATGGCATCCATACAAAGCAGCAGAGCAAGGTTTGGCCATATGCATGCGCACTCACTTGCAATGCACCTGGCTGACTTAAGCTCAATACAACAATTGACCAGACCCGCAACCATGGACAGCTTTTGCAGGTGAGTAACTCCTGCATTAGCAGCCAACAAATTGGCAAACTGCAGCAAAAGCGCGCAATTATCTCAATGCTAGCAGGAGCAGCCTATCATGATGCTTGCAAGAGCACGTACCGACCTGAATCCAGCTGAAATCTGTCTTGACGGTCTCTGCCACCGCATCATCGACGCTCCACTCCCACTCTATCAGCATAGAAGCAGAAGCTACGGCATCAGCAGCTGCGCTTGCCGTGCTGTCACTGTACGCCCTGCAAGTGGCATTATCGGTGCCCAAGTCCACGCTCAGGATCTGCATACACCTGGGGACGACAAACAATTGCAACAGGTCTGAAAGAGATTGTGGTACAAGCGACTTTGACAAACAAACGCTCCCCCCAACGCCAGAGCTAAATTTCTCCAATATGGCACATGTTCAGGTAGCCTGTACCCTCAACCCTAATCCTTGCCCCTCAATCCTCAGTGGCACTTCATATACACGTCCGGCAGGTGTGTGTTGGACCTCTACGCCCTCAGACCGTGCTATTTTGACACATCTACTTGGCAATGCCTCGCCACCTGTGTGGCTCAAATGGTCCAGGGGGAACATGCAATGTTTGCTTTCACTGTGTGACAGTGATACTCCCCGATAATGATATACAAGCGCAAGCCAGCGATTCAAGTGTAAGCAGTCATGACGCTGCTATCAAGCGCCCAGCAAAACACGAGAAATTGCCAGCATGCAATAACACCGCTAAGCATAAAGGCCATTGCAGAGCCAAACTGACAAATGAGAATGTGCTGGGCTGAGTTCTTGTCTACGCGGTCCCGTCAAATGCTGCAGAGTGGCAAGCGGAAATTCACCGTTGGCATTGCAGCTGGTGCCAGACAATGTAGTGCGCGGCAGGTGCGCACTGCTAGCTGGCCGCCAATGGTAGTGCCAGCACTGCGGCAGGCCTCCACTTCAAACTTCGAGGTGTCATGCGCACCTTTTTGTGACCGTCCTGATGCTCCCAAAAGTGATTGTTGGGACAGGTGTGTGACCATTGCTGAAAGCTGCAGCATCCAAGGCCTGCTGGCGTAGCACTTTCATTGCGTCCAGAGCCAGAGCCTGTGTCAGCATCATCATCATCATGCACCGGAGGGCCGCGAGTAAAAAGATCAGATGACCGTCATGCTGATGCACAAGAGGTGCCATTCAACAGTTGGCAGGTGTGTACAGTCGGCTTTTGACCAAAGGCACTACAATTCGGTGGTACAAGTAGCTGCAGATGGTGGCGTATGAAGACTGGTGACTGACTTGCTGTGAGGCAGGCTGACGCCAATCCTCACCTGCACTTGGATTGGTCAGCCATTGGCAGTGTATGATTGCACCCACAGACAGCTGCAGTGCGCAACAAGTAGAATCGTACACATGATGGCCGTACATGTTGCACACCTGCATGTCCAGTACTTGTAGCATGTCGGACGTCATGTCAGGGTCCTCTCGCAGCAGTTGCAGGCCCAGTGAGAATGTCGTCAGCGGTGTCCCAATGTCATGTGCCACCTGCGGCATCGCTCACATCAATACAAATGTTCAATGAGCTGCAATGTGACAGCCACTGGCACATGTGGCAACTGTGGAAGGAAGCTCAAGCTGTTGCTTCAATCACAGGCACAAGCAGTGCCCTAAGTCAGCAGTCAGAACTCGAATAATGGTGTCGGGGTGCCACTGCAGGTGCTGGTGCAGCAGCTGCTCAGTAGACACATCAAAATGATGCTGTGCCAGAGCCATCGCGCAGCAGGTAATCCTCTGGTACGGGCACCTTGCAGGAGAGGAGTAAAAGATCTTCCAACAGCAAGGCTACTGAGAATGAAAGGCACAGACGGTCACTGTTGCAGCAGGAGAAGCAGACAGACCTCCTGCAACAGCTTGCTGCACAGAGTGCTCAGCGTCATAGTGGTGCACTAGCAGAGGCACAAGAGTTGCACACAAAACAGGCTGGCGCCATGGTGCACTACTTAAGTCTTTTGAACATGAAGAGTAAGGCTGCAGCAGACAATGACATGTTGACCTTTATGCAGGACCAGGTCGACAAGGTCAAGGTCATATTCATGACGTTCACTTCTACCTGGCAGTCTGGTAAACGTGTGTGTGTTGGGAAGTGGGAGGTGGGGGCATGTGTGACCGCACGGGGGGTGGTGGGGGGGGGGAGGTAGCCTGTTGATCGGCCTGAGCATGCTGCTTCACAGCCCTGACCTGCTGCATGTAACCAGTAGCACTACCAGCACAGCAGCACAGCAGCGGCAGCAGCAGCAGCAGAACCATCGGCAGCAGCAGCAGCAGTTTCGTTACACACACACACAACAAGCGGCGCGTCTCCTTTGACACCTTGCCACAGGGGAACAGCGCGCAGTGCGCAGCACCGCGGCGCACGGTGTGCGTCACTGCACTACCCAACCTCTGATCCCTATGGGGCCCAGCACAGAGTCTGGGACAGAGCCGCAGCAGCTACAGAGTGGTGTAGGCGCTGACGCGGTCTCTAGCTATTGAGGCTACCCCCTCGGGGGACCTTCAATGCCCCTAAGGATATGCTCTACACAAACACCTCCAGCGCTGTACTACTGTATTACAAATAATTTTCGCAAGCAACAACATGCACACACTTGCTACTGAGCTCGAGTGCGACTGAGCAGAGGCACGCCATATGCGCACACACACACCTGCGCGATGTACAGCTCTTTCTCCAGGCGCACCCCTAGTGAAAGGGCACGCACTAGGCCCTTGGAGGGGCTTGCGAAGAGCTCAAGGATGGATGCATGTTTCATGTATGCCACTGCAGCGACCATGCAGATGGCTCGCAGTGTTGCCAGGGTCGCCTCACCCTGCTGAAGTAACAAAGAGCAGTGACATGTTGGATTTGAGCAGAGAATGCAGCCATTGCACAAAAAGTGAAAACGCCAGTGATGATGTGCTCTTCTTTCTTCGTTAATTCTACCCCTAATCCTAGCCCTAACAACAAGAGAGCCCCTTGTATTAAAGGTCACCTTACCCCTATTAGTCCAAATAACACGAGCACCTTGTAGGTATAAAAGTCACATTAACCTATTCAGACCTTGGGTTTTAGTGAGCATGCGTTCATTGAAACTGGGCTGCTTGTTGGGGTAGGTCTGACCACTCATGCATTGTACTTGAACTGAGTTTGTTGCGGATGTAGACTTCACAGCATGGGAGTGCCATGGGGGCTGTATGTTTCTATGCCCCTCACATTGGGTGCTGTGCTTACATACAATGTCTCAATAGTAGCATCTGCACCTCAGAGTTTGCATCCCCTTCCAACAACGTATGTGACCAATGCTGCTGCTCAGAGTACACCAGCCACCTGCTTTGCTAGCTTCTGTGCAGAGAGTGAATGCTTTAGAGTATGCTTCGGTCCAAGAGCGGGTGCCGCCGACCGAAGGACTTGGCAACGTCAGAGACACAGAGTACGATAAGGTAGTAGCATCAGGGGTGTGTGTATGATGTCACAACAGCTGCCAGCAACACTCTGGTCCCCGATGCTGCTTGACTACACAGGCATCAGACTCAGCTTTGAGCACACTATTGCCACAACTTCAAGTAAGGTTAGGGTTTCACAAGATCTACTTCTATGCATCCAAGGGTCTGCATTACATAAGAAGAGTTCAGAGTTTTCGGCAATTTTGGGAAATTGGGGCCAAAAACCAGGACCCAGCAAGGGGGACAGAAAGGGGGAAGCGAGCGTGTGGCAGCCATTTACATTCTAGGCCGCACACGGCCAAGCTCTCGTAGACACGGGCGTTTGATGAGCAACCCAGTGCGGGTTGCGCCAGGCGTTCCCCGTGGGGATGGTTTGTTTACCCCCCACAACGCACACACTCTCTCTCAAGCTTCTGCTTCTCTGCACCACCTTGCTCGCATCCTGCCGATTAGTCTGAACCCTTGCTAGTTCAACGCCGCGCAGCTGGCGCTGGTGTTACTCAACATCTCAATTCCGGGTACACTGCATGCATATCAAATGGGAACCCCTTGGTCCAACGTTCAACTTTTCAAGCATGAGGTGCTTTTTGAGTGCACGTGTCTTACCTGCAGCCCCCCTGATGAGTCCTGGTACGCCATGGCAAGGCTGATGGGTGTTGCAATCAGCACCTGCACATGCGACACAGCGGTGTGATATGACTGTCAGCACTGCTACTAACATACCTCGAAGTACTTGATAGTCCAGTTCTAAACGCTGTGCGTGATGCACAGTACTTATGCAGCGCACAACATATTTGCCGCTTGTTCACTTCCCAGCCTCCCATATCAGGCCTATCGCGACGTATAGGTAGGCGAGGGGGGTAGGCCTACTGCACCTTGAGGGCATGCAGGGCCTATCAGGGAGCCAGCCCACCTCTGTGTGCAGTTTGTGCAAGCGAAGCATCAGCATGCAGTAGACGTTCAAATGGAGCCCTTCAAGAGCGGCCCTGCTCAGTCGTGTGATGCCGTCCATGTTGCAAGCAGAAGCATGTCTGGTCGGTTCACGGCACATGAGTACTTTTTGGATTGCATCGCTACACTAAGTGCCTGATACTGGTGTCTGCGCACGCGGAGTTTATACATTGCATTGCACATGAACTGCGCGGCAAGCTGCTGAAGCGATCATTCCCAGCTGTCATCAGACACATGCGCAGACCACTTACGTTGGTGAACCAGTATGGTGTCAACAGAAAGTCGAACACCATGGTCACGGTCAAATAGCTGGCGATGGGCGAAATGCTGTACTGCAGCATCGATTGTGCCCCGTGCCCGGCTGCGTGCGCAATGACGCTGCCAAGGTAGACCGAGTGCAGCAGCACCATCGCACCAGCGCAAATGCCGCTGACAACTGCCTGGGACATTGTGGGCACTGTATGCACCAGAGTCACCAATATCACTGCCAGCACCGTAAATATGCATGCTGCAAGCTGCGCAAGAGAGCAGGAGCAGGTGCAGGCAGGGCGGCAACCTCAGAGCTGGTGGGGGTGTCAGGCGAGCAGACATGGAGAGGTACACCTCGAGGATAAGCATTTAGAGCTGCAACTGCACTACAGGGAAACGGGCTATGTGAGTTGCCTTGACTTTCGTACACACCAAGCTTGTCATGTACACAATTCACATTATTTGCAAGTGCAAAGCAAGTCGATAGATAATAACAGTGTTCTGGCTCTGCTAATTTGCACTTGCTGCCCAATGTCGCTTCAAAAACACATCGACTGCCAAAACCACCAGTGAGTAAATATTCTCAAGCTGCCCATCGCAGTGACATTCACCTCTCCCCAGTCATCAATGCACAACCCTACCACTGGCAGGTGCATGCGGAGAGGACTCAGTCCGTAGCGTTGCACTTGGAACAGTACGGTTGCGATACTACTGTTGGTCTGTTTGAACCTGTAGAAGAGGCCTGGGCATAGCGGACGTACCCAGTCATTGTCCATGAGTGCGTCTCCCAATCCAAGCACCTCGTGCACGCACAACACGGCACAGATGATGGCAAGATTGAACCTGCGCACGTGTCACAACAGCAGACATGAGGTGTATAGTGAGGATGCCAGAAAACTTGACAGGATGATGGTATCTGTAAGGCCCATTTGATGTGAGGAAAAATCTAACATGCAGTGAGGTTCAGAGGAGGCTGGCAGGTGCTCCTTGACACCTGAATCATGACTCAGGGCTATGTTACGCACTGGGGAGTGGTTAAGGGTGCTTTCAGCATATCCTACTTGCATTTGCAGTAGGCTCAGCGGCGACGCGCAGTGTGTGGCACTGTGGCGATTCGCGGTATGCGCCACTGCGCTGCCCAACTGCTGACCCCTACGGGCCCAGCACAGAGTCTGGCGCACAGACCGCAGCAGCTACATAAAGTGTAGGCGCTGACGTGGCTACCTCCTCGAAGGACTTTAATGCGCCAAATATCATTTTGCTTTGGTTGCAGGTTTGCATTAAGTGCGCCAACCAATAGTACTGTGTTCACTAATTTTGTTCGCACAGCATGCTTCTGTGCACTGATGTAACGTGCGGCTCAGACGCTCATTATGGTTTGCACTGAATAACAGCTGCTGACGACGGGGACAAGTAGCTATCAAAGATCAAGGGTAGGACTGATTGTTCAACACATCGCCTGTGCATCTGCCACATTGCTGCAGCACATTGGTCAACTTGAACTTTGACATGACATCCATCAAGGTGCCATTTCGATGATGACAATCACAGGCTCTCAGGCTGTTTACACAGTGCAGCATAGGAGCATACACGCAAGTGGCCTGTTGCAGCAACCACTATCCCTAGGTAGTATTGACGCTACTTGACCATCAAAACAACGCACCTCCTGAAGGCGGCCTTGTGAGACCTGTGTGCCTTGTCTGCAGGGCAGACAGAGAGGTAGGCAGGATGTAGCAACACTAGTCATGTGAGGCTGTGTGTGATTGGTACCATATGTTGCGACATCACGAACACATCACACCATGTCCCAACACAGAGTGTCAACGGTTGCTGCAGCACGCACATGCTGTGCAAGCCGTTGGCAATGAAGGCTTAGTGCCACTGAATGTATTGCGGAGCACCTTAGTCGGTTGCCACTGTAAACAAGTCTGCATCAACCAATCAACAATGCTTCATTTACAAAACTTGAATGGTTCAACTTAGGTCAAGAGGCTATTGGCCCCATGGCCAGGTCAACAATTTGATGGCGATGCACATATACATTGCCACTGCTTTTGCAGGAAGTACATCTGTTGTGCCTTGGACAGTGCACTGCGATTTATATACTCGAAATAGTTTAACGACTCACGCTCAATAATCTCATGAGCCAGACATGTCTCGCAACATTTGCGCTGACCTGCTTCTGAGTGCCTAAATCGTAGGAGCCACTTGCTCCATTCCAGCCTCCCAGTTCCGCCCCCCTGCACCTCTGCATTTCCCTGCAACGTTGCAGCAGCTGACCAGTTGTTGTTGTCTTGTGGCACATTTGATCTCCATGCCTCCAGCATCTCAGCGCTCGCCTCCTGCATGTACATAGGTGTGGCACGGCAACATTGCAACGCCTTCAAGTTGTCGCACTGTGCCTCAGCGGCACTGGCAGTGCATGTTGCATGAAATCATCAGATGGCGACATACATAAAGCATGCTTGAGCATCGCTGCATGAAAGAGTGCCATACCTGCCACTTTCGTATTACTGCATGTGCGTGGCAGACAGCAACGCTGCAATCGCCTGGTCTGCACGTAGCATGTGTAACCCAACCAGCTACGAGCGCGTAGACCGCGGGGGGGGGGGGGGGGGGGGGGGGGGGAGGGGGGGAGGTGCCCTGTTGACTAGGATGCAGCTTCAAAGCTTCAAAGCAGTTGCAGGCAGCTGCAACAGCAGGACCAATGACAGCATAACAGCAGCAGCACTTCACAAAACAAACAGCGTGTCTATCATCACACCTCGCCTTGGCAGCGGTCACGCAGTGCAAAGCACCGCGGCGAGCCCCACTTTGATCCCTTCAGGTAGCTCAGTAACGAAATCTGGCTACAGCAGCAGTAGGCGAAACAGCCGTCAACAGCTTGAGCATTTCAGTGGCCTCGGTGCCCTGAATGCAAGATTCCTGGCACTTAACAACCATGGTTTAAAGCCTGCACCTAGGAATCATCATGGCTTCCGCACCAATCATTGTGGCTGCGGCAGATCACACCTATTCGGCGTACCTGGAGGTCATTGTGAAGGGAGGACCATTGCCCAACCTCGCTCTGCAGGCCATGTTCCAATGTCCCTCCACTACCTGTAGCAAGTCTTGGTGACGATTGCGGATGAGGTGGCTGTGCTTCACCCTTGAACGCCGACGCCGACCCTAGAGCAGATACCTGGCCGCAGGGGTCTCCACCAGCATCTCTTCCAACCGGAATGCTGTACAGAGCGCGACTAGTGCTTCTGGTAATCGACACGCTGCCGCTGGTCCCCTCCTCGATGGTCAGACTTGCCGCGAGTGCCGAAGCAGCAGCAAGCGGCCCTATGCTGTTGGTGCGGATCGTAAGTGCAGCCGGTAAATGCTGCTCTTGCCCAAGACTGGGCGAGCATCCTCCCTTTCCCTGGTCCACATCTCTTGCCCATATTTTTGGCCGTAATAGTCTGGGCATCGCGCATCGCATCGCCCTCGCAGTCCTCCGTTCAGCTCGTCTCTGTCGTGGTGCTCGAAGCCCTCGACATTGCTCGAGCGTAAAAATTGATTCGACTTCGTTCCGGCTTAGCGATAGCCGTCTTGCTGTTGCTGCTAAGTCAGCATTCTATTTGACGCTTCCCTGCCTTCGGCCTTCCCCCTTCAATCAATTTCAACAACTCCGGACGGTTACAAAATGAAACGAAGTGGCGAAGTGTGGGTTTTTAGTGACGTGTGGAGTGCGTGTGCGCGTGCGTGCGCGCGCTGGTGTGGTGTGGGTGTCAGCTGTGCACAGCTCAGCCAGCCCGCCCGCCCGCCTAGCTGCGCAAGCGTGGTGCGTGCTGTGTTGGTGTCTGCAGCTTCACGCGCTGTCATGACCAGGTATTCAGAGATGCGATGCCTTGTCAGGCTGCAGGAATCGAGATTGCTAATCTTCTTGAACAGGCCAGCCGTCGAAGTCCCTGCGAAGCTCTGTAAGCCGCTGAAAGATTGCCTTCTGACGCGCGCAAGAGCACAAATGCTTGTTCAAGACAAAGCACGAATACTTTGAAGTACAGTCGTGAATGGCATGGCAGCGGCCGCACACTCGTTCGTGTTCGCCGCTGCGGGGTCCTAGGCTGGCTTGCTGCACGTCATGCGCGGTTGTCTGTGCTCCGTCGGCATGTCGTGACGATCAGCGAGCGAGTGTCGCCCGGCCACTCTAACTCAGTGTAGCCGGTTCTCAGTAGTGACACGATCTAGTGGCTATTGCATTGCTGGCGAACCTCAGCTGACAGCGGGCTAGCATTGAGTCGCGACGCTGCACGGCAAGTAAGCCACACAGAAGCTCAGTCAGCTTGAGGCAGACAGGGGCAATATTGTGATGGCCGCAGAAAACTGGTCCCGCAGGAACTTAAAGCAGTTGCACTAGTGTGTGTCCGAACAACGAGCACCATATGGTATATACTATGCCGCTGCACCTACATTTGAGCCTTTCATGCAGTTGCACGTACCACTGCATGCCTGCTGCAGCTTAGAAGAAGTTACTGCCACCCTGATCTTGGAGGAAGATTCTGGAATGTCTCAGGCTGCCAGTGCTAATAGCAGGAACTGGCAGTGCCCCGCTGAGTCAGTGTAACAGTGCAGGATTGTGAAAGCAGCTGCTGCACTTTGCTGGCCTAAGTTTAGTTCACTGGCCCTGGGCCAGAGTTCACAGAAGAACAGATTGGTCTAAGCGTATGACTTGGAAACACTCATGGGCCCCCCAGAGTTACCCGGTAGTACCCTAAATAGGAGCTCCCTGACAGCCCGCTGTGCAAGATTGCCAAAAGTGGAATGGGCATCTAATCATGATTGCAGAGTTGACGCGGCCTCTGCGACGCCATCGAGACTGCAAGCAGCACATTACTGCAGCTGCGATGCCCTAGGGGTCGCAGGCTGTCCCTCGAGGATCAGGCCAGTTTCTCTAGATGGATGACAGTCATCACCCTTCAGGGGCACCGGCTGCGTAAACCGAAAGACAACTTCTTTGTACTTATATTACACTCGTACTTCGAATTATAGTATAAATCGTACACCCCAGCGCAGTGTGGTACGCAACTATCATTAAATTACATAGCATACTGAAGTTTGCCACTGTGACTTGATGCGCCCAAGTGCACCACCTAAGCTCGTCCCGGACATGAGGATGCACACCACTATACGTCGTCGCCGAAACCATACATACAGCTCCAAGTTGGGTTACCCCTCTCCTTCCCTCAGGTCTTGGTGGGCCAACTTGAAGCCCTCCAGAATTCTCATCATGTCGCCAGCACTCGCAGCCGAGCTCATATGGTTCGGAACCATCAGCACCAGCAGCGGTACTCCTCACACTGTGCGCCCAGGTGGTCAATGCAACGCATTTCGACCTGTACATTGACCACCTGGGCGCACAACACACACACACACCACAAAACGGCGTGTCTTTCATGACACCATGCCACGGGGGGACGGCGCGCAGTGTGCGGCATCACGGCGCGCGGCGTGCAGCGGCTGCGGGCAACGCCCGGTGTCGCATGTGCGTTGCCTAACCTTGATCCCTATGGGGGCCCGGTACCCAACCGGACTCTGACCTCGCAGCAGCTATAACCAGTGTAGGCGCTGACGCGGTCTCTGCTATTGAGCTCTGCCTCCTCCGGGGGTGGAGTGTGCAATGCCCTCAATGTGGTGCTGATACAAAGCGTCCGGTGTTAACGCCTTTGCTTACGGCATTGCGCACGCCCGCACTTGACCACTCGACGGCGGCGGCAATCTGTGCAGGATTACCCATCTTTCTCGTCCGCCCGCCTCTGCTAGCAGTATCACCGCGCTGCCCGCCTCTGCTAGCAGCAACACTAGGAATTCACCTCCTCATCTTTCTCATCCGCATCACCACTTGCGGCAGTACTGCCATCAGCCGTGCCTTGTAGCCACCTGCTGCTGCTGACGAAAACCGCATCTGCTACATACCACAGTACTGCTTTCTAACAGGCCCGCTGAAAGCCGTGATTGGCGACCAGCATATTGAGGGTCACCTGCGATGTGCAGGCGCTGCATCGAGTACGCATGCGCCTCGCCTCCCACTCCCACCAACCTTAATCTGTGCCAGCATTTGCAGGCTACCAACGCTGCCGGTTGTCGGGTCTAAAATGCCCTTTCAGCGTCACGGCCGAAATGTAGCCGATTATCCCTAAGGTCGCTCTGCACACAAGCAACGCCGCAGTATGTCCAGGCGTGTATCTCAGTTTGCCAACCACTCACGCCGCATCTCACAAGGGCGGCCGCTATCGCTTCCGCGTTCGCTCAATCAGGGGTAGTTGCGAAAACCCAACCGATGCTCCACCGCGGCGCTAAATGGCCTCCCCCGTGTTTTGGGACAAGACCTAGGCTTTTCAAGCCTAGGAACAGTACTTGAAGTATGCAATGCATTCACAGCGGACTGGAGTGGCACAAGGGGCAGTGCGGTATGTCCCTGAGCTCCACCTCCGCGGCAAAGTGCCTGCACGTCCGACCCATCATCCCTGTCACAGCAATTCATGTCTGATCACACGACAGCGGGGGGCTGATATGCCAAGGAGAAATTATGGTGTGCTATTTTGTGTCCACTCTTCGTGCCAGGCTGTATATAGCATATATACCTTTTGCAGGGCAAGGCACCTGCTGCAGCTGCTACAGGAGTGGTCTGCAAGGGTTATGTTATCGCCATTTTCCACCTGCTTGGGCATGACCTGTGTCGGCCCCGCCAGGCAGACATGAGTTGTGTTGTAGAGATGACACCTTGTTGGCCTACAAGGAGCAGATTGCTGCTTTTTTTGTCTCAGCAGGCGAGCCGTCAAACTTACTGACAAGCAAGTGAAAGCTTTAACGACAACGGTAGGATGACGCCCAGCTTTTCAAAATTGCCACCCACATGCGCTATATGCTGCGCCGCGAGTCCACATGACATGCAGAAATCATCGGCAGATAGCATCGGGTTCTGTTTAGCATTGCACTGTGAACTACCTCCATTTTGTGCCAAAATTGCCGAAAACTTTGATGTTATATTTTTTGCTTGCCAGGCGGAAATAAGGGCCGTCAGCCCAGCGCACCATCCGGCCGCTCTATTGACCAGATATGTGTTCAGACGTCAACCTGCTCTTCAAATGTGACCGCTCTTGCACTACCTAGCGCTCTTACATGGTAGCTGTCACTGCATTGTATGAGAAACTAGCGAAGGCCACTGCACCGACGGTAACCGTCATCACCGTGCGCACTGTATACATTGGCAACAGCAGTCGCTCGGGCCTTTGCCTGCCCCCAAGATGAGGCAGCAGCAAGTCTGGCTCTGGCCTAGCAAAACTGTCACACTAGAAGTAGGGACAAATCGTGTGCACGGTATGTGCAGTGGGGGCAATGCGGCCATGCAGCGCCTAGGCCATGCATGTGCCACCAGTGGTCTGCGGCTCTAGGTTATGATCTGGGGTGCAGCACACTCACACTGAAAGTTGCTGCTGCAATGGCACTTGCACATGCATCTGGGCCTCCAGTGCCTTCAACTGTGGGGCAACACATTCAAGCATCAAGGCAGCATCAAGAACTTAGGGTTAGAACTGGTGAGCATCTGCAACCGCACTGACATGCATGCTTGCTGCAGCACAGAACAGTCGATTGATCTACTTAAGTCCTTGTTCGAAGTAGATGGCCGTGATGCATTGTGGCTTCCTACCATAACGCAGGGTTTCATGACTGATGACCTAAGGCTTACGTTCAAGCAACTAGTCGCAGCTGTGGTCTATGCTGTTTGCTCGCTTTAGCACTACATTCTGTGCATCAATGGAGCAGCAGTGCGCGTGTAGCTGACGATATGAGAGACAAATTGTCCTGCGCAGAAGCATACCTGTGACTAGGCCAAAGTGTCTCAATTAATTGCTTTGACAGCCTATTCAATTGCGTTCAGCAAATTTTCTGGGCTAAAGAGCATGTTTTTTTCTTGTTTATGAATAGGTGGTTGAGCTGTTCCACAAGCACGTCGTGATTGCTAGATTGGGTGCCAACGTCATGGCCGATGTCAGCATGTCATAAAGAAACTTTGAAGGCATTTGGTGTCAGCAGCCACGCAGAATTGGCATTGTTGCAGCTGGCTGCTGTAAACCAGCCTTGAAATGCATCAGTAGTACATAAGTATTGGCAGACGGTATGTCAAGGCATGCCTGCAGTATCTGCCGCTGCCGCTCGTCCCTCTAACAGCTTAGGGTTAGGGTTAGGATTAGGGTCAGGGCTAGGGAACCTAAGCCTAAGCACCATGACAGCTACCAGTGAAGGTACGGCAACGAATGGTTGGACGATGACGTTTGCAACTGCGCCAGCCACGCCATAGAAGCTCAAAATCTACAAATGTCAACACACTACATGCTGCTGACGATCACACTGTGAGCGTACCAGCATGGGCAGGTCGATGGGCTTTGGAAGGAAGAGATCTGTGCCAGCACTATACGCCTGCGCCTGAACATCCTCCGAGCAGTTTGCAGAAATGACGCAGACGTATTGGAGAGGGCGCGACTTCGGCTGCTCCCGCTCCCAACGCCGAAGCTCCACCAATGCTTCAAGGCCTCCCATGCGGGGCATATTTAGATCCAGCAGCACCTGCGACCAACAGTCGCGCAGAGCGGGGCATTTGACGTAACGTGAAGGCACAAGGCTTGTACCTAATCTCAGGTGTGCGAGCATCCTGGCCGCTCGCTATTGGGGGGGCATGCATGCATGCTTTGTGGAGCTATACAACATACAGATTCCAACATGCTGGGCACACTGCACATCTGCCATTGAAAGATGGAGCACTGGTACTAATGCCGACATACTCCAGGTTTATAAGAGTCCGTATGCTGTAGCGATGTTTGCATCTAGTTGATTTGGAACTACGTATATGGCAGTTTTTCGGTAGTTCCTCAAAGCGGAACCTAAGCACGAGCCATGTATTAGGCCATTTAGCTATTGCATGTTGCTGGTTACGAAGTCAGCAAGATAGGAGAATCAGCATGTGTAGAAATCACATCACGTGCCTTGGTTTTGTGCCTGGCCTCAACCTAAGGATGGTATCAATAAATCTGCCAACTATTGGAGGTCACCTCAAAATGACAATGTTTGAAGAAACAGGGTCGAATGAGGGCAACGGCCTGAGCCCAGATGAGTGTATGGTTTGTGCAGCCCTCAGCCACATCACCCCCTTCTCTAATCAGTTTAGTCATACTTTGAAGGCGGTACGCACCGCATGGAATGAGCAGGTTTTCATAGCGCCGAGCCCCTCCGCACCATCACATGCCAGCACCACACGGTAGCCCCGCTGCGTCAGCATTCGTTCCAAAACCTTGCGGATGGAGCCTACGTCGTCCACCACAAGCACCAGCGGCTTTCGGTTTGTGCTGGATAATGTGCTGGCTGAAGAGCGCATGTCAGCAGGTGCGGACGTCACGTCAGGTAGCGTGTTGCAAGCCTGGTCATTTGCGTCGAGCACCACTGCCACCGGCGGCTGTGAAGCTGCTGCTGCTGTTGTGTGCGGGACAGCCTGAGGTGACGATATGAAATGCTGCAGATCTGCTTGAATTGGGGGTATCACCGCTGGCCGAGGTGTCGTCACTTGTTCATCGGCGATAGGCATCCGTGCAGTTGTGGGTGCAGAGCCCACAATAGGTGGCAGCTGGTGGTGTTGCGCATGTCCTAGGAAAAGCTGTTGCTGTCTCTGCTGCTGTTGCTGGCACTGGTGGTCTTGCTCTTTGTGTTGCGTTTGCTGGACAAAACATTCATGATGTGGCTGCTGCTGCTGCTGCTGTACCAGTTGCACATGCTGCTGCTCACTTAGACATTGCTGCTGCTCATGCTGCAGCAGCTGCTGGACCTGCTGGTCGTGGTGCTGCTGCTGCTGCTGCTGCTGCTGCTGCTGCTGCTGTTGGTGGTGTTGCTGATGCTGCTGGTTGTGCTGCTGTTGATGCTGCCGCAACTGCTGATGCTCAGGCTGCTGCCACGGACGTTGCTCCACCTGCTGCGAATGTCGCTGTTGCTGCGCCTGCAGCAAATCGCCCGCTCGTGCACCAGCAATGGCCCTGAAATCTGCCTTCATTCTGTCCTTATCGGTGCCTGCGCGTTCTATACCTATGCTGCTATGAGCTCGCTGGACGCTTGGTGATCCTGGTCCGCTGCCATCACGCTGCCGTCTTGCGTAGTCATTGTGAAGACTGTTCCGTAGGCTGTTCTGCATGAGTGCTACGCCGCTTTTCCGGGAGCGCCGCACAGCACGCTGTATCAGTTGTTGCAGCTCCTGTCCTGTGTGCAGCACGCTGTTGCAAGGCGTTGCCACAGCACACGTGCGGCTCGTTTTAGTACATCGATATGCTGTTGCCAGAAGTTACCTCATGCACATGCAACCAGGCTGAGAGTCGGCACATCGCAGGGTAACCGTTAGGGTTAGGATTAAGGTCAGGGTTAGCCTAGGTCTAGGTTAGCATATGGATGAGGGTCAGGGTTAGCCTAGGTCTAGGTTAGTATATGGGTTAGGGTCAAAGTGACAGCCAAAATGTATGAAAGGTCTGACATTGCACATCCTCACTCTTCAATTGCAAGCAAAATACCCTTTCAATCAGACTGGCTAATAGACCAAGTATACTACGTCCAGGATGACAAGTAGTAGCCGCGCACACTGTTGCTCCAAGCCAGCGGGGTTCGCTTGCAGCCCAAGTTCGTGCAACAGATTCTGTGTACCGGGCCTGCCGGTGGGCGCTGCACCCATCGTGTGCAGATGATGTGGCCTATGTCGCCGCCATCTCTGTGAACACTTCTGACTCAGCACACCGAGGAATACGATGTTGTGAAGCCTGACGACGAGCCTCTTGCTGGTCTCCGAATAATGTGCAGGGCACAGAGTAATACTATTGCCAGGAACTTCTGTGGTTTTAACACTGTAGCATCAGTACTCACCGCCTAGCAGGGCCTAGGTTTCCACACATTGCCCAGGCAGGCTTGCGCTGCGGTACGCAAATGGTACAATGCCGCATCCGCATGGCTTCTGAAGCAGTGCCGTAGTACAGCATGCTCACTCGACACTGGTTCGTACCTTATTTGGTGCTATTTGTGAAGAGATGGTGTGCGTCTTTGCTGGCACAAGCTGCTGTAGCAGTTCTGTTCCGTATAGTTTCACACTCTTGCTGCGTTTGCCAAATGAAAACCTGGATCCCACTGGCAAGCGCCTCTCTACACCTGTGGTCAAGTCTGGGCCAAGATCCCGGGAACGACTATAAGCCACATGTCAGAAAGACTACAAGCCACATGTCAGGAAGACTTTTAGAAGTCATGGCCTATGTGGCGTTGCGAACGCTGGAGAGACTGCCGGCAAAATCTGAGCTTTGTGTCATTGCTGCCAAACTATGCCAACAGCAATTTGTGTATAGCGGCCTTCGTGCGGAATAGATCATGCCAGAATGTAAGATCCCGCAACGTCAGGCATGATCTGAAACTATTAACATCATCTTACTGCAGGCTTGTCTGAGGTGAAGTACACACCTGTGTGATGGTGACGTCCTGACAAAGGCACTGGTGCCCTGGCTGACCACAGGTACACTGGCACTGGCCACCGTTTCGGTGCAAGGTGCCAGGATGTCCTCACACACAGTGTGAGGAACCATGAACCAGAACTCAACACCACGCCCGGACCCTGCAGATGGGCTAGTGGGTATTGCTGGCCAGCAATTGACGCCGTAATCGCCACCGAGGGCACGAGCCTTAACAGACAGGCTGAAAAGGCCAAGGCCAAGGCCTCCCTGGGGGGAAGAGTTGGTTTTCTTGGTCTGGCTCCCCAGCCTAAGGGCATACAGCATTTTGAGGCAGGCATCAGCAACTTAACAGATTGGCCCCGCGAAGCGACCACAGCGCCCGTGCATGCTCTTTGTGGACAAGTTGCTTAAAATAGTGACCCTCTGGATAGACACCACATGATACAGCCCGTGGGCCAATTTTGTGTTCCAGTATATAATCAAGCAGCTGGAATGAATGGTCAGCACATGCATGTGATTTCATGACTTTGTGCAATATTCGATTTGTAAAGCAGTCTATTTACCAGCAATTTTCTCAGGACAAATGAGCCTGATAAACATGAAGGCTGGGAAGATTGGAGTTCAGGGGTTGAATTTGTCGCAGTAGTTTCATTTGAATTTATGAACTCAAAATGTAACAGGTGTTGAATTTGTCCAGATCAATCATTTGAACTCAAAATGTGATGCTTTACAACTTAATTGCATGGCACACATACTACATCAATTACATCCGATGAGGAATCCCGATGACGTTGCACAAGACGAGGGGACATCACTCACGTGTACTTCTCGAAGAGGGTCCTGGCATATGCTGGTGCCACGCCCGTTCCAAAATCGCGCACGGTGAAGCGAAGCCACTTGCCATCTTCTACTGAAACAGTGGTCATGACGCGACGTGTGCCAGTTGCGTGCTTCTTGGCGTTGTAAAGCAACTGGAGCAGCATATCCTATGCCAGATAGGAAAACGAAAACACAGCACACAAGTCAGTCATGAGACATATATGCAATTCACAGGAGCTCGGCTCACATGCAAATTGTCTGGACAGTTGTATAGGCTGCTGCATCGGAGTAACTTAAAACCTCAGCAATGCATAGGACACCCGGCCACCTTTGGAGGAGCCTTTATGATTACAAGTCCACAAGTACAACTCTTTAATTGTTCAGCAACTGCATCTACTAGAGAACATGCCATAGGCACAATTCCTCGAGTCGATGGCGATGTATGAGCTTGGAAAATCAGTCACACAATGTGCTGCAGTCCACTGCAACAGTCCCAAAAAACGCCCCCATGTCAAGTGGCAGCCGAACAGCCATGCAAAGCAGCAGTGCGTAGGTGCAACTGTGCAGTGGGCAGCTTTTTGTAGATGGGCCACTCTTGCACTCATCAGCCGACAAAGGGATGAATCACAGCAAGCGAGCACGCTCCTCTAGATGTTGGCAGAAGCTCCTAAGACGTTATCATGCGCATTATGTACTGACCTGAATCCAGCTGAAATCTGTCTTGACGGTTTCTGCCACTGCATCGTCAACATGCCACTCCCACTCTATCAGCATAGAGGCAGAGGCGACAGCATCAACAGCTGCGCATGCTGTGCTGTCACTGTGCGCCCTGCGAGGGGCATCATCGGTGCCTAGGTCCACACTCAGGATCTGCATGCACCTGTGGATGACAGTTGTTGGGAAGGAGGGTGAACAACTTGAAATACATCAGGTCTGACAGAGGTTGTGACATGGGTAGCTTTAAGTCAGCAAAAACCAAACCTCTACTGAACACCAGTGCTAGTTTCCTTCAGCATGGGGCATGTTTAAAGCGCACATAGGTCGGGTATTGGGTTAGCCCCGCCCTTATTTGTTCAAGTGCTTCCCGCAGGTGCCTATTGAACCTCCTCGCCTGCAGATGGAGCTACTTCAAAGCATCTGCTCGGCAATGCCTTGCCGCGTGTGTGGCTCAAATGGGTCAGGATTCCGGGAAGAATATGCATTGTTTGCTTTCGCAGTGGCAACCCCAGGGCCTGATGATAACAGTGGCAGTCCGTAATAGTACAATAGAAGTGCAATCAGCTGTAAACATTATCCAGGATAAGAGTATATTGGTATTATGCCACCTCACGCCCCACAGAACACAAGAATTTATCAGCACGCAGCGGCACCGTTGAGCATGGACGCCAGTGCACAGCGGCACCGCTGAGCATTGACGCCAGTGCAGAGCCGAATCAAAGGTGAAATGACGAGCAATGAGTAATTGTGTACGAGGTCTCGTAAAATACTGCGGAGTGGTGTGTGGTATTACATTGTCGGCATTGCAGCTGATGCCAGAAAATGTAGTACGCAGCAGGTGTGCACTGCTAGCTGGCAGCCAATGAATGTGCCTGCACTACTGCGGTGGGCCTTGACTTGAATTTCGAGGTGTCATGCATGGCATGCAATGCGCACCTTTTTGTGACCGTCCTGATGTTCCCAAAAGTGATTGTCGGGACAGGTGTGTGACCATTGCTGAAAGCTGCAGCGTCCAAGGCCTGCTGGCGTAGTACTTTCATGGCGTCTAGAGCCAGAGCCTGTGCCAGCATCATGCATCAGAGGGCCGGGAGTGAACTTCTTGAAGACATCAGATTACCGTCATGCTCATGCACAAGTGGTGCACAAACAGTTGGCAGGTGTAGTCTAATCAGTGAGCGTTTCATTGAGGGCATTACAATCCAGTCATACAAGTGAATGCAGATGGTGGCGTATGGAGACTGCTGACCGACTTGCTGTGGGGCAGATGCCAGTCCTCACCCGCACCTCGATTGATCAGTCGTGGCAGTGTATGATGGCACCCACAGACAGCTGCAGCACGCAACAAGTAGAATCGTACACATGATCTCGAATAAGGCCGTACATGTTGCACACCTGCATGTCCAGTACTTGAAGCATTTCGCATGTCGCATCAGGGTCCTCCCATAGCAGTTGGAGGCCAAGTGAGAATGTCGTCAGCGGGGTCCCAATGTCATGCGCCACCTGCGGCATTGTTCAATAAACACAAGTGTTCAATGCGCTGCGGTCAACGGGAACAGATGAACACTGCAGAGTAACCACATGACACTGGACCTTTGGAATCTGAGACCTCCACGCCACTTCACCTCACAAGCAAGTGTGCACAGCTCTGACCACAAGTACATGCACTAGCTTAGAGTATGTCGTGCACAAACACCTCCAGCGCTGGTACTGCTGTATGTCAAAGTATCTTTGCAAGCGTCAACTTGTACCCACTTCCGACTGAGTGGAGGCACACCATATGCACACAGGAACACACAGACAGACACACACACACACACACACACCTGCGCAATGTACAGCTCTTTCTCCAGGCGCACCCCTAGTGAAAGGGCACGTAGTAGGCCCTTGGAGGGGCTCGCAAAGAGCTCAAGTATGGATGCGTGTAACATGTATGCCACCGCAGCAACCATGCAGATGGTTCGCAGTGTTGCAAGAGCTGCCTCAGCCTGCGGAAGCAATCAATAATGGTGCCAGGTTGGATTTGATCAGAATGAAGTCCAGGTTTGCACAAGCATTCAAGATGCCAGTGACAATGCGCTCTCATTTCTCTGACAACAAGTGAGCCCCATGTATTATCTATTAAACGGCACCAAACATCCATCCTGACCTTGGGGGCTCTAGTGCACATCCGCTCATTGACACTGTTACGGTAGGTCTGACCGGCGTCGCTGGACGGCAATCTACAAAGATTGTGGCTTCCAGAAATGTGGTCACAGCATGCGGTCCTGCGCCATGCAACTCATGCATTGTATCTGTACTCGGGCTCTTAGCACTTGTAGACTTCAGGATATGAGAGTACCATGGGCTGTATGATTATGTGCCCCGCACACAGGTGCTCTGTTTACAGACAAGTTTTCAGTAATAGCACCTGCACCTCTGCATCCCCTTGCGTCCACAACATATCTGAACTTGGCAATATCACGGTCTGGGGCTCACAGTATGGTCAGGTAGTTACGCCAGGGGTGTGGCTATGATGTCACAACAGCCCAACGCGTGTGCCGCCCAACCGAAGGGCTCATGGCAACGTCAGGGGCGCAGTGTTCGGTCAGGGGGATGGCCCACCGTATAGATACTTACATGACGTCACAAAGCCTGACGTTGTTGGCAGTACCCTGGTCCTCCAACGCTGCTTCACGATGCAGGCAGAAGATGCACGCTCGGCTCTGAGTACACACCGTTGCCGCAGCTTTGAGGTAGCGTTAGGGTTTAGGTTCGCAGGTTGCTGCAAGCCCATGCGGTGAAGTGTCTGCATTACAGTGAAGGAGGAGGTGCTGTTATGCAAAATGCAGCCTGCACAGTGTCACTGTGGCAAGAATCATTTGGCTCACAGCCCGAGTGCTAAAATGAAATCCAGCACATTAAAATTTAATTCAACAACCTATTTAGTGGAGAATTCGCACAAATCATTCGAGTTGATTTCACCAGTTTGCTGCAGCTCGGTCTGCGGGACGGTGCAACGTTCAAACTCTAAATTGAACAGTGTGACTCGAGGTTCTACTGCAACTGAACATTTCTTAGAGGTCAAGTGCACAGAAATCAACGTTCACTGAAATGGGGACTTAACATCAACTGTCAGGCTCAGCATTGACCATTATCTTCAATTTAAAAGAACCATCAGCAGAAGGGCACTACACACATTAAGTGGAGTGTCTCTCATGACACCTTGCCATGGGGGGACCACGCGCTGTGTGTGACACCACGCGACCTTACCTCTGATATCCACAGGGAATCAGCAATAGTTACGTCCGCGGCTGCTACAGAGCAGCGTAGGCACAGGCGTGGTCTTAATTCTGAGCTCCCTCCTTAGGACCTTCACTACCCCTAATGGTAAAGGGGACCCCATATTTAACTTCGCATACATGATGTCAGTTTAGCGTGCATGTATCTTACCTGCGCCCCCCCAGAGGAATTCTGGTACGCCATGGCAAGGCTGATGGGTGTTGCGATCAGCACCTGCACATGTGACGGAGCAGTGTGATGACTGTCAGCACTGCTACTAGCATACCTCGAGGTACTTGATAGTCCAGTTCTAAACGCTATCCGTGATGCTGAACTGGTGACCATCATGGACCTTCACATTCGTTAATGAGCTGCTTGGGTGCTTCAGAAGCGAGCACTTTCTAGCCCAGCCTCTCATGCCAGGCCGGTCACAGTGTATATGACAGGGAAATATGCCTACCACGATGTAAGTAGTGCACGTAGGCGCGCACTCGCTTTGGCATGGCAGGCTTGACTTACACAGATTCTCGTATCGGAACAGCTCAAACGTATACAGGACTGAACAGGGAGCTTGCCCACCTCTGTGTCCAGTATGTGCAAGCAAGGCATCAGCATGCAGTACAAATCCGAATAGAGACCTTCATGAGCGGCCCTGCTCAGTTGTGTGATGCGGTTCATGGTGCTAGCAGAAGTATCTCTGGTTGGTTGGCAGCACATGCGTACTTTTTTAAGTTGCATTGCAGCATCAAGTGTCTGAAGCCGGTTTCTGAGCAGATTGTGTATGCTACATTGCCACGCACATGAACCGCACGGCAAGCTGCTTAGGGTTGCTAAGAAGCGATCATTCCTGTCATCAGACACAAGTGCAGACCACTTACATTGGTGAACCAGTATGGTGTCAGCAGAAAGTCGAACACCATGATCATGGTCATGTAGTTGGCGATGGGCGAAATGCTGTACTGCAGTATTGACGGCGCCTTGTGCCCAGCTGCGTGCGCTATGACCACGCTGAGGTGCACCGAGTGCAGCAGCGCCATCAAAACTGCACACATGCCGCTGACAGCTGCCTGGGACATTGTTGGGACGTGGCGTACCAGTGCCAACATGGTCACCGCCAAAACCGCAAATATGCAGGCGGTGTGCTGCGCAAGGGAGCAGCAGCAGGTGCAGGCATGCAGAGTGGTACTGCGCTCAGAGCTAGTGGGTGTCAGATAGGAAAGCTAGCAGGTTCGAGTGAGTTGAGCTGCAAGTGCACTACTGGAACGCCACAAGCTCGCATGGCTTTGACTTTGACGTCTGTACAGTCAGGCACCAATAATCTCACCTGATTGAACAGCATGCGTGCTGGGCCCTAGAGGCGCAAGCACGTAGGGCAACATGTACTCACTTGCAGTGGTCACACAAGAGAGACCCACGACACATGCATTCTGTTCAAAAGCTGTGGTCCAGTAAGTAGACTTGGAAAATTTTGATTGTTGGTGGAAGTTTGGCCAAGCACACTGCTGCAGACACACAACATGCTAAAATGCTGTCATGAGAGCAGCTGCGGTTGCTTCTCATTGCACGTAGGTTACTGTGAAATGGCTTCTACAGAATGTGCAAGGTAATGTAAGCAGTGGTTAGGGTTAGGGTTAGGGTCAGGTGCTCAGGTGTTTTGCATAATCATCATTCAAAAAGCCTTTGTCAGCTTCACTCAAAAGTTGTATACATTGAACAATACACTACAGTAAAAGAATCTGGCATTTGGCTTGGCAACTATGTTTGCGGTGGGAAACACTGTTGTTGGTGAAACTATACATGGTGTGTCCACAAGACCTGTTCTGCTGTACAGTGAGAGAAGGCATCACTAAGCAACAGGCAGGATAAGCGTTGCAGTGTCGATACTTCAAAGCTCTGCGAAGTACCCCAATCAGTTTGTCTTTTACACGCTAGTTTTGAAAAGCTGGACTACGTTGACTCCACTCGATGCGACCGAGACCGTTCATCAAGCCCAGAACGACAAACATACCCAGTCATGGACCATGAGCGCGTATCCCAATCCAATGACCTCATGCAGCCACAACACGGCGCTGATGATGGCAAGGTTGAACCTGCGCACACACCGCAAAATGAATGTACATGAGCGGCGCATGGTAAGGATGATGAAACACCTGTGGAATAACGGCAGTGGAAAGGCCAGTGTGAGTAGAACGTTGCTTCTATGTACTTCCGGTGATGAAGCGCCTGTTATCATCAGCACTGAGGCTCAGGTCGGGCTGGCAGGCACTCATTCAAGCCTGTATAATGGCTGTCTCACGGGAGCTTTATGCATCAGGCAGTTAGTTAGAGTGTCATTGAATGCTCCCTTGTGTATAACGCGGTCAGGGGATGATAATCATTGCACTCATTGGATGACGCTGTGTGCGGCAGCGCTTGCAGGCACATGATGAGGTGTTCTGCAAAGCAGAACATTGTTTGAGATTTGAATCAAGCACGCCAGCCGCTGATACTGTTTTCGGGCGGCATTGAGCTAGCTCCAATGATTTGAAACCTGCATATAGCGCACTGGCTGGCTTCAGGATGGGGGTTAGGTTGGCGCTCATTGACTGGCTTCAATCTGCTTGAGCTTCGATGCTTGAACTACAATATTGTAAAATTTCCCCAATCCAGCAACATATCATCTGCAATGCTGCTACATAGCAATATAACACTCATGCAAAGTCGGGGATCCTCGAGGCACCAGGGGTTTTGGGTCAAAAACTCGTGGCAGACTGGCTAGCCACGCTGTCATACACAAACATTCATTGCATATGTAGCTTGAGACAAAAGGTTGCGCATGGTGTTTCCATGTTGCTGGTAGAACATTAAAATCACTAAGTGACTGAACTAGTGAAACACATATCAGTCGGGATTGTTGGCGCTCATCATCATGACTAGTACACTGGATGCTTCCGGCCCCTTCAAAACACGTTGCCGAAACAATGGTCCACTCTGAACGACAGCTGCTGCCAACAAGATCAGCTAGCTATGAAGGTCAAGGACAGTTGACACTGCATCTCTGTTCATCACATATGTCTGGCTGTGCGTATAGCACTTAGCTGCAGCCAATGAGTCAGCTCCAATGCAGCATCACTGCAGTCGATGTTTGACACGCATCCTAGTGCATTGACATGAAATGTAGTCCAGTACTTGTTGCACAAACTTCAAAATGCAGAGATGGATGATGAGACGCCAGGTTTTGACCTACTAAAGCTTCTCACAACAGGCGCAGCACCACGCATTGCAAATATGACGTTTAAGTTCCTCTAAAGACTAGCCTCAGAATACATGCAAGTGCAGCGTAGCCGCTACATACGTGTTGTGCGCTTACCCTAGCTTCGACCCTCCTAGAGTACAGCAAGGTCACGCACCTCCTGAAGGCAGCCTTGTGAGACTTGTGCGCCTTGTCTACAGAGAAGACAGAGAGGTAGACAAAACCATGCACATAGTCACAGGTAAGACTTGGCATTTGATTTACAGGAGATAACCATTACCACCGATGGCCATCATCACATTACAACAAGATGACTTGGCAATTGTCAAGCAGCCTCAGGGAACCCATCACATCATGATCATCATTATCATATCAGATGTCCCACCAGCGACTGTCAACAGATACTGCAGCACCTACATGAGACATTGTTTATGGCTGCCGCCACTCACTGCACTGCAGGTTGATCGCCACCAACAGCATGGCCGAACATCTGAGTGAACACTTCTGCGCCGCTGACTCAACATCAATTGCGCTTAATTTCACAAGACGCTGAATGGTTCACTGAATCAAGAAGCTACCTCTTGACGCCATGGCCAGGTCAACAATATGAAAGGGGCGCAGGAATGTACATCCGTTGTGATTTGGGAAGTGCACTGCCATTCTCTAATATCATACTTGAAGTAAATGTCAATGACCTAGCACCAGATACTCTCTCTCACAATGCAGACATTCTGCGCAGCATCCTGCACCTGACCTGCTTCTGAGTGCTTGAAACGCAGGAGCCACTTGCTCCACTCCAGCCTGTCAGTGCCACACGCCTGCGCCTCCGCATTTTGCTGTGACGTTGCAGCAGCTGACCAGTTGTTGTTGTCTTGTGGCACATTTGATCTCCATGTCTCCAGCATCTCAGCGCTGGCCTCCTGCATGGACATATGGCACGGCAACATTGCAATGCCTTCAAGTTCAGGTTTAACTTGTTGTATTGTGCCTGAGTCAGCGGTGCTCAGTCTCAGACTGATAAAACATGGTGCACAGCACCGCGGCGAGCCCCACTCTGATCCCTTCAGGTAGCTCAGTAACGAAATCTGGCTACAGCAGCAGCAGTAGGCGAAACAGCCGTCAACAGCTTGAGCACCTCAGTGGCCTCGGTGCCCTAAATGCAAGATTCTCTAATGCAAGAAACCCTCCTGGCATCTTGAGGCATCTGAATCAAATCATAAGGATGGTGATATACATCAAGCGTGCTTGTCAATCAGCCTGAGAAATGCAGCTTCACGGCCCCCACTTCCTGCATGTAGCCAGTATCACCACTAGCACAGCAGCAGCGACAGCAGCGGCAGCAGCACCATCAGCAGCAGCAGACGCATTTTCCACACACGCACGAAAGCGGCGCATCTTTCATGACACCTTGCTACGGGGGGACGGCGCGCAGCGTGCGGCACCACATTACCCTGCCTCTGATCCCTGTGGGGGCCCAGCACAGAGTCTGGAGTGGTATAGGCACTGACGCGGAGTCTTGCCATTGAGGCCACCCCCGAGGGGCCTTCAATGCCCTCAACAAAGCATGCTCCAGCCTCGTTACGTGCAGCGCTGCCACACTGTAGAAGTCTTAGAGTGGCACATACGCCACTGTCTCGTTACACTGCATGTGTGCGGCATATGCAATTGTTACCTGTGACGGTGCAATTACCTGGTCTTCAACTGCTTTGATTTAAGTCTACATAGTACTTGAAGAGTGGCTTGTTGAGCGAGTCCTGGCACATGCACGTGTGTACGACACCGACCGCTGGTATGCACCCCATGAGCGTTGCAGATTATAGCTTGTACAATTACTCGTGCGAACCTGGAGGTCATTGTGAAGGGAGGACCATTGCCCGGCCTCACTGTGCAGGCCACTCTCCAAAGTCGCTCCTGGATCACTACCTCTAGCAAGTCTTCGTGACGATTCCGCTGCCGCTTCGGTTTTAAACGCCGACGCCGGTCCTGAAGCAGATGCCTGGCCACAAGTCTCGCCAGCAGCTTTTCTTCCAACCGGGGTGCTGTACAAAGCGCGGCGGGTGCTTGTGGAAATCGACACGCTGCCGCTGCTGCCCTCCTCGATGGCCAGAGCTGCCGCGAGTGCCGATGCAGCAGCGCTGCCTGTGCGGATCGTTAGTGCAGGCGGCATGTGCTGCTGCCACCCTGACCTCGGCGAGCTCCGTCCCATTTCCTGGTCCACCTCTCTAGCCCAGATTCTCGGCATTGGTGCAGCCGCACCGCAGCGCTCCACGCAACAGTCCCTGTCCCGTAGTGCACCGCACTCCACTCTCCCCTGTTCTCGGTCGTGCTCGATCTCGTCAACGATGTTCGAGCGTTGCAATTGCTGTCATGCTACAGTAGCTCAGTCAATCTACCGGCGCTTCGCCTTTGATCAGTCACGGTTGATGGATCAAGTGGGACGTCGTATGGCAAGTGACACGCCTCTTCGTGTGGCGCGGCCGTTTTCAATGAAACGTTTACCGTGCAGGCTCACCCTCCAGCGCTGATGACTGTGTAGAGCGCTGATGACTGTAGAGGCGCGGACAGTTTATCGGGCAAACGTTTGGCTATGCGCCCAGAACGGCGGGCGGACACAATGCAGGTGAACCGCGCCCTGCAGATGCGTGCTTCGAACACACATCACCTCAAAGAAGAGAGCAACTCACTAAACGATAAGAAATGTTCGGCATTGACACATTGTCCTCTGCCGCATGCAAAGCACGATATTCGTTCAAGCAGCAACAGATTGAAACACATGGAGCGACAGATGCTTTGGTGTGTGCAATTTGGTCATAGCGTGCTGGAGTGGCACAAGGGGCAGTGCGATATGTCCCTGAGCTCCACCTCCGCGGCGAAGTGCCTGCACGTCCGGCACATAATGGCGCGCGTGCGCGAGGATATGACCTGCCCTGTGACAGTGCACGCCTGGTACGGCCGACCCTCTTCCAAGCAGTCCCGCAGATGCATCTCCAGCGGTTGCGGGTCCACAGGCTGATGCCTCGTGAAGATGCTCACGGCAAGTGTTTGAATGGCATCAGCATCGGGGCGCGCAGTGCTGCCGCCGGTGCTGCTGCCAACACTACTCGCGTCTGTGGACGCTACTGCCGAAGATGGTGGTGCTGGCTCCAGCGTCTCCAGCTTGACAAACGCCTTGCTGCACACGCCAAAGTACGAGCAGTGGTACGCCGCCAGAGCCACGAGCGCGTACACGTCGAACGCGTCGAGCACGTCTTCGAACTCACAGCAGCGGATTGCAGTGCGCATGGCTGCCTCCGTCTGCCCCTGGTACAGCTGCCGCTGTGCCAACATGTAGTAGTGGTAGGCCTCCGCTCCGCGCCACGCGCTATCCAACACGCGAGCTGCGCGCTTGTCACCCACATCATCGCTTGTTGCCATGAGCGTGTCCATGGTGGCGGCGGTGGCGGTGACAACGTCCGCTGCGGTACGGCCGGCCTTGGTGAGCGCCTGCGCGGCGCTGATGGCCTGGCGCCGGTGACGCTCGACTTCAAGTGCGGCGAGCACGTGAAGTTTCTTGGCGCGCAGAGGGTCCGCACCCGCCTTGCCGCACTCCTCAGCCACCTGCGTTGAATGAATGAATAACATGCAGAGATCAATGTGGCTAGGAAGGTCATGGGGGGTTGATATTGGTGCCTGAGGGGAAGGTGATAGGGCTAGGGGTGGTACAAGGGGTCAGGGTTAGGTTACCATTGACATGTTGTATGTACATGCGCACGTCCATGCAATCTGTGCCTGCGCCTGCAACATTGAAGACACGGCGCGTGATCAAACACAGAAAGTGGTGCCTGCTTCATCTGCATATTTTGGCCCTCGGTTTGTGCCGATTGTGTTGAAGCATGTGCACAACCCTCATTGCCATGCGTCTCATACATGCCATCAGGTCACCACTGCCGCCAGTCGTACACTATTATGATTGCAGTTACTTGTCACATTAATGTCCCCACTCTGGCTGTGCATGGTCACTGGGCAAGTGCATGCCGAATCTATTGAACGGCAGCTACCTACTGGTTATGTTAGCGGCAGGCGGCACTGACAGTTCGATTAGGGGGAACTATCAGGTCAAATCGATTTTCAAGAGGTGTTGAACAAGGGACAACGGCGGCATATATCGGTGGTGACAAAGCTGCAACACCACACAAGGTCCACTGCCATAGATTGTGTGCACTTTCGCACAACAGCTTGCAAGGCGCACTATGCCGATGCATACGGCGCTGAGCTCTAGGAAAAATGCAAATTCTGCAGAATAAGAACTGCAGTTGAAGTTACACTTGAAGTGCATCATCACTCAATCACCAGAGCAGTTGCTCCCGCCGTTCCACATGCCACCAAGCATCACACTGACATCAGGCAACCACGCTCATATCAACTGGCCGGGAGCCTGAGGGTTAGGGTTAGGGCTAGAGGGTTAGGTGTCAAGTACATAAGACACGTGCAAAGCCATGCACAGAACTGCATCAGACGCTTGCCTTGGCCAATAGCAGCGCCGCCTCCGACGCCTTCCCCGCCTTGCGGTACAGCTCAACCGCCTGAAGCCTGTCCCCATCGCTCAGCAGCTTGGCCGCCGCCCTTGCCACCAACCCCTCCATCTGTGGGTACTCGTGCTGCGCCGCCAGCTCTACCGCCATGTCCCACCGGCTCACCAGCACCGCGGAGTCGATGGCTGCCTTCACGTCCCCGGCCTTGACAAAGGCTGTCGCCGCAAGTGTCGCCTGGCCGAGAGACTGCAGGCGCTTGCCTGTGGCAGCGAGCAGCTGCTGATTGGCGCTGGTGTCTGCAGGGAGGGTACCTATAAGGTCTCCCAGTAGGGAGTACTCTTCCAGGCGTAGGTAGCACTCCACGAGCTGAGGCATGTTGCGCGCCTGCTTGTAGTACTGCGAGGCCTTGCCCCACTTGCCGCGCTCGCTGTAGTAGTCGCCTGCGCGCGTTGCGTTGGCAGCGAAGGTGGGGTTATCGGACGCGATGCATTGTGACAATCTCATGATGACTGGCCTTGCCTTGCGTCAACAGCATGCGGATGGTATGACAGTGCGCTGCAAAATGCAATAACTTGAATGAACATCACACATAGGAGAGTCTACGAAGACATGCGGCGACACTATCTGTGCATCCAGACACTTAATAATTGTTTAAAGTAAGTAGCTTAACATGTTTCACATCCGTTTTTACAAGCCTCCACACATACATACATGCATTCCTACGTACATATATTCATAGATACATGCATACATACATACATACATACCTATGCGGTCCCAGGCAGCGATCAGCTGCTGGTCATCCGCCCCCCCCTGCTTCACCAGGTGCACCACCCTGAACCAGTCCCCAAGCCGCTGCCTGAGGTCAATGGCCAGGTCCTTTCGATCCATCTCATTGCGATAAAGCGCCTCGCTCTCATCATAGCGTTGGAAGTAGGCAGAGACCTCCGCGCGCTGCTTGACGCGGTCGGAGACGCTCATGACGCGCTTGACAAACTGTATGCCCTGGTAGTCGCCGCAGCCCACAAAGGCTCGCTCCGCGACGTCTAGTTCCAGTGCCTGACAGGGTACAGCCGTGAACCGTCAAGCAAAACAGTCATATGTACCACCACATGGATTTGCAATGCTGGGTGCACAGCACATTGACTATCGATGGCAGTGGCGGTGATGCTCTGTATCCAATGCATCTGAAAGCAGACACGTCATTTGCCGAAGCGAGTGAGGTAGGCTGTGTGGACAACTAACACGCCGCGTCGCAGTAACTTTTCATGCGCTGAAATGTGGTGCACTCATGATGCACAAGCAACAGACCCAACAGCCTGTGAGCCGCAGTGCATATACATGTGATTCTGTATATGGCCGTGGTGGTGCCATCAACACACTGCCCACAGCTATAAGCTGCCGCCAATCAACAGTGCCAGCTCAATCGTCTCTCCCTTGCTCTGGAATACCTGGTCAAGACCGGCTGATGCCCGCGCAATGACCCAATCTGGGTCAGCCCAACTTCAACTTCAACAGTGAGACCAATACGGTTTACACACTTTTCAGCAACCCAAATGCATATCCTGCTACGTGCAGACGCATCCACTACAGCAGCGACTGCGCATGCGTGCGACAGACGCGATGGTGTTACTGCACCCATGCTGACTGCGTCATGTCATACAGGTGCCTGTACATACATACCTCAAGCGCATCGCTCAGCAACAATGTGATGCAGGCAGGCGATAGAACTGCAGTTGTGCCCCTCCTCTGCCTACCGCAACACGCCACTTCAAGGCAATGAGCTGTTTTACGTGAACACAAGTCACGCCTACGAGCTGCTTCACAGTGAACACAACCCACACCCACTCACCTCAAGCGCGCTCTCCGCGATCAGCTGCCACAGCCTCCTGTGCGTGGTGGCCCCTCCCGCAGCGGCGTCCGCATACGCCGCCGCCAGCCCCGACGACGCTATGACCTCGCGCGCATCGCTCAGCGCCTTTGTCTCCACCTCCGTCACCCAGTCAGGCTCCAGAGACTCGGGGCTGGCCATGATCTGGTCCAGCAGTGCTGTCTTGACGCACAGCCCTTTGAACTGGCAGACGTAGCCGTTGCAGGAGACGGGTTCTTCGCTCTGAAGGCCGTTGAATACGACCAGGCGCGTCTTTTCCATTACGGCAAACTGGTCGGGGTCTTCTTCACTCCACCGCACGTCCCACGTGTCCTGCGGAGCGAAACAGGCGTGTTGGAGGTGTTAATGAAAAACGAACCAAAAGATCGTTGAGCTCTAGGTGACAAGGGATGGTTAGCCGCAAGTGCCTTCCACCAATAACCGTGGTCGCCGCTGCTGCAGTCCTTGGCCACGAGTCAAAAAGTTAATGGCGCGCTTGTTGCCTTAAGAGCATGCCACAAGGGTGTGAACAGCAGTGCCTGATGACGCCATGAGGATTGGGCAAGCCAATGATTAAAGTGTCAGGGGTCACAACATGAGATTGATGATACGAGTACCAAGTATCACGTCACAAACTGCCAATCAATGCCGTGGTAGTATTGCTGGATAGTATCACTTGCCACGGCAGACAAGGTGAGTTGTATGATGTGGACATTAGTGACACATGACGAAGCAGGGTTGGTGCTACATACCTACATATGCCGCAGGCCACCAAGGTAGGGTGGTGTAAGGTAGCACGGTTTAAAAGCAGTGGAACGAGATGCAGTGCCACACGGTGCAGCAGGGTACAGAGGGTAACACCATGTTCTTAGGTCCTGAACCCTCAATGTAACCGCCCTCGAATGTATAGCCCTAACCCTAGTTATCGGTGTCGCAGGACCCATCTCCGCGTCCGTGCAGATCATCTGCGCATACCTACCCTTTGTCAACTGAACACTCATACTCTATGTGCTACCGCACAAGGGTCCAGCTAAATAAGCTGCTCTGAAGTATGACGCAGTGCATTAATAACCAACCTTTCTCTCAAAGGACCCCCACTCCACCGGTGGCCGTTTCGCCCGCCGCCCCCTGGCCCTCCTGCCCATAGCAGAGGCAGAGGCAGAACCCCCTATGCTGTCCCCCCCCAACACCCCATCACCGGCCATGAACTCCCCGTCTTTGGCCTCAAGCAGATCCAGAATGGTAAGCATGCCCAGTCTATCTATGGCAGCCACCAGTGAGCCGTCACAGTTGAGTGCCAGTAGCGTGGGCGCTGTTCTGCAGCGTATTTGGCCCTCCGCTGAGAGCAGCGGCAGCCCGTACACCTGCACCAGGCCACGTAATATATATTGTCAGTATAGTTCATGTGCCCCATGTGCCCACCCCTTGTACGGTCCTGGCATCTTAGGGTTGAATTCATATCGTCTTGTTAGCGCCAACGTGTCAGCCTTGTACTCAAGCTAGGGTTAGGGTTAGGTTCGCACTGCATGAGCGACGAGGGACAGCATGCGCAGAAGTGATGGGGCAGGCTGAGGGCTGGCAGATAATACACACACACATACATACACATGACAAATTGCGCTCCTCGTTCCTGGTTGCCCTTTCAGACCTAACCCTAAGGGGTCGATTGTGGGTGTTGCGGCGTCAGTTGACATCAGCACATCATGCATGCATATTTGTACCGTACTGTACCATATCTCTACTTGCAGGCAACACCAACAGCCTGCCCAGCAGCGACAGCGGCAAAGGCGCCATGAGCTACATGCACGTATGGCACACGGGCCAACACCGCAATGACACAGCAAGTTGGGTTAGCCTAACCCTAACCCCAACCCCTACCCCGCCTAACCCTAACCCTAACCCTAACTAGCCCAATGATGCATACATACCCTACTACATACCCTCCATTTTAATATACCTGCACCAGGCCGCTCTCGCAGGCCACGACGAGCGTCGTTTCATTCGCCGTAACCGCCGAAATGGGGTCCTGCGGCGGCGGCGCATCTGGCGGTGGCGCCTTGTACGTATCAGCAGGCACCACTGGCGTCTCTGCGGGGTTGAATGCTTTTGAGGGGTCCAGTATACGCTCGCGACCGCTGCCGAGCACTGTGGCGCCTGTGCTGCGCTTGATCGCTGCTGCGACGACTGCTGCCGCGTCAGCGCCGCTCAGTCCGCCATCGCCGCCGCCGCCGCGCACGCCGTTGGCCGCCGCCTGGGTAGGCAGGTATGATCACAACAGGTACACAGGCAGAGTTGGCAAACGGCGCAGCGAAAGCAGCGATGACGCCTCTCAGATATGGCTTTTTGACTGCACTGAAGGTGTGCAGTGAAACTTCAACACAAAACCTCAAGCTCGCGCATCCGTGTAACCCCAGCAAAGTGGCCAACATCAGCCGTTTTGCAAAAATATCAGGTTATGGCATACTACACTCAACAACAGTCGCCTCTTCAATGAGAGAGTCAAGCCTCTTTGCAGCTTGGTATGTACGTGGTGTAATGCCATCAAGAGGCAGGCGTTGTGTGCAAGCTGAGGATACGGGATGTGTCGTTGCAGGCAACAGGGGGTGTCATTTGCGGTATTGCAGAGGCTAGAGGTTCATGGTAGAATGCCATACAGCATGTACCGTATGAGTAAACGTGACAACCTGCATCTTGGCCATACCCACAAGCCGCAGAGCCGAGGCCAATTGAACGTCTTGGCATGTTGCAGCACGCATTTTGCTCAGCAGCACCAGCACCTGAAGCTCTCGCCACAAATGATCTCTCACCTGCTGGTGTGCTGCGGTGCTACAGCACAAGAAATGTGATCATATGCATTTAGCGGTCACCACCAGACACCGCGGTGCCAAACCCAATTCAACAATGACAGCCAGCATTTCACAGCACGCAATTTGCGCAACAGCATCAGCGTCTAACCTGTCGCCACAATATACTTTCTCACCTGCTGCTGTGCAGCGGTGCGGTACTGCCACACGTACACCACGCGCGCGTCCGCAATGACCACGTGCGTCGTCGTCATGGCCGCGAACCGCGGCGCCAGCGCCACGTGCTTCACCTCCAGAGGCGACCCGATGGCATTGCACAGCGTCGCGGCATGCGCTCCCGCCGCATTCACCGGGCCGCTCACCAGCAGCGCGTTCTCGCCGGCTGCGCGCAGCAACTTCAAGTCCCTGACCATCTTCAAGTGACGCTCCTGGCTGTTGAGGTCCCACAGCGCCACGCACGCCTCCGCCCGGTCCGGCTTCTGGTAGCTGAAGGCGAGGACGTTGGCGGCGGGCGCGTAGCCCCACATGTAGTCCGGGCGGATGTTGGCAAAGTAGATGTAGGCGTCGACTGCGAGTGCGATGCGCAGGCCTCCGCCCTCCCAGCTGAGGCTGCTGATGCCCGCGCCTGGTACCTTGAGGACGCGCACGAGGTCGCCGTAGGGTGTGTAGAACTTGACGGTGCTCACCTGAGAAGGGCGCGCAGGCAGAGATAGGGTTGGTTTCCAGCGTAACAGGGAAGTAATGTGTTGATGGCTTCTAGGTGCTTGCTGACATGACTCTCACAGCTGTGACACTGGTTGCTGAAGGCTTCTTGTGCAGACAAAACGGAGCTTTCAGCATCATAAACTGTACTCCATCACAATGAGCAAATGTCTGCTCACCCATTTACACCCCCTCCCCATGATCGCCCCACGTGATTTCAACATACTTCGAAGTATGCAACAGCACCCTCAATATACATGAGATGCATATTAACTTCAAGTGGTACACCAACAACAACCAGTGGGCACCTATCTACATGCAAATCTTCTCATGATCTGCAACACTGTCAGAGCGGTCAGCACGCCAAGCGACACACGCAGTTTCAGTGCTGTCTCTTCTCTGTGTGTGTGTGTGTGTGTCATACCTCCTTCTTCTCCGAGCCAGAGCGCGTGGTGACAGAGCCGCTGACCGCCAGCACCGCTCCATTAGTGCTCCACTTGGCCAGCCGCACGCGCATGCCGGCGTCTACTACCACTGGCGATGCGTCGTCCGTGTGGCGCCCTATTTGCACCGTGCCGTTGACAAAGGCGATGGCCAGGGTGGGAGCTGCCTGGTGTACGTAACCCTCCGCGCCGTCATACCAGTCAATGTCTGCATAGAACATGTGCATTTAAACGGGAAATATGCATTGTGATAATTTCCTATACATAGCAGCAGCATCATTTGGATGCCAATCAGCACTGCGGTGCATATAATCAAGAGGAGTCGACAGCCGCAGAGGACGCTGCGTCAACGAAGCTTGGGAGTAGCAAGCGTACTGATGAGTCAGACTGAATGTGGCAGGGGTATTGAGGTGACAATGCCGCAGCATATCGTATCCTGATCTCAATGACTTTTGCTCTGCCATTGAGCAGTTGGCAGGGCAGTTGATTACAGGTGGATAGTCCTGAGCATGCACTTGTCGAGCTCCATGGGTAATGCTAGTCGGTAGAAAGGCGGTTGAGGCATATGTAATCTTACCAGCAATGAGCGCGGGGCTGCTCGCGCCATTGCCCCCCCTGGATGTGCCGTTATGCCTGGCATACCCCTCATCGTCATCATCGCCGTCATCCCCTGCATGCTTGCTCTCCCGCGCGCTGCCGTCCGAAGGCGGCTTCGAAGCCGCCGCCAGCGTCGCCGCAGGCAGCTGCATCAGCTTGACCTTTGCGCCCGCTGCGTCGTATATGTGAATGGCGCCGTTGTTTGTGACAAAGAGGATGCGCTTTCCGTCCGGGCTCCACTCGACGTGCTGCAGGTATATGTCCAGTTCCTTACCCCAGAGGCGGTTGCCGTCGACGCTGCCGACAATCACGGCGCCGTCTTCGTAGACTATGCAGATCTTCTGGCCGTCGCTGGTCCACTTCATGTCTCTGACAACGGACTTGCCCCTGTTGTTGATCATCTCCTCGTACCACATGCCCTTGTGGAGCATCCACACGATGATGAGGCCGTTCTCGTCGCTGGTGGTGAGCTTGCTGTAGTTGGAATTCCAGGTGACGCACATGACGGAGCCGTTGTGCCCCTCGAGCGTCTGGTTCATGCTGAGATCGCTCCCCGCTTTCTGAGGATCCTTCTGGCCTGTTGCGCTCTCCAGCTTGAGCACCTTCATGAGACCGCTTTCTCCTCCGCAGGCAATCCATCCTTGATCTGGATTCCATGCAAGGCTGTGAAGCTTTATGCCTTTGGGTATGGCTATCTTTTTGCTGAGGAATATAAACATGGTGCTTCAGCAGTGCCGCCTGCACACCTCTGTGCCCTGTAGCAGTTGGCGCTGATATGCTGTTTGCTGGCTGGCCAACACCGCCGCCTCGTTCAGCTGCTCAGTGCATGAGGCCTGTATCTAAACCCGACTAGTTTCTCGCCTCCTTCGTGCCATTGCCAAGTGCTCTTACGTTGTTGCTACGCCCACGTGTGATCAACTGCAACATCAGAAACCGTTCCGTTGTGCGATCACGAGTCTCTGCTGCTTCGACTGAGTCGAGTCAATATGTCACCGGGACGTCTTCATCGTGCGCAAAGTTAGCATATGCTCACACCTTGATTGTCATTGCAGTGTAATGGTGCTCCATGCCACAACCCACCTGAACGCACTGAGCACTGCAGTGCACTTGACTGCCTGCTGACAGAAACGTAGCATGTAGACGCACATTTGAGCATGTGGGTTTGCTTGCATCATTTGCTTCTTCGCGTGGTCATTCAATTGGGGAGGGCCATTGTGTTCTGACCTGCCTCACAGTGGTGCAGCTCACCGAATTTCAAGGTGTGCTGCTCACTGTCTGCAATACTCTCAGGTGCCTGTAACGAAAGGTAGGTACTTGTAAGAAGGAGTGCAGACAAGGAAGCATGCGGTCATACTCATATGCATTAGACTCATGCATGCGTTGCAGAGCACTGGTGGAGCTGGCACTGCCTTGTGAACCGTCGTGTATTGCCGGGTGCTGACGCAAGGTCAGTCCCTGGGTCGCAAGTGCGGTGCAACCGCCTGCGTGGCAGTGCTTGACAGATCAACATCAATTACCCCCCCATGGGACGCCGAAAATGAGGAGGCAGAGGAGTTTGCGGCCATCAGTGAAGCAGTGCTCGGCATACCTGCCTGCACATGGCTCCCCCCCCCTCCCGAAAGCCTAGGCGGTGGCGCAGCACCTGCCATCGCTGCCATCCCTTGCTGACTAATAGCAGCACCACCCCTGGTTGTGCCGTCATGTGAGGGCTTGTCGCCCTCCGGCTCTGCGGCGCTGCTAGGGCTTGTGCCCGCTGCCGCCGCAGCGTCAGCGAGCTCGTGACCTGAGGGTATGTATGGGTATGATGCTGTCGGCATGCTGATGCCAGGGCCCACACTGACACCCGTCGTAGTTCGACATTGCGCAGGCAGCCTGTGCAAGTAGCCGTGCGCCATTTCCGCCCCCAAGCAGCCCTCGCCCCCCCACTCCAGCGTAGGCAGCACCACCACAACACGCACTTGGTCGGTCTCCGTGGAGTACACATAGATCTCCATGGTCTGCTCCAGATGCCTCATGAGCTCATCATGCAGCGCGTCCGTGTCCTTGAACACCTGTGACATCGGGTGTGTCAGGCTTGGCAATGTGAGAACAGAGCCTGCACACTATTTTGGTACTATTGCGAACCTGCGCGTTACTCTATGCTACATTGCTTCTTCGCTGCTCAGGTGACTGTAGGACGGACATTATGGCAACGTGCGGGCTACAGTAGGATTAAAGATTGCAATTGCGGTGAACAGGTGAAGTGATTGTAGGAGCCGCTGACAAGCTCCAAATTTGTTGCGTTAAACTTTGCGGACAAAAGTGTACATGTCACGCTGCACGCACAAACTACGAGCACAAGACGTGTGTTACAGTGCACCATCAGCTGCAGCAAGACCATGCGACCATGATTTCCCCCGCAATGTCATCATGGTGTGCTCATTTGATGGTTTGTGATGAGTGCAACGCATCCCTTATTGCGCAGCTTACCCTTTCCGCGGTGCCTAGCAGGTAATCCGTCTCGGGCATAAGTCCAGCAATGTGTGCAGGGCTGTTCTTGACCACCGACAACACACGGACCAGGTGGTCGTCCGCTTGGAAGTAGGAGTCAAAGCGAATGGTCACCCCAAGCATGCCCTCGTAATACGGTTTTCGGCTGGGAGTGATGGTAATGCTTCGCAGACTGTCACTCTTGTAGTTGTATACTGTGATGGGCAGGGGCTTGTTCTCGCTGGCTTTGATCATCTCCATCAGCGTGCTGTCCAGTTGTTGCAATGGAATGCCTGAGCGCAGGATTACAAGAAAAAGCATGCACGGGCTCCGTGTTTGAGCGATACTGTGCATGCATCAACGTCAACGACTGCGCTGCCTGGGACGCGGGGTGCGCGTGATTGCGAGCAGGTGAAAGAGGGACATCAGCAAAACTTCTATGGGAAATTGAAAACATGCAGCGATGCGACCGTGAGCGTCATGATCCGAAACATTGCCTGCCAGCCGCGGCAAGCACGTCAAAATTGAATCTCAGAGTAACAGTCGAGTCGACAGACAGACCAACTTACCATTTGCTGCCACTATGAAGTCAAAGAAGCTGACCAGCCCCACAGCGCTAGCAGGAGAGTTCGGCTGCACTCCCAGCACTCTGTACCCCACGCAAGTGCTCTCATCGCCCTCATCACTTGCGGTATTGCCCATCCTCTTCGCAGTTCAGCGTCTGCGCTGAAGCGCCCCAAGGATTGCTACACCCTGCCTATGTGGCGCCGTCCAGCGCTAGGGAAATTGCATATTGGCGAGTAGGAGCACCACCCTCTCAGCTGCTACAACTCGCCATCGCCGCTGCACGCACGCACGCTTTGGAGCTTCCTTCTCACACACTATGTACTGTAACCCTAACCGTAGGGTTAGCCCTGTCCAGACATTGACTACTACCTACTAGTAGCAAGCGATCACACGCCACGGCGGAGTCATGCAGATGGCCAGGTTAGCGCTGGGGCTGGCAGCTGCGGCACTGGCGGGTACTGCGGCCGCGGCGAGCGCGAACCCGGACATGTACAGCTTGACATGCCACAAGGTACAACCTCCTGTTCTAAGGGGGGCACATGCATCCGGCAGCGCAGTAGCGACTGAGTTGCGTATGCTGTGCGCGTTCAAGCGTGTCGCAATCAGTCGTGCAACTACTGCTAGTCGTCTAGTGCTGCGAGTCTCTTGTTCTGTCGTGCATGATTTGAGCCAACGCCAACACGCGGCAGCCAGGCAATAGCTCAATGCATCCTTCCTGTCGTATGGCGCTCAACCAGGTATTCTGCAAGGTGACGGCGTCGGCCATGAAAGACATAGATGCTCTGAAGAGCAAGGTGGAGGGAGGGGAGCTGTGCCCGGGATTGGGAGCGAAGGCGGATGCTATATGCAACCAGGCGTTGGAGCAGTTCAGCTCAGAGGCGCCTGATGCTGAGAACGATGACGCATTGGAGTCTATCTTTGATGAGAAGGTGAGGCACGCCTTCATATATGTCTCATCGAGACGAGTGTGAGCCTTTCTGCAAGCTTCAACCCTGTAGTTTTCGCTCAGCTTTTGGCTGCAGCAAGTTGAGTTGCGCGCTACACATTGTTTTTTCATCTTACAGCATCTGTGTTCATTGCAGCTTTACAAGCAGTGGTAGGAATCACACGGCTGACGCACATCGTGAGATCCAGAATGACACCACACTTGCTGGTGGCCAGCACCAGCAACAGAAATCCTTGATGTACTGGTTACTGCATCAATCACGAAGTTGCCATGGAATTGGTAGAAGCAGCATAGGCCTTTACTTAAGAAAATTGGCTGCTGGTCTTTGACACCCTTTCACCATCCTGTGACTTGCGGTGGAATTTTGCATTGGCCCATGGCAGGGTTCATGCCGTACATGCAGCTCATCACTTGGGGTCAGGGTTAGGATTAGGGCTAGTTTCTATGTGGGTGCGCAATTGACTTGAGCTTGTGCCAGTTCAGCAGGTACCTAGAAGACGAGCATCACCCTGCCCTATGTGGCTGTTGTGACGCTCTGGTCATGATGTAAGTGTGCCTACAGTGTAGACTACCACTAAGCATCTTGCGCATGTGCATCACCCACCATCATGCACGGGACCATAAGGCATGAGTGTGCTTTTAGCTAATCGACACTAATGATAACCATAGTTGGAACGATGCTGAACTGTGGATTGATGGAGTGTTGGTTGCATGATGGTACGCGTCCTTGCTTGGATGCACAAAACATAATGTGGTTAGCAAATTGTGCTTGTAGCAAGTATTCAAGCTAGCATCTTTGGTTGGTTCAGCATGAGTTGCATACAGACACAGGTCCATGAGCTGCCGCCATGCCACCCACATTGGGCAGAGTCAACCTCTACGAGTACTGTGAGTTAACTCTACCAGGCTGTACCCAGGCAATGCTGTGCATGAAGTGAGATTTGTACATGAGCAAAATGGGAGATATATGAACGCTGCTGGGCAAGACTGCATGACGTGCGTTGGGTAGCAAATCATACTGTGGCACACGCACATCAGCTTGTGCAGCATCTGTCATGTAACGGGTAGAGTGCTGTTGAGGTCAGGACTTTGCAAGTTCAACCATGCACCAGAAAACTTCAAGTACGTATTGCAGTTGTTACACACGTCAAACACCAGTGGCGAGGGCTGAAAGCTGGCGAGTATGCTGGAAATGTTTGTTGTCCACTGATGTGACTGCGCAGCTGTTGAGGTGGCTGTCGCTCAAAGTCTTGAAAGTTCAAGAGCAACACTACTTGAAGTAAGCTAATGGGCGTATGCTGAAGCTTACCTCAACTTGTGCAATGGCAGCTGCTGCACTGCAACATACTTGTGTGAGCTTTGAAGTATCCCAAATGTGACCACATGCTAGGTATGGAAGCTGCAGAGGACTTCAGACATGCCTTCTGTGCGACAGCTTTTTACATCGCTGTGACTCGTTACCTACTTTGCAGCCGTCTAGTGTGACGTGGCGTCTTGCAATCATCACCTTTGCAGCATCATATCTTGCTCGTATCCCAATTACCCGCTCAACATATGCACCATCACATCAGGTGGAACATCCGGAGAGGACCCTCGGTGGCCTTGCCGTCTAACTTCAAGTCACCACCTGGGCAGTTACCACTTCAAGCATTATTCCAGGATTGCATTGTAACCACCATCCCAATATTTGCTATTTCTTTAGGTGGAGGAGTTGGAGAAGACTCTGGACATGCCTCTGCAGATGGTATACCTGCGCCAACTGGCACTGATTGCATTGTAACCACCATCCCAATATTTGCTATTTCTTTAGGTGGAGGAGTTGGAGAAGACTCTGGACATGCCTCTGCAGATGGTATACCTGCGCCAACTGGCACTGATCCGTGAGAAGGCACTGCAACGGTACAAGGCGGCAGCCAAGGGCAGTGAGACGTCCGACTACCAGGCTATGATTGCGGCTGACCAGTTCTATGCCAAGGAGGCGGAGTCTAGCACGCGCCAGGGGAGCGGGTGGGATTACGCACGGGAGCGCTCCAGCCTTCAGGTTCGTGAGAGAGATGAATAGGGGTTATGGAGGGCGTAGCAATGTACATGTGGTTCAATCAACAGACACTGTGTGTGTAGGTCTCCGCCTTCAGCTGCATAGCGTGTGTAGCTCTCGCGCAATCTGAGCCCTTCTGGAAAGCGCGCTGCCAAGCAGAGGGCCTTCATGCAACCTCACTAGCAACCGCAGGCAAGTGTGCAGGTCATGGCCTGAATTTGAGGTCTGACTTTTGTTTCCATCCTATTGGTAAAGGAATGTCAGCATCCGTGCAAGAAATCACTGGGTCAGCGTCTGTGTGAGAGCAGATGGACGCAAGGCTCGACTGGCTCGTTGCAAAGCAAGCGCAAAGGATCGCGCTTGTCATGGCAGCTCTAAAACTGATTCCATATAACCCCACGTGTTGCAGCAAGAGCAATGTTGCATGCGGCTTTGATTATGCTCATTGCATTGTTGTAGGTATTATTGCTGCAGCGAATATCGTCCTACGAGCAATAAACAACCATACGCTTGTGGCCTCCAATTCTTCACCCACACCACGCAATAACTTCACATCTGCTTCCAAAGGACAAGCATGCCATCTGGTGCAACATTGAACTCCCTAAATGCAGCTGCATCCTGCACGAGATGCGTCAGCAACCATGCTCATGGCCATAAGTGTGAGCTTGGGGTTGTTGCGAGCATGGAATACTTTTGTTGGGTCATGGCTGGTCTGATTGCAGTTGTCTAATACAATCTGTCTGCGGCCATGCACCAATAAGTGACATGTGACATTGTGTGCCTTGCTTGACTTTGGTGAACACCAGACTGCAGAGACTGCTGCTTCTGCAAAGGCATGCTAAAGTTGTTGACGAGTGCGTGGTGTGTGTAGCCTCCATGCTCACCCTCACCCCCTCACTGTTTCCCTGACACCACGACTGTATGCTGCATTCGATCAGAATCGGCCACATGGCACTTGCGTGCTCGCTGTGCGTTGCTCAGTCAACCATACTTGCTCTCGCCCAGCGGCACACCAGTGTCAATGTATGCAAATGTTGGTGCAGTGTGCGCGTCAACACTGTCCACAAATGTCACCATCGCTCTCTCCGTGTAATGCTGCAGTCGACCACAAACCAGCTCCGCATACATGTGTCACATTCGCTCTCTCGTATTATGCGCCGATTGCTGCAGTCGACCATGAACGAGCTGGCGCAGCGCAGCAAGAAGGCAGCCGACGCGGCCATCAAGGCGGCGCAGCAGCAGAGCACCGCCATGCAGTTCCTGCAGCACCAGCAGCAGCAGCTGGCGGCGCTGCAACAGCAGCTCTACGGGGGTTCCAGCCCGTGGAACTTTGGCGTCGCGTACAGGATCCCCGACACGCACATCAACCTCTCCGGCAACTACCAGCAGGGACGTGCCAATGTGCAGATGTCGTGCGTGCCCGATGAATACGCGCCTCTGCTGGGCGCCAGCGGGTTCACGCACGGCGTGGGCCCCGGCAACCTGGGCCTTAGCGTCAACCTCAACATTTGAAGTAAGAGCGGGGGGCAGGATTTGGGGGTTATAGGGGGGGGGGGAGGTGGTGGCGTCGCCGCTGCCGTATACATGGAAACTGGTTCACAGTGATGTATCGTGGTTTGTTATTACTCTCCCATGCACGTGTGTCTTCTGACGTCACGTGTGCATAAATCTGCTGCTCATGCCAATGATGGGGTCAACAGAGTGCTTCAATCCATGTCTGCGAACAGATAGCACAATGCCACGCGAGCAACTTGACATGACCACTTGTACGCCTGCTCTGCTATATGGTGGGTGTTGCGAAGTTTTCATTCAGAAGTGAGAAATCACATCAGGGTCATTCACCTTCAGGTCAAAGTTCAATTAACACAACACTCCGGACAGTGTCCGACAATGTGAAGTGGAAGTTACGCATGGTGACTCTCCAAAATCGTGACTCTGTGTGAGAGTCACTTACGTCAACTCAGCCTACCCTCCTCATCTGGGAGCTGGCGTTGCAACTTCCACAGGGCGACTGGCGCCCTCAGTTTGATTGCTGCGCACCTAGCTGGGGACGATGGGAAGATCGGGCAAGGAAGGTGCAGCAAAGGCGAAGGCGCTTTACCGCAGGTGGGTAGCTGTTGCATGCAGGCTGCTAGCTCGCTTTGGCTGTAGCGATGTAATTAGGGCTACCTGGCTGCTGCTCTTCTCCAGTTTGGCATTTGTTGCCAGATTTTCATGCTGTGTGCCAGACAGCGCCAAATGACAGCTGTTGATGTTCACATGCTTTGATGTGCTGCGTGATACACTGGCAGTGGTGACGAGCAATTCTGGAGCCAGGCCCTGGCAGCGTACCCTGCAGCGGTGGCATCAGCCAATGACCAAGTGGCCAGATATATCACCAGCTGCATGAGTGGCATCACGGATGAGCGACCTAGCTTCTCGGAGCTCGACGAGTGGTATAGCAAGGTACCTGTTCGCTGCACTTGCCACATCAATATTACCTTGCTGAGTTTGAAAGCAGTGTTACTGCAGGAATAAGTTGTGAGCTGATGTTCTGATGTTATGAGCAGCTTTCCACTTAGTCCTAGCATAAGGCCACAAGTGTGCACCAGTGTCCTTTCAGTCGTGCGCTGTGCACTGGCTCAGTGTTCACTGGACCAGTGACCAGAGGCAGCGAAACGCCAGCAGCCTCACCTACAGGATGTGGTCCACCATGTGAGAGGCGACGTACCATCTGTCTTGCATCTATCGTTTCGTCGCCTTGCGCGCTGCCAAGCGCCTGACTGTCAGGCTTGCCCTCATTCGCTTGCTACGTCGCTTGCTATGCTGCATAGCCTATCAGACATGTTGCCCAACAATCAGAAATGTCTCCGCGCATACATGTGAGCTGCTGATACCATAGTAGACGAATGAACTCGGATCAGCCTATCGCAATCCTGTACAAGTAATGCTCACTTGAATTCATTTCTGCATAAAATTCTGTGTTTCTGTGGTCCTCGTGTACCTTCACTTCAGGACCTTCTGCCCGCCATCAAAACCAGAGACCCTCCTTCTCTCACCAAGGTGGAGCTGATGAAGCTGCTGGCGTGGAAGCTGGCGAGATGCACATGGAGGACCGAGTCCTTGGTGAACAACGTCAAATCCAACAGCGAAGCGCTGGTACGTGTGTTACTGCTGTTGACAGGATTTGACATGGTTCTCTGCAACATGTTTTGCCTCAGAACTCCATATTCCTGCCATTGACTTTGCAAATTGTGACTTTGCACATGACGTGGTGACAACCGCTTGGGTCATCTGCAAAGGATCAGATGAGGGAATCGTCATGTAGTGAAGTAGGCATCATGCACAAGCGGCACCAATATCTTCACTCAGCGTCATTGTGGCTTGCATGCAGATCTGATCTCTGTATTGACCGTGGGCTCGCAACAGCTTGAGGTGGCAGAAAGGCAATCATAACACCTACTCGTGCCAACAAACCATCCACGACAACCCAGAACACCAACGGCTTCTACATTTCACCCAATCCGCCTTTTCTGGCACAGGTCAAACAGCTCTCAGAGGCTGCGTTCGCCAACAAGGATGACATCCTCAAGGCCAACAAGACCCTGGACAAAGGGCCAAATGGCAAGAGCGGCCTCCGAGGCGTCGGTCCCGCGCTGGCCAGTGGCATCATGTCTGTAGTTGACGAGACCGGTGCGACCCCCTTTATGAGCGATGAGGCCTTGTACGGCGCAGGGCTGGAGCCCCTCAAGTACACAACCAAGCAGTACGAAGCCCTGATGCACAGTATGCACGACACGGCAAGGGAGTTGGGGGAGGGGTGGACGGCGCGCAAGGTGGAGATGGCACTGTGGTCAGCAGGAATGCTGGGGTGCCCAAAGGCAGCGAAAGGGGGGGGAGGCGGGGGGCAGCCAGAGAAGGTTGGGGGGGGAGGGGGGGGCGAGGCAGAGGGGGAGGAGAAGAGGGGGTTCAAGAGGGGGGGGGAAGAAGGGGGGGGCAGGATGAGCGAGCCTTCGAAGCGTGTTAAAGGGGAGGGCAAAGCATAGATGCTGGGTTGCACGATGGTGCAGTGTTGTACATGGTGTGCCATAACATAGGTACAAAAAAGAGAGGTTCCATAAGCTCAAACGTGCCCTCAACGAGTGCATGCTGAACTTTCGTGCTGAGCATTGCCGAGCCCATGTCGGGCACGGCAGCAGCAGCAGCAGCCCGCCCGCGTCTCAACTGACATGACCATGCAGTGCAGGGTTTGTAGAAGCGGCCAAGAAGGATTGGGGCATTGGCGCTATCACCGCCGGCCTGCAAGTACATAGAGCACCACATTCTCTCTGAAACACAATATTTGGAAGGTGCGACCAGTCACCAGTCACACAGATAACCGCGTTGCTCAGCTCTGCAATGCCTATTGATTTGATCGCCAAGCACGTGTTGGTGATCAAGGTGCTGTCGTGCACAAGTGCTCACAGTAATTGAGTACACAGCGCACTTGAGCCTCAGCAACACTAGCTACCGTTGCCAACAGCGCAGCCGCCGCGTGATGCGGCGGGGGGGGGAGAAAGTGGGATGAAGCCCAAAACATGTCTAGCACTACCTTGTTGTCACTTGTCACATCAGCTTGATCTCATGGCTAAGTGCAACTGTTTTGTGTTCTTCCTGTCGTTTGTATGTGCATGCATTTGAAGGGGAAATGAACCCAGTTTCAAAGTATGATCCCTTGCTGCTTTGCAACTATAGAAGGCATAAGCAAAGTTATGATGCATGTAGTTTGTGTGCACTTTCTGAAGCTTTCAATGCCAGTGCTGCGCCCCTTCTGGCACTGGTGATTGCCTGCTTGCTAGCAAAATCCGCGCATTAGAGCAAGCTGAAAGGTCAGCAATTGTGCACTTTCCCAAGCATGGTCCATGAGCCTGGACAAGGCACATACCTTGGTACGCCTATGAAAATATGCCAATGCCTTTCCAGATGGGGGTCAAACTCGTGTTGACAGCCGCGTCGTGTGCGTGCAAGCCCACACACTTCAATGTACATACAGTACCACACATAAATAACAAGCTGGTTCTACAGATGCCGCCGCACATGGCTCAACCGAGAAGCACACATCTGCGTGCACCAGTGCTTAGCTCAGCAATCTGATAACACGCATGTTGTTTTGTGGATCTCCAGGATGCTTTAGTGACGCATTTGCAAGTGTCTCGAGCAACACAGCAAACTCGCATGGCACCATATGATATCGCTGATGCCGACAGTATACCAGAGCTCACAGGAAAGAAACCCACACCACACCACCAGAATGACGCACAAAATGGCATGACGCTAACGCTGCCTCACTCACTCTGCAGGAACCTTTGAATGTGTGCTAGGTTCACACAACGCACACAGGATGAGCATGACCGAGTGTTGGACAACAGACAGAAGAAAGTGTATAAGCATACACCACGTCATCTGCTATACTGGAGTATTTACGTACAGCCACCAAGCATCCATCTAACCTCATGGCGTTGTGGTACCAATAGCCCGGTCCACCTGTGGTGTATTTGCCTCTAACACTAACTGTACTTGCTACAGTCATCAGCTACGGTCATCAAGGCTGCGTCACAAAGGCCAAAACGCGCAGGTGCCACGACCACCGCAGCCATGCGCAGGAAACTGCGTGTGTGTGCGCGTTTGTGCTCACAATTCCTCAGGGAAGTTGATGATCGGGTAAGAGTCCAAGATCCCCGGGTTAAGCTGCACAAATGCGATAATGGCCGTGATGCCCAGTATGATGCCCAGTATCGTGTTGTTCTTGTAGGGGCTCACAATCTCCTCGCGCAGCTTCTCGTCCTTGAACTGGTCCTCTGTTGGCGTGGGCTTGACCGGTTTGTCATTGTCCTCATTTACCAGACTGAGGTCAATCCAGTAATCCTCCCCCTGGAGCACGCTCATTGAATTCCGCTCCTTCTTGACAAGCGGCCGCAGCTCCCCCTCCGGCTCCTGCACCTGTTTGACCTTGCGTTGCCGCTTGAGCTGGCTCAGCGGCCGGTTCCTGCGCTTCTGGCTGTCACTCTGAAAGTCTGAAACATCTGGCTCCGCGGTGAACGACAGGGGTAGAACGACGGCGACAAAGTGGTGAACATGGTGAACATGCCGCAGTGTTGCGCTGCTTGGCTTTATATTGCTGCTGGCAATGTCAGCTGCTCCAGATTTGAACACCAAAGTAGCTGTCGAAGAAGACATGATGAAGGCAATCAGGTTCTGCAGCATGTTAGGGAATGAGAAAGCTGGTCCGTTGACAGCAAACGCCTTGTGTCCTTACCTGGCGGCTGGTCAGGTTGGTTGCTGTCCTCGGCGGCACGCAGAACACTGGGATACCGATACCGACCCAGAGAGGCGGCGCCTCGTGTCGCAGCACCTGTGCATGAATACACACACGCAGACGTTCAGCTGACGATGATTCGACAAAAGCATGCACACCGCACGCAACAGTAAGAACTCACCAGTGTAGCTGGCGGCTGGAGAAATCAGCACCGCCAGAGCGGCCAGAACCAGCAGTTGTTTGACCATCAATGCAACACCCACAGTCGAAGCTGCACAAAGGTGTCTGACGTGAATGTCGAAGATCAACATGAAGTTGAAGTATGATGAATTCGAGGCCTCACGCAGGCCAAGGCCTAGGCGGCGCTGCAGCTTCAGTTAAATTAGGCTTCTGGAACCACAGGTGCGCGAGATTCATCATGCACAGTGCTTTGGTGGGTCATGTAAGCCATGACTTTGTTGGGGTTGCTACACAAAGTACACATGTTGCGAAGCGAGACTTGCTGTAGCGCAAAGGCTGTTTTTGCATGAAGCCGAAGCCTCCACATTCAGTTGATTCAAGGGTGCGCCAGGGCGCGAACAGGTACTCCCTTGTAACTTCTGCAGGGTTGAGGGAACATGGTGGTACATTCTGTGATCTTGCTCCAAGCTTGAGCCGCACATCGCAGCATCTGGCTTTATCGCGTATGCTTAGCGTCTATCGCTGTATGGACTCGTCCTGAATATTTCCACATTGGCTCGCGCAGTTGCACCAAGGTTTTTGCGTGCAACTTCTGAAGTAGGTACATGGAGACACGAGATGCTGATTACTCCACAACAGATATCCCTGCTGTTAAAACATGTAATGTTGGCGGGTTAAGACACATGAAGTCGTCACCACCCTGCTGCGCCCCCTGCTCGTTCCCCCTACTGCCAGGACGGGCGTGTCACCGCCCGGGCCCGCCCCACCTTGAACTCCCAAGGGCCCCCGGACACTACACTACCTACACACGCAATCATGCTGGGCCTGGCGGCGATGATCCAGCGCGGCCTCATGGCCATGGCCATGGAGTTCTGCGAGGTGCAGGACAGCAACGCAGCATCGCTCGGCGAGCGCTCCATGCTCGACGACCACTTCGACCTCTCAGACCTGCTACTCAAGCGCCACGCGCTACGCCAGCTGGGCCTGCCTCTCACCGTCGTCGCCGGCAAGATCGGGCGCGTGAGGCTGCGTGGCCTCTCCGCCGTCCTCACCGGCGGCACCATCACCCTGGAGATAGAGGACGTGTATCTGGTGGTGGCGCCGTGCGGCGACGCGGCCGACCCCGACGCCGCTATCGCGGTGCGGCGCTTCTGGCTGGCGTGCCGCGAGAAGTTTAAGGGCCCCGACGCGCGCTACCGCAACTACTTTCTGGAGGCAGCGCTCAGACTTAAGCCCAACTGGCGCGACAAGAACGCGCGCAAGACGGCGCTGCGCCGGCGCGTGCAGACGTACGTCACCAAGAAGCTCGTCGCGGGCGGGCAGGTGACGGTGCGGCGCCTGCACGTGCGCATAGAGTGCGCGGCGGCGCACGGCGGCAGCAGCGCTCAGAAGGGGCTGTGCGACGCGGCGTTCGGGCTGCAGGTGCCGCTGCTGAGCGTTGTCAACTGCGCGGCGGCGGACGCCACGTTCGCGCTGGATGCAAGCGGCACGCCGGTTACCGCGGACCCCCTGAAGGGCGCCGCTGCGAGCTACGTGCACAAGCGCCTCGAGATCAAGGGGCTTCAGGCGTATGTGGACAAGGGGGTGGCGAGCTACACACATGCGGCGGCGGGGGGAGGGGGGGTGGGGGGCACGTGGGACGTGTTTGGCGACGACTGGCAGCGGGAGGGGCGGCACTTGCTGGTAGTGCGGCCGTTGGACATCACCGCAGCAGCTACCGTGCGCCAGGTGGAGGTCAAGTGAGTGCGCATGGGGTTTATGATGTTTACACTTTTAGATGAAATGCGACATCATTGTAGCAGTACCAGGAAGTTTGTAGCAGCAATGGTGACTGGGCGAATCTTACACCTAACCACAAGCACAACTTCAGAGGCATGTCCGTGTGTTCAGGTTATGCCCCAGGGTGGAGGTCAATAAAGTGAATGTGGAATTTTGTGAAGCACAATAGTGTACTAGGAGGTGTACTTGTACTTGCAATGGCTGTAGACAGGCTCTCTGGACTGACCACAATCGAGGCACACGCTGGTTGCTAGTCCCTTCGCAAAGCATCACTGTTGTGGAACTGCTACGTGCAGCAGATGGATGTGCGGCAAATGGAGAGCATTGTGAATTTCGATGACTCTGGTGTCAATTATCGACAGCATAACTCATACCCCTAAGTAATATGCTTGTATCCACTGTGATGACAAACTTCAAGGCGTGTATATGAGGTCAAGTGAATACTTGCATGCCGGGGCCTAATCATGGCAGTCATTCCATGCGTAGATCCAGCGCAGCATCAGAGTGCAATTGGATATCAATAAGTTGGGTAAGAGGCACTTGAACGCATATAGTTTGAAGGGATACTCCAAGTTTGTGTTACACTTGAGACTGAAGCATGGTGGCAGACAATGCTAGCTCATGTGGTGCCAGCTAGACTTTGGCTTCCTGCTAATGTGCTCTATTCATGGGTGGCCATCGGCCTAGACTACAGATCAAGAATCACATCACCCAGCATCAATCTTACATAAGAGATTTGCCCGCTCTCACTGTTCCTGGTTACTTCCTCAAATGCCCCCCCCGCCCTCACAAGCTCCCAAGGCAGTCGCCGTTCACCCCACTCTGCCTTCTCCACCCTCACCGTCTACATTGCGCCTACCACCGCGCCGCGCGCACGCAGGGTGCCCGCAGGCGCCGCCGGCAAGTCCAAGAAGAACCGCCTGCTGTTCCTCCCCAAGGCCCTGTCCTGCACGTGCAGCGCCCTCGTCACAACGCTCAGCACGCAGCAGGTCGTCCTCGTCGCTCAGCTGGCGTCAGCGCTCGCGCAGCGCGCGCGCCAGCTGCGCTACGCGCGCCGCGTCCCGCGCGGCAGCGCCGCCGTGCGCGCCCTGCCGCCCGCCGTCCTCCTGCCCGGCGCCAACCGCGACGGCGCTGCGCCCCCCTCTGACCAGCCCGAGGGCAGCCAGGGCGAGGTCGACAAACTGCTGCCACACCTGGCATGGCCAGCGGAGGGCGGCGGCGGCCAACTTCAAGTTGAAGTTGGAGGCAGCGGCGGCGCAGGTGGCGCGCTGGAGTTCATGATCGGGGAGCTGGGGGCGGGGGGGAGGGCGCGCAACCTGTGGCGCTACGCGTGCGCGTGCGTTCGGGCGCATGTCCGTGCACGCAGCAGGGACTGGGCCGCGGAGCTGCTGCGACAGGTGGAGAGTCACCGCCCGCCGCCGCAGCAGCAGCAGCTGCGGCAGCGCCTGAGCGCCGCGCCGGCGGCGCTGCGGCAAGCGGCGCGCTACGTGTCGCTGTTCGCGCGCACGCTGCCGACGCACGTGACGGCGCCCAACGCGGCGGTGGACCTGCAGCGCCTGGCGGTGCCGCCGCTGCCGCTGCTGTCCAAGCGCGAGCAGCTCGAGCTGGCGGACCTAGACGCGGCGCTGCGCACGGACCAGATCCTCTTTCTGCGCGCGGGGGCACGCGTTTCTGCACACCTGGCCGCCACGTCGTCGTCGTCTAAGGGAAAGGCGGGGGGGGCACAGGGGCGTGTTGCGTGGCCCCCTGAGGGGCTGGTGGCGCTGCTGCACAGCCTGCTGTTAATCAGGCTTGCGCGCATAGAGGCCAAGGCGGCGGCGAAGGCGGCGGAGGCGGTGGATGGTGTGGAGGAGGATGCGGGGGGGAGCACTGATGACCAGGGGATGGACGCCATGGTCATGGACTACTTTAGCAAGTGAGTTGCCTTAGTTGCCTTAGGGTTACGTTAGGATGAGGGTGAGCTGATGGTGTTACTTCAACTTTGCTGTTTGAAGAGAATTGGCACTTTTGCAGGTGCATGCACCTGGCACTGAAGATGACCACAGAAGGGACGCCGTAGGATTGGGTTACCCTCAGCACGCAACCTGACCCTGAATCAGTGTGCACGTCATATTAGCCCCGCGCCTGATAATTTTAAGTTAGCGTCAGGATCGACCTAGCCCTAACCCTAGGCAGCAAGATTACGCACAGCTTCACCAGCCACCCTCTAGTCACTTAATAGTGCATTTACCCCTTAGCAGGCGAACCTGCCCTGATGCAAGATCCGGTTATCTGCAGCAGTTGACCACACAGCTTGCTGCCTTAGGGTCAAAAGTGGATCGCGCGATCATGCATCTCAAGTAATGTAATCTCCTGATTGATTGTCAGCCAACAGCAGCGCATTCAGTTGAGGTGTTCAAGGGCTAACCCTAACCCTAACCCTAACCCTTGCCCTGTGTATGGGACGTGATATGTTTATTATGGTCAAGTTGCTTCTGTCGGTGTTGACCGTGCGATCGTGGCTCAATGCTGCAGAGACTGTGGCAATGCCAAACAACTGTTGCCGAGCATGAGTGTTGGCATGACGTGAACCAGATACCCCTTTCAGCGCTTTTAAGCATATAGTTTACACAACGCAAACCACTTGTGTGTGTGCCGTGTTTGGGCAGCAGCACTTGGGTGTGCGTAATGCGACACACTTCGAGTGTTTGACTGTGTTGCATGCTCTACTTCTTGGGCTGTTTGCAGAGAGCAACGTAGTATCTGTATGTGTCAAAGTGTTTATTGTGCCTTCTACGAACACTTAAAAGCTCAGCTGCTGTGTCTTCTGCTTAAAGTTGGGTTGAGATGTACGTAGTAATTCAATTAGTGTTAGGGTTTGACCAAGCCTGGCTCAGCATCATGCTCACCCTCCCTTCCTTTGGGTCCTTTTTCTGTTGTGCCAGGGATGGTCAGAAGCTGGACAAGGTGCAGAACGAGCAATTCTCTGACGATGAGTCAGATGACGAGTCCGTTGTGGAAAGCGATGATGAGGCGGAACAGGTATGTATGTACGTCAAAACGAGCATTGCTACTTGATACTGTTGCATATTTGATGTATTTGTATGTACAAGAACATCGAGGAGCTTAGGGTTAGGGATAGCATCAGGTTAAAGTTAGGCACCCTCAGTGCTGGGCTAGGGTTAGGTTAGGGTTAGGCAGCGCATCAGCCTCCATGGTTGCTTTCTGAGTACCTTTCTGCCAGAGCAAGCCGCTTCGCCTATTGTTGTCATTCCATCCGCCTATTGTTGTCGCTCAATCCCCTCAACCGGGTCAGCCCTCAGCAGCTGGTCCGCTTGCCCTTCCTCATGACCAGTCACCACCAGTGTCCCAATTCTACTGCATCGACCCTGATCCTCAAACTTGAAGCATGGTCCTCAACTTCAACCTCTCATTGCAGGCGGGGCTCATGACGGATGCCGAGTCCACACCTCTGGCTGCCGCCAAAACCAACGCAGCGCCGACGCAGGTCGCAGGCCTCCTTGGCAGCATGCTCCAGGCAGCACGCACGTACGTCATCATAGAGGCCGCTTCGCTCGAGCTCTCGGCCCCCCCTGCCGATGGGTCGGCTTCGGCAACGCCGCTGCTGAGGGGCAGCGTGGGCACAGCAGCGCTCAGACTGTACGGCAGCACGGCTCAGCAGGTGGGGTGGTGGGAGGCGAGCGTGGCGCGCGCACAGGCGCAGTGCTGGCAGGCGGACGTGAGGCACTGGCACGACCTGTTTGCCGCAGGCGCGGCCAAGGGCGGTGACGCTCAGCAGCAGGTGAACTTCAAGGCTGATGTGATAGTGTGAAGCAGTAGGCATCGCTGCTACCTGTTTGCCGCAGGCGCAGCCATCTCTGACACCTGTTCGCAGCTGGCGCGGCCAAGGGTGGTGACGCTCAGCAGCAGGTGAACTTCAAGTTGCACGTAGTGCAGTAGGCGTTTGACTTGATCTGTTTGTTGCTGGTGGGGGCAAAGGCGGTGAAGCTCAGCAATAGGTGAACTTCAAGTTGCATGTAGTGCAGTAGGTGTTTGACTTGGTCTGTTCTGCCGTCGGCGCCGCCAAGGGCGGTTATGCTCAGCAACAGGCGAACTTAAAGTTTGATGTAGTAGGTGGTTGACTTTGCCGCCGGCACGGCCAAGGGCGGTGATGCTAGCAGCAGGCAAACTTCAAGACTGATGTGATATTTGAAGTAGTAGGCATTGCACGCCTGTTCGCCGCGCCAGCAGGTGAAGTTCGACTTTGATGTGATGATAGGCGTTGCTGACACCCGTTCGCTGCCAATGCGGCCAAGCATGACGCTCAGCAACATGTGAACTTCACATTTGATGTGGTAGGCACTGGCATGATCTGTTTGTTGCGTACGGTGACACTCGATTCTCTTCACATTGTGCTGGACTTCAAGTGCCTCATTCTCGTGTATCCGGTAGATCTGTGCCCTTGTGCACGCGCTGTTGCTCCCCATTCCACCCTCTGCTTCGCCCGCATGCTGAAGAGCACTTCTGCTGCTGCTGCGCCCTCTATAAGACAGTGCTCACACACGCACGTTTGAAGCACACACCTCATGTCCACCTCCTTTCCCATCAACCTTGCCCCCGCAGATGCTGTTGCTGCGCCTGGTGTTTGACCCCAAGCGCCAGCTGTGCCCCCTTTTCGCCCCCGGCGGCTCCCACTCAGTACAAGTCAACGCCTCAGCACCGCTGGCAGCCACCGGCCTGTCCTCTCCGCCGCTGTCAAACTCATCATCGAGCGCTAGCGGCCTGGCAGCCAGCAGAGCGGGCCTGCTCGCACAGCTGCGCTGCCACGCGGTGCTGGGGCCGTGGGCTGTGAGCCTGCCAGCGGACCTCACAACAAACGTCATTTCCACATGGCTCAACGCGCCGGTGGACGTGCGCAATGGCGCTGCGCTGCGTGGCGTGCGCGGCGGCGGCAGCGGCGGCGGAGGCAGCGGCGGCGGCGGCGGCAGCAGCGTCGCCGCCGCCGTGTGCGAAGCCCTGGTGGCGCTGTGCAGCGCCGATTTAGAGCCCGGTTTACGCACTGTATACAGCCCTTTCACAGGGCCCGGCAAGAACAAGAGGGTGGCGGAGGGGAGCGGTGAGACGGCGCTGGCAGTTACGCAGTGGGTCATTAGTGCTCTGCATAGGGCGGGGGTCATGCCCCCCCTGCTGCAGGACATGGTGCAGCAGGCGGACGTGGAGGGCGTGATCGTCCAGGTGAGAACGCGTCTACTGCTGTTTTTAACCAAGTCAATACCGCCAATCATGGTACCTGTGGCAGCGTTGTACACAAGTTGTCGCTGCCGAGGCCACCCTGCGCATGTGCAATAGTGCTTCTCACACGGAACACTGTAAAAGTCCACTGAACTCATGCAAGCTCTGAGTCGTCCGTGCATGCCCCATCAACTTTTTTTTCTTCGTGCAGCTGCTGCACTGCATGCTGCCGCACGACTTCGACCTGAAGGTGCGGCTGCCGCAGGCGGTGGTCAACGTGGGCGCCACAGCGCGCAGCACCATTGCCGCCGCTGAGACGTGCGCGTCAATACTGGGGGTGCGCGATGCTCAGCAGCAGGGGTGTGTGGCGGATGATGGGGGGGGTGCGGCTTCAGAGGCAAACAGCATGCCCGCGGCGCTAGACGATGGACTGTCCATGCACCTGCTTGTAGACTCTGTCGGGCTCGATGTCTGCAGCAGGTGCGTCACAGCTTGCGGTGACTGTCGCATATATGCGGTGCATGTCGATGTTTGCAAGCTGGGTTAGGGTTTGGTTTAGCCACGTGGCGGTAAGGGCGTGGCGTGAGCCCTGTGCTTGAGCCTCGTGCTGCATGAGCCTTGTGCCCCTGTGCCTTTGCCAATGACACAGCAGCAAAGCAGTTTGTTGCAGCGATTCCATTTGTTCTTTGTGATCACCTAGAATACGTAGACTTGGCAATCTTGCAATTCAGGTTGCTGACCCGTGTCACAGGTTTAGTTGCCCTGTAGGTCAGTACAGGCAATCGCAGTGTGGCAGCCTTGTACACAGGTTGTCGCTGCCAAGGCCACCCTGCGCATGTGCAAAAGCGCTTCTCACACAGCACACTGTACAAGACCACTGATCTCATACATGCTGTGCAAGCTTTGAGTCAACAGTGCATGCCCTGTAAACTAGTCATGCTGTCCGACAGTGTATGGCACAAATGGCGTTGACTTGCAGGCTTTCGTAACGGTATGCATGTACCTCACATCTGACTCCTGTTCTCAACCTCTGCCTGCTGTGCATTGCACCTGCCTGCTGCAGCAACGCGACAGAGCTGTGGATCCAGACCAACAGCAGCAAGTGCCGCCTGCGTGCCACAGAGCAAGCGCTGCGCATGGTGGCTGGGTCCCTTGTAGGCGGCACCATCAGCCTCAGGCATGCCCTGGCGGCTGCTGTAGAACTAGAGCAGTGCAGCTCTGAGTAGGCAGTGCGACATGGCTATGAATGAGTGACTTTTTTTACGTGTCATTGACAAGGTGTCTTCCCTTCTGCCTCACTGCCTGTCTGTCCCCAGGCTTTGAACACGTTGATTGATTCCATGTAGTCATGTCAGCATGATTGGAGACTTCACCACAAGATTGTGTAAAAGTCATGGGCACCAGGGGCTGAAGTTGCCGTGTTCGCGGCACCTCCAGGTCGCGTGCAGTGGCAAGCACCACTGTCATGTGAGACACTCTGGCTATGCAAACACACACAGGGCACCAAGATGACCTAGTAATCGTACAGTCGACGGCAAATTCAACTTAGTGTGCTCAACCCCCATGCGGTCCAGGACATAATATACAACTTCGCCAGTTCATGATTCCGTTACATTTTGACATTTGACGCTGCGAGGTAGCGGCTGCTGGCCCGTGAGCCATGGCGAGTGCTTATACGCCACGCACTCACTTGTTGTCTAACGGCAATGGCTCGCACTACTCGACACCAGTGGGTAGGACCCATCAGCGAAGTCACAGCGGGATGAGCTTGAGCAGCATCGCCAGCTTTGCCACGGATACAATCAAGGATGAGGGGATCATGGCGAGGGCCAAACGATTAGACTTCTATGGAGCACCGAAAGCGGAGTTTCGCAAGGGTGAGAACTGGTTTGTGTGGGGACAGTTGAAGCTGACCTAACTGCTTGCTGAAAGCTCTATCTGGTTGCTTTTGACAGTAAAGCGATGAATAACGACGTAGCAGCATGTATAATCGAAACAAGTTACAGCACCAGGTCAAGTAGTAGCGTCTGCAACAGAGAGAAGGCGCAGAATACAGCGCCAGCAGGCACAGTAACTCTGAATCGAAATTTGATGCATGCTACACCTGCAATCACTGCATATATCACGACCAATAGCTCTGATAGTGAACCAGTTCGATCAGTCCAGCATGTGGATCAAGTCAAGTGGTGCATTGTGCGGGCGCTTCTTTGAGCGAGCAACTGCAGAAACCTGCAGCTGCGCACTACCAAAATACACATGGGTCAAGAGTCGAGCAGACCTGGCATACTGGTTCGTTTAAACAACCGCAAACATCCACACACCTCTGCGCCTGAGCATTTACATTCTGTGCATCTGAAAGCAGGTTCAGACAATGAGTACAATGTTTGAGTTTTGTATATGTAATCAAGGCATCTTGATGAGTACCATGTTTGAGCTTTGTTTATGGGATCAAGGCATCTTGCAGCTTAATGGAGGGTCAGCACAATGTTGTTGCAGTACGCAAGTGTAGCAAGTGTGTACAAGGCCAGAAAGAACACTACAGCAGCTGTTGAATGTCAACAATGACCTAGAGTGTGAACTGAACTCGTTGTTTTCAAATGTCGCGGTTTACCGCTGGGACAACGCGTCGCTTCATTCCGACATCAACTGCACCATCTAAAAGTAGCCATGTGTCAGTGCCTTCACATGCCGCAGCACCACCGTCTGGCTCGCTAGGTGCACGTCCTGGCGGACACTGAAATGACGCAATACACGGACGCAGTGAACTGTGAGAAAAATCGATCATCATCAGTGCTCAGCACCAACGCGCGACTCGTGCGCAAGCGCGTTGCCATCGACGACTCGCACTGACTCCTCCATTGCATTCGCGCTACTGCGCACCACCACACTTGCAGGCACCGTCCACGGGGCGCTCATGTCGGCGGTGGCCTTCCTCCTGGCGTGCGTGCTCATAGCGCGCGAGCTCCAGTACTCCATGGCGGTGCGCACCACCACCAACCTCGAGGTGGACAGTCGCTTCGACCCCGCGGGGCGCAGAACCAACGTCACCTTCGACATCAAGTTCCCGCGCATCGCTTGCGACCACATCTCCATCAGCGCGGAGGACAACAACGGCGCGCCGCAGCACAACGTGCAGCACCACGTCACCAAGATTCGCCTAGATTCGCAGGGGTACATGCTGGATGCGGGCTCGCGCCATGAAGTCGGCGACACGATAAAGGACGAAACGGCGCTGCTGGGGCGGGAGGGGGAGGCGGCGGCGCGCAAGTCCCTCGCGGATAGCGCCAAAGACGCCCCTGCGCAGGGGGGGTGCGGGGACTGCTACGGGGCGGGGGAGCCCGGGGAGTGCTGCGACACGTGCGACGAGGTGAAGGACAAGTACCGCAAGATGGGGTGGAGCTTCAGCCCCGACGAAGTGCCGCAATGTCGGCCGGGCTTCGTTCCGGGGGCTGTCGCCGCCAAGCCGGAGGCAGCGGCACCACCCCGGGAGGGGTGCTATCTCAGCGGGTACCTGGATCTGAGCAAGGCGCGGGGGAACGTGCACTTCGCGCCGAGTAGTAAGGCGGGAGCGGCGGTTGCGGGGGGGGCGGGGGACACTGCGGGGGCGATGCTGCTGCGCACATTCGCCGCATTTAATACCACGCACACGATCGACAAGCTGCGGTTCGGGGAGAACGCGCCGGGGATGGTGTACCCCCTGGAGGGGGAGTCGCGGGTGATCCGGGACTCGTACGGTATGTATCAGTACTACATCAAGGTGGTGCCCACTACGTACAAGCCGCTGTCGGGCCCCTCTGTGACGACCAATCAGTACAGCGTCACTGAACATCTAAAGCACGTGGAACCGGGTAGCGGCAGGGGGCTACCAGGGGTGTACCTGTACTACGAGCTCAGCACGATAACTGCGAGTATTGAGGAGCTGCGGCCGGGGCTGTTGAAGTTCCTGACGAGCGTGTGCGCAATTGTGGGGGGGTTGTATACGGTGCTAGGGCTGATTGACCACGTCATTACGGCGGTGCGGAAGACCCATGGGTTGTGCCACATGCGGCGGTGTGTATGACACATGCGACGGTGTGTATGACATGTAGCAGTTTTCACATTGTATGGATGTATATGTCAGTGGTGGCACACCGCGTTTGCGCATATGCAAGCCGTGTGAGGTCCAGTTCAGCAGGTAAACACATGCGCGCCCCCCCGCCGCGTCAGAAAAGAATGAAACAATGAATTACAACATTCGCACACATGCGCGTCGCACAAACATCGCCTCTTCTTGTGCTTGATCATTGATGATGGTGCGCAATCATCATGTTGACTGTCATGTTGGCATTGCCTGACGCGTTGTCATGCGGCCATCACTCAGTTTCATCTGGCGCTTTGAACATGTGATGGCGCCTGCATACTTATTCCTTCATATGTAGAAAGCAAATGTTTGCAGGGTACAGGTGGGTATCTTGACCACTGCAATGCGACATGACATCATCACAATCCATGTGCAGACATTGGTGGTGAACACTCACTATGAACAGTGTTGTTGCACAGGCAATGCGATATACACCGGTACATGTAGTATGTAGCAGACATCACACTGGATGTGAACCTGCAGAACAACTGTGCTGGCACCATCTGCGCACCACACTGCGATCCTTGATTTGAAAGTACTTCAAGTACAAAAACGCTGGGTTGGGCACTGACAGGCGCAACTGACGAAGTTGGTCTTCTTTAGGGGGTTGAGGGTGGCAGGGATTAGGGTTAGGCTGAGGTACTGAGGTTCTCCTGGTCTGACCCCAATCTCTTGGGAATAGCTTCAGCTGCAACTCTAAACACCTCTGCTCTGTCTGATGCTGTGGGGGGCTGTGTCAGGCCACATGATGGGAGAGAAACAACTACACTTATAAGTAATAACCCTTTTGCACTCACTGCAACTTCACCTCGGACACACTGTGAGCTCAGGTATGAGAGCCCACTGAATTGGAGTCAAGCATGCCATGATATACACATTAATGTCAGGTGCACAAGCAAGTTTCAGCATGAGATGAGGATATCAGGACCAGCATAGCAATCAGGCAATTGCGGCAGCACACCAGCAGTACTCTCATGGCCTTGAAGTTGGCGTGCCAAATTCTGCATCTGCTGCTCGATAGCACAGGTGTCGATTGTCTTATGCAGCTGCCGTGTAACCACTTCGTGTGCAGCAACGTTGCCGCAGCAGTGACTGGAGGCTCAGCAGCTTTCAGTGCAGTGTAACATGCCTCCTTTTGCTCAAAACATTAAGTATTCAACTTTGACGACATGCAGGCGCGTCATTGACTTGATTTCAATTACGGATCTGCCAGATGCGCTCTAGGCCACACCAGCCTTATTAAAACACAGACTGTGAGTTTGCGAAGAGGCCACTTGAGAATGATGTGCTGGCGGCCATAAACACCATGGGCTCAAGGCAGCTGAAAGAAGAGCGAGTGTCTGATCGGAGGTATTACATTTGGATGAATGGTATGTACACTAGCACAGCACAGTCATATTGCTATTGCAACTGCAGCTCGACGCTAACTCAGCTGGTGTAGCGTACCATTTACTGTTGCTCCTTCCGCTTTTCGCATTTCCTTGTAGGTGATGTGCCCCTCCACCAGGCCCCCAGGGCTGACGTCCAGCAGCTTTTTGACAACAAGGTGGCCCTCGTAGCTACCTGCCACCACCGCCCTTTCCACCGTGACATCGCCAATGTATTTGCCTCCCATGCCTATGATCAACTCCTCTCCCTTGAAGTCCCCTTCGTAGTGTCCGTGAACTACAAGCTTGGCGCAGCCTTCTAGCTCCCCCCTTGCCACTATTCCTGCTCCTACTATCATGGCGTCGTCCTCCACGGTGACCTTATCCAAGGAACGCCGTAAGTCGCCTACTCTGGACTCCAGATCCGCCATGGTACTGTGTGTGTATACTGAAATGAATGACCGTTCCTCGCAGCTGATGTACTTGTACCTCGTGCGGTGAGGGGGATTAGGAGAGCAAGGGCCACGTCGACCTCTTCGCCTTCGACTAGTAGTAGTTTAGCTGCCGCGCTTTTGATGGTCACAAAAACAACATGCAAACTTCAATGTTTTCGGAAAAAAAAAAACGGGCAAAAAACTTCAACTCTGAAAAAAATTGTAGACACAAACTGGGGAGGCAGGCACGCAGCCAGCTGTGCGGCGCTGGTGGTGGCCTGAGGCATGCTTTGACCTCACCACGAGCTGCGATGGCACCGCAATGAGCAAAGTTGGCTGCACGAGCGCTGACAACGGCAGGAACAGCTCTAAAGGCTCTGCGAAAGTTAGTGACGAGGGCGCAGCGCGTGCGGCGAAGGCGAACATGGCTAGCCAGGCGGGTCGGAAATGGTCCATCATGACGGCACTACGCCTGAAGGCCGTCGAGGAACAAAACAGGTGGGCTGGATTCCCTTTGACTGAAGCGGACCTTTTGCCTCAGTGAGGCCGCAAGCAACGAAACCACGATGGATGAGAGTATGCTCCAGCAACACGTCAGTAGATGCTGCATACATGCAGACCGGGATATCGTGATGTGATGCAAGAGCGGAAGTACTATCATTCGATGTTGCTAAAAGCAGTGACTCCGTTGGCGAATCCATGAATCCACCCCTCAAGCCGCTCAGCAAATCAGCAGCAGCACATCAGTAACTCAGACAGTGCTGGACATCATTGGCTGACACGAGTCAAACCTGAACGTAGTGGTTTATGGCGGTGCTGCCTGGAAATGCTGGAACTCTGGGGAGTATTGGCAATTTTGGCACGAAATGGAGCCAAACCAGGAATTAGTCAGGAATAGAGGGGGGGAGCAAGCGAGCATGTTAGTGGCCATTTATATTCCGCTTGGTCACTCCTGTCAGTCAGACCTAACCAAAGCAACACTGCTCGAATCAGTTGCCAAATTCTACAACTCCTGGAGGGTGCAACTTGCATCAACTTGAGCAGAGGTATACTGGGCAAAAATGTAAAGGAACGCCTTGCGAGCACGTAATGCACATTTGGCACAGCAGCCGATCAGTACTCTGAAGCGTGTGCATGGAAACGAATCAAGAGATCGTACAGCTTTAGGTGACCAGGCGTGGTCAGCCGTCAAATTGAATGCCTTCCACCAATAACCGTGGCTCACATACCTTGCCTCAGTGCAGTGAAAGCTGACAGAACGCATCCGAAAGCATGATGGTGATGGTGATGATGACGCTAGTGTCTCATGTTGATTGTGTAGCAGCAGAGTGATTGCAGTGGCACCGCCACCGCCCGCATTCAGCGAAGCACTCTCTCACAAGTGCTATCATGCTGGTCAGTTATTCTCGTAGAGTGAAGTGCTTGAACAGAGGATGAAATGAAGCAAGGGATCATGCATTGCTTGGGCGAGCTTGTAGCTTGCGCAGCTATAGCGGGATTGTGCCTGCACCTATTATGTAAGGAGGGGTCATGGGACTTCAGACAACAGAGCTGTATGAATGCAACTTTTGCAGTGAACTCTACAGTCTAGGATTAGCATCAGGCATGCAAAGTATGCCAGGGCTGTTCATGCAAACGAGAGTCGTTAATCTGTGAGCGATGCAGACTCTTGATCGGCTCAAGAATGGGCCATTGTCTAGTTGGAAGTTGTTGACTTATGCCAATCACTAGCGAGAAGCGACTGAGAACGTTGCGCAGGGTCAGAATGAGGGTTGGGGGCCGGATTACGTTTCACTTTCAGGGTTATTTTTAGGGAAAAGTAGTACTGTAGGCTGAGGGTTACGGTATATGCTGTCATGCACTTGCTGGTTGCACACACGGCTCAGTGGCAGGGCCATGCTGCTGCAAGCCTCAGATGTACTGGCATTGTTATTTGTAGTTGCTGATCAAATCCTGTTTGATGTCACGCAAGCAACCGTAATCCTTGCATCCAGGGCACGACCAATGCGCTTTACTAACCCTACTGTAGACTGCTGAGCAGTGCTACTCTTCACGGGTTCGTCCTCTTATGTGCCTCTCGCGTGGAACAGAAGTGCAGACCTACCGTCACCGCGCCTCTACACCCTTAACACTCTCATGAGCTCAAAAGTAGCACACAAATGATGATCATGACTGATGTGAAACGCGCTTGTCGCACTTGTTTCTGAGCAGGGTGGTGCAGTTTGGCGGCGAGGCGGGGCGGCAGTACTGCGACAACTTCATCAAGACCTCCAAGTACACGCTCATTAACTTCCTACCGCGCTCCATCTTTGAGCAGTTCCGCCGCCTGGGGAACCAGTACTTCCTGCTGCTAGTCATACTCATGGTCAGTGTCAGTGGTTGTGAAGTTGTAAATAGTCACGGGCGACCACACTTGCCAGGGATGTTGCTGCTGATTGCTGCTGCTAACAGCGCAATATGCCGTGTAGAAACGGCATGATGTGAGCCTTTCTATGAGTATGTTTACGTATGTATGATCAGTGTGAGGTTTGGGATTGGACCTGTGTATATGGTCTTGCACTGCTTTGGCACACCGAGTCATAGGGTCTGACTCTGAGTCGCAACCCCTTGCGCACCTCACCCCGGCCCACCGCTTGCTCACGTGCTGTGTTGCTGCCATTTTTGCCGCCAATGTGTCACAGATGCTGGGAACGTACACATCACTGTTTGAGAGTCCCATTGGACCTTCAACCACGCTAGGCCCGCTGATACTGGTGCTGGCAGTCTCAATGACACAGGAGGGGTACACGGACTTCAAGCGCCACAGGAGCGATGATGAGGTACTTCAAGTACTTGAACTTTGCACAGAGCGGCGAGATCATTCTGCAAGTACTTGAATTCTGCTCTGCCTGTCTCAGAAAACAAGTGAACAGTGCTCTGTACTAGCGTGAACTTTGGTCCCACTTGAAGTAGGATGAAGTTGAAGTACACTACAGTCACCTGCACATGATGATGTAAGCGTTGACAACATGGCAGGTGTTGTACACTGCCCGATGGCCATAATGCCATCAAATTTACCGCTTTGAATTACACATCTCCAGTTTGGCCCCTCACAACCTGCTCGAAATGACATGCCAAGTGAAGATGACATGACAAATCCTAATTCTGAGCTGAACTATCAACACACGGAACTCTTCTGATCCCAGTGCACTAGAACTGCAAATGCTCAGCGCTCAACAGCGGTTACAATGGCAAACCTTTGCCATCGCGCTCGTCTTCAAATCTCGTGCCGCCTCTAACCACAACGCCTGCGGAGTGCCACAAATACAGTTACTTGGTGTCAACGCACTTGTTGTCGTCCTTGTTTGGTGTCGCTCCCGCAGACTAACAACCGCAAGTCAACGGTTCTTAACGGCGCAAAGGAGGATACCAAGTGGAAGGACATTCGCGTGGGCAACATGCTGCTCATACGCAACGGCAACCCCCTCCCAGCGGACGTGGTGGTGCTGGCCACATCAGAGGAGGATGGAATCTGCTATGTAGAAACTTCACAGATAGACGGGGAGACCAACTTGAAGTTGCACCGCGCGCCCGTTGTGATCTTCCCTGTGGGGGAGGATAATAAGGCGGCGCTGGAGCAGGTGAAGGGGGCGTGCGCGCAGCTGAAGGGGGAGGTTGAGTGTGAGCCCCCCAATCTGTCCATCAACACGTTTACGGGTGTGCTTAAGCTGCCGGTGAGTCACTTGTTGTACTACTTCTGTAAGGGAGAGTCACTTGTTGTGTAGCGAGAGTCGCTTGTTTTAGGGTTAGGGTTAGCCCATCCTGTCCATCAACACGTTTACGGGTGTGCTCAAGCTGCCGGTAAGAGAGAGTCTTTTGTACTTGTTGTGGTAAGAGAGAGTTACTTGTTGCGGTGAGAGAGAGTAGCTTGTTTTAGGGTCAGGGTTAGCCCCAACCTGTCCATGAACACCTCTACGGGCATGCTCAAGCTGCCAGTGAGAGGGAGAGTCACATGTTGTGAACGACGCCACTGCGGTGATAGTTTATGTACTTTGAAAGAGTAGATCTGTGTTCTATGATGCTGTCATCAATGTCACCGTGCTCAGATCCTATGAGAAATTCACCGCGCAAGATCATATGAGATGGTACGTCATATAACTTTTTTGGCATCAATCGAAGAGCACAAAACAACTTGAACTTTGTAGCTGACTTCAAGATTCACCTCGGATGCTTACTGGGAATATTCAATGAAGCCTCTAGGGTTAGGTATTGCTGCACTGATGAGTGCACTCGATAACCCTAACCCTAACCCCTAACCCCAAGCTGACGTAGAGTTCCAGCACTAGCAACAGCAAGCAAAATCTGACAGGCAGCATAGTGTGCAAATTTTGTCACCTTGTGAAAATTGACTCTGTGTTGCAATCCGCACGTAAATGTGCACAGCGGACCGCTATAAATACTGTTTACATTAGTGCTCAATGTGCAGTATAGCAAATTATGCTGCTCACATGTGCACATGCGATGCTCACTGCTGCCATGTATGTTTGTACTCTATGCGTCCTACAGGACCGGCCCGATCCCATCCCCCTGGGCCCTGAGAATGTGATGTTGAGGGGAGCAGCGCTCAGGAACACGGACTGGGCTGTGGGTGCGGTGGTGTACACTGGCGTTGACACCAAGATCATGCGCAACTCGCGGCAGGTATGCATGTATGTACGCAAGGTGCATTGCATGCTAGGGTTGAAGTAGGGCTGGGGTTAGGGTACCAGTGAGGGTGGTGTACACTGGCGTCGACACCAAGATCATGCGCAACTCGCGGCAGGTGTGCATGTAGGCAAGGCTGCATTGTGTTCTAGGGTTGAACTAAGATTGAATTCAGGGTGCGAGGGTGAGGTCAGGGTCTCCTTAGGGTTCATCAGTGAGAATGGAGCAACCTGAATGGTGTCGTTGATGGCAGCACTTCTAAGTTGTGTGTTATTCAGTCATGTACAACACGGTTTGTATGGTGCATACAGTATTCAAGACAGCAGCAACGCGGGAGGCGGTACAGATGTACGACGATGTGTATGTGTTTAGGTATGCAAGATATCATGTACATTGCAGGGCTCAATAGGTATGTGCAAGGCAAGGGCGTGTCTCACCCTAGCATATATGCGGACACGCCCAAAGGTATTTGTATTCCGGCAGGTGCACCCACTGGCAAGTTGCAATCAAGTTGGTGCTCTCATCGTGATGCTCGTCCTATGCCCCCCCGTTCACCTGAGATTCTGCATGCGAACATGTGTTGACAACTCACAATGCTAACAATCACCCACTTGCGATGCGATGAATGTGTGCAGGCACCCTCAAAGCTCAGTGGCATCGACAAGGGCATCAACTCCGCAATCCTGCTCATCTTCCTGACGGATCTGATTCTGGTCACCATCAGCGCCTTCCTGCTGCTGCGGTGGGAGAACAGGAACTTTGCGCAGGCCACGTATCTGGGGTACTTTCTGGAGGGGGAGAGCGACCAGGCGGAGTTCGACCGCTACAACGGGTATGTGTGTACTTCAAACTTGAAGTGTGTGGTGATGTGGAGGCATTAGGCCACTTTACTCTTTTTTGTGTGTATATGTGTTATAAGTTGTGTGAGAACGACCAGGCAGAGTTCGCCGCTACAACGGGTATGTATGTCCTTCAAATGTGAAGTTGTAACAAGTATGAAGGATGTAATGATGTGGAGTCATCACATACTCTCTGTCGCGTTTAGGTATGTGTTCTGAGTAGTGTGTGGGTGTTGCGCTTGCCTGTGTGTATGACTGGAGCGGCAGCAAGGCTAACTGCGACACAAACAAAGCAGTGGTTTGGAGGCTGACGTCAAGTAACAATTGGATGGTCCGGTGTCGCTGCAATGTATCTTCTTGGCTCATCTGCTCTGTGGCAAGCGGCAATGCGGTGTTCAATACTGTGCCTTACAATACACCCATACATGCCCAGCATCATCCGCACTACTGCGTGTGTCAGCTGCCTCACACTGCGTGTCTGCTGCTTGTTGTGTGATGCCATGCGTGTGTGGACGCCTGCGATGCAATGTGCAGTGGCATGGACTTCCAGACCAGCAAGACTCCCTATTATCAGGGCTGGCTCACATTCCTGGTGAGTGTCAGGGCAAGTTTAAATGTTGTGGCTAACGTTATGGGGTTCCGAGTCAGGGTATTAGAGGGGGTTCAGGGCTAAAGAGGCTGCTCAGTGCTCAGCACCTGACATGAGCGCTTGTTCAGTCCATGTTTTGGTGGCTTCGCAAAGGTGTCGCGAGCTTTGTTTCTTGCATGCTATGTGCACTTGCTCTTCAGGTCTTACAAAGTGCTTATCTGGGCAATCGGCAGTTGCTGCTACTTGATGCAGCACTCTCAGGGGATCCACAGTTTTAGTTTTGTTCAAGCTTCTTGTTGCAGAAGTAGCATTTGGGTTAGAACACCTGATTGTGAGCAAATGTGACTCATGGAGCTGTCAGTCGAGTGCGTTCGCGTCAATCACTTGACGTTATGAAGCATGCATTAATTTTAATCACGCACTCACTTTTGTGCATACCTACTGCATCTCTTACATTGCGGCGCAGGTGCTGTACAACAACTTCATACCCATCAGCATGTACGTGACGGTGGAGATGGTGGTCTTTGCGCTGCTCTACTTTGTCAACATGGACCTCAAGATGTACCGCGAGGAGGAGGACATGCCTGCCAAGGTATGTATGTATGCATCCTCATGTACAGTACAGCGACGGCTATGATATAAGAGCGCTCGATATAAGAGCGGTCACAGTATTAGAGCGGTCTGACGGCTGAACACGGATCTGGTCGATATAAGAGCGGTTTGGGCTGCTCGGGGCTGACCGCTCTTATATCGTGTCCACCTACCACTAGCCGCCTCACAAACGATGCTTGAACAGCGTCTTTTGCGTGATATTCAACAACGCTTTAGCGCGTATCAATCAGTCTCAGCGTAAAGCGCACGGTGCGGTTGCTTCCGGCTTAATTCGGTGGCCAACTTCAACTGTTGGCACACTACCCTACTTATATACTTCAAACCCTAGGTATAGGGCTAGGGTTAGCCTAGGGTTAGGGCTATCCCTAGTTAAGCCCAAGGACGATATAAGAGCGGTCACGGTATAAGAGCGGTGAAGTTGGCGGGACGGACCCGCTCTTATATCGTGGCCGTCGCTGTATAAAGTACAGTGCACAAGTATGAGTCTCCTATAGTGACCCTGACCTAGGACTTTAAGCCTTGTCAGTTGAGATGGAACGTGAGGAATCCTGCAGACAGAACTAGATTGGACACCGAACGCACAGAAAGGACCATTGGCGACGCTAGTTTCGCGATATACTCCAATTGGGCTTTACTTTACCCCAATACCACGCCGTGGAATTCGACAGGTAGGTTGATGATGTTACTGCTAAGGTCACTTCTTCAGGTGTACCAACGCTGAAGTTCACAATTGGTGCTCGCTCCCACAACGGCAAAGATCTGGTTGCAATGCGTGTATGAAATTAGCGCCGCAGATGCACTCATGTTGAACCTTCGGCGGCTTCACACACGCCATGCATAATGACGGCTTGAAGTTCGCCACCGCACGTGACACCCTAGAAATTTCTTGAATTTTCCCGCAGGCTCGCTCCAGCAACATCACGGACCTGGGCCAGATACAGTATGTTTTCAGCGACAAGACGGGGACCCTGACACAGAACGTGATGCGCTTTAAACGCGCTAGCTGCGGCGGCCAGATCTACGGAGCGCCTGTGGAGATTGCGGCGTCTAGTGGCGGCAGCAACGGCAACGGCAACGGCGGTGCCAATGTGAGACCACATTGAGTTCTGATGTAGCCACGGCGCCAGTGTGGAATACAGAGTGCCGCTAACAGCACGTGTGGGTTTATGGATCTGTGGCGTGTCTCATATTCTGAAGGTGCAATGACGCAGCACCCCAAAGCTGTCAGCTGGGTGCCATCAGGGATATTGTGGTCACTTTCAATAAGCTCAGACTGCCGATTTCCTCCTACTTGTTTGGCTTGCGCGTTGCCCGCCCCCCACGTCCTGGTTTCCTGGAGCACTGCTGTTGACTATCCACCATGCTCGCCCGAAGTGGTTTACTGTGCCCGCTTTGAGCTGGTGGGGCGCAAAAGTCCATGTGGCCTTACGGCACGCTCCCTTCAACGGGCCCAAATTTCTACGTACAGTGCGGGTCATTGTCACACAGTACACTGTCTCAGGCTGAATGAGCCGCCGGTTTGCACCAAGCCAATCTTCTGAGCACTGGATGCAGTTTCATATATATGTGTTGCTTGAGCACTGCTGCTTCTCACAATGGGCACTGCTGGTGGACCTTACTCTTCTTGGCCGGAGTGAAGCCTCAGCCGCTACCTCAAGTCAACTGCAACTGGGCCTGAATACTGCTACGACTTGAACCACTTGTGAGCCGTGCTGATTACATTTACTCCACACAGACCCCGACCTCAGCTAAACTCGGCCCTAACTGTAATCATCACAGGGCACGTCTTCCAAGGAGGGCGGCGGCTACAAGCCGCTGGCGGCTCTGGCTGATGCAGCCAGGGCCGGTGAAGCTGACGCATCGGGGTTCCTGGACATACTCAGCCTTGCGCACTCGGTCGTCGTGGAGACCAAGAAGGAGGCTCCCGATGGCAAGTCAGAGTCTCAATGACTCATTGTGTTTGAGTCAGTAAGTCAGAGCGCGTTTCGTTAAACTAGCATGCATGTGCTGCCGTGCTTGTGCCACGTCAAGACCCATCTGGTTGAGTTGGCATGCTTGGGTTGCCACGCTGACATTCTTCTGCCATATATGACTAGATCTATGGTGCGGCCCGGGGTTTACGGCAACGAAAGAGAGCTAGGACAAGGGTATGAGCAACTTCAACTCGACCACGCACTCAATCACCATAAACATGGTCAAGCAGAATTTGTTCGCAGTTGCAGCTGTCAAGCACGACCCTGTTGGCATCTCGGTAAAGGCCCTGCTCTTGCTTTATCCCCTTTGTCATGATTGCAAGCTACACAGTCGCCTGATGCGTTTGCATGGCAGGCCTAAAAGCGGCCATGTCATGCTTCTCGCAACGTTTAGTGCAGTAACCAGTGCAAGCATGACTTCAAATGTGCCTTTGCAGCAGTTTCTGGTTACGTTTACGATACGTTTAGTAATCAGCTAATCGATGCTGTGCGTTCGTCTGCCCTGATTCTCCTGTTTCTGTGCAGGCTTTGTGTACCAGGCAGAGAGCCCTGATGAAGGCGCCCTTGTGGACGCTGCAAAAGACTTAGGGTAAGACAACACAGCCATGCATGCACTGGCAATGTCGACAGGTTTAATGCCAGGGTCATACCGTGTGGTGTACAGAAGGATCAGTGCAATGCACCCTAACGTTACCCATGTATTTACGACCCTATCTTTCGGGTAAGACGATGACAGCCATGCATGCACTGGCAATGCCAATCCCAACCCTCAGGGTGATTTGCAAGCAGGTTCAATGCCATGATCAGACTGTGGTGTACAAAAGTATTGGTGCAATGCACCCTATTGTTGCCTAGAAGTACGTGATTATGCAGGCGCCCGGGCTACGTATTGTAAACTGGAAGTCGCAAAAATTCAAGTCTTGAGTTGTCATGGCCTATATGCATGAGTCTTTGACATGAGCAGATGTCGAACTCTATGCACTTGATTGTTTGCTCACGTGTGAGGTTCTGCACGCATGAGGCGAGCTGTATATTCCCCCACATTAGTCAACTTGAACTCACTGTTGTGGCTGGAAAACTATCGCTGACGAGAGCATCTGTCAGACTTGAACTATGCAATCAGACCTGCCTTCAAGCCTTTTTGTTGCTGGTGGCTCTTGGGCTCCAACGGTGACATAACGCACACAGTTAGTGGGTTGTGATGCAACAGAGGCCTCTATCGGAAGCCTTAGTGAAATGTGGGAGAGATTCCTTCTCCAAGTTGTGGACGCTTCGATCGTCCACATGCGTATTGAAATCATCATGTCACTTTCATCACGCATGTCACATTGTGCCTCAGTACGAAGAATATGTCTTTGTCATGGCCGTCTTCAAGTACAAGCTGCTGGGCCGTAACTCCAGCGTCATGTCATCTGTCGCTCTCACCATGCGTGTCAGCTTATGCCTAAACAAGAACAATGCCTTTTTTGTCATGATTGACTTCAGGCACAAGCTTCTGGGCCGCAACTCCAGCATGATGTCATCGTGTCACTCTCATCAAGCATGTCAGCGTTGTGCCTGAGTACGAACAATGTCTTTTTGTCACGACTGGCTTCAGGTACAAGCTGCCACCGTCATCTAAACATGTCACTCTCACCATGCGTGTCAGCTTATGCCTGAATACGAACAATGTCCATTTTGTCATGATTGACTCCAGGTACAAGCTTCTGGGCCGCAACTCCACTAGCATCACCACACAGGTAGATGGCGAAACGCGCGTGGCCAAGGTGCTGGCCGTCAACAAGTTTGACTCGGACCGCAAGCGCCAGAGCATCATCCTGGAGCGCCCGGACGGCTCGCTGCGCCTGCTCTGCAAGGTATGTACGTATGCATGGACAAGTTATGCTTGAGAGTCACAGTTGCAAATTAGTTGAGCGCCGCTGCAGGTTTTGCTTCAAGGTAAAGGCATCGTCAGCTACAGCAGTTCATGTCGTACCGCAAGCACCAATAGCAAGCAAACGCCAGTGGCTCACCGCGCCGGCTCTGCTGTTGTGATGGTTATTCATATATACATGAATTTTGAAGGTAAACCCGAAGTTTTGGGCGTGTGTTTGGTGTTTGCATGCTATTTGCCACTGCTCTGTTTTTTTTTTATCTCCATGCAGCCAACATGTAACTGTCAAAAAGTGTCCTTGTTTGACTTGTGTTGCCATGCTGCCCTCTCGTGGTGTGTGCTGTGGTGTGCTGCAGGGAGCCGACAGCTCTATGGTGGGCCCCGAACAAGCCGCCAATGCTCAGGAGCCCAACATCCTGGCTCTCCACGTGAGTGTTACTGGAGACCACAAGTCTGCTGTGCAAACTCAGGCCTCATTGTTGATTTGGATTATTGCCAGTATACCCCAGCTGAAGCAGAAGTTCAACATCCTGGCTCTCCATGTGAGTTCACTTCAGGGCTGTTCGAACTCAGAACCAGAACTTACTATTGATTTGATCTACTTTCTTATACCTCAGCTGAAGTTCAGGATCATTGGTTTGCGGTGTAAACAAAAAATCAACCCTATGCCTGCGTGGCAGCGCACATTTTTTCAGGTATCTTGTCCTTTTACCGACTTGAGTATGTCGTCTGGTGCTGCACAGCGATGCAGAAGCATGCATTCATGTCGGTGATGTACACCGCTCTACAACACGCACATGCGTCCGCAAGCATGCAGCCTTTGTGTACACGTGCTTTGCTGTTTGTACATAGAGCACATGATACAGGTGAAGAATGCCCTGTCAGCAGCAAGCAATCTTTCATGTTATTGTTGTTTCATGAAAACTGGTATGGTGAAGTCTGCTAAAAAACAAAAACGATGCAGTGTAGTCTGTGTGACAACCTTCTCATGGTGGTGGCCTTGATCTTCTTCAACAAAGCAATTCTTGCGCAACTGCCACCTTGCAATGCTTGAACATTTGAAACTGTTGTGTGTGTGAATTGAAGGGCCCGTGACAGTGGTGCAATCTAGACTACCCCTGTGGATTACTGCCATTGCATTGCATTGTGCGCGTAATAACGCCTGAACCTTTTCTTGAAGTTTGCCTGTCCGGCAATGGTGTGCGTATGGAACGACGTGCCTGTTTTGACATTGGTAGATGCTGATTCCTGTACCTTGTTGCCTTGGCATACCTTTGTGTTCTGCGTGCAGAAACACTTGGAAGAGTTTGCCTGCGAAGGTTTGCGAACGCTGGTGCTGGGAGTCAAGGACATCAGCAAGGAAGAGTGGAACACATGGCGTGCCGAGTACAAGGCTGCACAGGAGGTAACCTCGATTGTACAGCGGTGCACTCTTATGATACAGCGCACCACACTGTCACTTCAAGATGTACTCATCAACAGTGGTTTGTGTGTTCAAACTGCACGTTGGGTTCAGTTCACATACATAAGATACCATACAGTGCTGCCATGCCAGCATATGTGAATGCCCAAGTGCAGAGCAAGTAATATGAGTAGCAAGTGCAGAGCAGTTCATATGAGTAGCAAGCCTTGCCAAGCACTACATAAGGTTTAGTTGGTAATACTGCCTTGACAACGTCAGACGCATTGAGCTGTGTGCTGGTACCCCAACGCCTGCTTAAGTTGTGTAGTACATGGTCTTACCGGCCAACGGTCACAGGGAATGCATCGGACATCATTTGCACCCTTTGCACACCCGTATGCGTTTTGGAACACTTGATTGTCCACCACTTGGCAATGCAGTACGGTTTGTCCCAACGAAACGGCGAGGGGGGCTGCAGCGCTGATCGACGCATAAGACGTCTGTCTGTGTTTGGTTGTTGTGTGACAGGCTTTGACCAAGCGCGACGAGAAGCTGACAGCAGCGGCCAACCTCATTGAGAAGGGCATGACTATTGTGGGCGCTACGGCCATTGAGGACAAGCTCCAAGATGTAAGTCGACGTTCCCGCACACATCACTTCAAATTTGAAGTACTTCATACTTGCATCTTGGTCTGCCTGCCTTGTGCTGAATTTGCGAGCTTGTGTGGCAGGCAATTCTACATCCTTGCATGTTGTGGTCATACAGCAGACAATGATGCCGACATCTTGTTGTTAAATCAACTTTGCGGTTTGATTGGTATGTTGTGCTCTGCCATGCAATCGTGCACAGTTGCCTCGGTAGCTTTGCTTCTTGCAACTGTGTGTCACTGCATTGGATTAGTGAAACGACTTTTATCGTATTGCATCTGCAACTTTCCTTGGGCTTAGGGGTTAAAACGATGGATGGGTTGGGCTTCGAGACAGGATGAGCATCATAATTGAGGTTCAAACTGCACCATCGCATTCTCATTCGCAGGGTGTCCCCGACACCATTGCCTGCCTGGCGCTGGCGGGCATCAAGCTTTGGGTCCTCACCGGCGACAAGCGCGAAACCGCCATCAACATTGGCTTCTCCTGCAAAGTCCTGACCCCCAAGATGGACCTCAAGGTACTGGTCAGCGGGCCCAAAGTTGAAGTTCGCAGGCAGCTCGCGCAGCTGTACAAGGACATGGTCAAGGACAAGCGGCAGGGCAAGTTTGCCAGCGCTCGTGGTCTGCCGGGCGCGACAGTGCTCACACGCATCAAGCCATTCTTCGGCAGCGCAAAGGCTGCCACGCCCCCCAAGGTCAGTACTGTACTTGCTCTCAGGTACTTCTCTTAGGATTTGTGTGTTGCCCTGATTAGAATGCGGGGGAAATAAATGGCTTTGGTCACTGCAGTGCGCTTGGTTGCCCGTTGCAGGCGTCGCCTGAGATTGATCTGTCATCTCAATTGCTTACAGCAGTGGCTGCGCTGAAGCACTTGAAAGCACTTCGTCCTTTTTACAAGTTTGAGTTGGGAGTAGTAGGGTTTGATTTTAGAGTTATGGTCAGGATCGGGGCAAAAGGCTTGATATAAGATCACTTGCAGACTGTGGCGTTTCGTATAAGCAGCGCTGTTTATATTTCTCTTCATCTGTTGAGCGATGCTTTTGTGAGTATTTGCTGCTGCGGTGACCTGTCTACTTCTAAAAAGGACATTGCAAGCAACACTGCAATGGCGGTTGTTGATTGGCAGACACAGGCACAGGTAAGGTCATGCCATGGGTTAAAGTTACCCCCTTGCGGTAACCGATGTCGTTGGCCCGTATCATCAGCAACCCAGCACCCGCCTTGCGATAGTGGAGCTTCGGTCGTCTGTGAAAGAGCCCTCTTGCGCCCTCGCTCTGTTGGTCTCACATTGACCCTCACCCTCAATGCATTGCAATGACACGATACATGCATACGTACCTACAGGCCATGGACGCTCGCATGGAGGCATGCCTTGCTGAGCCCCCCACCGACGGTTACGTCCCACCAGAAGTGCCCCCTGAGGTGAGTCTGACACCGAGTACTTGTACATGTGGCATGGTGCGATTGAGTGTGAGACCCAATCGCACCTTGAAGTGTTGTGTGCTGGAAAAGGTTTGGGGAACACCGTGCAACACTTATACCAATTTTGGAGGCTGTGCATCATACAATGTATTGTCATGCTGACGGTGCAACGCGCTCATTATGTCTGATATCCCCTGCTGCCCTGCATCGTTCGTGTATACCGCCCGGTTAAAATACGGCTGGGCATATCAACAGCCACTGCGCTTGCAGGGCTCTCAGCACAATTGTGCGCACACGGATGTTGACATTGGACAAGTTGGTCAAATGAGTAAGGAATTGCACCTTAAGAGCAGCTCATCACCCTGTGACCAACACCATGCATGCGCCAGAAGGGGCCATTTTGCTAATTCAGAAATTGTCTGAACAGACATTTCTGCATCAGGACGACACAATCTGCCGCGCAATTTCTCCTGTGACATATCCGTGACGCACTGCTGCCTTGGCTTGTGCAGTTTCAGCATCAGCTTCGCTCACTGCTGCACTGGCATGATACAGCTTCAATGCAACTTAGAACCTCAATCACTGCTGCAGTGGCATGGTACAGCTTCTACACGCAACTTAACCTCCCCCATGCTGACTTTGCGTGCCGATACACCTGGACTACAGTCTAGCAATGTAATTCAAGACCCTTCTCCATGCTGACCTTATATGCTGCTTTGCCAGAACCTTGAAGCGGATCAACCTGCCTTCATCATGGAGGGGCCTGCATTGATCAACATCTTTGGCGACACTGTGCTGGAGTCCATGCTCTTCCAGGCAAGTCACACTTGAAGTTCATCGGAAACGTCGTTGTCAAGTGTGTGTGACAGGCGCCGCATGCAATTGGCTGCTTGCAGACATGCACTCACATACTTTGTGTGACCGGTACAAAGTACTCTAAGACATGGGCGTGCGGTCTAACCCTAACCCTGACCTGAAATCTAACCCTGCCCCTGAAAAACTGCCTGCTATGAGGCAGTATCCTTGTTGGATATAGGTGGCTATCCAACTCTTGTGTTCAAAAGCCAAGGTCTTAGTGTTTCCAGGCTCGGCTCAATCCTAACCGGACCGTCGCCTTCAAACATCAGCATGTGCCGCAAAAATGGACGGATTAGGGTTGGGGTTGGGGTTGGGGTTAGGGTTAGGGCTAAGCCTAACCCTTTGACAGCCGGTGCAGTGCAGTCAGCGCCTGCAACATTCTCCCCATGCAGGTTCTATCAGTGACTTGCAACCTACTTGTGTGTGTATGTATGTGCTAAGATGTATGATTATGGTGAGGTTAGCATGCTTTCAATGCAAATGGATGCTTTGATGTACCACTACCAATTCAAGACTTGTGTCACGACAGCGATAGGGCGAGGGCAATATTCTGTTTCTTTGTGTACCAGCGCCGACTGCGTGCGTCGGGCCCTCTCAAAGACACACCATTTCGACATGCCACCTTTCTCTGCATTGTCAGTACGCGGCAACATCCAATTCAAGCCTGTTTTCCAACGCAGGGACAGGGCAAGCTTACAATTTTGTTTTCTTTGTGCGCGAGACCCCATGACCTGCGCTGGTCTCTCTCTCTCTCTCTTTCTCTCTTTCTCTCTCTCGCTCTCTCAAGCTGACATCAGTACATACCTTCAACTTGTCGTGGCACCATCCTCCACGTTGTCCTCAGGTGGCTAGCCAGTGCAACGCGGTCATCGCCTGCCGCGTGTCCCCCAAGCAGAAGGCCATCCTGGTGCGCATGGTGAAGCAGTACGTCAAACCCACACCCGTCACGCTCTCCATTGGCGATGGCGCAAACGACGTCCCCATGCTACAGGAGGTAAGCGGTGACCGACTGTGATACCAAAATCCAACTGCAAACTTTAAAATACTGTACTCGGTTGATTGGTGATTGCTGGTGTTGGTGTGAACGGTGGTTCTCGTTGTGTGGGAGTTTCAGGTTCAACATGTCGTCGTCGCAGGTTGTTGGCAGTTGTGCAGCGCGTCACGCAGTTGCGTTGGCGGACATGCACATGCCCCACGGCGTTCATGTTCATGTACACAGGTGACATACAACATTCAAGTGTGTTTTTCAGAGTACTTCACAGCTGCGTATACTGGAGTGTTCTTGCTCTGGCTGATGTGTCCAAACTGACGTTTTTGCCAGTATCATGCCTGTGTGGTTGCAATGGTGGTGCATACATGCCGCGCTAAATGCTTCGTGCTGATAATGCACTCCTAGCTTCCACTTGTACAGCGCGCAGGCATGTGTCATGTGCAAGTGTGATGTTCTACCCTCTGATGATACACTGCAATCAACCCTAGATGCGTTATCAGCACCATTGCTACTCAGGTGGTGGAGACCCGCGCACTGTGACACAGGCTGTCTGCAAACCTGTAGACCCCATCTGAATACGTACATAGCTGTGTCGTCATTTCACAACAGGAAGTTCTTGCTGCCATCCAATCCCAATTTCGAGAGCACGACTCGATGATGTGTGGTGTAACCTGCTGTCCAACGTGCTTATAATGTGTGTTGTGGAAACAGGCCCAGGTGGGAGTGGGCATCAGCGGCAAGGAGGGGCAGCAGGCTGTCAACAACTCCGACTTTGCTGTTGCGCAGTTCAGGTAGGCGCAGTGCTACAGCATACATGTACATACTGTGTGTTGTGTATCATCGTGCTGCCTCGCAAGGCCCATCACATGAAGAGCAAGCTCTACTGCTGCATGAGTAGAGATCATGCCAGCGACAACTACTGTTACTGGACCCAAATGTGTGAATGCACCTCCACATTGACATGAATCTGTTGAAACCCATGACCATGATGTGATCACGCTGCGGGGCGATGACAGGTCTGCTGAGTTCAGTCACTGTTTCGCAGTGGCACGCAACGATATGCATCATGTACCCAGAAGCACCTCACCACAGTCTCGCATCTCGAAAGCCATGATGCTTGCCAGCATGGCAGTACTGCATGTGATGATTTGCACATTGCTGACGCCTCTGCTCAGGGACCACAGTACATATCAAATGAGCCAAGGTGATGCTAGTGGTCAAAAGTGTACCCTGCATCACTCGAATACTGTCATGGTGCGCCAGATGCAGTAGTTGTAGGTAGATGTGGTCAACACTGATGCAGGATAACGTGTGCGGACCTTACTGCCTGTTTAGTCACCCCCCGGCCCCTTATTTTTGTCGGGTGCTGCTGCCCCTGCTGCTCCTCAACAATCATTGACCCCTTTGCCATTCTGCGTGTTTGCAGATTCCTCAAGGATCTGTTGCTGGTGCATGGGCGTTGGAACTACAGGCGACTCTCCACTGTTGTCCTTTACAGGCAAGGGTTGAAGTTGAATCCGGCTTGCCTGACTTGACTTGCATGCAGGTGCCAGAGTCAAATACGTCAAGCATTGCACTCCCTCCCTCAATGGCAATGTCTTGGCACAGCGTGCTGTATTGTGGACAAAATGGCGCAAATCCCGCAGCATATCATGAGCTCAAAATTTTGCTGTGCTATCTTACACTTTCTTCCTGGGAGGTATTGCCTGTTAATGCTTGAGGCGATTTTCAAATCAGCTGAGACATGGCGGCTCCTGTGCTTGTTCTTCTCCAGCTTCTTCAAGAACACCGTGCTGGTGGTGTGCCTCTTCCTCTACAACTTCAAGAATGGATTTTCCGGCACTCCCGTCTTTGAGGTGCGGCTTGAGCACTGTGATCATTGTTTATGCCGTATCAAGAGCATCTACTGGCCAGTGTCCTGCTTTGATTGGGCGTGGTGGCTTGATACATTGGTACGCTGGTGTGAAGACAGATGCAGTGGTCGTCTTCCACTATGTTGTCGTGATGTACAGGCTGTGTCAGTATCGTCCTAGTGGCTCAGGCATGTCGCCGTTCATTGCTATTGCTCTACAGTGCCTGCGCCGCTGCGCTTCTGGGCTAGTTGGAATCAGATTTGAGGTTGGGTGACACGTTATATATACAATACTTACTGCAATCATGTTCTGCTGACTCTGGACACGACGCAGATGCAGTTTTTCGGATTGATGGTCCATGGGCTCAATAATAACTGGTCTATTTATTACCCCCCCTTTGTGCTTGTTGACTCGTACTCAATGACTCACACACTCTCATTCTTGCTCGCCCCCAAGTCGCTGATCATCAACCTCAAGCATGTTATACGCTGAGCGTTGCCACCTGTACTGTACATGCCACATACCTCTCATGTACTTAAAAGTTCACTACCTCACTGTTGCTCGTCTTGTGCCAACTCTGGATCCTGCTGTCCTGCACTGCTCCTCAGGACAACATGATAGCGCTCTACAACTTCTTCCTGGGCCTGCCCATCATCATGGTTGGCATATTTGAGAGAGATGTCACGCGCAAGTTCGCCATGGACCACCCTGAGGTACGCAACTAGGGTTAACTAGGGTTAGGGTCAGGTTCATACTGATATGAGGGCCAGTGAGACATTTCTATTATATGCAGCTTCGTGGTGTCTGGTTTTTTCATAGACCATGTGTTGCCAGTGGTGGATGCCAGATTACTGTTGAGAATGGCTTGCTCTTTGTTGTTGCTAGTCGATTCTCACCTGAGGACGTGAACTGGTCTCCTTGAGGGTAATGCTGCATGTTGAAAATCACCTTCCTGATGGTGTTCCTTTGCTGTAGGGGTAGTTTGATGGTAGTGGCAGCAGGCGCATATTTACATGCCAGTAGCGTCTCAGTCCGTTGCGTGGTGCTGTCCGACCAGCTGAGCATCACCAAATGCCTCAGATGTGCCTGTTGTAAAATAGAAGTAGTGTGTTTCCTGATGCTGTCTTTCCATGCCAAGCTCTTCGTCTGCACAGCTACACAGTTTGAGGTGAGTCGTGAAGTCAATCACTTTTGAATCCTTCTCCTGGGCGGGTGGGAACACTACACATATGAAAAACGAATCAACAGATCGTTGAGCTCTAGGTGACAAGGGATGGTTAGCCGCAAGTGCCTTCCACCAATAACCGTGGTCACCGCTGCTGCAGTCATTGGCCACGAGTCAAACAGTGCTACCATAACCACAGTAGGCAAAAAGACTTCGGTGTGCAGGCTTTTAGCGTTCGAGGCATGGGTGTTCACTATGGACAGGTCTCACGTGTTCGGTAGGCCAGCTCCAGCAGGCAGCCCAACACAGAGGTTCAGCAGCTAGTGACAGCGCTCTTGAATGCGCGTAGTGCAGAAGGTGATGAGCGGTTTTTGAACCAGTCCATGCGGCGACATGGAGGCTCCAGGTTGTTTAGCACGAGCCGTCCGTAGCGTTCTCCTTTCCTCACCTACGAGCAGTAGCGTAGCAGGCGGAGCACGGGTCAGGAGTCTTGTCTGACCCCCTAACACATATGTTTGCCTTTCATTTGCGGCTATGAGAAATCTGCCGCAGCTACAAAAGACACCTTACTTCCAACAACAACAGGAAACTGCGATGATGCCAAAATGATGACTACACCAAGCCTAGCTGAACATATCTCCCTCCTTCCTCCGGTCTCTGCAGCTGTACTACATTGGCCGCGAAGGCAAGGACCTGAACGCCCGTGTGGACGGCATCTGGATACTGTTTGCGCTCATCTGTGGCCTGCTCACGTACTACATACCGCTGGCGTGCTATGCCACCAACTATGGCACTACCGGCACAGTGGATCTGTGGGGTCTGGATGCCTTTGGCACTGTCATGCTGGGCGTCTTGGTCATCGCCATGAACTGGAAGGTATAGCACAATGCTCTGTTTGCCTTTACACTTTGATAATATGCGCAGACGTGTATGTGAGTGGTGAGCGGTTTCCTGCAGGGTAGTCATGTTGCGCATTGCTTGCACTTGAATCACACAACAACACTGTACACACCTACTTATTGTCCGTGTCTACCCTGGATCCACTCCTATATATATATATATATATATACCGTGCTTGCTGAAACATGGCCTGGCAACCACACAGCCGCGGCCTGCTTTCAAGCACATTTCACGGTCCGCACTGGCTTCCCTTCTATGTCGACTGTTGCTCCGAAAACCTCACGTTTCTGGAATACAACAACTCGTGTTCCCCACTACACCTGTCAGGTGCTTCTGGAGACTCGCACCATAACCTACTGCTCCAAGGGCCTCTGCGGCAGTGGGTGCAAGGCCAAGCCCGCCGTGTACGACTCTGATCTAGGCCGGGGCGACGGCTTACGCCAGGAGGACGCATGGACCAGCCGCTTCGGTAAGGGGTTGGGTATGGTATGTATGTATGTATGATGTTAGACTCAGACGCGTGTCCTGCAAGTCTGCAAGGATTTTGCAAAGCGAGAAGGTTTGGCGCGGCCCATCTGTGTGACTGGTTCTGAAGCTCGTAGGGATCAATTGCTGTTTGAAAAGAAGTGTGAAGGGAAGTGCTGCTGTACCGAATTTCGAGTGGTCAAGCTATGGAGCACATGCGGTGGTGATCCCTATTCTCAGGGTTAGGGCTGTGGTACGCGTCCTTATTTACATATTTTCGTTCAACATGTAGTTACTGTCACAACCATGTGACTACTAGTCTGCACCTGACAAACTGCCCAGTACTTGTGTCGGTCATGTGCTGGAAATGTTATGGCGCGGATCATTACCCAAGTAAGATGAGGCTCAAAGAACCTTAGCAGCAACTATACTGTTTACCTTAAAGCATCTCAAATCACGATACCTTCAGCATTCACGATGACGATGGAACGTCAAAATGGTCATGATCAGTCGTCATCATCATGTAGTGAAATGTTGATTAGTCACTTGGTACACTTCCACTTCATTCCCAGCTTAGCCTTGCTGCTTTGGACCTAACGCCAAACCTGCGCTGGTGCTCTGCTCTCTCACAGGATGGACCATCTTCATTCTGCTAGGCAGCATTGCCTTCTACTTCCTCACCGTCATCCTCTACTCCGACCTCATGAGCTTAGCCTGGCCGTACTACTGGTCTGGCATTGAGTCGTTCGGGTACGTGCCTTGATCGCATTCTAAACAAACAATCATCAATGCGTGGATGCCTTCGCTTTTGTGTTTCCAGATGCGTTGAGACTTTCAAAACCGATACGTTTGTGCATGTAACCCTTAGAAAGTGCACCACTCATGCAGTCTCTGTGGTACACCGCTTTGACTTGCTTTCTGCATTGGAAAGCTTTTGGCTATGCTGCTCACCATCGGTTTTGAAGTACGTAAATTCAGAGTGAATTCAGAGTGAAACAGATTGTGCGTGAGGTTCAAAAACCTTGCTTCAGATGCAGACGTCAGTAGACTGGCAAGCTTCGCAAGTCGCTGCAGTGGCTGAATATCACCTGTGTTGCCTTACACTGGGATGCCACGTTGAAAGTGCTTGAAGTGATCGTTACTGCGCACTGAGACACTTTGTAATTCAAGTCGTCATAACATACATTTCGATTCTGGCAGCAAGCTTGACATCAATTACCTGGGCGTTTTCATGCTCTACACGAGAACAATGTGTTCTCGCCCATCACTACGACTCAGCATCCAGACAGCTCTGCTCAGCCTCCATTTTGTGCCTTGCAGCAGAGGTGGCAGTATTGCATCGACTTTGCGGCACACACCAGCCGTCCAATTTCTCTTCCCTGCGCTACTCCGAGCTTTGGGCTGCTGTGGCTAATTAGTTGGCCAATGCACCTGAGATTGCTCGCTGACACGGTCTGGTGTAACTGTCATTGTGCACTGCTGCAGGAATGGCGTCTACTGGCTGATGCTCTTCCTGGTGCCCACCACCATTGCGCTGATCGACGTGGCAGCCAAGTTCCTCAACCAGTGAGTCACTTTCTGCATGTATACACAAATGTAGTAGTGCTTGTCGCATGTTGACGAAGCTGCGTTGCTCAAGTATCGCAGCTGTGACTTGTCAAGGAATCTCTTGCATCATGACTTGAGTACTCTTTAGTGCTGGACCCAAGACTTTTGTGCAGCACACCTTTCTTTGGCCACTATAGGTTGAAGTACAGTGACTGACGTTTGTGCCATTACTGCGTAATGGCGCTGTACTCCCCACAAAGTTGCGTCCTTTTTCCAGCCAGACAGTTCATTTTCGCGAGACTGAGTGTTGCTTTGTGAACCGTTCAGGCTTACTGTAGATGATTTAGTGCTGTAGTGTATTCAAGCCCAGGCGCGACAAGGCACACTGCAACACCTCAGTTCGGTGATCAGCTCTGCAAAATTTCTGGGAGTTAGGGTTAGGTTTAGGAATAGGGAGCGCCACACTCAGTCTCACGAAATACGTCATCAACGGGTACCTGTGTTCTTCTGTGTAACGATCACAGGTGCTGATCGTTGGCTTCTTGTCTCTGGCCATACACACCTGCATGCATACGTCACATTCGCGCGTGCAGCAGCAAGCATCCTGCCGATACCTGTTGATTTACTCACTCTAAATGCATTTTCATCAACAGGTGCATGTGCATGAAGTGCGGAAGCAGGCAGACTTCCAGTATATTGTGACTCTGTAGCTGCGAAGACACACCTACAGCTGAACCTAGTTATTTATAACCTGGACCAGAATCAAAGACTTGCCTCCTTTCACAACCCTTTTTCTCCCGCCTTCGTGCGAACCGTCATGCTGATATCTGCCCCCCCCCCCCCCCCCCCTCGTGCTCTCCTACCAGGCAATTCTCGCCATCGCTGATCCAGCTGGGCGTTGAGCAGAACCGCCTGGTTGAAGGACACATCCAGGAAGAGGACACCTACAAGCCCATGGAGCTGCCGCGCTGAAAACACGCATACCTACATACCCTCTGGTGAAGGGCATACCCACCTACCCTCCCATGGTCCTGGCCGCCACGCAGTAGGTGGCTGGCTGCACCTGACAGGCCTGTCCACAATAGGCACACTGCAGGTGCAGACCTTTAGGGAAAGGGGGGGGGGGAGTGTGTCATGAGTGTACAGGGGGGGGAAGGGGGGCGAGAGGTGAATAGGCCAGGAAACTGGGGGGCTCACGCAAGGCACTGCATGGAGGGTGCCACGGCTGCTTCAATGCTGGTTTTGATCCAAGTATCTGCCTGTGCGTCCCAGAGCTTGAAGCGCGGCCTGTTGCCTGCTCTGCACGGTCATGCGGCACGGTCGCCTGTCATGTAAGCGGCTGTTCTGAGTTCGTGAGGCCGGCCTGTATCTGGCAGCCTGTGGGGCAGAGAGGGAGCCATGGCAGGCAGGCAGGCACGCACTGAGTTGCCTGCATGGAGTGATTGTCTGGTGCATCAGTTTTTTACAGCAGCATGTTTAATTGTTGTTTTCACGCATCACACCTGATTAGTGTTTCCGGTCCCTTGTGCTGATGCCTTGCAGCTGCATTGATGTGTTTGTTGATGTTGCTTCTTCAGCACGTTGGTCAATTGAAGGCAAACTTTCGTTGAGGGGATGCAGCACTGCTTTGTGCTCCGTGTGTGTACGACGAGTTCCCAGGTTCATTTCGCCTGGCAATGCTCCCCTGCGGCCTTCATCAACAATCATGCACTTCAGGGCATATGCAGTGCGTATGCAAGAAGGGCATACAGCTGGACACAAGTGTGCACACGAGCTTGCTCACAGCAAGCACACACCTGATGGGCGCAACGGAAGTCGAGACTTCAGTCTCTGTTGCAGATGACTATGCTGCTGGCGCGGGGAAGGGCGGCACTTGGACATCAACACGAGCCTTGGTGCCATTCATCTTGAAAAAGTTCATCTACAAGTTGTGATGGCGACTGGGCAAGCAGACCAAGTTGTCTGTTCACGGTGCTCAGGTGGGGGCAAGGCGGACGCATTGCGCAAGGCTGAGTGTCATGTCTGCCCCTCACTGACCTGAGCATGCCTTGAAGCGTGCCTCAGCACATGAGCCAGCAGGAGCTACTCATAGCGCACACAAGAGGAACAAGTATGCAGGGCTAGTCTTGGCAGACTGAGTTGCTGCAAAAGTTGTGACTCAAATCGGATAGCTTCAAAGACAACAGGCACACACGGGGACCTTGATCTTCCTTTGGGCCTTTATGGGTGTCAATCAATGCATATGTCGCACATGAACAGGGCATCATTGAGATGCGACACGCGTGTGTTGCTACAACGACACTCAAATGCAGATGCGGCCATTGCCAGCAGTGTGTGGTTGAGTCAAAGTGCGCAGCAGCAGCGATGATGCGGCATTGCAATGCCTTCAGAGAGAAGCGGGAGAGGGAGAGAGCGTTGTTGAAATCTGTGAAGTTTTATTTGCTGTACACCATCACTGCACTTGTAGACTTGCATCGCGACTGCACACTGCAGTGCAGACAGCATATGCGCAGGCATTGCGGTCGTGTACACAACTTGCAATCCAGCTGGACTGTGAGAACGCATTTAACAGTGTGGATCGCGCCGCCATTGTGCGGGGACTTATGCTCTTCTGTCCGGAGCTGCTCCCGCACTTTGAGTCCGTATACTGTGGTGACACTGCCCCAGAGATGCGAGTGGAGGTGAACGGTGAAGCTCGCATTATCTGCTCCCACCTAGGGTGCCAGCAAGGGGACCCTCTAGGGCCGCTGTACTTTGCAGTGGCAGCGGCATTCCTACTCTTCTACCCTGATGGAGTGAATGCGACGCCCGGCAGTATGCCGGCCTACGGCCACAGCACAGCGGAACCGCCAGCCCCGCACTGCGCTTTCCTGGATGACCTCAACGTGCTGCAAGCTGCCTACTTCGACGATGCAGCGGCCGCTGGGGTGGCAGAGGTGATCCGTCGGCTTGCGGCAGGGGGCCTACGCGTTCGACCAGACAAGTCGCTGGCCATTGCCATGCGCGGCACAGTGTTTGATGAAGCGGCCAGAGCACGCCTGCGCGCCCTTGACATACCGTTTGTGGACGCCACCATGCCAGAATCCAGTCAGGGCTTTACGTCGGTCGGGGTACCGGTAGGGCACCCAGCCTATGTGCATGCTGCCATGAGCAAGCATCTTGTTGACGCAGGGACATGGCGATTGTCGTGGCAGCTAGCTGGGATGGCGCGGCATCACCTACAGGCAGCACAGTTCATTCTGCGCAGGTCACTGACGAAGCGGATGGGCTTCTTAGCTCGGGTCGTTGACACGGCTTTGAGTGAGACATGGCTGCACGCATTTGACGGGTTCTGTGCATGGACGCTTGAACGCATGCTGCACCTGCACGGCTGCGCTACCGCGGCAGTCATGAAGTCACACCTGCTGGCCGCCTGCACTGCTGGTGACAATGAGGTAGCCAGCAGTGGCAGCGTGCTGGTATTGCCGCGCTTGGGCCCGCCAGAACTCACGGACATCGCAGTGCCACTGCGGGCGTCACGGTTGCCGGAGCGACGAGGCGGTCTGGGCATGCCGCTTTTGGGGCTACTGGCACCAGCCGCATACACGGCCCAGGCATGCACAACACTGCGGCCTGCAATAATTCATGCCACTGTGGCAGCAGGGGCCCTGAGGCTCGGCACTGACGAACACGGCGCAGTCACCTGGTTCGCGCAGCACTCATGCGCAATACGCGAGGACCAGGGACTGCCGCCAATCATCGAGGCCGTGCGACGCTCTACGCGAGCGCTGACAGCTGATGGCGGCGAAAAATCACGCACAGCTGTGGCCGAGCAGCTCCCAGCATCGTTGCTACGGTGGGCAGCGGATACAACGGCCGCAGCGTCGACGCTCCCCACTGCGGTGCAAGCGATCTACGCCGCAACTGCCGTCACGGAGACGGGGACCACTGAGCCAGCCCCACACACCCACGGCATTGTGCCTGGCGCCGAGGCGGCCGCTGCGGCGGCGACCGTACCTGGCCCTCAAGCCGCTGCCGCGGCTGCCTCTTCCACGCCCGCTAAAACACAAACTAGCGCGGAAGAAAGCAGCTGCAGCGGCGGGCAGGAGGACGACGACGACGACTGGGAGGCCTATGCTGACGAGATCTGCAGAAAGGTAGTGCCCCGCCGCCGGCGCGGTCACTTCACGCACGGACTACAAGCCCGCCTTTCAAATGTTCTTCGACGTCAATACGAGGACTGCCTGGTGGAGGACCTAGAGGCTGCCTCGGCTGGTGCCGTGGGCAAGCCGACGCAGGCTACACTTATTGGTGACTTGCGTGACACCAGCCGCCGCCGCCAACAGGCTAGCGCGCGGGTCCTGGCGCAGCTGCGCAGCCAGCGTGCGTCCGGGGCAATGGCGTGGATGAGCGTGCCACCCGCTGCCAATGACCGCCCGGGTGCGGCGCCCATGTCCAGTATGGCAGCAGCCACGATGATTATGGTTGCGATCTTTATAGACGGGTGGGGCATACAGGGCGAGGTGTGCCCATGGCGGTGCAGTGACGTGAGCCCCACCTCCACGCATGCGATCAGCTGCCCCAGCCAGCACATACGGGGGCACAACGCGACACACACTGCCCAAAAGCGGTGCCTACAGCGCATCTTGAGACAGCACCATGTCTCTATTGTCCGCAATGAGGACGCTAGCGTCTTCAAGGTACCGGGGTATCGGGCGGACACAGTCATTGACCCAGGGTGTCTGCACTTTAGCAGTGCATACCGTAACAAGGGAATAGTGCTAGACACAAGTGTGCGCGCGCCCACAGCGAGCTCGTACCTGACAGGCAAAACAAATGCCTCGAACACGGACGGCTATGCTGCTGGGGTGGGGGAGGACGCGAAGGTCAAGCACCACACCGGCACCTTGACGTCATCTTGGGCTTTTGTGCCATTCGTGCAGGAGTCGTACGGACGGCTGGGCAAGCAGACAAGCCTTTTTGTTAAGGAGTTGGCAATGCACTCAGCACTGTGCTCAGGGGGGGGGAAGGCAGATGTGTTACGCAAGGCCGGGTTAGCTAAGCGTCAGATCCACATTGAGCTGAGCATATCGCTGGCGCGGGAGTTGGCGGAGCGCGTCATGGCATACACACGTGGAGCGCGAATGCTGGGCTGTGTTGCGGCGCCGGTATCCAAACTCCTAGGGCACAGCGCAGACTAGGCTGCTGCGTTGACGCAAGCTTTTCGATTGCATAGGCAACCCGGCCTCCCTTGGGCCTTTATAAATACAAGTCCATACGTACACAACTTGCACATAGATACGGCACTACTGTAACACTTGTCATTGGCCATTGAATATCAACATGCAAGAACTACCATTTGATAAGCAGCTAAATACTTGCACCAAGCAAAGTCAACGCTCTGGAAACACATACATACACCCCTCAACCCAGCACTGGGTGACACTTGGTCTAGCTAAGAGTGACACCACCTTGTCGACCGCCGGCCCTCGCTGCGCATCATGTTATAGCCCGCGGCAGCACCGCCGCGTCCTCCCTGCGAGCCTCTTCTAGTTGCAGGAGCAGCCGAAGATGCTCCAATACCAGCCATAGCCGTTGCAACACTGCCCGCACGAGGTGCCGCACAGGCAGTAGGTGTCCTTGCCCCAGCAATCGGTGGCGCCACCAACCGTAAAGAGCTTCCTCAGGCTGCCGCCGTCCTTGCCACCCTCGTTGGCACCGCGCAGGCTACGAGCGGCGCCGCCCTCGCTGGCACCGCGCACGCATGCGGCATTCGCGCTGCCGATCATGGCAAGCGCGAGGCACACGACCAGGAGGATCATGGACGCCTCAGACTTCATGATGCTGGGAGTTGGTGGGGGTTGGTTGTGGTTGGGATTTGCTGCGCTGGTGTGAGGTGTGTGAGCTGGTGCAGAAGGGTCAGGACAAGCAGACAGCACAGCTCAACGCAACGCAGCGCAGCGCAAATTCTTTTGGCAACCAATCGCACCCCGCACCCGCCGAGAACCGGCGAGCACGTTCTCGGGCAACAATTTCTCCTGGGTTGAAGTTGTATATGTATATTATGTCCTGGACCGCATGGGGGTTGAGCACACGATAATCGGGCGATAACTAAATCTACGGAGGGGCCGGCGGTTCGGCGCTGGCCGGCGAGGGCCGCGGCACTTGCAACAGTGCGATGCGGCGGTAAGCACTGACGTCGCCATCAGGGGCAATGACTGCGTTCCAGTTGTCGATCACGACACGTGTGAGCGCGCGCTGTAGCGCGAGGGAGGCGCGGCGGCGCCAGAAGGCAACGCGCTGCGCGAGATTGTAGCTGCCCTGCGAGCTCTGCTCGGCGAGTGCGTGTAGCAGCGCTTGGGTGTCGCGTGACATAGCGCCGAAGTGGTCAAAGGCTGCGGAAAATAGGGTGTGTGTAGTGGGGTCCAGGGCCCCTGAGACTACGTATGTGTCTATCTTTTCCTGCGAAGCCGATTCAAGCACGCGCTGCACATCGCGCGCGCCCCCCTGAGCCTGACGGAGGCGGGAGGGACATGAGCTGTCACGTATGGTGACGTCTATGCAACAAGCTACTTCAAAGCCGCCGCGCAGTTTAGTGCACCGGCCTGCCGCTACCGCGTCGGCGCTCGGCTGCACTTTAGGGACTGGAAGGCAGATCTGGTTGCTGCCGAAGACGATGTCCATGAACTTGTTGAACCCGTGGCGCGCCGCGTAGCGGCGGAAGGGGGCAAGGGTGTCCCGGTCGAGACCGCGGAGGTGGGCCACCTGCTTGAGCATCTGAAAAAGCGCGTCTGCGAGCAAGTTGTGTCGCGTGACGTTGAGCCCTTGTGTGCAGCGGCGCAGGTGGGCACCTGACTCCACTGTTTTATGGCACTTGGGGCACCGCGCCGCAGCGGAGGCGGGGCGCTCCACGCCCAGGTGGCGCCGCAGCGTCTCGCGGAATTCCGGCGGCGACATGGTCTCCGCTGGGTCAGTGCTCGGCAGTTGCGCCAAGAAACCCATGGCCCCCTTAGAGGCACCGCTGCGCCACGCCGCGACTGCTTCCAACGCATTTGCTGCTTCAAGCCGGCGCAGCTGCGTGGCGGCGAGCGCTGCGTCTAGCACCCGTGATAGCGCGGCTTGACGCCGCGGCAGCACGGCGGCCGGCGGGGCCTGGGCGGAGCCTGGCTCGCGCGCCGCCGCTGGCGCAGCGCGGCGCGCGCCGGCGCGAGTCCGCATGCCCAGCCCCGCAGCTCCGCCTGCCCGTTGCAGCAGATCGCGCAGTGCCCGCCACGCGCCGTCGTCCTGGCGCCAGTCCTGGTACCAGACCGAGGGCAGGAGCAGTGCGAGGGCCGCTGCGGCATCATCGCTGCCGCTGCGCAGCTGCTGCAGGCAGGTAGCTATCTGAGTGAAGGTGAAGCCGTAGCGGGCGTGCTCCAGGACGCGGCTGCGTGCCGCCACTGGAAACGCCGCCAGTGCCGGTCCCATGCACTCGAGGGTACGCGCAGCAAATGCGGCACATGCACGCGGCGCCGCGCCCAGCACGCCAAAGCCGCCGCTCCCCAGCCGCAGATGCACGCGTACCTGCTGATGTGCTAGTAGCGTCACCGGGGCCTCGCCACCCCAGTCTGCGCCGCGTACCCATGCCACTGCCGCCGCCCACAGAGAGGGCGGTGCCGCCGCCGCCGCAACCGCCGGCGGGCTGCGGCAATCGCCACCAGCCGCCGGCACGCCATCGTGGGCCGGCGGCGTAAGGCCCGCCGATGGCTCCTGCGCCAGCGCAGCCACGGCCGCCAGCGTGATGGCGTCGAAGCGCCGTAGCTCCTTGTGCGTGAGGGATGGCGCCGTGTTGCGCGCGACATGCCCTGCGCGGGCGGGGACAGCAAGACGCAGAATCGAGAAGGCAGCCTGCACATCCTCCATCTGCACCAGCTCCGCCACCAGGCGGTCGGTGCCGGGGGCACGAAGGGTCGCCGCTACGTGTGTGCGCACGAAGTCCTCGGTGCCCACCGGCACCCCCATCAGCGTGACGCCGTCGTCACATACTGGTACGGGGACATCGGCGGCGGCGAAGACGGCGGCGGCGCGCTCGCGAGCGCCGCCTGAGGCCGGCACCAGCGCTGCGCATTTCGTGACATTGACCTGAATGTTCAGCTCGCTCAGCGCCTGTTGTAAGAAGCAGAAAGCGCGGCCAACGTGGCCGAGCACTGGCGCGTCACAGCTGGGCGTCATGATGGTGAGGTCATCGAGGTAGCCCGGAAGCGCCGGCTGCGGGAACTTGGCGCGGGCAGCCACCATGGTGCCGCGCAGTGCCAGCGCGAACAGCAGCGGCCCCAATGGGTCGCCCTGCTGCACGCCCTGTTGGGAGAGGATGATGGCGGCGTCGGCGTGCCCATCTAGGCCAAATTGTAGCCAAGGGGCCCGCCCGGGGCCGTAGATATGCTCGACGTAGCCGTACAGGCCAGGCAGATGCTCGGCCACCGCAGTGAGGACTGCCGAGCGCGGCAGCGCGTTGAAGGCATTACTGCCGTCAATGGCAAGGAGCACGCCGCCGCACTCATGCGTGAGCTGCGCCATGAGCGCCACCCTCTCCGCGCCCCCCCGCGCGCCGACCCCAAACTGGCCAATGGGTTCTAGCAGCGCGGAGACACGGTCTCGGGTGTCCGTGCAAAAGGTGCGGGCGAACAGGCGGCGGATGGTGTCGCCGCACGCGATGGGGCGCGCCTTCTCGCCCACAGCGCTGAGGCGCGCGGCTGCATGGAGGCGCCAAAAGGGGGCGGGCAGCGTGGCGGGGGTGGAGTACGCCGTGGTACCCAGCCACGCCAGTAGCTCAAGGAGCCAGTCAACCATGCGCCCCGACGTGTGCGCCGTGTGCCGGACGCACTGCTGGAGGTGGGAGTTGCGCAGCCCAGAGGGACCGGCGGCCGAGCCAGGGTTGGCGGCGAGGATGGCCTCACGTAGCCCGTCCGCTGTGAACGAAGCGCAGTTGAGTGGTGCCGGCGCCGCCAGCGCCGCCGCCGCCACTGAGCTGCGCGCCCGCGATGCCGCGGCATCCAGCTTCGCAGGCGCATCGCCAGCTGGGTGTTTAGCCTGCAGTTTATGCAAGGTAGCGGAGTCGCGGGGGGCAGATGTGTCAGTGCCCTCCGCCAGCAGCCGCGCGGCGCGCCCGACGCCGCCCGGCTGCCGCGCCGTCGCCGCCGCGCGCTCGCGGACTGCCGCCGCCGCCTCCGTCATGGACCTAGCGCGACGCGCGCACGCACGGGCGGCGCCACGGCGGCAGAAGGCCAGCGCTGTGCGCGTGAGTAGCTCCAGCTCGCCTGCCGCGAAGGCCGCGAAACGGTGCGCCCGCGGCAGGGAGCCGTCGGGCACTAGCAGCAGGCACGGCAGCAGATGCAGCAGCTTGCACCATGCACTCGCTGTAGCGGACGCCTGCGCCGCTGCCTCGGCACCGTGCGCCTGCGCTACCGCCGTTTGCGCCTCCCGGAGGCCCGCCAGCGTGGCCGTCAAAGCGGCCGTGAAGTCCGAGCGGTGCTCCAGGCGAATGCGGCGGCCAACCACCAGTTGCTGCTGCAGTACGTAGTCAAAGGAGAGTTCGTCCAGCGCTGCGCGCGGGGGCGAGAGCGGCGCGAGCGTCCAGAGCGGAAGCGCGCTGCGCCACGTTGGCCCTGCCGCAGCCACCGCGGCAGCTGCGCGGGCGCCGTGGCCCTGCGTGCCGCCACTGGCTGTAGGGAGGGGGAGAATGGGGGGCAGAGGCGCGACGCCGCGAGGCCCGCGCGGCCGCTGCGTTGTGCTCGCGGGCCGGGATGAAGTTTCATTGTGGGAGAAGTAAGGGTGAGTGCTGCTGATGCTATGCTGCCTGCCTGCTCACTCGCCCCGTTCGCAGCCTCCAGCACTTTTGAACCCTCCAAACTTCCAGGGCGGCCAACATGAACTACAAGTCCAAGGTCCTCGCTGCCCTCGGCCTGGTTGCCTGTATGCGAGCGGCAGCAGCGGTGTCCGAGGGGGGCACAGCAGTCATCTGCGCCGCTCCTGGCATGCTTTCTTTCAACAACATCAATCTGGCCATGACAACCGACGCGTGCGTGGCCATGATCGAGGGAGCGCAGTGCACTCCAGGCGACGAATCCGGCTGTCCCGCCGGCACCGACTGCCACGCTGTGGCCTACAATTGCCGCAAGCAAGCCGCGGGCGATGCCGCCAATCTCCGGGCCGGGCCCCACACCAGGGCGCTGGCTTCCACGATACCAGCTGAGGGCGCCACAGCCATATGCGCTCCTGCAGGTATGCCGGCCTTCCACAACGTCAACCTCGGGTTGCCCGTAGACGAGTGCCAGGCGATGATTGCGGCAGCGCAGTGCACACCAGGCAAGTCTGGCTGCCCGGACGGTATCGACTGTCGCATTGTAGAGTACAACTGCAACGAGCAGGCCAGCGACCTCCCCCTGATCTTTCCCAACAACAGGAAGCTCTTCACGGTTGGTGGCGCGACTGACTGCTGGGGCAAAGACACCTACTGCCTCTGCGGCACCTCGTGCGGGCAGTGCTGCAACGGCAATGCCTGGAGCTGGGCTGTCTTTGGCTGTGCCTGCCTTTAGATTCAGCGGTGCTGCCGCGGGTGAGGAGATGATCACCATGCGCAGCGAGCGCCGGCGGTAGTGAGGATATCATGACATACTGCAGTCCGTAGCCAGGACACATGCTATCTGCCCTGTATGTGTATGAGTTCTGGAGTGTAAGATCTGCATGGTGTGAGTACTTTGCTGTAGTGCTGTAGTATGTAGCTGCTGTCCAACAGGCAGTCCTTGCATGCATGTTGCAGTCCAATGGTCAATGACAACTGTAGTGTCGTATCTTATGTATGTGCGAGATGTGTACACAATTCCTATGCCTGCGCACTGGCTGCAGTGTGCAGTGGTGACGCAAGCCCATGAGTGCAGCGGTGGTCTACAGTAAATACAATGCTACTCTTTCCACAATTACTTTCCCTCTCAAAAGAGCATTGCGATGCCCATTGCTGCAGCAGCCCACTTTTGACAACTTTGGTTCAACTTGCTTCTGTGTGTTGTGCTCATGTGCGTGTGCATGTATACATGCATGTGTAGACTGCACCATGCATACCCACTCTGATGCTGCATGATGTTTTGCGGGACTTGATTTCATGAAGACACCAAAAAAGCCTCAATATGTTCCTGTAGTCACATCATACGCAGCAACTCAATCTGTGCTGCAGTACCTCAATTGCCTTGTGCATATCTGTGGCATGTGTTCGTTCATGAGAAAAGTCACAAACACGGACCATACAATATACTTCAAGTATTGTGAAGTGGCTGATAGTCGCCATGTCATGGTCAATGCGATGGCGGTTAGCAGCACGCTTGATATCATCAGTGGTGCAGCGAATGCAATCAGAAGAGCAGCAATCTCTCTGGCAGGTTGCACTGGTTGCAAAGCAGCAGCAACAATGCTGACGCCACATCAGTGCCTGCAACAAATGTAAATTCTATGAGCTGCGGTGACCCGATCCAAGCGCAAAGCAGCACTGCTCTAGCGCTCTTGTCACCTTCCCCTCTGCGTGCAGAACAGCACATGTCAGCATCTGATTGCACTGCGTCCCCCCCCCCTCCTCCCACTCTTGGTATCCCCTCGGATCATGCCGCTTTCTATATGCCACATCATTTTTATCATGAGTGTATAAGGCCTGATTCTGGAAGCATTTCTGCCTCAGCCTCACCCGCTGGCTGCCCTATGTTGAGCACGTTGTTGAGCACAAAAACCGCTACTGGCACTGCCACTATCAACCCCTGCACACCCACCACGTGCTCCGTCATGTAGAGCACTGCCAGGATGGTGATTGGGTGCAACTTCAACTTGGCGCTGTAAATCTGCAGCGAAGGGGGAGGTGCCAAAAGTGGTAGGAATCAGCAAAATGAGCAAGACAGCAGCAGCCGAACCATCAAAGTCTCCATATGCATAGATTACTGATGTTGATGTCGATGCATCAAGCATGTCCTTTTTACCCAAATCAACATGAAGCGTGAGCGCATACTTATTTGCAACTGGAAGAATCTATGAAGTTGCCACAGAAAGACTTGCACAGCTATTCAGCAACTGTTGCATGCACTGCTACTCAAGGTACAATGTCTCTTTGACAGCTGCCCAAAGCTTCACCTGACATGACTGAATCTGAGAGTTTTCTTGGCTGAAGGAGTGCCAACGCATATATGAACACTGTCAAATTTGAGAGCGGCTCTGGTGTTGCTTTATGACCTGCACCCTTAGCAGAAGTGCCGACTGAATGCTACTTCAAGTCAACACGCAAAGGTCGCATACTGTGAGCTGCATTGGGCATCTGCTGATTCTGAGCGCTGTGATTTTGATGTACCTGAGCCCCCAACTTCAACACCGCATATGCAAGTGCAAAAATGGCACAGTCATCATACATACATACCTGTGGATTGAGCAGGTATGCCTCCACCGCGTGCACCAGCAGCACCATGATCATCACCTCAAAGACCTGCGGCAGTGCATCAGCACACAAAAAGCAACTTCTGCAATCAGTTGCAGTTGAAAGGTGGTGCCACGATTTACGTTTTGGCCGCATGCATTTTGTTGAACACAGCACCTGAGGTGCCAAACTGACTGCCAGATGGGCTCAGTCAAGCAAACGAGCACACACACGCAAGCTGAGCTTGTCAATGCTGCACTAGGAGTACTACACTTGCAACCGCATGCCATTGCCATCATGTGGACAGACAAAAACAATTTGTGCATTTGCAAATTTACTGCGCAATAAATACTTGAAAAACCATTGTGGAGGTGCACTACAACTTCAATTGTGTACATACACACCTTACTGACGCCGTACTCCCCCAGTGCTGCCACCACCATGGGCAGCGTGCTAAGGAAGACCCCTGCCACCGGCACGAAGCTGCAGATGAATACGATAAAGCTCAAAACCCATGCCCCGCTTATGCCCAGTGCTAGCAGACCCAGGGTGGTGAGGCCTGTATTGCAGAGGGCAATAAGGAACTGGCAGGAGATGACGACAAAGAGACACACGTAGCAGAGCAGAGCTTCAATCACATTACTTCGTTAAGTGAGAATGACGAGCATCAGCAAGTTCAAGTAGAAGAGACTGAGCACTAAGAGGTCATGACATATTCATATGACTGAAATGTTCATTGAGTACACACTTCAATAAATCACTTGTTGACATGTCACGCACATGTATGTAGGACATGGCGGATAAAACAAGATAATTGTCCTGAATGAATCTCTGTCTGACTTCATATGCCCCCTTTGTCACTGTGGTGTGCATGCACTGCTGAGTCGTTCGCACCGCTAGCAATGCATTGCACACAAGCAAATCGCTCGACCCACCAAACTGCTGTGAGAGCAAAGCCTCGGTTGGAACTATGGCTTGCAGTGAGCAAAACAGCACCTAACTGCTGCTCTCCACCGTAGGTGCTTCAAGGACTTTTGTTCTTCACGGGTTCGACTACCACCTAGCAGCAGTAGAAACAGGATTGGGCACTCAATGCTCGGGTATGCATTCGATATACTTCACGTGTACGGAAATGGCGGCAATGCTCGCCCTCAACTTAAGATTGTGCTCACTTCTTGTGAACTGCTCAATAGTGCAGGTATGTTTAGCGACGCTCCACAGGTGCTGAGCGTAGGTGCACAACTGTCCGCGTTTCATACACGAGTCCCAGGGTATGTATAGACTACTGGTACATGTCACGTGACAATAGCGATGCGCAGAGGTTACAGTCGACACTGCACGCGGCGACGTACCTGCTCCTCCACAGATTCACAAGCAAAGAACCTTTCAAGCTCGCATGCACCGAGCCCATCGCCACAAGCAATCACAAATCTGGTATTCAAAAGTTCACTACACTTCAACTTCCTTACCTGAACTTCAAAAGACTGCCCCAGCAGCTTGCCAAACTTGATGAGCTGAGGCCCAATGGTGTCATATGCAAACCCCAGTCTGCTGCGCCTTAGTGCGGGGCCAGCCTTACACAGGCCCGGAAGATCCCACACCACCATAAGCGAGAACAGCAGCGACAGAACCGCCTTGTACAGCACAGATGTGAGCTGGCTCACTATGGCGCTGCAGGGGCAACAGCGACAGCGTGCATGTGTATACATGCATGAGCGTGTGACGTGATTCAAAAGTTTGTGGAAACCGTAGGAAATGCTCATCAGCACGTCACTGCATTGCTGTTGAGCGCAACCAAGCGCCAGTGAAACGTATGCAACGGCTCAGTGGCGCCAATGATGTTGAATGGTCAACATGGCGTTGCTTGTGAAGAATGCTTATAAATAACGAGGAACAGATCTGAAGGTACTCATTTGAAGCACGCAGGGGGCTGCTGTGCTGCTGCCATGTCATACTTCAAGTTGCTCAGTAATGTGATGCTGCTGCAGGGCAAACTGCATTTCATCTGGAGGAGCTAGGTGAAGGGAATGAGCTGGACACAAGACACTCGTGTCATGGCATGGTCGTTGGCGAGCTGCGCCAAAGTGCACACATCAAGCACTTCACACCTACTGCACAACAGCAGAAGACTGGCCCTGTCTAGTAGAAACACTTTTTGCTGAAATTCACATTGTACTTCAACTCTGCTCACCTGCACGCAGTCAGCGCGCTCTTGATGTACTTGCTCAGGAGGAACTGCAAGAGCTTGGCAAACTTCATGTTGCGCTCCGGGCTCCACGGGTCCGTGTTGCTGAGCTTTGAGGCAATGAGTTCACGGTAGTCCAAATTGTATCCCGCAAACTTGCGCCCGGACTCCCCCGTTATGGACAGCAGAAAAGGCTCCAGCTTGTTCAGCGCATCCAAGCCAAAGTTCTGCCTGAGCGTCACCAACACATCAGCGCATCAGGCAATGTGAGGGGGAAAGAAGCGGGGTGAGGCAGCCGCATGCTTCACGGAGAGGTGTGGTGGTGAGCTTTTTCAGCTTGCAGACGCAGTGGCCGTGGGTTTTGATGAGGGTATCTTGTAGACAACCTGAATGGTGGCAGCACTGAAGGAAGCTCGATTAGACAGTCAGTTGCAGTGAACTTCAACATGTAGTCTGCCTCATCCGTGCTGACCATTTCCGCATCATGAATAAGAGCAGGCACTTGTACACCTGCAACCAAGCCTTGTGGACACAGTAGAAGTGCACACGTAGGCAGACCCACCCTTGTCTGTGCAATGGGGCAAAGCATGCCAAAACAGCATGTTGGCCACAATTGCATCTTCAGGCTACTGCAACCATCAACGCAGTTTCTAAGCTTGAAATCCAATTATGATGGTCAGACATACCCTAATCCTATTCCTTTGTGCAGGACCTGCCCAGAGTCATTGAGAGCTTGAGTGCCGCACAGTCCATCACGAATCTTCCATCCAGCACTTCACCGAATCAACTAAAGCGCTTCATGAAGCGAAAACATACCTGACCCAGTCCGCAAGTGCCATGTAGGGGTTCTCCAGCTCCCCCAGGCTCGCCAGAAATTGTGACTCCACATTAAGCCTCGGCACTGTGAGGACGGTAGTTGTAGTAATGGCAGCGAGCAGCATGCATGTGTATGCCAGGGCATACAGCCGCCGCGGCAGCCGTTTCACCGGCAAGCTTGACCTGCGAGCGGAAGGCAAGTTGGCATGCGCTAGCATGAGACTTGGCGGTTGTGCGTGAGTCGCAAGGCTTATGTCTCAGGCACATCAATAGGGAGCTGTGGATTTCACGAACCATGGCAGGATGAACGCGAATGGCGAGGCATGGAAGTGTCGATGAAATACAGTGAGACCAGCAGAAGCTGTTGGTGCTGAGGTCCAGGGCTAGCTGGGACATCACTCGACAACTTCACCATTTGATTACTATGTATGGTGCATGTATGTTAAGATGAGGTGCAGCTTGGCTTGCGTGCTAAGCGCACCTCTACGCTGCTGTTGCATGGCGATCATAGAGAGAGTCGACTTTGAGCAGCCCTCGTGCTGACAAGTGAGCACAGCTGCATGCACTAGGCACGTGACCAGCCAGATCGCAGACACAGGTGATCAGCTTCTGTTCGCAAACTGTCATGTTCAAGTTCACTTGCATTACCAAAACATCAGGCTTACCTCGACAGCAACCCATTGCATTTCGCCATGGACAAGTTGACCGCTGAATTCCCTATGTAGCTCAGCACGAAGGTGCCCAAAATGACAGCTGCGAGCACAAAACATGCAATGCATCGAATGTGAGAACGCGGTCTTCAACACCTCACCTCACGCCTTGTCGGCTCCTGAAGCTGCAACGGGCCCTCACCGTAAAAGCTCCTCAGCAGAGCAACCAGGCTCAAGAACGCCACCCACACCCCCAGCTTCTTAGCTTGCCTGCTGTTCAACATTTGCAAAATGCGATCCACGTTTGTTGGTGGGTACGGTGCTTGCTGTACGTCGTCATATGGCACCGTGCGAGACGCGATCTCTGCGCCATTGCGCGTGCTCCGCCCCTTCCACAGCTTCGCGCGAGCAGCAGTTGGCAGCGCTGTGTACAGCGGGCGAGTGGCAGGGAAGGTCGCTGCGAAGGCAACTGATTTCGGTGGCGCGCTCGGCCTGCAGAATCCATGGCACAGACAGACCCTTGACAGGATCACGCAGCCCACGATGGCGATCCTCATCCCTCCCGCCTTCTGCACAGTCACAGGCCGTGCTGTCCAGCTGCTTCAACAGAGCGCTGAAGCTTCTAATCAGATTTCAGATCCAGCACGTGAATTCGAATTCGTGAAAAACGCCCTTCATGATCATGAAAAATGCACAGCTTCTCTTGACCTGCAACTTTGGTCAACCCTGAAGTGGACCTGTGTACATGCTCTACAGCCGCAAATGATAACTGCAGTTGGCCGAATTCAGAGCCAGCCGAAAGCCAGCCGAGCGTGCAAGCTCCGCCGGACGCGGCAGCTGTTGCATTCAGGAAGACTGCTACGAGCTTGTGAGCGAGGCTGGACAGGACGAAGTGCCCCGTGAGCGCTGCTGCTGGACAGGGTCTCAAAGGCAAGAGCAATTTCTGTTGTCGGTATCGTCGTCGCTTTTGCAAGCTTAGAGTCCCCTATTTGTCCATCATTTGTCTGCTGAACGCAATGAATCTCACACAGTCTCGAGGTGCCGTCTGCCGCGACTTGTTATTTTTTGCGTTGCTGTGCTGAGCTTTTCGGTATGATCTTGTCTTGCGCCTGGCATGGTGCCATCGTTGTTTGAAAGTACATGCATGCAAGCACGAAAATCTCGCCGATTATATCATTCTTTGGCTTGTGCCGTCATTTGATTCCAGATACTCAGTCAGCAAAGTGGCAGCTGTAGATGACTATAGGCATTCAAGCATTGGATTATTATTATTCAGAGCTTTTACTCCATTTTTTTGTTGAAAAAAAGAACAAGTGATCTTGTGTGCTTCGTTGCTGCTGCTTCCGGGCAGCGTGTGGCCATTGCGGTCGGCACTGTTGGCAGTGCAGCGCGCAAGCACATGAATCTGGCATGCTTCAGCAACAACGTTGCGAGTGACGAGGCTCTGCATTTTGTGGGACTGCACCGGCAGAGCGCAGTAATTTGACGCGCTAGCTGCACCAGTCAGCTGCTGTTTCCATCGATTCATTACCGTCACATCGCACTGCTGCCACCAAGACAAATGTCTTGCACTTGTCATGCAAACTGTTGCCTACCTTCGCAATGCGCACGTGCATCGCAAGAAGAAGTTGCCTGTGCATACATGATGTCGGCATCCTGAGGAGCTTTTTTCGCATAACTTTGTGTTGTCCTGCTGGTGTTAACATGCACTTAAACACAGATGCGGTAGAAGCAGGCATTTGCTGAGTGGAAACAACCAGATGGCATGTTGGTATGCAAGCATACATGCTTCGGGAGGAATCACTTGAGTTCACTTTGTGGCAGAAACGTGTTTCAAAGTGACGAGGCAGGTGCGCAGGACCACCTGGCCCTATGGCCTAACTCTACATGATACTTGCAAACGCAAACGTCTTGCAGCAGTAACCTGCCTCAACGTGTATGCCTGACCAACATCATGATGCCATCCACCCCCCCTCCTGTCCCTCCAGTCATGGACCCCCTTGAAGATCTGCGGGAAGTCGATCTCGATGAGGAGACCCCCAGAGCCAGCAGACCCCCCAAATCCCCGCCATCCCCCAACCCCCGAAGCCCCCCCAAACAGCTCCACATGACGGCCCCTCAGGCCAGTGAGGGCAGCCACAGTGCACGCGCTCTCACGGCGCGCACACGGAGCGCGAGTCCACGCGCGCAGAGGCACGTCACAGATGAAGTTGCCCCCGGCCGCGACGACGAGGAGGACACGCAGGCCACGTCCAACGCCTACTGCAACTTGAACTTGGGCGGCCCCGGCTGGTTCACGGACGTTTTGACGGTGACGGTGGAGCTGGCTAACGACTCGCGAGTCGTCAAGGACTCGCCGGCGCTGAGTCTGGTTCCCGCGGGAGCGTTCCAGCGCTGGGCGCAGCTCGTGGACGCGGCGGCGCCCATGGTGGGCAACGTCGTGCTGCGCGCGCCTAGCGGCCGCTCCGTGTGGATAAGCACCCTGCGGCTGGCGATTGAGGAGCACCTGGTGCTACTCGAATCAGGGTCGGATTTGCTGTGCTCGGCGGGCATTGACGTCGCGCCGGCGCAGTACATTGACGGCGCCAAGTCCTTCCCGTTCGTGCTCAACATCGACGCGTTGAATCGCGGCGGCGGCGGCGGAACGGGGTTGAGGGAGGGGTATGTGGGGGACATGCTGGCGCTGCGGCACCGCCTGGTGGTCACGGCCGCGCGGCCGTGGTACACGTTTGACGTGGTGACGCAGGTGAGGTTCAGGGTTCAAGTTGAAGTTGGACTTGAAGATAGCCTCGGGTAGGAGATTGGGATTTGCGGTTACGGTTGCGGAGCTTGGTGTGCTGGTGCAGGTGACTGCAGGGCGTGGGTTCAAGACTTAGTTCAAGCCTGAGTAGCGTTGTGTAGCATCAAGTGGGGTCTGAGACCAGTATGGCTATGGGAGCATGCGAACGCCTGTGCTGCAGCAGCGTATGGCACCATGTGCTGCCATGTGTTGGCGGCAGAGGAGGCCACTTGTCATGTAGCTCCTCGGGTTCCTTGTAACATAATGCCGCACAGCGCTAGAGTGAGGACTGTCTGGCTTAACAAACTATCATCAAAAAGCAGACAATGTGCGTTTTGTGGTAGTATACGCATGTACTGCGTCTATTGCACAACTGTCAGCGTCATTCCACCTTAGTGGTTTGTTGTGCGGACGCACCAGCCCCTGTTGGTGCATTTTGCGCAGGGACCAACAGTTTGTTTTGCGCAGTGTCTGTCCTTTTTTGCAGCAATGATGCAGGCTCTTCACTCCATGCCTGCACTCCCTACGTAGCTTCAACTTCAACTTCACCTTTGCTGTTGTCGTACTGCAATGCCCATGACACCATCATTCTGAGTGCGTGTGCTTCTCAACATCAACTTCAACAGGTACCGATAGTGGTGCAGCGGGTGGTGCCGCCGCCACAGGACGCTGACTCGCATGCATACGGGCCGCAAAATGAGGAGGGCGGTCCCAACACACTAATGATACTGCCAGACTGCAATGGACGCGCGGAGTTTGCGTTTGAGCGCGACGCGTTGGACATAGACGGTGAGCACTGCCTTGAGTATGTCAGTTCAATGTCCACTGTGCCACCGATGCCACCCCACTTTCCATTTCATGAACCAGACTATAGTGCCATTTCTATGAATATCACAGTGATGGCCACACAGCGAATGCCGCCATGCCAGCGAGGTATGCATGTACACTGTGTACATGTGCAAACACACATACATGCATACATACATGCATACATGCGTACGTACATATATACATGCATGCGAACCCCAGCAGTGCAGCTCAATCCAGCAGGATCCGAGTCACGCTGACTTGCCAGCGGTAGGGTCAGCAAGATGCTGGGCTAGCCCTCATGTCGCGCTGATCACCTGTATGCGCTTGTGGTGTGCGATGGGGTTGTAAACTCAATCCCAACTGACCATGTGTGTGCAGCCTCAGTAGCCCCGCCCTCTGGTTTGCAACTGGCGCTGATGTGTAACTGCCGCTGTTGCGTGCGTGCTTGCATTGGGGCATGGTCCTCTCCTCAGGCGAGCTGGTGGGTACAGTGGCCTTTACGGACGTGGTGAAGGCGCTGTCGGGGGTGCACGTGGTGATGATCAGGACGGAAATTCTCGCAGGGAATCTATTTGAGGTGAGCTGACGCCCTCTGAGAGGCGTGCATTACCCACATCGAAGGCTCATGTGCCCTAACTATCAGCCAGTCATAACAACAAGCAGCTTTGAGCAGCCACAGTACGCAAAGCGTGTTGCCTATACGTTGTGTGCGTGCATGCATGTGCATACTCGAGGGTGTTCTGATCTTGAACCCATCCGCCAGCGCTGGTTGTGCTATGATGTGAAGCACGGTACTAAGTCAAGTTATACGGGCAATGCAGTCGTGCAAGTTGTACACCAAATGAGTTTCAACATGCCTGATGACTATGCTAGCAAGTCACCAAACGCTGAAGTAGCGGCGAGTCTACGTCAATTAGGCCTGTTGAAGTCCATTTTCACGTTCCACTACACATTGTGCATCTGTTGCAGACCAGAGCAGGAGAGCACACTGTGCTTTTAGATCTACCCTGATGCTATTAATTTACATCCCATAACACACTGATGCCAGTCCAGTCGTCCGCATCTACCGTTTTCTGGACTTCAAACACTGCAACACATGTGCATACCTTATGAGCAATATTGGACAGGATTCATACTCCCATGCCTTTTCCTGAAGCTCACATTGCTGTTCCACCTTTCTTGCTGATCATTCTGCTGTACCTCAGAGCATAGTGGGAGAACACACCATTCTTGGCAGAGACCCCCCGGGTGCCCCCGCCTATCGACCACCCCCCGGCCAAACCCCCGACGAAACGACAGACCCACTCCACCCCCCAGAGGACCTGTTCATAGCGTCCCCTTACGTAGACTACCGACACCCCAGAGCGTCATCCACCGCGCAACTGGGGGCAGCCTCAAATGGCCCCTTCATAGGATCAGGAACGCTCCCCGTGCGCGTTCCGCTGGCGCACATGCCGCTGTCGCCTACGATGGCGCATTTGGGGGTGGAGAGGGGGGCGGCAGGGGGGGGCGACACCAGCGACGACGATGAGGAGCAAGTGGGGGTGCGCTACTATGTGCGGCTGATCATTGAGGAGCAGCCGCTGGAGGAGGAAGGGGGGCAGCGGCCAACGCCCGTGTTCTGGAACACGCACGAGGTCTTCCTGTTCCGCTCCAGGTGAGCTGCTTGGGGCTATGTAGGTTTAGGGTTTGGGTTTACGATTGAGGCTTGCATTAGGTTTAGGATGGGCTTTTGTTTGCCCTGGGTGATGAGTGGAAAGGCATGCTGCGTGCATGGCTGATTTGCTGTACCTACATACCAGCCCATGGGGGTTGTGGAGCCCATGCTCTGGACCAGTGCTGGGATTCTGTAGGGGGTTGCGTTGTTCCTGTTCTGGTCCCAGAAATTCATACAGGATTGTGCGGCATGTAGAATGTAGCCGTTCTGTGCGTGCACACAGCGGTGACATTCAAGGCTCGATGCTCCTGATATGGCAAATGACGTATATGGCGATCATTGCAAGCTGAGTACGCTGTGTGCTTCAGTTTGTTACCGGCAAGGTTTGGTGACGTCGTTGGTCAACACATGAGCAAGGCAGTGGACCTGTCCCCGCAAATGCATGCATGGAGTGCAGCAGCTGCTTTTACAGTTATGCTGAACATAGTCCACTGGATACAGTATACCAAGGATGGACTCGTCGCTGCATTATGCATTGCGATAGCATGCACATGCAGCAGCAGCATCTGTACCTGGTAAGCACCACATGATGTATTGTCTTTCATCTGATGTCCACCACAATACTGCCGAGAGTAGTGCAAGTGGCGATGTCTGTGGTACTCTGATAGCTTGCTCTTGATGTTGGCAAACTATTTGGTCTATTTCGACGGCGAAGCTTTGCATGGTGGGCCTAACAGTCATACGCTGGCGCTCTTAACTGTGAGTGCAGGTTGCTCCACTCCCAATGTGAAAAATGAAATGTTACACCATCCATGACACAATGTCAATGAGTAATTGCTTACCTCTGGCGTGGAGCTCACTGATCGGCCATTGTGATGAAGGCACATGCACATCTTCGTGTGTGCCTCACCGCATTTATCTGACACTGCGAATGCCATGTGCACTGCGGGCCCGTTGCAGGCTCAGAGCTGGCGGTTACGAATCGGACAGCGACGCAGATGGTGCAACCACAGGCGGTTACGAACACGACCAGCATATGCCATATGACGACGGACAAAGTGATGCGACGCAGCCCGCCACCGCCGCCGCCGCCTCTCCTGCTGCTGCATCAGCTGCTCAACCACGACCGGTGCCTGCCGATGATGAAGTTTTGGAAGCGGTGTTGTAGCGTTCCAAGTGCAGAAAGCAAGCAGCCCAAAAGCACAGGGGCGAGTATTGGGGGGCTTTTGCTGGCCATGTAGATTGACTCATTTCTTTGTTGGCGTATTTTTGTGGTGCCCCATAATGTCAGCCCAAATTCAGTGCTCTTTCCCCCCTGGACTGCTACACTGGCAGCTGGCCAGACTGCATACGGCGCGCTTGAACGAGAGTCAGCAGCCTGAGGCGAATGTGGGCGTGTAATCACAGATCCCTGCAGTGCAAATCCTAGGGCAATGGCGCTGTGTCCTAGTTCGGTTTGGTCGCAACACATCCATGTCACCAAGCGTATATCCACTGTCTCAATCCTGGCTACTGTCTACAAATGCTGGTTGCGACTCGTACAGGTAGAGTTGCATGTGAACTTGAAGAATCTAGTTCTAGATTATTTTGGAACGCATTCTGGCAATTGCCGATGAGTTAACAATGCACTTCTGATGCTAATAGCATGTCCGCTGACACGTTTCTGATGCATCTGCACACATACATTTGCAAGATTCCTCAAATGCTTGAGGATGCATTCGCAATTGTTGTTTGTTCTCAATACGTCCTGACGGTACTATCATGTCCTTCCTTGTGTTTCATATCCTGATGGACCTAGGCTTCTGTGTTTCTGACACGACGTTCGTCATGTTCTTGGTTAACCCTACGTTCCTACCTGACTCAAACCCTACGATGAGTTGCACACCCTGACAAAGCAATCACACGACGCCAGAGAGAGCAATGAACGCCACCATGAATAAAAGTCTTGCAGTGGAGGCTGCACCCGCCTTCGGAGCCTCCTTTGCCAGGACAGCGGGAGAGCGGCAAACACGGGGCTTGAGTTCGGCCCGTCCTTATGCCGATGCTGCAATGAGGGCGCCTCCCTTGAGCGTGGAACCAGTGCTGAGTCTTATCATGGAGATGCTAGGGGAGGGAGAGGGCATCTACGTCGCCTGCGTCTGCAAGGAGTGGCGCGCTGCTTATGCTGCGCTGCGCAGGGAGGAGGGCGAGGGCGATTACGTCATGACATCTTACCGGAGGTGCGTACTGCAGCTTAATCATCGCATCCTCGGCAGAGTCATTATGCCCCTGGCGCTGCACCGCGTGGGTATTGCCTGGTATCGCCCCCAGATTCAGCATCGTGCCGCCGGCGCGGATGTGCGTCAATCACATGGGGGATTTGAAAACACGTATGTTTGCGTTCTGAATTTGGCGAGTAGCATTGCTACATGGCACCGCTACTAGTTCTAGAGCTGACTGCTGTAGTACACTACTGCGCGAGAATCAGCACACGCCAGCACCATGTACGGATTGGAGGTGTCGTGCATGGATGTTGAGTGCGTTGACGCATCTTCGCATTCGATTCGGCAATTTCTGACACGTGCTGTTCGTGGCGTGTTCTTTCCAAAAGTTCAGCTTTCCCACACACATTGTAGGCTTTCCACGCTTGTTTATGCTCGCTATGCCCACTGTTACTGTGCGAGCTCGTGTATCCGAGCTTGTTGCAGGGTTAACATGTTCCTGTATCCGTTGAACTGGTTCAGTTCTTGAATCAGAACTCCTTAAGCGACCATTATCTATCCTCGTCCTGTGAGACAGTTGCCTCATCATTCAATGCTCTGGCGATTAATTATGTGAACGAATCACATCGCCCATGGCGAATGCAGCCTAAGGCGAATCTATCAGTTTTTGAGTCAGAGCGGTTGTACACTAGGTAAAGACTTTGGACTTCGCATCAGCTACACAGGCTGGCAATGCACCTGATTGCTATGACAACAGTGCATTGTTTGAAGCTTCGTGTTGGTGTGTCAGTCATCATCCTCATCTAGTGCCAGGCCCGCTGCGCACCTTATTATTTACGTGGAAGCACATCAAGCACTCTGCTTTCACCACGAAACAGTTGCTTTTGGTAGCAAAGTATTTGTGACATCAGATCTCCATGTCCGTGACTTTCATGTGGTACATGCTGGGGCGCGCTCAAACACATCGGTAACGGCAGACGTTGTCACCTCCAGCATGTATCGATTGTCCTGCGCACGCTGACCCATACAGCTGCAGTTGTCAGGAACAAACCACAAACTTTCTTGCAGCAGCGTGTGTCCATGCTACACGGGTTTCCGCGCAATTCAACTTCTGGTGTGTACAGCATGCTACACTTCAGGTCACGCTCCATGAGTCTTACAGTCAAAACACTGTCGCTTTGGTGTGCACAGCATGGAATGCGCACAGCTGGTTGTCCAGTCGCGGCGTTGCCGGATTTGTCATGTGTCTTGACGAGCTGTTGTTCTGCATGCACATACATGTCATCAGACAATCTTACACAGCATCAAGCGTGTGCACTCGCATTGGAGGCTGACAGCCAGCGGGCCAAGTTGTAATGCGTAGCACTCTCTAAACAGTTCATTTGCCTTGCCGACGCGAAACATGATTTGATCTTCAATTTGTGGAAGCTTCCTCTTCAATTTACTCATGGAATCACAAGCATCATGTACTTGTGACTGTCCACGACGACAAGCGGGTACATCTAACCCTGACTCTCTTCCACATTTCTCCTATTTGTGCAGCGCTGTTGCATCGCTGCCAAGGCTGCAGCTGGCATGCGCAAACGGCCTCAACATTACGCGGGAGGAGAAGAGCATACATTCATGGCCATTCTGCCGAGCCGTGGTGACCTGTGGCAACAAGGCAGTGCTCGCCTTCGCACGGGAACAGGGGATGCTGTGGTCAGCTTGCGCCTGATTCTGGGGGGTTGAGGGGGGCACTGATGACACCAACCAGCAAACCAGAGCAGGAGAACGAGACAATCAGGCTGCAGGGAACCTCTATGTGTCTTAGTAGGGTTAGATAGCCCTGGTCGATTGGACATAAATGCCGTTGACGCTGAGCAATGGCATGCTTGCACCAAAACTGCCGTAGAGCAGGATGGACGACTCAAGAGGGCGTGACCAGCTTCAATGGTGACTGGCTCAACAAGCCAGCAGTACATCACCACCTTAGTCTGTGCGCCATTGCACTTTCCAGAGACGTCGGCACCAACGCCATGCAGCTACTGCGGCGCCGCGCGTGTGACCATGCCACGCCGATTTATCTGGAGGCCACAGTGTTTGTGCACAAGCGCCAAGGCAGATTGCGCGCGTGAGTGTAGATCCGTGCCTGGCGGCGCCCTTGCAACGGCTGTGCGCATCAGGAATATCCGTCTCAAAAAGATTTGTGCATGTCAAGGTGCTCTACGCGATTTGCACCGCAGCTGCCGCCTTTCTCAGCAAGGCTTGTCACCTCGGGTTAGTCATCAGGTCTGATGCCTTCCTCGTTTCAGCGTGTGTTAGTCGTGGTTGGCTGCTGCCATACAAATGGTGAGCACACGCGCCCCCCCCCCCCCCCAAACACACACCGCTTCTTGCATGGGAATGTAACAACTTATGGCTACAGCGTTTCTGTTGTCTTTCCTCCATTTCTGCTGGCTGCAATTCACTACCTACTGCTTGTGTACCAAAGCACATTATCGTGATATGTAGGACTGTGTATGTTGTGCCTGTGTCCATGTTGTGAACTCTTGTTACTGCAGCCAGCTTGTTGACATGCAAGATCTTAGGCATGCACTGAGAGTGGTCATGAACATGTCTGCTGAGGGTATGCATACTTTTATTAATTTCGCTTCGCAAGGCGCGCGAAAAGCCCCATCTCTGGATGTGCACTCAATGCAACATTCCTTCTCCGAAGAGGAACTCAAACACAAACAGGCTTCCCCCTCTTCACACAACCACCAACACCCCACAGCCAAACCCTATTTAGGGTTGCCCAGCCATGAGGCACACTTGTCCCGTCTTGGAAAAGATTTATGCCGGCCTGGTATGTGTACTTTAGAGTGAGAGTTGCATCATCACATAAACACGATTACTTCAACAGGTTACATTTATAATTGGTGCTGGTGCTGTGTCTGAAAGCCTACGGTCACTTTCATGCATGTTGCAACATTGTGACATTGCTCAAGTGCATAATTCCATTTTAGTAAAGCAAAACCATCATGCTGATGTAGGTGGGTTGATCGCGAGCTCGAGGTCACAACCAACCTCGAGCTCACAACCGAGCTAAGTATATCATGTGCATTCACAGATTGACAAGTATGTCTTGGCCAAGCAGAAAAACAGGGCTTGCTACGTAATGGATCAAGTGCCATTAAATGCGCAGTGTTGCAGCGCGCAGTCACCATCTGTCAGCTTGATCCATGCTGTGCCCACATACCAATTTGTCAAAGCAACAAGCTTGTAGCAATGACAAGCATACACCTGACGCCTTGAAGCAGACATGCCATGCAACGCCACCAGTGTCAGAGTGCCGACTTGCTACAATGTGGCACTGTTGGCTGAATGCGCACTGATCAAAAAGCACCAAGGTAGGCAATGCACAGATAACCTTGAGCCGCAGTCAACATCCCAGCAAATTCATTTGGAGCCGTCAGACACACTTGTGATGCAGGGTGTGTTCTACCACGCCACACTCCTATGTGATGGATGTGATATGTTGCCGTGCGCGCAGCAACGCTGCCATGTTCAATTGTCATTCAAATACGAGACCCATGCCAAACTGCGCGCGGCGCGTCTGATCGTGCGGCGCCTTCCGCAGCACATGGGACCACGTGGCCTCCACCCGCCCCATCCCAAATAACGAGCTGACTATACCTACCCCCACTGCCGCGCGCGCGTCCCTGTGCATGCGATCCAACGGCGTCTGCCACGTGGTGAGGTTGCCGGCGTTGGCAAACAGCTGAAGTCGCACACCCCACTGCGCCAGTGGCGAGACGGGGAAGGGGAAGGAGAGCGCCGCGGATGCTGTCGCTCGGATGTCGCCGCCTGCATCACGATACACACCAGTTGTGACGGTATGAGCCACGGAACATGTACTAGGCCAGTAGTTGCGGTATGAGCCACTTAACATGTGATAGGGATATGGCCCTGGGATGGGCCACCCGTCAAGGGTTCAAGGTTGGCCAGCTGCATACATGCAGCTGACACCAATCCAGTGGAAGCACGTATGCTCAAATGTATCCCACTGTACGTGTGTGTCGCGTGTTCACCAAAAATTTCACAACAGAGTAAAGTGCGAGTGATTTGTGCGCTCATGTCTACTTTTGTGGCAGCTTGTGCATTTTCCCTGGTCACAGCTGCACGCCATGTCATGCTGTGTGTTGGAAACAGTACATACCGCGCACAACTCGGGCGCCTGCTTGCCAAACCCTGTTTTAGGTATCCCTAGCCCACACACCCTGTAAGGTCACATCCTTGATGCTCAATTGGGGCCTTCATTTCATCGTGAGCACATGCATACATAGTACAGATATGCCAATAACCGTCAAGCACAGTGGTGTGTACGAAATATGCGTAAATGTAGTAACAGCGCAATCGGGCGAAGCATCAGCTCAGGGAAGCTGGGCACACCTATGTACGCAAAACTGGCCGCAGATGCAAAACCATGCTACTGCTTGAAGCACAAGATTTCAGCCCAAGTGACTCAAGCCGCCCGAGTCACTCACCTAACGAGTCCCCCTCGAGGTTGCCCCCCTCTTCTTTGGGCGCACGTGGGCCCGTTCCCGCCACCTTAAACCCCCTCAACATCATTGGACCCCCCAAGAAGTACCTGTCGCTTATACGCGCCGGTTTCCCGGCATCCGAGCCAAAGGGGCGCACCGCCCCTAGTCCCAGACAGACGCCCAGTGAAATGGGAAGGGGGTTTACAGAGAGGAAAATAGGGGCGAGGTCGACAAAGCTCATGTGCTGCTGCAGCGCTATGTGCCCCTTGAGGAAGGAGACGTCACCGGGGGGTACCGCCGCTTCCCCTTCCACCTGAGGCAAAGCGAGAAATGTGGGGAGTTGCATGCAATGCGTGGGGTGAATTGATGCCTGCTGATGATGAACTGTGCGGCAGAGAACTGAAGAATGGGCGCATGGTTCTGAAGACTCGTGAGCACATGATGCAAGGTGGAGCAGTGCTCAGCAGAGTTGCGCTGTTGGGCAGGGCCGACAGTGCGGCTGTAGCACCATGTACATTTCAGCACTGAAAGTGAATTTTCTGACAACTGGGATGCTTCTATAAGGCAGGCAGCCACTACAAAACGCACCTCATTGTCATGATTCCTGGATGCAATTGCGCAAACGTCAGTTGATGCGACGTTGCGCACCTAACACTACCCCTCATTTTGACCCCCCAGTTCGCTTATCCATGGGCGCACAGGGGTGAGAGGGTCACGCAGTGCACTGCACACACCCTGCATGCTAGACATGAATAGAGCTTGTACTTCAGCATTTGAACGAGTACATGTACCTAACCCCCCTGGCCCCTCCTGCCAGGGGTGTCACATGACTTGGGGTTACTACTGTACCATCCCGCATTTATGTGCACACCACGCTACCTACATGCCACAAGGATCGACCGCTGCACGCAAGCAATCGTGCCACAGGATCGACCCTTCTGAACGCACACTTGTACTTCAAGTGTCAGCTGCAGTACGATCTGAGCTTCTGCACTCTTGGGTCTTCAAGTACTGCTCACCTACCAGTGTTGCCGGACATATGGATACAGTGGTCCCTCCCGTCAACCGCTCTGCGGTATACGTCACACGGACGGTCTCCTCTGTGCATGCTGCTACTTCAAGTGTGACAAGCGTGTACTTCAAGTGTGATTTGCTTGCCAGTACAGCCCAACGGTGGGCACGCACGGGCTGTTCCCCCCCTACCGCCATGTACGCGCATCTCACACTAGGCTTCACGCATCTCACACTAGGCTTCACACGCGATTGCATTGTGTGATCGCCTCCTTACGCGCTCGTACTTCAACTGTGACTCGCCTGCAAGTACGGCCCGACCGTGGGCACATACGGGCTGTCGCGCCCATCCTGCGTGTACGCATATCTCATGCTGGACCTTACAGAAGGCCGGCTCTCGCGCAACACACTGAGGCTCGCGGCGTGCGCATATGGCACGGTAGGGTGTCGCCTGGGCATGACATCGCGCCAGGTCATCTCGCCCGTGAGCGCGTGTGCGCCGTCGTGCGAGCGGAGCGTTGCCACCAATCCGCGCGATAGCTCTGTGAAACTGCCCATGCAGTTGAGGAAAAGCGGCAGGCAGGCGGAATTGGGTGGTTAACTTCAGTCGGCTGCCGTCGTGTGGACAGTGAAGGGTGTGTTGAAACCGGATGTCGAGCCAGCGCACGCTTTTAGGGTTGGGGTTAGGTTAGGTTCAGGGAGCAATGGGGACGGCCAGGCAGCGCGAGCGCTTGTTGTCGGTAGGATGGTAACTGTATCGCGCAACGCTACCGATGGTACACGATGAAAGGCAGAGAGTCAGAGTCAGAGTCAGCTGCTCAGTGCGCTGAAGCTGGTGCCTGGGTTCAAGGCTTGTGTGGTCATGCGGCAGTACTGAGGACAGAGCTACTTGCACGACAGCTGTGGGAAGCTGACGGCAGGCAGCGAGAGAGGCGGGATGAGAGTCACCTACTTGGAGTTAAAGTTGAGCTGATTTCACTTGCCGTTTACTTCAAAGTAGAAGCAGAAAGCAATGCGTGAAATCACAGTGTTGGCATGGCACAGTCATGGCACCAGCACTCAGTTTGACCACTTCTGCACCGCGTACACCCAGTCAAAACAGCTGTGACCAACAGTACATGGTTGGCCAGCATGCCTGACAATCAGGGTATGATCTGGTAGATGCCATCTGTGCCTGCCACATATACTAACACAACAGGATGCTCCAATTACCTATGCGTTTGATGGACCTGCCCCCCCAGCTCCTGCACATATGCCTACCCCCAGCTCTTGAAGCTGATCATGCGTTGCTAGCAGCATCACGTCATACCTCCCCACCCCTCATCAACAGACATTGTGCCATGTTTCAGCATGCACGCACAGCTCCATGCACAACTAGCGGAAGGAAAATAAGGTTTGGCGCGGGATGCCCACGCGTACATCCACACCCTGCCTGCTTGTGCCATACCTACGGTAACCTTCCGTACCACACCTATCCCCACCTGCTCGTGCGCAGCTGATGTGCGTCTCTGCAGTGCACCTACCATACCTACGGTAACCTACCGCACAATACCTACCCACCTGCTCGTACGCAGCTGATCGTGCGTCTCCTGCCGCGCCTGCAGTATGAGACTCGCGTCCCGCCCCGCAACGCGCGGCCGCACAAGCCTCAACGCGTAGCTAGTGGTGCCTGCCAGACTGGCGCCGGCGCTGCCACTGATGACTTCGCCATTGCCAAAAGGGTTGGTGAGCTGGCCCGTGGTTGAGGCCTCCAGCGATGTGTCTGAGCGCTGCTGCACGGTGTTGGTGTCAAACCGCAGTTGAAGTAGACTGCGCGCGCAGAGAGGCGGTGTCGCACACTTATTTCATTAACTTTGGGTGTCGAAACGCAGTTGAAGTAGACTGCGCGCGGAGAGAGAGAGTGTGATGCGGTGTCGCGCGCTCTCATATCGCTGGCACAAAGCGTTGCCAGCTTATGTGTGTGCATGCTGAAAGCAATCACATAGCAGCAGTATACCTATGCTGGCACTTGAAATACGCTGCGCGCGGCATCACGGCGTAACAGCCTCAGCTTATTCTTGAAGGCGTGTTTGCCTTTTTCCTTCACAAATGTCCAACCCAAGTTAAAGTGCCACATGGAGCAGTTCAGCTAGCAGCACACGCCTCAACTGAGGTGAGCAATGCACTGCTTTGAACATTATTGATGAAACTCGAACATTGCCAGCGTGTAAAACCCTAATACTAACCTAACTTTGGCCCTAACCCCAAGCTGAGCGCACGGAGCTCAGCCAAGCATCGCAGAATATCGCTGCTGCCGCGTATTTCAGCTTGGCCATGGTGTATGTCCCGTGACCCAGCTGTTGTGGGAACCATTGTTGCTGCCGATGCTTTACCAGTTAGAAGTATTTATAAGACGCTGACTGACGCGACTGCTGACGCCGCGTGTCTCAGCTTCCTTGGCGCAAGAAAGCTGCAAGTAATCTCATTGATTGGTTTATTCATCATTATTTGACTTCACACTGTATGCGCATTTTTTTAAAGCAACTTGAAGGGTGGGGGCAGCAGGGATATGAAACTGCCTGGCCACGACTCAGCACCTGCAAATCGTGTTGTCAAAAACACTTGCGCTTTTAAACGAAGGACCGACAGAGGTGTTGAGCCATGTGATTGCTACCTGTCTCACATGAATGCTACACTGGAGCAAGTACCCAAAAGTATTACGTGTGAGTTATGTTGCAGTTCACCGTTGTGGTGCCACGAAGTGCGATAAAACACTCTGTGGCGTACGCATTGTTCAGCGGGATCATGTGTTGGGCTCGGATTGGCGCTAGCACAGCAAGAGCCACTTGTGCATCAGGCAGCACACGCGCAGCTACTCTGCCAGACATCCTTGAGTTGCCGGTTGCTGAGGATGCAGGTACTGCCGATACGTGATTTGGAATAAACATTTATGGATGTTGAAGTATGCACAACAGTGAATTGTGCCTTTGTTGTCGGCTATCATGTGAGTGCCAAACTCTTCGCGATAGCTTAAGGGAATTTAAAACTGCTAGGAGGTACACACCCCAGACACGCATCATGAAGAAGGTCTACCTGAGCATTCCAATAAATCATAAATCAGTTGTCACTTCAAGTAAATCACTGATCGCAGCCCTGGCCACTACAAGCAGAAGCAACGATAATGATACGATCGCACTCAGCGAACTGCTCAAGGATGAGCACCCACACACGACACAGACGAACCACCTCCCTGTCGTCTATCGTGCAGGTGTGACAGTGGTTTGCTCTCACCCTCGTTCCTTCACGGTGATGCATACGTCTGCCTCATTGGAGCTGCCACCCTCAGCGCGATCCAGCATCACATCCACTCGATCGAATATCCCCAGACCGTGCAATGCTGCAGCTGCATTGTGCACTCCCTGCAGCACTCCGTGCACAGTGGTCGCCGTGTATGCTTGCTGCAGTTCGCTCTCGAACACATGAGGCTGGGTGCGGTTGGCACCTGACAGCTTCAGGTGTCGCACGCGCAAAGGTGCATCTGACGGTATCTGCACCTCCTCATCCATCACGCCGTGGCCACCGGTGTGGCAACAGCCAAACAGATCAGATGCAAGATCCTCCTGAAACTTTGTTGAACTGGAGTGCGAACGTTCACTTCATGATTCGTGAATTTCGTGAATCACGCCGTTGGGAATAACGGGCGAGAAAATGACCCCATCGGAACAACACACAAGTGGGTTTGATCGGAGAGTGCGAGTGGCTAGCGAGACGAAAGCACAAGACGCTGGGAGCTCGAGGAGGCAACCACAGGCTAAACTGAACAGCCGCAACTGATGTCGAACGGTGGTGCACCATCGGACAACAGAGCTGCTCCAGATGTAGAGGCCGCACCACAGGATGACAATGATGAGCAACCTATGCCACCACCGCCACCGCCCGACAGTGCTGCGTCAACCAGTCCGAGGCCCGTCCCTCAGCGTACTAGGACATACTCTACTGATGCTGTGCAGAGGGAGAACATGGGAGACAAACTGCTTGCACAGTACGTTGGCCGGGAATCGCCGGGGAATACGGAGGAAACACAATGGACATACCTGCGCAGGGGCATGCTGGAGGTACACGAGTGCTGCTTAGTCTAAGACATGAAATGGTGGCGCAGTCATAACTTCTGGGCCATGAGTGCCCTGTTTCTGCGCGATGCATCTATGTACTTCTACATCACACCTGATGCACACAAAATGATGGCGATGGCAACGTCATTGAGCATACGATCCTGATGTAAATACGCATGCTGTAGTGTATCACTCATGTGTACATGCCAGCTGAGGATATCTTGTTGCGGTATGTAGTGACAGCACACACCTACATTTGTTGGTCGGGAAGCAACTGCCAGATGCAGGGTTTTACTGCTCTGCTGGTGTTGTGGGCTTCCACCCAAGTAAACCGCTTGAGCCATGTCTTGCACATCGTTGATACAAGAGCCAAAGCTTGTCACTGCAGCACCTTGTCACTGTCAAGGCCTGCAGCTCTGTGCAAAACCTGGAGTGTGCTCCGGGCATGCCGCTGCAACAGTTTCATTCTGGCATTGGCCTGTTGAGGGAAGCGCATGGTTTACAATGTTAATACTCCAGCGCCACAACTGGAATCGGGGCTAGCGAAGCTACAGGAAAAAAAGCTGCGCCAACATGTAAAGGCTCCCAACAAATGAGACGAACTTAATTCGTTTTTTAATGCTCACAGCCAATCCTTGCAACGTACACATATGTCAGCTGAGCGTCTTCAAGGAGCATATAGCAACAGTCACTGGTTATGATCACTTTAGTCATTACGTCCATTGTGGCTTTAGTAGACCTGGTCCCTACTAAAACAAAAGCTTGCCTACTGCTGCCCCTGCAGAAGGACTGCATCTTCCGCATCGGCGTAAGCCAAGATCGCATCATTGCAAAAGCGACCTTAGTCTGTGTCCTCTCTACCGATCCCTTACAGAAGAGCGCATTGTCCTCTCTACCGATCCCTTACAGAAGAGCGCATCATTGCAAAAGTGACTCAAGTCTGTGTGCTCTCTACTGATCCGCTGCAGAAGAGCACATCACTGCAGAAGTGACTCAAGTGTGTGTGCCCTCTACCGGTGCCCTGCAGAAGGACTGTATCTTCCGCGTCAGCCTGAGCAAAGAGCGCATCATCGCAGCCAGGAGCTACGACAACTACCCCACCAACGCCATGGACCTCGCCAGCGTGCCGCTGCAGTTCATGCAGTCAGTGCTCATCATGCGGCGCCGCATCCTGCCCTTCGACTCCTGGACCAGCTTCTTCGCCTTCGTCGTGAGGCGCCTGTGGGTATGGGTATGTAAGGTATCGCTGTACGCGGGAGCGGTGTGCGCGGCCTTCGTCTTCGGCATCCTGTGGGGCCTGCCCAACACACTGCAGACGAATAGCATCGACGACCTGAGCACGTATGCCGGCGGGGAGACCAAGACGGCGGTGCGGTGGGCGTTTGCGTTCTGCGTCTTCTACTTGGTGTTTGCGGTGGGGGCGATGCGCATGAGCAAGACCAACAGCATGGAGCGCGTCTGGGTGAGCAGTTGAAGATGTGTGTGTGCAGTGGACCTCAGTTGAAGTTGAAGTAAATTGTTGGCCGCGCAAGTGGCAAAAGGCAAGGTGATCATCATCATCTGTGCCTCAGCTGAAGTTGAAGTGAAATGGTGGACTGCGCAAGTGGCAAGGTCATCACCACTGCCTGTGCCTGTGGTTGTACTTCACATCTCCTTCGCCATCGTGCAGCACTGGCAGAGCTCATGTTCATCTACTTGAAGTTGAAGTATGCATGCTAGCATTCAGCACTGTGCATGCAATGTGTTGTTGAGTCACAAGATCAGCACAACCTCTCAAACCTGTGTGCTTACGCCTCGTTGTCTTGGCAAGGGGACGCAAATCTAACCCTTGCTGACTCACGCTCATGCATATCTTGCCGTGCCAACATTGGCAGCTCATGGCATGACCTTGCACGATACCTACACGCCCCCTTCAGACTTCACCGCCATTCATTGACTCATTCATTCATGCATTCGTTCATTCATTGATTCATGCATTCATGCATTCACACGTCTGCTGTATCTCTCGCGTCTCAACTGCCGCCAGGTAGGCACCATCGCCACCGCCAGCTTTTCATTGATTCATCCATTCATCCTTTCACTCATTCATTCATGCACGCATCGCCATCACTGTCGACCACAGGTAGGCGCCATCGCCACGCACCTCGGCCTGGTTTTCGCCCTCTTCATCTCTGTCGCCATCATGACCGTGCGCGTCAACACCGCCACCGACCCCACCGCCCCCGTCGTCGCCGCGGACGACCTCACCTACACCGACAAGCTCAGCTGCAGCTGCGACGGCGGCGCGCCCAACGCCGCCGCCGCACCCGGCAGTTACGACTTCACCTGCACGGCGGGGTACCTGGGCACTGACGCGTGTTTGCTGGACTCCAACTGTGGTTTCTGCGGGGGCCAGTTTTACGGGGCGTTCGCGTCGGCGCTGGCGTTTGCGTGCGCGGCGCTGGCGGCGGCGGTGGCCATGTGCGTGGCGTTTCATCGGGTGAAGGAGAGTCACCAGCGGCCGACGCAGAAGAAGGCGTACTGCACGTACGTCACCGTGCACGGGGCGCGAGGTGGGTGGCGGTGTGTGGGGGTATGTAGGTAGCGTGAAGCGCCTCTCTGGTAGGTACGCATGTATTGTAGCGAGCTTCCTCATGAAGTCTGGACCTGCTAGTGCGCGACGTACCAGAACACATGGGTGCAGATTGATGTGTACCCGAGCGCTCACAGAGTGCAAAAGTGTACACCAAGTGCGCCGCTTGTGTACATCTAGTGTACACGCCTGATGTACACAGAGTAGTCCACACTTCAACTGTGAAGACGCATGGAAGGCGCGCTGCACTTGCATCTCCATCCACTGCGTTCAGTCTATACGCAATGGTGATGCCCCAACCGCATAAACATACTGCAATCGTACCGCATGCGCGGCGCGCTAGCAGCTACTGCACATGATGAAGCAGTGGAGTTGCTGCAATGGCCAGCTGCGCATCATCGCCATGATTGACTTCTTGCTGCTTATTTACTCGTGGCGTTGTCGACTTGTCAGATTATGGGTATCCGCTCAACGTGTGCCTGGACCTGGAGCAAGCGCTGCAGCTGCAGAGCAAGATCTGGGCTATCGTCAAGGTATGTATGTATGATAATATTGATGCACGCCACGTAATGCATACAAGTGTGTGTACCAAGGGCGGGCAATCTGTGCATTCGCAAAGCCTTTTCCTGTTTTGCGTAGTTCAAGTAAGGATTGCCATGATTGCTTGCGAGCTTGTGCAACAGCAGCTTTCACAGCCTAACATTTACTTCAACTTCAAGTACCATACATTAAAGTACGGCCACCCATTCGTTCCACCCCACCAGCAGATCAAGTGCCTTTCCTTTCCACGTTATTACAAGTGAGCTCATCAGCCTGAAGCATGCGCAGTCAGTCATCCCTCATGTCGTGTATCGCTCGTCACTCAAGCCATCCAACACCACCTCACCCCCGCGTTTGCTTTGCAGAGCGACCCCAAGCACCTTGTGAAAACCAGTGAGCAGCTCAAGAGCAGCAACGTGACTGTCTGGACCTCGCTGGGGTTTGGTGGTCTGTTCAGCGGGGCTTTTGACTACTTTGCTGCCTGGATCATGGACTAGGTTGACTTCAAGCAATGAGGCTATCAGCATGCAGGGGCAAAGATCCGGGCAGCAGTGGCCTCTGCTGAATGCCACTGCCGCATTAGACTGCCAGCCATCCAATCCATCGTGTGTCGCAAAGATGACGTCAATGGAGTTCAAACCGCCACACTCTGCAACATGCAGAGGTCAGTGCAGCAGATCCGTCCGCAATGGACTGCTATGCACTTGGGAGGGATTGGGAGTGTGAGGGTGGTCACTTGAAGTACGATGCAGGAAGGCAAAAGGGGACGGGTGACTTTCCTCCTTGCATTGCCCCACGTATGTATGTACTTCGTATGCTGTTGTGTTTTTACGGTGATCAAGGTGGGCCATGCTGGTTGGCATACGGAACAGCAGCAGCAGGCATATTATGCTGGTCAACAGCAAAGCTGCTTTGGCAGTGTTCCACAAGGGCGAGGGCAGGTCTTGCGCAGTCGCTGCCGCGTGCAAGGTTGCACTAAGCATGGTTCAGAACAGCGGCCGCACTCTTGAGTGACGTTCCTGCACGCCAATTGCAATAGCTGTTTTGTTGCGTGAAATGGATGCGGATCGGTGCACCGAAGCGCGCAAGCCCTTTTCGCCCCTGACCTCTGCTGTGAGACTGCTCTGCACTACATGTAACGCAGCAAGCTGGGCTTCTTGATGCATTGAGATGCTGTGAAATGCTTTCGCTCTCAATGCTTTGAAATGCTTTCGTTCGCGCTTTGAGATTTCTGCCAGACGGACTGCTGCTCTTCTGTTTGCATTTGCTGCACCACTCATGGCATCAAGCGTGCCGCTAACCGCCATCGCATTGACCATGACTTGGCAAATATCAGCAACTTCACAACACTTGAAGTATATTGTATGGTCCGTGTTTGTGACTTTCCTCATGGACGCACTTATGTCACATATATGTACAAGGCAACTGCGGTTGAGGTGCTGCAGCACAGACTGAGTTGCTGCGTATGATGTGACTACAGGAACATATTGAGGCTTTTTTGGTTCCTTCATGAAATCACGTCCCGCAAAACATCATGCAGCATCAGAGTGAGTATGTATGGTGCAGTCTCAGAGGCTACACATGAATGTATACATACATGCACACGCACAGCAGCATGATGCACAGAAGACACAGTTGTCAAAAGTGGGCTGCTGCAGCAATGGGCATCGCAATGCTCTTTTGAGAGGAAAAGTAATTGTGGAAAGAGTAGCATTGTATTTACTGTAAGCCACCGCTGCACTCGTGGGCTTGCGTCACCACTGCACACTGCAGCCAGTGCGCAGGCATAGGAATTGTGTACACAACTCGCACATACATAAGATATGACACTACAGTTGTCATTGACCATTGGACTGCAACATGCATGCAAGGACTGCCGGTTGGACAGCGGCTACATACTACAGCACTACAGCAAAGTACTCACACCATGCAAATCTTACACTCAGAAGTCATACACATACAGGGCAGATAGCATGTGTCCTGGCTACGGACAGCAGTATGTCATGATATCCTCACTACCGCCGGCGCTTGCTGTGCCTAGTGATCATCTCATCACCCCCGGCAGCACCGCTGAATCTAAAGGCACGCACAGCCGAAGACAGCCCAGCTCCAGGCGTTGCCGTTGCAGCACTGCCCGCATGAGGTGCCACAGAGGCAGTAGGTGTCTTTGCCCCAGCAGTCAGTCGCACCACCAACCGTGAAGAGCTTCCTGTTGTTAGGAAAGATCAGGGGGAGGTCGCTGGCCTGCTCGTTGCAGTCGTACTCTACAACGCGGCACTCGGTACCGTCCGGGCAGCCAGGCTCGGTGCCTGGTGTGCACTGTGCTGCCTCAATCATTGCCTGGCACTCGTCTACGGGCAACCCGAGGTTGACGTTGTGGAAGGCTGGCATACCTGCAGGAGCGCATATGGCTGTGGCGCCCGCAGCGGGTATCGTAGTAGCCAGCGCTCTGGTGTGGGGCCCGGCCCGGATATTTGCGGCGTCGCCCGCGGCTTGCTTCCGGCAGTTGTAGGCCACAGCGTGGCAGTCCGTGCCGGCGGGGCAGCCGGAGTCGTCGCCTGGAGTGCACTGCGCTCCCTCGATCATGGCTACGCACGCGTCCGTGGTCATGGCCAGATTGATGTTGTTGAAGGAGAGCATGCCAGGAGCGGCGCAGATGACTGCTGTGCCCCCCTCGGACACCGCTGCTGTCGCTCGCGTACAGGCAATCAGGCCGACGAGGGCAGCGAGGACCTTGGACATGTAGTTCATGTTGGCCGCTCTTGTGATTTTTGTGGGGTGCAAAAGTGCTGGAGGCTGCGAACGGGGTGAGTGAGCAGGCAGGCAGCACAGCATCAGCAGCAGCAACAGCACCTCGCCGCTTTTGCTTCTCCCACAATGAAACTTCAACCACCTGGGAGTAAGTTGCCCGAGAACGTGCTCGCCGGTTCTCGGCGGGTGCGGGTGCGGTTGGTTCTGCCATAAGGAATTACAGCCTTTGCCGGTGGCGTTGAGCTGTGCTGTCTGCTTGTCCTGACCCTTCTGCACCAACTCACACAACCCACACCAACGCAGCCAATCTCACACCACCACCAACAACAACCACCCACAGACCTCCTCAGCATCAACATGAAGTCGGTGGCGTCCCTGATCCTCCTGGTGGTGTGCCTCGCCCTTGCCATGATCGGCAGCGTGAATGCTGCATGCCTGCGCGGTACCAGCGAGGGCGGCGACGCTCGTAGCCTGCGCGGTGCCAACGAGGCTGGCAAAGACAGCGGCAGCCTGAGGAAGCTCTTCACAGTTGGTGGCGCCACCGACTGCTGGGGCAAGGATACCTACTGCCTGTGCGGCACCTCGTGCGGGCACTGCTGCAACGGCTATGGCTGGTATTGGAGCATCTTCGGCTGCTCCTGCAACTAGAAGAGGCTCGGAGGGAAGACTCGGCGACTCTGCCGCGGGCTAGGACATGATGCGCAGAGAGGGCCGGCGGTAGTAAGATGGTGTCACTCTTAGCTAGTAGTGCGGGTTCAAGTTGAGGGATGTATGTAATACTATGTGTTTCCATAGCGTTGACTTGCTTGGTGTGATTATAGCTGCTCAGTCCTTGCATGTTGATGTCCAATGGCCAATGACAAGTGTACCTAGTGCCGTATCCACGTGCGTGTTGTGTACACGACCGCAATGCAGTGTGCAGTCATGATGCAAGTCAATGAGTGCAGTGATGGTGTGCAGTAAATAAAACTTCACAGATTTCTACAATGCTTTTTCCCTCTCTTGGTTTCTCTGTCAAGGCATTGCAATCCACATTGCTGCTGCAGCGCGCTCCAAAACCACACACTGCTGGCAATCAGTATGGCGCGGCTGCGGTGCTGCATCTGTGTTGTTGTAGCAACACACGCGTGTACATCTCAATGATCCCCTGCCCATGTGAGACATTCACATTGAGTTACACCCATAAAGGCCCAAAGAAAGATCAGGTGTCCTGTGTGTGCCGTTCGTCTGTTGAGTGATCCGAGTTGAGTCACAACATTTGCAGCAACTCAATCTGCGATGCATCCCAAGACATAGCCCTGCACACTTGCTCCTCTTGTGTGCGCTCATGTGCTGAGGCATGCTTAATGCTCAGGTCAGCAAGGGTCGGACAGTTTGCACATGAACCATATTAATCGATTAATATGGTTCAGCACACACTCAGCCTTGCGCAATGCGTCTCTGCCTTGCCCTGCCTGAACACAATGCTGAGCGCATTGCCAATTTCCTGGCAGACCACTTGATCTTTTTGCCCAGCTGCCATCACAACTTTCAGATGAATTCCCTAAAGATGTTCAGGCAAGGAAGTTGAAGTGTATTGCGCATCGCTAGCTGTCTGCAGGTGTGGTTTGTTGCCCTGTCATGTGTGTCAACGCGAGATGTGGCCAGTTGCTGAGCACGGGCTGGCAGTTCCATGCTATTAGCGAAATGGCACCAGTCCCTTCGAGAGCAGGTAGAAGAGTTAGTTGCTATGGACGAGCTGCTGCATGACGTCGCAGCAAACCAGCAGTGCGCTGACATGAAGTTGACTCCTGTGCGCGAGCAGTGGCATAGAGGCATTGCTGGCACCTTTCAAGTGATGCTACAAGAGGTCTATCGATGCTCGATGCATGTGTAAACGGACAGCACGTGCAGGCAAGTGCTGGCACTGCTGTACGCTTGGCACTGACAACTGCACTTCACAGCGTTGTGAAAACAGTCAGAAATCAGAGATTCAGGAACAGGTCTTGTACAGTGCTGTCTTTATTGCAACACGACACAGGCCACCCACATGCACGCGTATCCAAGGGTACGCAACCATCGGCGGGGGGGCACAGTCTGGCAAGCACCAGGGCAGACCGTGGCTGCCTTGAGTTTGTAGATACAGGAGGCAGCAGGGCCTTAGCCGTGAGCGTCACTGCTGGAAGCTGGCTCATTCTTGAAGCCAGTCTTGTACTCCGCTTTGAGCTCGTACTGGTTCCTGTGCGGCCCGCTCCTGTGCATCTCGCTTATCTCGCGGAGCACCTGTGCGCACAGGTAGGTATGTATACAGTGTTAGTGCTGTACATACCAGACATGGGTACAGTGCAAACACAGCCATCTGCGCTTTTGTTGTAACATTTGGTTACAGCTCTCTCAAGGCTGAATGAGACCACACCAAACAGTGTTTCTGCCAGGTATGGGATGGTGCAAATACAGCCATCTGAATTTTTGTTGCAACATCTGGTTATAGCTCACTTGTGGCTAAATGAGACCACTCGAGCACCCACATCATCTGTGTCTGTAGCACCTCGACTGAGTGCCATTGCATGATTGCTGTGCCCCTCAGAGACGCTCATACCATCGTTGCCATATTTGGTGTCTTAGGGTTTAGAGATAAGCACAGCAGCAGTGCTACAGCAGTGGATACGTTTCATGAAAGCCAGCTCCAGCTTGAATCAGATGCAGATCTGATTATTTGCGGCAACACGCATGTACTCGTAGCCTACTACCAACCAGGTGAAAAACACATCAGCTCTTGTCAAGGATGTTTGACGGGTGCTCGGAGCACACGAGTTGTAGATAATACCTGTGTTGCATACTTAAAGTATGAATGCAGACTGGACACGATCATCGGGTGACCCTCTGGCGGGTGTGACAGCATCGCTCGTGTTGTTCTACATCCAACAATCGAAGTAAGAGTCATGGCATATGGCCTATGAGGTCCACAGTGCACTCCAGTGAGTGTGTGCGCCTCCAGCGGAGCCCCTAAAGCTGGTCCCCAGATTGGTTCAATTACATACCAGACTTGGATTCCCAAACACCAGTAGTCTAAAAGAACCGGTGAACAACTGCGCAAGTAAGCACATCAACCTCAACCACCCTTGCGCGTGGTCCATCAGCAGACTTGGGCGAATGCTGATGGACACACAGCCAACTTGAGGATGATATCTAGCAAGTGCATCAGTGCCCTGACCGTCAGCTTAGAAAACACAGCAAACGCACTACAAACCAAGCTTCACATCGTGCACTCACCCCCTTCAGGTGGTCATCCGGCTGGTTCAGGTGCGCATTGAGCTCCTTGAACGCCCACCGTTCCTGCTGCCCAAACATCTCAAATAGACGACCCCTAAGCACCCCCCTGTCGGTCTTGATCTTCTTGCCCCCCATACTTTCCCCCCCGCCCATACCCACGGCTGCTCCGATGTGATCAGCTCTGCGCCTCTTGTCTTCTTCAACTGCAACATCAAAGATGTGACGCTCGTGCTGACCGTCTGGCCGTTTTTGGGGCAGGTCGCCCAGGCGCCGAACGTAACTGCGCCAGCAAGTGAGTGGAAGTCACCGAGTCAGGAGTGAGTTGCTGTTGATGAGTCACAAGCAGATTGTGCACAAGTATGTATGACACTCATGGTCATCTGAGAGCATGTCAGATGAAGTGTGCTGCATGGCAGTTCATTGAGCGCTAAGGAGGTGAACAAGCACGCCAGCAGATCACAAGCAGAGTTGCATGTAGAGCGAACGTGAGCCAGATGCCTCACACGCCGCCTGTGCAGATTTAAGCACTCAGTGACGTGGCAACATGCTGTTGTCATACTCAAATGTTTGTCAACATTCACTGATGGCGCGTTGTGTGAACTCCTGGCATGATGATTCGTGAGCACTCACTCTTGTTTGACAGTCGCTGCCACCATGCGGTTCTGCATGAGCTTCTGGTAGCTCTGCCCTGATATTGGCTGCATGTTGTACGAGCGCACAACAGTGGCATCCATGCTGGCGCCGCCGCCCCGCCTCAGGCCCGCTGCGCTCTGGCTAAACACCAGTCCATCCGTGACCTGCACATATAACTGCTGAAGTTAGATTTTGTCTGTATCGCTACCTGAGGAGTTGTATGCGTAGCGTGTACACCCCATCGTATGGGCACCAAGTACCTGCACAAGCAACAGTAGGAGTTGATCTTGGCTATCGCGCAGAGACAAACCCCTTTGGCGAGAACCAGACGTGAAGCATCAGGCTGGTATGTACCTCGCGCATTCACAACAAGTACCATCAGCGCCCACAATATTGGATGCAAGGACATGCCTGCATACCTAAACTGCATCTGCACCGATGCTGAGCGTGCAGTCCAATCAACAACTTCAACAACACATTGTGCTCTCATCTCATGAGAGTGATTGGCAAAATCAAAAGAGTCTGACATGCAGCCAGATGAGCAAGTTGGGAAGCATGGTTTGTTCACCTGTCTCATGCCCTTCAAGGTGTAGTCAGGCAGCCCAACTTTTTTGCCCCCGGACACCTGTGTAGTTATCCCAGCCATTTGAACCTCCAGCACGTCTTCACCTGCAGCATCCCGCTTAACTACCAGCCGCCCCAGATCCCCTCCTTCGTCCACATGTTCCCATGCATTGTAGACAGCCGGCTGCGACGATGAGGCAGAGGCAAGCATGACACTGTCAAACAAGGCGTTTAGGTGCAAGTGGCTGCATGAGTGCTCGACGAAATGCATTGTGCATCAAGCGCCTGAAGCGAGCGGCACCACAGGCATCAGCACCCCTGCTTCAAGGTTACTGCAATGCTCGCAAGTAATAATCCGACTTCTTGCTCTCACCGGCACTTTCACCAGCCACATCTGCCTGCCCACGCTGCCACCCTCCCCAGTAATGTTGGAAAGATCCAGCATAGTTCGCTGAACTTTGCGATCGCCTAGCTCCTCCTCGCAGCCCTTGGAGTCGTCTACCACTTTCCTCTTTGGCAAAAGCGCTTGGCTTTCTTTCTTGCGCTTGTTGCTGCCTAGAGCCACCAAGCCTGATGGAGCAATCATGATGAAAAAGAGGGATGCCAGCGACAGCAGATCGAGTGCAACCACCCCCACAGGCAAAGGATCCGGATTAAAATGGAACAAACTTCAATACACGGTATTTAGGGGGTAGGTTCACAGGGTTGAAGTACGATTTTTTGTATGAAGGCTGTGAGAGCAGTAGAGAGCCGAGCGAACAACACCAAGCAGCAGGTGAGAGGAGTGCACTCGATGCTGCTGTGTTGCCGACAGCGCTGCTTGCGTTGCTATGCGCACCCGACGTTGCACTAGCCGCCACATTTTTGTATGCGTCTGCCTTTTTGTCTGATTTTTTGACATCATCGTGCTGCTGCTTGCACTCCCTTGCCTCTTGACAGCCATGCAAAAAGCAATCGTCGTCGCTGCTGCCTGCGCTGGCGTTGCGCACGGCTTCTACTCGCCGCTCTCGACTGGGCCCCTGGCATCAGCAGTCTCCAGGAGCACGCTGCGCATGGCAGGCGATGCTGTCGTTACCATCGGCACACGAGGCTCACCGCTGGCTCTGGCACAGGCTTACGAAACACGGCGACTACTCTCTGAGAAGTTCCCGGAGCTGCAAGCCGAGGGCGCCATTGCCATTCAGGTGCCGAGAATGGTTGTGTGTTTCGGCTTTCGGTTTTCTTCAGCAGTGCGCTTGTTGATTGTTGTGCGTACAAGCTGTGCAAGTACTGTGTTACGCCCGGGAAAAAAATTGCATTCGGCCGCTAGGAAAGCTGGGCGATCAACAATGCCACTTGCAATACAAGCAGCACCGGCTGATCACGTGCATGAGCCCCGCGGCGGCAGCCCCACTGTGTGTAGCCCATGATCCCAGTCTTGTGAGTCTGCCATCATGCAGCTTGATTCCCTGCATTACATGAATACCTCGACGCCAATTTTCCTTCATATTCTGCTCGTGTTGATTTTTGTGCCATTCGGCATGCACCCGCTGAGCAACTGCTGCACTGAATTGACCTCTGTCGTGCTCTCACGAATGTAATGTGTGTGCGCACGAATTGCCACCAGGTCATAAAGACGAGCGGCGACATGATCTTGGACAAGGCGCTCAGCGAGATGGGGGGGAAGGGGCTGTTCACCAAGGAGTTGGATGTGCAGTTGCTCAACAAGGATGTGGACATCTGCGTACACTCCATGAAGGTGATCATCACCAATAGCTGTGGTCGGGTACACTGAGCGCTATAGCTTCTGCCGGACCATTGACAATTGCAGCAGCATTTGAGACCGTCGAAAATATGAAATTCCATGCAAGTACAACTAGATATACATAAGTGTGTGCACAAAAATGCCAGCATAAAAGGTGGTCGCACTGTCGTTGGCACCACATTCAGCAGTCGCACGGGTGATAGGCTGTAACAGTGGTAGGACAAAAGTAATCAACGCCCGGACCATGCCTCATTGTACATCTTTGATGCTCCCACTTGATTACGTCACGAATGCCAAGCGTATGTGCCTCACTGATTCAACTACCTACTACAGTGCCGTCTCACAAGTCGACCGGTCATTGATCCCTAAGAACTAAGGTGACGTGCAACAGCTGTCCACTGGACACTTTTCAGCGGGATTGCTGACTGATGTGTGACAACTGCCAGCCCCAATTTGTGTGTGTTGGTATATAAGCATTGCCTTTAGCTGGTAAATCGGTTATCCGTATGACTGATTTTCATAGGCAGGTGGATGGTTCTACCATTGATCTATGACAGCTGCCGTAACCTTGTTTTTGCAAGTTGGTATGATCCACCACGCACTACAACTAGGAGCAATTAATCATGCTACCTGTCTAAACTAGCAGTTATGTGTCAGAAACGTTTACTCCTGCACATACATCAGTGTTGTAGATTGGTGAACTGTGCGACCATTTATATACCTTGCAATTGGTGAGCACCAGGAAACAAAACTGCGTACTTAATCAGCCATTTTCTATGAGGTCATTTTGAATCAGCCAGAGCACTGCATTTATCATGAAGTTTAACCACAAAACAGCAGCAGCAGGGGCATGCCGACACTGGGCCTATGCTGTCAATGCTAACTTCAGCCTGGGCTACGTAGATCTGATGTGGTGTAGCACATGAGCTATGAACAATCATTGAACTCCAAATAAATGTCGGCATTAATGAAGGGAGTGCATCATGCCCGTCTTGATTTCACAGAGAGTGGCCTGATGCTAGCAGCACACGACAGTTGCTCAAGACTCAGCATCACTCTCGTCACCCTTTTCTAGACGCTGCACCAGGTGTTTGCCACATGAAAAGAGTGGCAGAGTCAGCCGCGTGTGCTTTGCACGCTGGCAGATGAGGGGAAAACATTGACTTTTGTAAAATCGCACTGCCGTGAATTTTTGAATTCTTGTTGTGCCTGTGGCGAGTGCAGTCCAACGCACACAATTTGGGTGCACATCAAACTTCAATTCTGAATGCCAACGCACATTTGTGAGCTCAAGGAATTATTGCTAACCGCCTTGTGGCATAGGCGTTTGAGAATTTGTGAATAACAATGAGTGTTGTCTACTCGCACATAAATGAGCACCATTGTATTGCCTATCGCACGTGACACACGCTTTCAACACATCCAGCCTGCACATGTTTATCACAGCCACGTGCATCTCAACACTTACCCATCCAAATGTCATGCCGCGCGCGCATTCAGGATGTGCCCACGTGGATCGTTCCAGGAACGGTCCTGCCTTGCACCCTGGAGCGTGAGGACACTCGCGATGTCTTCATCTCAGACAAGGCGGCCACATTTGAGGACTTGCCGCAGGGAGCGGTCATCGGCAGCGCGTCGCTGCGCCGCCAATCGCAGATCCTGGCCAAGCGCCCGGACCTCAAGGTGCAGTTGATGTTGGCGCTTGAAGTACAACTTCAATTACTCTGCATCACATCACTGTCTTGAAGTGTTGGTGACGGTGGCAACAGGCTGAAAGTTGGAGTGCTACAGTATGCACGTGTGCTGTGATTGTCGGATGGTAGGTGCAGGCATAATTTCGGGCGGCGGTCACAGGCAGCACGCTCACTGTCATTTGCAAATCCTGGCTAACGCCATGACCTCAATTGTCTGTGTGTCGATGTTGTTTCAAAATGTGCGCTTGCAACAACTGCAAGCCGCGTCAGTGCTCACGAAGTGCGCGTGCATCATCAGCACTCCCTTGAGGCTACTGCAGTCTCAGCCTCTGATTGCATGAATTGCTGTTGGTGACTAAAAATGTTTGTACATTGCTGTCACTGCACGGCATGGCTGCTATAATGCTCTACGGGCAACAGCTTCGGTAATCCTGTCAATACCTGCAAGTTCAGTCTAACCACTGACAGAATAATGGCTTTTCTCCAGTCAAATAGTTCAGTAATGCTCAAGCACACTTTACTGAAAAAAAGCCACGCATCTTGTGCCGCATGGCACTTGCATGTCTAACTCCCCCCCCCTCCCCCAACCACCAACCGTCTGCCCAGGTGGTGAACTTCCGCGGCAACGTCCAGACGCGCCTGCGCAAGCTGGACGAGGAGGTCGTGGACGCCACCATGCTCGCGTACGCGGGCCTCAAGCGCCTCAACATGGCGCACGTCGCTACGCACGTCCTGGAGATGGACCAGATGCTGCCCGCAGTGTCGCAGGGCGCCATCGGCATTCAGTGCCGCGAGGGCGACGAGACCATGTTGAAGTACCTGGCGGCGCTCAACTGCGCGGACACGAAGGTCGCCGTGGACTGCGAGCGCGCGTTCCTCGCTGCGCTGGACGGGAACTGCAAGACGCCCATCGCGGGCCAGGCCAAGGTGAGCGCTGAATTGAAGTTGATGACTTGAAGTGTGACCGACCAACTTGAAGTATACAAAGTTGAGTTTCGGCATTGTGACCCTGTAGCGTCAGCGATCCTGGCCGCGCCGAAGGGGAACTGCATGACGCCCATCGCCGGGTGAGCACTGACTTCAAGTATGAAAAGTTCAAGTAAGGCACTGTGAATGAAAATCAGTGAGTACATGCACGAACTGAGCTTACATGGCAGAGGGAGTTTGACGTTGTGGCAGCGCTCACCAGCGCTTGATGCCTAGGGTTAGGGTTAGGGTTAGGGTCAGGGTTAGGTTAATCGGTGCTGCAAGAGCATGTCATTGGCAGCGCTGCACGTGCAAGGGGACTGCAAGGGGCGTTCACAGCTGGCCAAGCGAAGTCGAGCACGCCACAACTTCAAGCGTGTTTTTGTCCTTAGGCCTGCCATGGAAGGCGCAGCACCTGCACTCCACAAAGCTCAACCACAGAGCTCAACCGAGTCGACACCGACACGCACAATTGTGATGGTTTGCGCCAAAGCGTGTGCGGCAGGGACATATAGCTGTGTGGCGTCACTGTAGGGTATGGGTATGCTCTCAAAATGTGTCAGAATCAGGGTTTATGACTACATCATGAATTGCATGTTGTGCGTACGCTTGCTCATGAGCAATCCACACCTCATTGAAGGCCCTGCATTGGCAGGTGGCCATGCAATCCTCTCCTGCGGCTGATGCTTCCCATTACCCAACTCTGACTGGACCTCACCAACTTCCTCTGGCAACTCTCCAACCTCAACAGGTGACGGAGAACGGCACGCTGTTCTTCCGCGGCCTCATCGCGCGGCCAGACGGCAGCGAGCTGCTGGAGACCACGCGCGAGGGGCCCCTGGCTGACGCTGAAAAGATGGGGCGGGAAGCGGGAGAGGAGCTGAAGGAGCGCGCCGGCGCGGAATTCTTTGAGGCGCTCATGGCGGGCAAGGACGCGGCCAAGGCGGGCCCCAACTCCGCCCCCGTGCGCGCGTAAAGTGGGGGCGGATTGAGGTTCCCGATTGCTGAGGAGGGGGGGCTCTATCTGGCTTGCTTTGGCGCCGGGGAAGGGGAAGGGGGAGAGGGGGGGGGGGGGGGGGGGAGGCAGCAGGCATTGCGGTGTTGGGCGATGCAACTTCATGCTGACACATGTTGCGGCCAACGAAAGAGGTCCAAGGCGGCCTCTTTCACCAGCATCCATTGGCGTGGCGGCTGCAAGATAAACGGCACGGCACCTGTGAAAACCGTTGTGTCGGCACAAGCGACGCAGCACGCATGGGCAATGAGGCGCCTGCTGGCACTCATGTCGAGGCCAGAGAAGGCGCCCTGGCCCTCACGGCATTGTTACAATATCATGGACGCTATTATTTCATTTCTTACGAGGCGATCTGTTGCTCTCGCTTGCAGTACAGAATGCATGCATGCAGTTGTTCAATGCAATCGTTGCCTATGCTTTTGCGTGAGCATGCTGGCAAACATGTTGCGCGCATCACATGAGCGTTCACTGACCCCCTTTTTCTTATCCTGCGCAGACACAAAGAAAGTTGAGATTTAAATGTCTTTATCTATTGCATCATAAAGTCCATTGCATACTGAGTGTTATTCAAAAGAGGAAAAGTACTGAGTTTCTGTCAAAGATGTTGAACACACCATGCTGGCAAGATGTTGCACGGCATCCTCTGTAGAATTGCAGCTTCAGCTTGCGTGACCTCTTCTTAATTCTGCGCCGACACAATGCTGGGATGTATCTATTGTATCGTAGACCTTTTCACTGCGTGGTGTTCAAAAGAGGATAGTAATGATGTTTTTCTCGCGTTACCCCTGGACCAGTGTGTGTCACAGTGCGTCCATCACTCCCGCATTGCTCAGCACATTATTCCCGGGATCCGGGAACTGTGTCTGTAACAGTTGGCTGATCTGATCTGCCGGAGCAGACGAGGAGCAGACCGAACTCATGATGAAGCGGACTTCTGTGCACGCAAGCGCACATGAAAACTTCGCAGACGCGTCTGAATTTATAGCTGGTGGTGACCATGGGCGACAGCAACGATGTCGTGAACAATGTGGTAGTGCCGCTCATCGGCCTTTGTACGGCCCACATTCTGTTCCTGTCTCCGATGCGAGAGCTGCTCAAGGTGGACAAGTCGCAGGCACTGGGGGACCTGAACGTATTTCCGCTGGCGATGATCAGGTGAGCAGGTTTCTCGCTGGCGTGCGTACGATAGATTGCCTTCGGCCGCCGCAATGCGAGGTGCGCATGTTAACACCGGGGGCGCGCTCCGATTACTGTAAGAGCGCAGACGTTCGCTGTTGATGTACTGCCATTCAGCCGCGGACGGCTATACACCCACTTGCCTACTGCACGCCACATCTGCCCATACGGACGGCTACCAGTGCGCCCCGCACGACAACGCCCCGCCTGAAAGCGGGTGCAGCCAGCCGCGCTGCCCTGAGTACAAAAGTTATCCATGTTTCAGAAACCCTACGTTATTGAAGCGCTCAGCAGTCGGTGATGGCAACATGCCTGTTTGAGCCACTGGGCTGTGCATGTGGAACATGTAGTGGTTGTGATGATATGGAAGCAGCACCCCAGTTCGTCACCATTGAATGAGCCATGTTCGCATTACAGTGCCACGTCTGCACTGTAAAGCAACAGCTGCGGGCGACCGCAACATGTGGCAACTTGCACATTGGCCAGTGTCGTATTGCTGTGAGAACTCACACTCGATGAGTCACTCACCCTTGTTAAGGGCATGCAGCACTTGACTGTCAACAGCACTGCAGGGTCCCCTGCAATTTCGACCTCCACTGTGTTGGTGCCAACAAATCCACCTTTAACAACCATAACCCTCAGATCATTGCTTGTGGTCCTGAAGTCTGCTGCAGTAAAGCTGTAGTCTGAAACCAATTTTCAAAGTCAGGGCTTTGGTCATTCCTGAGGCGATGATGTTTGCAACTATCATGACCAGGGTCGCTCTCTGTTCATGTAGACAGCAATCATGCGGAAGGCCACAGAGTCAAGTCATAGACACGGACATGTACTTACCACCACTTTCGGCGGCGCCGTTCCTGCTGCACAACTTCAACACGTGCAGCGTCAACTGCTTTGCCTGGACGGGCTACGCCATTGTCAAGAGCAACCTCTGGATCTTCCTCACCAACTTCCCCAGCGTCATGATAGGCCTCTTCTACATGACCATCATGACCAAGTGCGCTGACCTGGGTGCAGCACGGCTCAATATGATACGCATCATCACGTGCGCGGGCTTGGCCTTTGATGGGCTGGGGCTCCTGCTAATGATAGCGCTGACGGGGGAGCAGCAGCAGGCTGCGCGGGAGAACATCATGGGGACGATCTGCATCATCGTGCTTGTCATCTTCTATGTGGTGAGTTGTTGGTTCTACCTCACGGTGATGCACATGGTTGTTGTCGAACTTGAAGTATTTTGGGTGAGTTGCTGGTTGTACCCCAGGGTGATGCAAATCTTCACGTCACCTTCCATGTGATGAATTGCAGGTTGCACCCTTGCATCATAGTGGTGAGACGCAACACTACCCTTGGAGATACGTATTTTGGCGTTGCGGGTATGACTGTGGATCTTGGGTTAAATAGGCCTGGGCAGGCACAGTAAAGCAGCCCCTGTGTGAGGCCATCAGAACTGGAACAATGTAGTCACAAAAACGGTTCACGCCACACTTAGGAATCGTCAGTGCTTGAGGCAGTTACACTAGCTGCATAACGTGATGTAGTTTGGCGTTATGTCAACGTTGAAGTTTGGAATCTTACCCATTGAAGTTGTGACTGCGACTGCGTGTTTGTCGCAGGCGCCTCTGAGCACGCTCGCGCAAGTTCTCAAGACAAAGGACAGTTCCGCGTTCTTCCTGCCACTGGCGCTCACGACGGCAATCAACGGTGCCATCTGGACTGCGTTTGGCGTGTACAACCACGACGCATTCGTGTACGGGCCTAATGCACTTGGCGCTGTTAACGGCACTGTGCAGGTGAGAGTTGAAGTGTGCAACACGTATGCAACACGTATGCGGCTATTAAGCCATGTTGTGCAGCTCAACAGTTGCTCAATTTGGTTGCGACATTGCGGCCTGTATTTGTATCTATTGTGTGTGAGAGGCATGCGATGTTTGGGAAGCAATGCCTGGTGTTCTCTTGCAAAAATGCTGCTGCCGACAAGTGGCCGCTGTCCATGCCTTCTGAATTACTGCCCTCTGCCATTATTATAACGTCAAATAATTGAAGATGTCGTTGTGTGCGGCGGTGTTGACAGCCCTCGTAATGCGGCACCTCCAGTCCCAACCTATACCTTGCCTCTAGCGCAAGTCCTGACCCTAATCATAGCCTGACTCTATCTCCTATCCCTCATGCTAGCCCCACTCCTACCCCATTGCTCCACACACGCAGGTGATATGCTGCCTGGTGTCCTGCAAGCAACCCAAACCTAGCCCTACTCCTGCCCCACTGCTCCACATGTGCAGGTAATATGCTGCCTTGTCATTCCGCGCAATCAACCTTAACCCTATCCCTATCCCTAATTCTAGCCTCATTCCTACCGTATCGTTCCACACATGCAGGTGATGTGCTGCCTGGTGCATTCGCAAGCAACCATGACCCTAGCCCTATCCCTGACCCTAGCCCTCTTTTACCCCATCGCTCCACACACGCAGGTGACATGCTGCCAGGTGTGCCCGCAAGCAACCCTGACCCTAACCCTACTCTGCCCCATCGCCACACACACGCAGGTGATATATGCTGCCTGGTGTTCCCGCGCAATCAACCTCAACCCTAGCCCTTTCCCTAACCCCAGCCCTACTACCACAAAATCACTCCATACACGCAGGTGATCTGCTGCCTGGTGTTCCCGCGCAAGCCCGCCAAGCAGCCTCTCGCCATGCAGCTGGCGCCCAACAGCCCCTCAAAGTTGAAGTTCCACCACAAGGACGACGAGTTTGCCATCGGCACCAAGTTTGACGACGATGCCTACTCTGTGGCCACCGCGTCGCCTACGGGCAGCATGGACGCGTCGCCGCTGCCGCTGACGCCGCACCAGCTGGGCACGCGCGCGCGCTCGTGGCGCAAGGAGAGCGCCGAGCAGCAAGGCGCGCTGGTGTGAAGTTAGAGTTGAAGTTAAAGTTGAATCTGAAGTTGGAGTCGAAGTGGGAGTCTGTGGGGGGTGCGGTCGTAACGGGAAGATCGCGCCGAACGGCAAGGTGCGCTGGTGTGAGAATTCGCGGGCGCACAGTTGAAGTTGAAGTTTGTTTACTCTCGTCCTCTGTGTGTTTGAAGACAAGGCTCGTGTTGTGCTTCTCGAAGGTGAAGCGGACCTTGCTGTACAGCAGCTGTACACGGGGTTGTATGCGCATTTGTCAGCACTGAAGGGGGTCGAAGTTGTACCCTGTACCACCCCATACGTATGCGCTTTCCTGTAGTGAAGCGAGCAAGCAACGAAGCAATTTTGTACCTTGACGTACACACGGGGGCAGCCCCAGATTTTGTTGTTGTTGACCGAGGTGCGTGTCTCAGCATCTGAGCAGTGCAGCAGGCGTGCCCCGCACATGCTTGTACCTCAATATCACACACGATCGCGATAACGCGAATGCGCATGTGCCAGTTCTGCTGCCAATGCTCTTGTTCTTTGCATTTGTCCATGGTGTTTTCGCACCGTCCCTGCATTTGCCGCGCTACCACAGTGGTGACACTCATGTGCTTGGAGAGAATGAGATGTGTCAAGAGGACAGCGTGTATACACTTTGATGAAGTGTGTGTGGTATTTTTTTGCGATTATTCCTACACCTTGCCGCAAGCGTTGCCGCAGCAATGCAGCAATGTGAGCGAAACACATCCGTCTGCACATTTGTGAAGGGAATGCGGGTGGCAGGAGACGAGGCTTTTGTGCCACCAGTGAGATAACACTAAGAGGCTTGCTGCCGCATTGACATACAACACTTGTGGTATTGATGTATGTGTTGAAACGTGTGCACAGGCTAGCACACCCTATGCATTCTCAAGTTGCCTCAGAGTCCACAACATCAAATGCAAGGGCCTTCATCATGCAGTCACAGAGCATCGCACAGCCGCGCTGCTGTGCATATACATACTTACGAATAGGGCAACACCAGCACTGTATGTCAATATTGTTTGTCTCACGCGACCGGTTCCTGTGCCCGCAGCAGCACCTTCACGAGATCCACCAGTGTATCCACAGCTGGATATGGCGTCTCAGGCTGCACCGGTGCCGCCGCTGCCACTGCAGCATCACCAGTGCCACCTTCACTTGACACAGGAGCATCATCAGTACTTTGGCTGGCAGACACATCAGCATCGGCGGCGGCGGCAGTGGCAGCAGCACCTGCGGCAGCGGCAGCGGCGGCGGCGGCAGCGCGACTGGCACGCACGCTTTTCACGTGATCAGCCACCGCCTGAAGGGCCAAATGCATCTCTTCGTACACAATTTCGCACTCAAACATCTCGCACAGCTCCAGCGCCTCCTCCGCCGCATCGCCGCCGCCGCTGCCGCTGCCGCCGCAGCCGCCGCTGCTGCTGCTGCTGCTGCTGCTGCTGCTACCGCTACTGCCGCCGCTGCCGCCGCGGTGCTGCCGGCCCAGCGACGGCAGCGCGCCGATAATCACCGGCACCACTTCAGCAACGCTCAGCCAATCAGACTGCAGGACGCCGGCGCCGCGCAGCGCGCGCAGCAGCGTGGCCACGTTAACGGCGCAGCCGGCGCCGCGGCCGTTGACTGCGTCAGCAGTGCTCAGCGTCTTGAAGAGCACGCGCGCCAGCGGCCGCGCCTCTGCTGCTGCCGTCTCCGCCGCCGCTAGCGCCGCGGCGTGCGATGGCTGCGTGGCGGGGCGGCTCAGCTTGCTGCCTGCGCGGCGGAACGCGCATGAGTGTCATAAGTGTGAGCACGGACAACCGGTGTTGACGTTGGTGCACCCCCGGTGCTGTTGTCGGTGCCATCATTGGTTGCTGCCTGTGCGGCGGAACGCGCGCATGAGGTGAGCAAGGAACAAGTATGCTGATGTTGGTGCCCTGGCAGTGGCTGAGCGCTGTCATCATTGTTTTCTGAGCGCTGTTGTCACGAGTGACTGAGCGCTGCTATCATTGGTGTCTGAGCGCTGTTGTCATCAGTGGCTGAGCGTTGTTGTTATTATCAATGGTTGAGCGCTGATTTCATTAGTAGCTGAGCGTTGTCATCCTGAGCGGAGTGTTGCTGCAGCTCCTTGCAGCTCTGTGTTGAAGCACTGGCTGATAGCATGCTTGTGAAAGATCATGCATGACGACACCAGGAGAGACCCGCGCTTTGGCACATCAACACATACATACACAGCAGAACTCATGCAACAACTTCAATCGTACCGAGCCGCGCTGCGCATGCAGCAGTAGCATGTAGTGCAGCAGCACCTCCCCCCATCTGCTACACTAGCCCACTTGTTCCTCGCATCCTCTGCCTTGATGAAGAACCAGCTGCTATGTTCTGTTGCTGCGCAACCATGCTGGGCCCACACGGCATGCACAGCTCATGAGATAAGAACATCAAGTTAAAGTTGAAGTACCTGCATGCAGCGACCCCGCCTCCATGCCCACGCTCAGACTCGCAGGCACCCTATTGGCAGCCACATGTTCCGCCAAGAACCGCTTCACCGCCTCTGGAAGCGGCAGAACCGTTCTGGGCCGCAGCTCCGCTGTAACTGCCGTAGCTGCCAGGGACGCCGGCGATGCGGGCCTGCGCGCCGTCGCTGCCATGGGGCTGCGGGCGGTGGCAGTGCTCGTTGGGGGGCGAGTGGGGGGCGGGCTGGGGGGCTGCTGCTTGATGGAATGTGCGCCAGACCAGTCAGAGGCAACAACGTGGAGGATATGGTGGAAAGTAATGCATGAGTTGGTGCGAGGGGGGGGGGGGGGGCGATGCAGTGTGTTGGCAGTCTTGTAGGGCATAGTGACGTGTTGCCCCAGCAATTGCTTTGCTGTTAAATATCGGCATGGGCCAATGGCATCATGCCACAATGAGGCAGAATATTGAAGTACTTTACTTAAAGCAGTCGCTCTGATCAGCATCGACTTCACGCCCCATATGGCTGCTCATATCCCTGACTATACATGAATGCGGCATATGTTCACATGCACGCCCCACATGGCACCAGTGCATTCAAATGCAACCCCCACTTCCGCCGCCGCCACCGTCGCCGCCGCCGCCATTGCTGCTGCACCTGCTGCTGTTGCAGCTCAAGTGGCACGGTGCCGTAAGAGGCATACGAGTTGCAGCAGCGAACCACTGCTAAGCACTGCTCATATTCCACACACTATGCAAATGCAGCACACATGGCGTTTCAGCATTCAACTCTGCTCAAGTAGCCAAAGGCGATGCGATACTGCTGCATGCACATCTAGCTGCGGTACCTGCATTTGCAGCTGCTGCTGCTGTCCCGGTGGCAGTGCGCAGTCAGGATCCCCCAGAAACCGCATTGCTGCGAGGCGCACCAGCACTTCCACAAAGTCGCGAAACAGGACGGGTCTCGTCGGGCTGAACAGTGTCAGCGGATCATCCATAGGGTAGGTATTGCCGCGACCATACCCCACTGTTGAGGCGTGCTGCCTGTCGTCTGCTGCTGTTGGCGCTCCTGTGCTGCTGTTAGGGACAGGTGCATGGCATGTGCGTGTGAGCATGCAGTAGGTACGTCATGCAAGGGGATCACAGGTACTTTACATTGTTAGGGAAGGTAGGAAGTAATTGTGCCATGCATAAGGCCTTGTACGGGGGGAGCTATGGTGCCTCGTAAATGCGTAAATGCCGTAAATGCCGCTGCCATATGCATTGCTGCTGTTCGCCTGTATTGTACGCTCAGCTCTTGACGGTGCTGCAATGACAATGGTAACAGGCAATGGCAAGGCATCCTCCAATGCTGAACCATCATGAGTGATTGGGCATACAGACACAATCAAACCTTGTGCTCTACTCATTATAAATGGTATTGAAGTTATGTGTTGTAGTTACCGATTACATGCGCGGTCACTCACACATCATGGCCGTGCACATACCCAGACACTGCCCAAGCTTCATGTCGTATTGCTCACACACCACATGCCGCCTTCAAAGACAGTACAAGCCGTCTTATCAAGTATGTACTTCATATACAGCTGTAACCTAAGCACTGAGGGACCTTTGAATGCTGGATCACGGCAAATTGGCATCTAACGCAGTGCAGCACCAGAGCATGGTGAGACAACCTGAACCCTGTAAATATGACAAACAAGTGCATCCTTTGGATGGATGACCAGACTTGCTGGTGGCCACAGGCGAGAGCCAGCTCTGGGTGGCGAGTAAAGCCTCTCCTTGTCTCACAATAGATTTTTCACTTGCATGCGGATGCGTCACAGATGCACAGCATGTGCACGTTGTGACCGACCAGCTTTGCGTTTGCTGTGAGCGATGTTTACTCAAGGCCCTTACTCTATGCAGCCACTTCTAATAAACCGCACGACCAGATTCTACCGTACTCAACCAGCACGTTGTCTCCCAAACACTCTCACCTGCACCCTTGCTGAGCACCACCGCCGCCGCCGCCGCCCCCGCCGCCGCCTCCGCCGCCACCGCCGCCGCCGCCGCCGCCGCCGCCGCCGCCGCCCCCGCCGCCGCCGCCGCTGCGCCGCAGCTCCAGGCAGTGCTGCCGCCGCATGCGAAATAATGCGCGCCCCACGTCCGCCGCCGTCACCGCCGTCGCCGGCGCCAGCGCCTTGGCCGCCGTCAGGAACAGAAGCAGCTGCCGCACGGTCATGGCGAAGACGTGTGCGCTGCCGGCGCCGGCCTCGTGCGTGGCGGCAGCAGCGGAGGCAGCGGCGGCGGCGGCGGCGGCCGCGGCGGCGCTGCGCGAGTGCGCCTTGAAGGCCGCCTTGAGGTCGCTGTTGGCCTGGAGGACGGCGCGCTCCGCGGCGGAACGTTCCGCGGCGGCGCGTTCCACGCCAGCGCTCAGCAGCAGCTGGCTCCCCCTCGACTGAGCATCGCTGCAGGCGCCGAGGAGGTCGCCGACGCGCAGGCGCACCGCCGCCGCCACTTCCGAAGGCACTGTTGCGTTGGGGGCGCGCACCCCCCCCGGCTGCGCCGTGGTGACAGTGACCATGCGGTCGTCGCGGAACTCGCCCTCAAAGACGCGCCCGTCCTCATAGATGTAGACGGCGGCGCCGTGCTTGCGGTTGTCGCGCCACGCGCCCGAGTAGCTGGAGCCGTTGGCATAGAGGAAGTCGCCATGTCCATTTCTCATGCCGTCGCGCCACTCGCCGCGGTACGTGTTGCACATCTGGCGCTGCACGGCGGTTGCTGCAGCAGTGCTCAGGGGGGGGTCGTCCAGCCAGACGTGCACGCCGTAGCCGTTCTGTTGGCCCTCCAGCCAGCCCCCCTCGTACTGCTCGCGCGCGTCCTTCCAGACCATCTTGCCCTGGCCGCTGCGCAGGTCGTCGCGCCAGTCGCCTTCGTACGTGTTGCCGTTGGCGTAAGCCATGACGCCTCTGCCGGACCTCTTGTTGTTCTGCCACTGCCCTATGTATTTGCACCTCTTGTCCGAGTCGTAGTATTGAGTCCCGTCTCCGTGCCGTGTGCCGTTGGCCCAGCACCCCTCGTAGCAGAGTTCACCACCGCCAGACTTGAAGATACCCGTGCCATGTCGAAGGCCATCCTTGACTTCGCCTTCGTAGCTGCTGCCATCGCCCCAGCTGTACCGCCCCTTTCCCGTGAGGGAGTTGCAATCGAAGTCCCCCTCGTATGCCGTGCTTCGATCGGGCCACTTGAAAGCGCCTTTGCCGCACATCATGCCGTTTGCAAATGTGCCACTGTAAACATTTTCATTCTTGAAGGCCGCGCTGCCCTCGCCTGTGTAGCAGCCGTGTTCATCCAGTGCACCGTCATACTTGCTGAGCACAACTCCTCCCACCCTAGCACTCACTCTCACGCATTCCTGCGCGTCCATCTCCTTGCAAACACGAACTGCAAACAGTAAGCCACCAAGTGTTGGCACCAATCGGTTACACGCACTTCAACTCGAAAGTTGCAGTTGATTTGTGAAGAAAGTGTGTGTGTGTGTGTGTGTGTGTGTGTGCTGCTCGAACCATGTCCGTGTTGCAAGCCGATGAGGAGGAGTTGGGGCTGTCTGAGGATACGCTGAGGGCGCTGAAGGAATTCGCGTCCCTTAACCTTGGACTGGACCCGAATGCAGCCGACTTCAGGTATGTGTCGCTGCCGTGTTGCCGATGTTGCGACCTAGGTCATATCTGCGCCCTGACTGATTTTATAGCACAATTAAGCTTCCCACATCAATGTATTTTTTCAGCTCACAGCGGCGACGTGGTTCTCACACTGCTGTTGGCCTTTGGCTTCTATGAAGCAGGAGCTATGTTTCACTCGCTGGTGTCTGCCGAACAAATGCGCATGGTAAAGTTCAACTACCCAGCTTTCTGAAACAGGCTGCGTCTGGAACGTGAAAGCATTCTCACCAACCTTGCCACAGTGTGTAGGGTTGCGCCTGTCTCACACATTCGTATGGCTTTTGTGTCAGCACATGTGCATGCAGAGTGAGCCAGGGCACTGCGATTATTAGGCACTAATGAAGTCAACACATTCGAATCATGTAATCGTTGATGATAGCCATGAATCAAATTTCAGGCCATTCCTTTCCGTTGCTAGCCGTCCGCAGCCCCTTCATTCTAATGACTTGAAAATAAATTGAACTTCATGCGTGATGATGAAAAACAATGCGAGATTGCAGTGTGCAACACTATTTGGCAGATTGCAGTGTGCAACACTAATTGGCAAGTATGCTGGTCGTTCTAGCATCGCGAGAGTCGCACTTGCACCAACAGTTCCGCGCCCCTTGACACACAAAAACAAAGCATCCAGCGACAATGAAGTTCAGCGCAAGTGATCATTCGTCCACATTTCATACGTGAACTCATAGTAGACACTGGCTTGTTGTGCATACTGTGACGACTTTGCCACACGTCAAATCGCGTGAGACCATCATGTAGTCTGAACACCAACTGCAATGTTAAAGTGCCAATGCTTGCATCGTATGCTTGACGCATGGCAGAAATTTGATGAAATTAGACACACATGAGGTGATCTCACCTGAGGCACTGGTGACCTTAAAGTCTACGCTCAGCCACTTGTGTCTTTGCACCAGGACGTCGATCCTGTCCCGCAGAATATCGCAAACATGCTGGACGTGCTCGAACTCCCCCATAGCGACCTGCAGCGACCTAACAGCGTAACAACAGAAGTATGATGATCAAAGCGGATCGAAACAACCTTTGTGATCACCGTGATGTGGTGCACAAACCGTATAAACACAGTGCTCAACTTGTGTCCCATCGCTCAATTGAAAGTCGGTGTCCAACATTGGAGTTGGCGGCACGGTGACATGTTGACATCATCTCTGTTCAACCCTGCCTTTTTTTTGTCGTAGGCGAACGGTGCAAGACGCCATGGACACGATTCCGCGCAATGAGAACTTCACCTTCAACTTCACATCAGACGCTCCACAAACACAGCCCGGCGCAGGCGACGCAGTCACCGTGGAGCTGAGCGGTGTGAGCCCAGAGCTGGGCCAGACCCTAGCGTCGACCGGTCTCACAGTCTGGACAGCGGCGCGACACCTTGCGCACTACCTCTTTCACATTCGCGACCAAATAGCGGCGAGGACGGTGATTGAGCTGGGGGCAGGGCTGGGGCTGTGCGGAATTCTGTGCGCAAAACTGGGCGGCAGCGTGGTGGTGACGGACGGCGGCGATGAGTTCACTGATGAGGCGCTGGGGGCCCTGGTCGAGCAGGTCGAGCGTAACCGCTCCGTAACTGCTGCGGCGTTTGAGTGCGCCGTGGAGAGGCTCACGTGGGGCGACCACGATGCATTTTTGAAAGCCCACCGTGAAGGCTTTGATGTTGTTATTGCGGCGGATGTGATTTATGAGGCGGAGGCGGTGGTGCCGCTGCTGAGCACTGTGACGGCGCTGCTGCAAGCGAAACCGCGCGCGAGGTTTCTGCTCGGTTACACGCACAGAAATGTGAATATCGATAGGGTGTGGCAGGAGGCGCACGCGAGGGGACTGGACTGGAGAGAAATAGCGGATGATTTCAGCGGAAGTGAAAGCGCTGCACAGATCTACGAGGTGCGGTTGAAAGAGGAGCAATGACCACACACATGTGCTGTCGTCATGACGAAGCCTTCATTTTTGTGGTTCTCTTTCTTCCGTGGATAGCCTGTGTGTATGCATTGGTGGCCAGAAACACCGGCAGTCGCGCACTCTATACTGTCATCCGCAACTTCATTGAACTGAGCAGAGGGAAAACCAACTCTGGTTGGTCCAGCCCACAGTCCATTCGTAGGAATGCGCCGCAGGCAGCCCACTAACGAGCGAGCACTTGACAATGGCAATGCAGATACTCAGCACACACATGATCTTCCCGTGCAGACTGCAATAATATGCTTTCGATCTTCTCTGGCAAACCCAAAACCGTTCCTTTTTTTAACGGTTGAACCGCCGTGCTAGGGTCTCGATTTTTGCATCACCCAATGCCCTGGGAGCTGATGAAGCTTGCCTAGACTGCTGGCTGACTAAAGCTACTTTTGCCTCCAACAGCAGCATGGCTCGCAAGAAGCACAAGAGATCTTCATCCTCAGGGCGTGCTGCTGCCACACTTGAGGATGTCGAGTGGGACGATCTCGGGCAGCAAACAGGTCCCAAGCAGCGCCGTGGAAGGCAGCAACCCGCTAGCAAAAACGATGGCAATGACGATATCGACATTGCGGCAATCATGAGCAGGTACAAGGTGTCGGCTCCAGAAGAGGACCGCCAACAGCAGCAACAGTTGCCTTCTGTGCAGCAGGCCGATCCTGGTGAAGAAGTTGCACTGAAGGATGCAGGCGTGTCCCACAAAGGTGTCCATGACACGAAGGCGAAAGAAAGCGACAGCAAGTCTCCGCAAAGGCAGTCGAAAACTGCATCGTCGCCACAACAGCACGTCAAAGTGCCCTTTGATGGCACGGAGCAGCGCCAAGATGACCCAGCGCTGGCAGCACACGCAGAGGACGCCTCTGATGCAGCAGCTGAAATCGGCGCGGCTGCAGCAGCAGCTACCACCGTGACTAATGCGGAAAACGCCAGCCCGCGCGAAGTGCATGGCGAGACGAATGACGAGGAGCAGCCGCTGCCGCAGCAGCAGGAGAAGTCTTACTCGATGGCATGGACACGTGGCAAGCGCGGGCGTGCCCTCGTAGCCTACATAGATATGGTGGCGGAGATGTGCTTGTGCGAGTGCTCGCACAGGCTGCTGGCCGCACTTCCCCTCTCATCCACTGCAGAGACACCGCTGCCGCCTGTTACTCTGGCGCGCCTTGTGCAGGTGAGAGTCTCCATGATGGAAGTTGGCAGAGCGACTTTCTCCCTTGACCCACACGCAGCAGCTTTGTGAATTAGGTGCCGAACTTGCAGTTGACCGATGCGCTATTGGCAAAGTGGTTGCTCATCTGCCCGATGAAGAAAAAGAGTAACTCAGTCAGGCCTGTCAATGGAGTCAAGCAGCTGCAAGGCCTGCATGGACACGCCAAGCACGTCTGACTATACTGCTGAAGTTTTGGTGCAACACTTGCCAGAGCATCCAGCAACGCTGACCTCCTGCCGCGTGTTGTTCACCTCTACACTCACTGCTGCTCACCTCTACATACTGTCCCCAGGTGCTGGATCTGGACGAGAGGCACGACGCGCCAGCCCTGGGCCTGCGACTGAGCGCTGACTACGCAGAAATTTCCAGACTTTCCGAAGCGGCCAAGGACATTCTCAACGTGTCTGCAGAGGAGGAGCTGAGGGCCAAACTGGCAGCTTTTGGCAGGCGCGCCTCTCTGCCGTCGGATCAGGTGGACACTAATCTGCTGGCGCGGCTGGCGGCGCGGGAGGCGGCTGCCGTGGAGCTGGTGCGGCACGAGCTGCGAGAGGCAAGTCACCGCGCCGTAGTTGATGTACCTCAATTTTTGAAATTGATTCAGCATGATGCTCAACAGGCCAGTCACCGCACTGTACTAGTAGTTGATGTAGTTCAACTCTGAAGTTGGGCTCAGCACAACACGCGAGAGGCGCAAACCTGTACCGTAACAGTCGCAGGTCTTTAGGGATTAGCATAGTCAGCTGGACAGTGCAGCTGACCCTTCATGTTTACACAACCAGGCTTTGTGATGTCTTGGTGTTTAACTGACAGATGTGAAACAGGCAACAAGGCAGCAGGACTCAAGTGCTCATGCTGGTGCATGTGGACTGCCAGAAAACGACAGGCGTGCACATCATCACCTGTGCTTTGCAATCGCTGCCAGCATAACACCACGTGTCAGCGTAAACTGGCACAACCGCGATGCTGGGCACCTGATAACACATTAAATCAGAAAGTCAACCCAGTGCATGATTGTAAAAACTTGCATGCTGCCTTGAATCCAACATGCAGGGTCTGGTGCTCAAGGCCCGGGAGACAGGCACGGACCTGAAAGGGCTGTACGCGAAGCTTCTGTCCTGGAGCTCCTCAGGTGCTGCTACAGATACCGCTCAACACATCAGCGGCGCACTTACGCCCGGCGCACTGAGAAAAGCGGTGCCAGCGCTGGCACAGTGCCACGATAGCAGGCTGTTGGCGGCGATGGAGGCACTGAGAGGGGATGCAGAGGGGGAGGGGGAAGGGGAAGGGGGAAGGGAGGGGGGGGCGTATGCAGCGTTTGAGCTGTTCTGCCAGGATGCACCCCGCGAGTCAAGTGGTGAGTGAGAGTGATGGCAATGACGGTGACAGGGTGGTAGTTGTGTGTGTGTCATGACATAGCAATTGCTTTCAGTCTAACCCTTAGTCCTAATTCTAGCCCTGACCGTAACTCTATTCAAAGCAGTATGTAGGGGTACAGAGAGCAGTATGCAGTGCTCAGTGTGTGTCAGACTGGCATGTAAATGACTCTTCAGCTGTGCACCGATGGCATTGCATTGAGAGAGCGTGGCGTATAGTAAGTGAGGCTGAGACCAGGGACGGTTGTGTGCGTTGGTTCACATGATGACTGTTACTGTCATTAGATGCGGCGAATTCACATAGAGAAGTTACGTTTGGGATGAGAAGGCCAGGGCTAGGGCAAGGTCTAGGGTCATTTACAGTAGAGCTGCAGTCCCAATGAGGTGTGCTAGCGCTCAGCCGTATGATATGGCAGTGCCCCTGTAGCCTGCATCCATCAGATGGCTATATGTCGGCTGCACAGTGCTAGCGGCTTAACAGGGTGAAGACAACACTCCACTCTTGAATGCTGGACTGTGCTGTATGCCAGTCCCATTACTACTATGCAGCATATGCTTAGGGTCAGGGTTAGGGTTAGGGTTAGGGTTAGGGTTAGGGTTAGGGTTAGGGTTAGGACTAGGGGCAGCATCGAAGGCATTGGAGCTGTGAAGTCACAGAAACAAAAATTTCCTATCCCACCCAGTCTGAAACTTTCATGGTATCATTGAGCAAAAAATGCTGCATGTAGCCGATGAAGCGCACAGTACACCTGCCGCTGACATACCACAGTCCTATAACTGGCATGAGAGCTGGCCTGCCAGCAACTCCAGTGCTGACAATTGACCATCTTTGGCGCTGGCCATGGCATGCAATGCTGGGCCTATGCAGGCACACCTGAGTCTGCCTGACATAATGATGACAGTATGACAGTCCTGACACAATGGCGCCAGGGCTGACATTATGCGCCAACGCTCAAAGTGCCGCTTACCATGGGTGGGGGCGGGGATATGTAGAACGGTCACAGCTGCCGTGCAGTGTACGGTGTCAGTAAGATTCGGACTGCTGGCGAAGCGGTTCCGCAGTGCGTATATTGGCAACCGTCATCTTGTGCTCATCGATGATTCATGCTCCAATTATATCAAGCAGTGATAGCAGCAGCAGCCCTCAACAGCAGTGCTTTCCCTACAGGCACCATTTGAACGTTGCAACACACCTTTCAACCGCTTTCTCATCACCACATGACCATGCAATTTATTGTGGCACAGGCATAGAGGCGGCACTGAGGGCAGTCGTTGCCAGCAGTGGCAGTTCACTCAGGGCGGCATTTGAGCGGTTTGACTTGGATGGAAGTGGCAAGCTGGATGTGGGCGAGTTCAAGGCCGCGCTTGAGGGGGCTTTAGGGGGACAGAGCGTGCCACTGGCTCTGGTCGAGGCTATCATTGACAAGTTTGACACAGACAGCAAGAAGGTGAGCGTGAGCAAGTGGAAGGCAGAGCCACTCTGTTAGTGGTGGCGGTGGGTGCATGGGGCCATTGAAAACATGATCGCAGTAACAGGTAGCAAGAGGGCGAGTGGAAGGCAGAGCCAATCTTTCAATAGGAGGGGCAGGTGTATGGCGCCATTGACGTTCTGGTGTAATGCAGGCAGCAAGACAGCAACAGAGACATTGGACTTACGATGGGCCGAGCAAGAATCAATGGAACGCACTGCGGACTGTTTGGTTGTGATGGGCGATACAGCAATATCATATTTGCTACACTAGTAGTGTGCCCCTGGTGACATAGAGGCTGCCAAAAAATACACAGTGTGATATGGCAACAAGGCAAGTGTGCCAGGCAATACAACAGCGGTGTTGTCACTGGTCAGTTCTGAATGCAACATGACACTGTCTCTAAGTAAGGCCACCATTGCCAAGTCTATACTGGCTGGAAAGCAGCACGCAAAATGAGTTTTTCATACAGGCATAGATGGTGTGTGCACAGTGTTAGATTCTCGTTCAGGCATACATGGTGTATGCACAGTGTTTTTTGCCTATGGAGTAAGCAGCACTGCAACATAACTGTGGTCATAAGTGCGACGACGCCTGTTGATCATACTGCACAGAGTATATTAGTGTCCGCTACTCTAGGGCATCTTGTTATATACGATTCATAAGCTCTACTCCGCTTATTGCCACCACGGTCTTGCTCATTCTCAGGATGGGCAAATCAGCTACCAGGAGTTTGTGGCCTTCATCGAACCCAGCATTTTTCCCGTGACCGTCATGACCCCGGTAGGACTGGTGGAGCTGCCTTCGCTGCCAGCGCACACCACCATGGCTCAGCTAAGAGCACTGCTGTCAAAGAAAATGTTCTGGCGGCAACAGCGCAGCGGCGTGGGCATGAAGGTCAGTACAGTGCAGCAATAGTACAGTACAGTTCAGCTTCCAGCCCACCAGTCAAGCAGTACACTGCCAAAACAGGAGGCCTGGCAGCAGCAGTGCTAATGCCCAGGCATGCAGCTGCAGAGAGTCTAGCATGATAATGTGCTCATGCAGAGACTGCAGCATAATGCAGAGAAGTGCCCGCAGAATACATCAGGACTGTTGTGTCTTAACGGTCACAGCAGCCGTAGATGACGATGCGGGGGCTCATTATTTGCATTATTTGGCCCAAACCTGTTTCAGCACGTGCCCCATGCACAAAATTGTCACCTGCACCACGTATCATTCGCATCCCCTGCAGAGGAGCAACCGTCTATTGACATGATTCAACTACGATTAAACGCTGCATTGCCATTTGCACATTCACAGGACCGTGAGCGGTTCGTTGTCGCCCGTCACTACGGAGCCCTACCACTGGACACAGAGTCCCAAGCAGCAGCTGTAACCCCTGTCAGAGATGCGCTGACCGCAGGAGAGCTGCTGTTTGTGATGGGTAAGCCCGCCAGACCAAGCGTCACTGCCACTGCTGCTGGTGCACGTGTTGGTGGCAAAGGCGACACTTCAGCTGGGTTCCAGTCACGTCCTGGTGAGGTCGCTAAGTAGGGTTGGGGCTAGGGTTTGACTAGTTGCAGGGCTTGCAACAAGATTCAGGTCAAGAGTTAATCTTTGCCGCTTGGCATATCTGCGGTTGCTGGGTGAATATCGTGCTTAGGGTTAGCCTAACCCTAACCCTGAGGGGCAGGGACTGGGGGTGAGCAGGCTGAAAATGAGGTTGTAATCGCCTAGACTACAGCTCATCCACTATTGGTGTCAGTATGTATTGCGACGTCATGGTATGTATTGCGACATGACATGTCAACGCTCCAGATACACTCAAAGAGCTGCAGTTGATTCGAGCTGCAATCGTCACGGAAAGCATCGCCGCGAGGCCACAGGCAGATGTCGAGTGCGATGGAGTTAGGGTTGATGCAGCATGGCATTTGAGACCGGATTGCAGTTGTTGGGGCTATTTAGGGTGAGCTTTGACGTCCAGTGGCGCAACTGCCAGGCTGGGAGAACAGTTGGAGCAGGCTGATGGAGGCGTTCTGATGAAGCTGTCAGTTTGTTGGAATGCGCATGCAAAGTGAGGTTGTGCCAGCATGTAGAGGGCGCCAGGTAGTTGGAATTGCTGTATGTATTGATTTTAAAGCCACATCTGAAGCTGGTAACCTGCCAAAACATGTGTTGGTACAAGCAGCACTACGTGAAGCCTCCACAGTCCACCGGACGCCAAGTGTCCTGTAGCGTACTGGGGTGTACTTTGTGCGTGTACTCACACAGCCGCCGTTGCTGCACATGTGCAGAGCAATCGGTGACGCGAGCTTCGACATACAAAATGCAGGCATGCGTGCAGTGACCCTAAATGCTCCATACAGGACATGCATGGCTGCTATGTGTTCAATAATATGCCATGAGACATCAATGGCCGTTGCGGCCAGCTGCGCAGCATGGCATGTCATGCTTTTGACAGTAAACAGACAAGGTTTAGCTTTCACTTTGAAGTCAGGATCGAATCAGGATTTGGTCTATTACTGCTTACTCTAATTAGAGGTCTGTTGGCATGTGTAGTACCTGCCACTGCCACGTGCTAGGCACTTCAACACTGATTGAGCCACGTCAGCCAATGACCGCCAAAGCTGGTAACTGAGCAGTCATCACCTGGCTCGTAGGTACACAGTTGTAACGCGTCAGGTGTTCTCATTCTTCAGTTGTACGTTGTTATTGTAATTGCTGACAGCGCGTGCCTTAACTGACACAGCAGCACTGCCATCTTCTCCTTCCAGTGTTCAGGTACGTCGCCGCTGCAGCCGCCGCCGCCAGGCCCGCCACCGCAACACCCGCTGCTCACGGCAACGCTCAACCATCAGCGCCGAACACCGCAGCTGAAGATCACCGACCAACTGGCCGCCAGCTGCCACAGTGCTCAACGCCCAGGCCCCGTGCCACCTCCGTGTCAACAGCAGCGCTCAGACGTAGGCCGAGCACTGCCACGAGTGCGGACACTACTAGGTCTCAGGCTAGGGCTAGCCCCAGGCCGTGCACAGCGGCGTCCAGCGTGAACAGCAACTTGAGCGCTGCTGCCGGCGGCAGCACAGCAGCAGCAGCTTTGCGGCAGCATCCACGTCAAGCGTCGGGCGCCAATGCCGCGGCGGCGGCGGCGGCGGCAGCGGCAACTGCGTCCGCTAAGTCGCGGGCGGCGTCTGCCTCGTGGTCCAGATCGCTAGTGCAGAAACTTCAACAGCAAAAACCCCAACTTCAAGATGAAGTGGCGCCGGCTTTTGAGCCCCCCTTTAACGCGTCGCCGCCGCGGCGGCTTGCGCGCCCGCCGCCGCCGCTGCTGCAGTGGGGGCGAGAGGCTGTTAAGCACTGGCTGGGGGAGACCGTGGAGCTGCCGCAGTATGGGGTAGCGCTGCAGGAGGGTGGGGTATGTAGTGGGGGCATGCTTGTGGGGTTGACAGACAAGAGACTGGCAGAGTGGGGGGTGGCTAACGTAATGCACCGGTTCAAGCTGGTGCTGCACGTGGGGGAGCTGCTGCAGGGTCTGGCCAAGCAGGTGCGTTTCAATGAGAGCTGTCTGTTGCGCTGTAGTGGTCTGCTCTGTGTGCTTGACGGCCGAGTATCGTGCAATTTGGTTCGGTGCAGCAGTGCTTTGCCTGTGGTGGGTCTGCGAGCTGTAGTGGAGCTGATGGGGCTAAGAGGCGTAGCGGCGACTTCACAGCTGCATACTATGTAGAATGAACTGTAGAGCTGTGACAAAAGATGCGCACCAGAGCACATAATCAAGCTTGAACGGAGGTTGAGCAGGTCTTCTTCACATAAGCCCAGGAGCCCAAGACACCATAATTCCAGGTTTGCATGCGCATGCACCCCCTTGACACGGGGTACGAAAGGCCGACACGCAGGCCCTGCCACTACCAGTTACTGCACATCGGTTGCTGCTGCTGCTGCTGCGTCAAGTCTTCAACTGCTACTCTTGTCCGCATTTTGCCATCTAAGACACTGCTAACTGCACCGCTATGGCATGTGCACCTGTGCACCCCACCGCTCCTGCAACAGGTGGGCACTCTGCCAACAAACGTCGCCTCCTGGCGCACGGAGCACGTGCTGGCGTGGGCGTGGAATGTTCTCGGAATCCGCGACCGCGCCGTTCTGGGGCGCATCTCATCCGCGGCGCTCGACGGCGTGACTCTCCTCGCCCTCGACGACGGCCAGCTCAGCGGCGTTGGTGCTGAGCACTGTGACACAGCAGATATGGCAGCGCTCAGCAATGCTGTCAGAGCGCTGCAGGCGGAGGCGCCCGGCGGCATGCGGCGCGGCGCCGCTGCCGCTGGGAACGTGCGCGGGAACGGTGCCGCGAGGCGCGGCAGGAGCCGTTCGCCGTCGCCGAAGCGGGGTCATGAAGTTCAACTTCAACAATTATCACCGCAGCACACGCGTCCGCATGGCAGCGACCTGAAGTTAGCGCATGGCGATGTTGATGATCATGAGGTCAATGATGCTCAGGACGTCTTGGTTGAGGAGCCTAACCGCAGCATGCTGCAGCGGCAGGCGCCGCAGGCGTTGCCGGCTTTGGCTGCGGCGCAGAGGCAGTGGTTTGGTGCCAGCGCAGTCGCCAACGGCGTGTCGGATGAGCAGTCCTTCACCGTGAGCGACGGCAGCACGCTTGCCAGGCCAAATAACCGCTACCACAGAGCCGGTGTCGATGAGCGGGAATCGAACAGCGACTCTAACATTGACCACGATGAGAAAATATATATGGAGGAGGGATTTCCTGTCGGCAGTGCCGTTGCGCCTGAAGATGCGGACCTAGAGGACAGCCAAAGCTATGCCTTTGCGGAAACGCACAATCCGTGGGGTGGCGTGGATGAGGGCAGGGCAGAAGGGGGTGGGGGGGCTGCAGTACAACCCACACCGGCGCTCAGCACAGGCGCACTTGGCAGTGCTGCATCACCTCAGTCAGGTAAGGCGAACAAGCAGCTGCAAGCTCGTTTTAAAGTGGCGCGCTAAGGGGCCATAATGTCGGTTTGATGACTTACATGTAGGCGACAGTGCTCAAAGCTCACTCTGTTGCATAGTGCAATGCTCGTGTTGCTTGGTGAAAAATTACAAAGCTTTGTGTGTGTGCAGTGGCCGCAATTGCGGTGCACACCAAGATGTGTTGTACGCGTGGTACGCGCAATGCAGCACAACGAAGTGTTAGCAGCGAGGCATCGTGCAGTCAAGTGTTATGGCATCAGTGCACCATGTCCCTTCTGTTTGATTGCATGGCAATTCAATGGTAGTGAGGAACACAAGGTTGTAATGTTGCACCATGTCTGTCAGTGCAGCCTCATACTCTCCAGGTGCACACTCAAACACGCTTTGCCCCTTTGGTAACCTATGGTAATCACGCCAATGTCAGCCCATAAAACAGTTCAGTGTCAGCATATGGAGCAGCTTCTGAATTACAAGGGCGTTAACGCCTTGCATGGGCTTTTCTGAATACATTATTGATTGCTGCCACGGTTTTGTCATTGCAGGGTATCAACAGCACTGGGGGCATGCGGCAAGTGACGGAGACGTCATGGATCAGCATGAATCGCAGCGGTGGCATCACACGCAGCCGGACAGCAGCAAACGTTTGTCTCAGCAGCGCAACGGCTCAGCTTCACCACCAGCAGCAACGCTCAATCCTGATCATATACATACCAGCCCCTCCAGAGTCACGTCCACAGCGCATGCACTGCCGGCAGATCTGCCCACTGGCTCGCTTGAAGTTGAAGTGGAAGTGGATCCACCGCCCTACCTGCACACCATGGACGTAGCTCCCCTGACAGCACAATCAGAGGACGACGGTGGCAGAAGTGCGGGGGGCACTGACGTAGAGTCTCTTGCAGCTGATTTGCTGTCAGCAGCTTCACCAGAGCGCAGCCCACTCTCACAAGCTGCATACAGCCCACCAAGGTCCCCGATGATAGCATCAGGAGAGTCACCAGTTGCTGTACTTACAGTCACATCAGCAGCAGCAGCAGCAGAATCAGCAGGAGCAGCACCACCTATAGGGGAAGTGAAGCTGCCAGCATCGATGTCCGCAGCATCAGCAGCGGCGCAACCTGGAACGACACCCACTGATCCCAAATCACGACAACATGAGCGGTCGAGAGTTGATGCCAGCGGCAGCGTGAGTGACAAGCCGCATCAGCTGTTGAGCGGCGATGATGGCAGCAGCAGCGAGGGGCAAGTTCAGTCATCAAGCCCTGATGCAGGAGGCAGGGGCACAGCGACTGCAGCAGCTGCTGATGCAAAGCACGGCTCAACCGCAGCTCAGCAGCGCTCCAGCGGCGCAGCGCGTCAGCAGGCGGCGCCGGCACCTGAGCTTGGTTTGCACGCCGCCGGTGACAACAGTGGCATCACCGCGCGCCATGCAGCAACATTCAGCCCCCACAGAAGTAGGGACGGTGTTCATCAGAAACTCAGCCCTCACCAAAATCGTGCACGCGGAGGGCTGCATGAGCACGCGAGAAGGGGCGGGGGGCATGCATCATTGCACACAGGCGCTGTACACGACAGCGCCGCTGCACCAGCGCTCAGCGCCTCTGCAGCAGCGCTCAAGCAAAAATATGGTCCAAACAGCAGCACCAATAGACAGGCAGAGATGCTGAAGGTGCCGAGGGATGCCATTCGGGGGAGTGATGCTGTACGGGCAACAGAGCTTAAAGATTCAGCAACTGCTGCTCAGCATAACAGCAGTAAGCGGGAGGGGCACAGTGCGCGCCAGCAGACACGAGACGGGCAGAGAGGGGGCAGGGCCCAAGCTTGGACCAATGAATGGACAGCAGATCCGGCAACACCAGCGGAAACTTCAACCTCGACAGCAGGCAACAGGCGCGTGCCCGACCAGGTCGGCAGGAGTCCGCGCTCAAACATCAAGTCCACCGCCGCTGCTGATGCCAGAGCGGAACGGCGGCAGCGGCAGCATCAGCAGCAGCAGCAGCAGCAGCAGCCACAGCGCTCAGCAAGGGATCGTACGCAGGCAGACTTGGAGGAGCATACAGCTGACAGCGCTGCTCAGCAAGAGCTCCTCCGCGCACGATATTTGGTGAGAGGCTATCTCGTAGTTTTGAATATCATAATGTGGTATGTAGGGGTTTGGCGCATTGTTAGACATTGCGCAGTTATTTAGGGATGTGCTGTCAGCATGTGTGTGGTGGAGGTTGAGACATGTTTGAGTGCTGCAAAGTCGGCATTGATGGTAGACTTTCTGCCCGGAGAACACTCTACTTGACGAAACTAAGTGTGCAGCTCCATTCTATTAGGCCTGAGGTGTGATGCTTAAAGTTTGATGCTAGCAGCTTGGAGGGTGTAGGTACAGTACCTGCGCTGCAAATGAAACGTATCTCTGCAGCTCATGCTACACACATGGACATAATGCGGTTGCTCACAATTTGTGCTTTCTGGCCACAAGAGTGCTGCACAACAACGACGTACATATATTCATGTCCTTGAGATTGTCTGGAGAGCGTTGTCACCTGTGAATGCCCCTCCCAATGCTGCTCCAGCACCGTGCATCTATGAAAACTTTGCTCAAACAGGCAGCTCCGCCCAAATTGGGCTCAGTGAAAGGAGAGGTATTTCGAATTCTTCTTTTATGTGTGTGTGCATGCATCATTGTCAACATGAGTGACTCGTACACATCTTTGCGCAAACACGATCACCGTCATGTGCTGACACACTGTATGTATGTACATGTGTGCTGGCGCAGGCACATCAGCCGCTGGGCACACACCACCACGACAAATCTCACTTGTCCACTGCTCAAGCCGGCCTTGTGCAAGGGATGACTGCCAGCGCATTTGGGCGCCTGTTTGCTGGCGCTGCGAGTGAGCGACAGGTGTCAGCCCGGCAGGCGCAGGCGCTGATGCGCCATCTGTCACGCGCACAGCTGCAGGCCTCAGCGCTCAGCGAGGGCGCACCTGCTGATCGAGTCATCGACGCTGTCAGGTAGGCCACAGGCTCTGTTGCAAGCGAGTAGTGTTTGCGTGCAAAAGTATTTGAATACATGGTAGCATTCACAGCGCTTGAGGTTATGGCAGTGTGTGATTCATCATTATGATAACATGGAAGCAGCGGTGGATGAGGCTGGGCGGCTCGCACTCTCGCAGCATCAGTTGTAGTAAACCATTGCTCCTCGTTGTTGTCTGCCACAAATCCAGGCCTAACTCAAAACATGCTTTACCAGCGCTGTACGGGGGTTATGGATTGCGGTTTGGGCCATCTAATAGTTTACATTACATCGGCATGCTTTGCTCATCAATACATGGTGTGATGGAAACTTCCACTACAGCCAGTAGACTTCAGGCATTTCTTATTGCTCGAGTATGTGAATGGTCTCATAGCCATGATTGCCGACTGCTCACTTGCCTGTTGCCAACTATCACCTCCAATACTGTTGTATATTGACTTCTGTCTTCACCTTTACATCCGGCAACACGTGACACCTTGAAGTTGAAGATACCGAAAGCAGTGGTCGCAGGCTGGAAAATCTGGTCCACCAACAAGCGCTTCACAAAGAATCTCAATCAAATCACACATGCCTTGCTGTGTGCTTCGTGTCTATCTGCTCGGAAGCAGGCAATCGCTCGTGGCGGCAGGGCGGGAGCTAGTGTACCTGCTGAAGCAGCTTCTGGATACGTACATAGCCTCCGCCGCCAATGTGCCTCGTCACGAGATCGAAGACGCAACTGCCAGAGTCGACTATGATGCAGCCCTACAGGACATCACTGAGGAGTGGCTCGATCAGCGCCCCGAAGTGCTGGCCAAGTTCAATATTGAAGTTGAGGTTGAAGACGCGGAGTCCGATGCTAGAATCGGCGGCACTCGCGATGAGTGGGCCGACAGTTACGTGCCCGCCCTGCTGAGGATTGGCAAGGCTGTGCTGGAGAAATTTCAGCAAAGTCCTGACACTACTCCTGAGGCTGGCAGGGGCGCGAAGACCCGGGGCAAGCGTCAACGCAGTGCTATGGTTTTTGCAGCAGGGAGTCAAGGCAAGTGTTGAGATGAGATTTTTCTGACGGATCTGACCCTAACCCATATCCTAACCCCGAGCTGTTCTCACATACAAATACCTGCATTGTTTGCATTGTGTAAGGGGATCATCAGCAACACTGCATGTGTGTCTTGTGGCTGTGTTGGACAATCAGTTTTCAAGCGCCACAAATTGCAAGTGTGCTGTGGAGAGCATATGCGGTACTGCATGGGTGTCTTGTGTCTGCCCCAACCCTACTTGAGGTCTGCGATAATGTAGGAGTGGTCACCATATAAGAGCAGTGGTGCTGTCGGGTCGAACCCGCTCTTACATCATGCCCCCTCTTGTACTTGGGTCAAGGAGTAGTGTGGACTGACTTTGAGCGGAGGACATGAACAATGCTCTCTGTATCCTGTGGTTGTGCGACTACGCAGCGTTCACTCAAAGTTTCCAACCAATTTGTTGTTACAGATATATAAGTGCCCACTCCGTATCCAAATCTCAATGGAAGGTGTACCCTGAATGTGCCTGTGCGATACACTGAGCCGGTGATGTGCAGAATTGCTGTATTTACTTTCTGTTTGCACAGTTCAGAGCCCTCATCATCGTGCCACCATTGTTTCCTGAATGCATGTTTTCAAATATGTAGTTGAGGGCAGTTGAGGGCAGGTTTAGGATACGCGATGTTGTAGCATCTGTCACTGCTTCTGACCACTGCCTTCAGAATTGCTAGCAGACTGGTCTGTGCTTTCGATGCCAATCCTTTACATGAGATCCTGGCAAAGGTCGAATAATTCATTTGTCATGCATGGTGCATACATTACACATTGGGCATGCCTGCGTGCCATACATGAGAGGTCGCACATCACACACATTCACGACATTCACATTAGCTGGTTTGCTCCCATCGCCGTTCGTCGCCCTTGCAGAGCGGCATAGCGTGGTGCTGGCCATGGCGTATGGTGCATTCCCACGCTCCCAGACGCGCCCCCAACCTCAACTTCCAAACAGTCAGGCAACTCAGTCAGCCGGCTCCCCCTGCCAAGTTTCCATGCCCCCAGCTCTCGCCCCCCTGACCAGAGGAGAGTTTGAGAGGGGCCTTGTGGGGTGCTTTGGGGTGAAACTGGCCTGGGTGCAGATGGAGAGTCTCTGGGGGGCACTGGGCAGTGACAGGAAACGAGGCAATGGGCTGTTGAGCTTGGATGGCTACTTAAGGTTGTTCGGTGAGCGGGTGGGGGAGGTGCCTGAGCAACCAGCTACCGTTGAGGTGTTCCGCAAATTGCTTGAAGGTGAGCAGGAGCACTGCGGCAGTTCACTGCAATGTGCTGCTGGTGCATGCAACATTAAGGTGCATGTGGCTACATGTTTGTATGGCAAAGTCAAGGACGTAGAAGCGTTGAGGCACTTGCGTTTGTGAAGCAAAATGCTTGGGCGCCAATGACACCACATTTATTGGCATCTTGGCTACTGTTACCATGTCTGCAGTGCTTGTCGAACGTCAACGAGTGCCTTACTGTTGCACTGCTCGCCCCGTGCCTCGTACGCAGAGCGAGTGCGCTGGATCATGGAGCTCCAGGCCGGCATCGAGGCCACCGGAGCGTCTACTGCTCAGCTGATCACAGACTATGGCCACCCTCTCACATCACCGCATCGTTATGGAATACCAAGGGATGCCACTATCAATGTCGATGATGGTCATTTAGCCGCGGGAGACAATGCGGAAGGCCTGGAGGCTGGCTTGACATTAGCACAATTCACGGCACTGGGGAGATCAAGACTCCAGCTCAGTTGGGAGGGGCAAGCATACGCAGTTGTGGGGCAGTTGGCTGCAGACACGGCACGGCATGGCCACAATGGCGACCGCAACAGCAGCAGCGCTCAGCCTGTCATCACGCACGGCAGGCGAGTGCATGTTGATGAGCTTTCCTGTGTGGTTGTGTTTATGTATTTGAGTGCGTTGATGTGGCGGAGTATGTTGTTGAGCATGGCTGTGTGGTCGTGTGTGTGTTTTTTTTATGCGTTCATGTGGCAGGGTGTGTTGGCGAGTAGCGGCGGTGTCGTGCTGTCTTTATATCACCACAGGCAAGCGAGTGCCTGCAGGTCCACGCCCACCAGGTATGGGTCAAGACTTTTCAGGGTTGGGACTGGGGGATCAGGGCCAGCAGCACAATATCATGCAGTCACCACCCTCTAGGGGGACACGGCATGAGAGAGAGGTGAGGACAACACAGGTCTGTTGTCACGAAGCGCAGTCCAGTGCAGCAGATGCGCACTTATTTCACCATGAGAAGACTAATCATAAATTGCCATCAGAAATGTCATGCCTCAAACTGCCATGCTGTACTGATTCTTGCGCCAAAAATGCCTACCTACAACTTGAATTAGGCGGCAAACATAAGCGTTCTACCTCTCTGCCGCACTTCCCTTCAGAAGCACAGACACTCACAGCGCGTCTTCTCTCCGCTGCTCTATAATTCTGTGTTGCAGCTTGCTGAAGTTCGTTTTTGCCTCCTATGTGGGCCTGCAAGCGGCACTTGAGTGGCTCATGGACGGTGGGCCCGGCAGTGAGGGCATAGCAAGGGCACTGACAAAAAGTGAGTGCTGCACGGAGTGGTTGTCGTGTGGAATGTCAGAGGCACTGCATTTGAGTTAGTTTTATGCGCTTCAAGGTGCGGCTTGATTTTCATGCCGCAGCTCCTTGAGAGCAAACAACCTTCCCCAGCAGCATAGTCGCTGTGTGATGCGCGCCTCAAATAGGATTGTGTGTCTACCTGCTGCCACGCACCGTCTGATGCCTGCTTGCCTGCTGTGATCGCTTGTGCAACAGCATCGTTGACATCTCAATCAATGACGTGGCTTTTTGCTCCTCATGATACGCATGCGCGCTCCACAATCATGCATACAAATATGCAACCTTGCTGCTAGATGGACCTGACAATGGCAAACTCCCATCAATCTCACTAGTCTAAGAACCGTGACATGGAAATAAGGCTTGGGCACCTCGTTGGAGCACTGTGCACTGCATTTGAACACGATGCGCAGCGTCATATTGTGAGCAACCGCTTGATCACCACAGGCTAAATGGCTCCCAGCCACCAGCCATTACATCTGACACCATGTTCATGGCATTGCCTGCATCACCGCCTTCATTCCCAGCCAAGTGGCGTCGCTGCGAGCTGGTGCTGGATCGCCTCAACGACCGCATGGCCACCAGCATCGGCCGAGGCGCCGCAGCCCTGCTGTCACAAGCCATCGCACAAGGCACAGCAGCGGCCGCCGGGGACGTGCTGGCTGCACTTCAACTTGAACTTCCACCGGAAGTGACGCTCTCAAGTGAAGGTGCCGATGTCGCTATGGCGAGTGGGGAACTCGATGATGGAGTGTTGAAGATGATTCTTGTGGCGCTGGCGCAGGCAGGCCTCAGCATGTCAGAGCAGGGGGAGCGGGATGGTGGCGGCGGCATCGGGCAGCAACGCTCAGGTGTGCGGGGACACAACTGACTGTATTGCCCTGTTGGCTTGTTGTTTCCCGCAGGATGAGCTGCATCATGCACGCATGCCGGACCGTGTGTTGGTCACTGCTTTTGCAAGGAACATTGAGTGCATTTGCGTGTTCATTTGCGTGTTCTTGCATGCAAATACTAATGTGGAGCTCTACACATTACACTGTGGGAGTAGTGTTGACATCTGAGAAGCGCTGTCATGAGCTCCGTGATGAGCACAGTTCCGAGTTAACTTCTGGCATATTTTGGGTGGTAACAACAGTGTCGCAATACGACGTTGCTCTGCAATGATGCCATCACATTTGACACTGAGAAAGATGCACCGAACTCAATGCGTGTAACACAGCAACGTTGCTCACCAAGCAGCACTTTCCAGATGTGTGTAGTTCTGTGTGTGAATGTGATTGCAAAATATCAGTGTCGCTGCAATACAGAAGTTCTGATGCGCAAACAGTACTCTCTGGCAGTGCTCAGAAGCAGCAGCAGCGGCGCCGCCGCCAGTAAGCCCAGAAAAACGTTCGAGAAACTGATTCTGGTAATGCTATCAATGACTCAACACGTTCTTGAAGTGATTGCTGCTGTAAGCAACACCAAGAAAACCCTTCGAGAAACTGTTTCTGCTGATGCTATAAATGACTCAACATGTTGTTGAAGCGAGTGCTGCTGTAACACTCCAGCACATTGATGCGCAGGCATTCAAGGGGATTGTGCTGTGCTGCGCTGCTTGCAGGCCCCACGAGCAAGCGACGACGGAGCACAGACAGCAGCAGCGCTCAGTCTGTGAGCAGCAGTGGCAGCGGGGGCAGGGGCCATGGCCACAAGCCCAGCGTGCCCGCCGCACCGCTATCTCTGATTGGGCGTTTTGACTCCAAGGTATCCGTTGCAATCGCTGCCTGTGGCACAACGCGTAGACTATCCAGCTGTTGCACACTCAGTAGTGAGCACAGTCAGTAGTGAGCGCTGCTCATAGCGTTCGTACCGGGACCACAGCTGTTGGATACACTTTACATCACTCCACATAGAAGTGAGCAAGGCCCACATGGGATGCCATCGCAAGTGGCTCCATGCATGCACGCAATTACATGCTGCTGGTTCGCTCTCGTGCAGATATGTCGCCCTTCTGCAACTGACCACAGACATTACCATCACTGCATAGGGGCGGGTCCTCGTCCTTGTCGATGGTGCAGCCACCGTCCATTGAATGGGCAATAGGGCCTTGAAGAACGTGATCATCCTCTTGCTTGGACCCATAGCATTGATAGTACACCTGTGTTGCACATCCAAAGCACCCACACCAAGTTCAGCGCAACAGGACATGCAAGACACTGCAGCCACAGCGACCCTCAAAGCCTCTACCGCATCGCCGCCACCGTCTGCGCAGGTTGCAAGTGACCATGCCGCGGCGCTGCGCGCCTACACGGCGTGGCTGCGCGGCACGCTGTCCGAGCGCGCGCGCCAGCTGCTGCAGCTGAGCGATGCCGTGCGCACCTGGCGCGGCGCTGAGCAGCTGCCACACCACCATCATCGCAGCGCTAAAGACTCCTTCGAAATTGGCCACAGAGATCATAGAATGGAACCCAGGCACGCTCGCAGCACTGGAGACTCCTTTGGAATCGGCAACGCAGACCATGGAATAGAACTGCTGAAGCGGTCTACAGTTGAACGCGGCGGCACTGGCGGCAGCAGCGACAGCAGCGCTGCGGATGATGCTCGGGCCGTGGCAAAGGCTATTCTCAAGTCGCTTCTTGCGGCAGCGGCGGGGACTCGTGATGCCAGGGTAGAGGCTCTGCAGCGCCGCGCCGTTGCTGCTAAAGAGTGGTGCTCTGTTGATTGTCCCAGTGGGGTGCTGTGCTGGCGCGGCGATGCTGCAGGTCGCTTGGCAGGGGAGGCACAGCAGCTGGAGGAGACGTACTTGGAGCTGCACAAGAGCGTTCTCGATTTGTGCGGCAGGATCATGAACCCTGAGGGGCCCGGTGTCACGTCACAGTCAGACACATGACTATGGCTCCTTGCATACATCAAGTACATCTGAGCTGACGGCTTGTATACACTATGCTGGAAAGTGTTGGCACTAAGTGCATAATGTTTACAAGGTACTGCTTTTGTAATGCATTAAGTTGCAGTCATCGCACATTTGCTGGCTGGAAGTCGCTTTTGCTGGTGGGTACACTGGGTCTGTCCGTTCTTGAACAGCATATGCCTGTACAAAAGCAATCATGCTGATCACTTGCAAGTGTAATGAATTCGATATACAACATCTTACAACAAAGGTTAAGTTTTAACACTTTCAATGAATGCGGAAGCGCACAGCAGATGGCTATTTCGATCACTCCTGTGCTCGTATTGAATTCCATGCTGTGCAAGTGTCAGACCCGCGCTCGCGTCCTTCGCGCCATAGTTGCCCTTACAGCGACTTGAGTCGACGGAGCGGTTCAAGCGGCAAACACTGGCGGCTGCGCCACTCAGCGACCTAGCGCAGCGCCGCCCCCCGGGTATGACGGTGAATCACGCCGCGCCGGCGGCGGAGGTGGTGAAAGCTACTATGGCACAAGCTTAGATATCAATCATCTGGGCTGTTTTGCGCCCTGCGCGAGAATCAATAACATGACAAGAAGCATACTGATTAATGCCTATGTGTGGGTATGCGTAGCTGCAACGGCTCATCCGTCATGCACTGCAGCAGCGGCTCCCACCGTGCGATGACCTCACGCTGTACTTATCCCTCCCTATAACCTTCAGCATGAGCTCAGCAGCCAACGGTTGCAGCGCACGGCTCACAGGCAATTGCCTGAGCAATGACTCGCGTACACGCTCATGCATGTAGCACATGCCAATGCGGCTCACACCACCAAATAGAGCATGCGCACTGGAGGAAACAGCAGGCATCGCACACACCAATGCAGCCACGTGAGTAGATGCTGGTACAAAGGAGTGGGTTATGTACAATGTGATTCTGAGAGCTGCACCGTGGCGCGCTGCTTCTGTGGCATGTGTGTGTGTGTGTGTGTTGTGTTGTGGAACATTCACAGAGCAATCTTGACTTCAAATCCGCTGTTGAACATCCCGATGCAGCTTCAACTTCAATCCATCAACAAATGGGATGTGCCGTGTGTGCTGTCGCACACCTTTGGTGGCATCTTCAACTGGAAGTTGACATTGCCGATATGATACATGAGGCGCTGTAAGTCATGCTGGCAGCACACCTCGGAGGCCGCAATGCGCCTCAGCTGTGCCCCCCCACAATCCCCCTCCCCCTGCTGCACGCAAAAGCTCACTCAGCTGTTTACTGATATGATGCATACATGCCGCTCCGTCAGGCGTGCCTGCAGGAAGCGTCGGAGGCCCAGTGATCCCCCTGCCCCATCCCCCACACACCTCTGTCCTCCCCTTCACAAATACGATGAGGGGCAATGCTGAGCACTGTCACCAACGGCGCGTGCGCTGCCTTCTGACCATGCCGTCAGAACGGCCTCTCTGAGGTCACGCAGAGCCCCTAAACGCACAAAGGCACCCCCGAATGACATCATGCAGACGCGACCGCAATCGCTCGGAGCACTGCCATCGATATCACCCGGAGTCAGTCCAGCGGCGTGGCCTCAGGCTTCTGAGCGCTGCTGCGGAGCGTCTGCTCCTCCTCCACGGTGCCAAACGGCGGCATGTCAACGTGGAACACCTTGCGAATGAGCGCCTCTAGCCTGTGCACATCGCTCAGCGGGATGTACTCGGTGGCGGCCTCCGCGCCGTTTGGAGGGCGCACAACGTACTTGGCGCAGTCTGCGGGGGCGCCCTTGCCTGCCCAGGAGCCTGCGTGCAGCGCAGATGGTGTACAGTACATGAAGTCATCACTCAAGTATGGGTATTTACTACGTCAAGTGCTATACATGTATGTGCTGCACGAGGAACACGCAGCAGTTGGCGTGGGCGCCCTTGCCCACCCAACAGCCTGCGTGCAGTGCAGATTGTGTACAGTACATGAAGGTATCCATATGGTTTAAAGTTCGTCAAGTGCTATGTATGCATGTGCTGCAGAAGGTCGTCGCTTGGCGCAGTCGGCGGGGGTGCCCTTACCCGCCCAAGAGCCTGTGCGCAGCGCAGATTGTGTACAGTACATGAAGTGATCATCAATCATTTGAAACTCGTCATGTGCTATGTATGCATGTGCTGCAAAAGGGTGTTGTTTGATGCAGTCGGGGGGACTGCCCTTGCCCGCCCAGACACCTGCGCCCAGCGTAACTAATTCATATCACTTCTTGAACTGCGCATATGCTTCTCAAGCATAACTTGCACTCTAGTCCAGATTTTCTATCAAAATACACGGAAGTATAGTGTTGCGCACGCCCAGACGCCTGCGCGGGTAGCGCGTCACCATGTTGAGCACTGCTGCAGCGCTGTACCATGCACACGTCGTTTGACACAGCACACACACTTCAAAGTGTTGTTTCAACGTTCTCCGGTACCTTCTGAAGCTCGGCCATCACACAACCATATATGCTATAGCATGCGTTTTGGCTACAGTATTGCAGACACTGCGGCCCGCCTAGCTGCTCGCACTTAGCACAGAGGGTATGTATGATACCGTCTACTTAATCACCGACATGGAGGCAGGGCAACATAGGTTGCAATAGACAGCTATCGCACGTTCTGCGCTACTCGTTGGTTGCGAGTGTGGCGTTATCCAGGTCTTCAGTCAGGATGTACCACTTCTGAAAAACATGATTTGAAGTACTCCTGGAAAAGTGTACGTCTTTGTTTCTGCGTTGTGTTCTGAGCACTGATGCTACTGATATGTTTTTGTCACGCACCTGCGGCGAGAGTGATGTTCGACAGGTCTTCTGTCACTATCTGCAGCAGCCAGCCGTACGGAAAGGGGCTCTCCTCCGTGAACAGCCTGTGCCACCAAGGCAGCCAAAAGGGGCGACCAAATGAGCTCCGGAATGCACAGCTGTCAATGCCGGGTCACAGCGGACAACTAAAGTGCCTGTTGCAGCGCATTATCATCGCATTCACGCACCGCACGCGGTATCGTACACACATACACATGCAATGTCAAAGCAGACCACGCATGATCCGTCAGCTCCCTGGCGCAAGCATCAACGTGTCAGTGAATGCTTGACAGTAGCAGTCATGCGTGTGCGTTTTGGGGGGGGGGGTCGCTCTGTCCCCAATCCTAAACCCCCAGGACGCGCATGCCCCAGCTAGGTAAGCATGACATCAACTGTTCAGCCAGAGTCAGCGCTGAAGTGACTGTCGCACGCTGACAATCACAAATATGCACTCCTCGAGGCTAACTCCTCAGGGCAAGCAAAGCCGAGCTGGGTGCGCATGACTACAGCGGTTTAGGGGCAACGAGCTCACCCTAACTGCGTGCGCATGACATCAATCGAGGATGAGGGTTCAATTAGGGTTCGAATTAAACTTGAGCTCACAGCTTCACAGTTTTGTCCAGCTCCTCTCATGCACGCATGCACGAACCGAAGCATCTGGTTTGCAATGCTTACAATTGCAACTGATCCCATCCTAAAGGCTTATTCCCCAGGGCAAGTGAATCCAATTGCTTGGTACGCATGACTACAGCAATTCAGAGGTAGCAACTTGAAGCTCACTCCACCTGGGCAAATACCACATCACCGGGGGAGATAGTAAGTTCAAGTTGAAGTTGTACTCACCAGTCGACGGCCCCGTCCAGCTCCTCCCGCGTGAACTCGCGCACGTGCACGCGGTGAATGGGCTTGATCTCTCCGTCTCCCTGAGAGCGCGTGTTGACCGTCCACACCTCGTGCCCATCCGCCGCATCGCGTTTGCACGTCATGACGATGATGGTGCCGTCGGGAAGGAGTTGGTCCACGCCGTGCTCGAGTTTGAACACGCCTGGAAAACGCAGCGTGTGGCCCGCCTGCTCAAGCGCGGCACACGCAGAGCGGCGAGGGCCCTGTGGTGAGACGCCTAAACCCCAACTCTACCCCAAACTGTGACCCTAAGCCAACCCTATTTGTATTATATGAACTGAGTCAGTAGCCATAACCCCTACCCTAATCTTGGGTCACTGTTGAACTGTCATGTAATCATTGCCTGAACGCGCTGAAGAAGCGTCATGTAGTCATTGCCTGAATGCGCTGGCGAAGCGCAGTGTACTGCGGCGAGCCTGTGCAGGCGGCACGGAGCAGTGATATCAGCGACAGGTATGAGCCAGCTAAAAGTGTTGCGTTGTGGACAACTTTGTGACTGTGTGCCAAGAATGCGCAGCGTGCAGCACGTTTATTACAGCGCATCTTGCACTAATTCACAGATTAACCAACGCTGCATTCCGTGCTGCTCAGTGACACGTACTTCAAGTGAAGTATGCGAGCCAGCAGCAGTACGTGGATTCCAGTTCACAGGCATTGTGTCACATCAGCACGGCTGACATCGATGATGTACCTAGAACTCTCCATTGCGCATTGCCATCATGCTCCTGTGCTGCTGAGGTTCTGCACACAAAAGTGTCACTGAACTACTTAGCACACTAGAACATGCAACTTCTTCACTGACATAATAAGCACTAGTTTGTAGCACTGTGTACATCAGTGGCACTTGTCATGCTGATATACCGCCCCCTGTTGCCAAGTGAGTGTTACCCCGATGCTCCTGTATACTGCCGGGGAACTGCACTGGACGTGACTGAAGGAACGCACCAGATGTACACATGGCCTGTCTGGACCCCTGCATAATCACAAGTACGCTGTTATATATCGGTGTCACTATTGTTGATGATGCAGCGCTCCCCGTTGAGCATCACTACGATGCTCTCCTGTACTGTCTCGTAAAAGCACGCAAAACACCTGAAGGAACGCGCCAGACACACTGCAGCATGGTCTCTCTGTGCCTAGTCACAACTTGAAGAAGTGTCATGTTGAACATCAAGTGACACTCACATCGCTGATGTAGCGCTCCCCATTGAGCGTCACCACAATGCTCCTGTGCGGCAGCGGAGGCGACCAGTACCCGACCCACACCTCCCCCGCGCCGACGCTGACGTCGTAGCCCAGGTCTCTGAGCACTGCCATCAGTAGCGAGCAGTGCTCAGCGCAGATGCCCCCGATCTTGCATGCCACGAGGTCATCGAATGCGTCGGCAGGCAGCTCGTGGACATCGGAGCCCCGCAGCACGCGTATCTGTGGGTAAGGGTGCGAGGGTGATGATGAGTTCAGGGTTAAAGTCATGATTACGACAAGGGATGGCATTTGCGCCCAGGTGTTGTCGTCACAACAAGTGTCGTACAGGAACCGAGATGCATTATATCGACAACACCTTGGCGCACAGTATGGTGTGGGGCCCCGGGCGCTGAGACGGGCCGTAGTACTAATGCCATTGATCTGAAGCATGTACAAAGCATGACTGATGCGAACTCAGGGACTCATAAACCATTCGCATCTGCACAACTGTATTGAGCTCTGCGTCTCGTTCCATAACAACTGCACAGCTGGGTTCCTGTGCTTGGGGGGTCGCTCGAGGGCTGCACCTCAAGCACTCCAAAACAAGGCGCCACTTTCCGCATACAGTACTGACAGGCAGCCAGGGCTTGCAGAACATGACAAGCTTGATTAAGGATTGTTGAAGGTCACAATGAACACTTGCACACTGTGAAGGCACGCGGACAAGCGTCTCAGCGCATGTACATTCATGAACCTAATGCAATGCACTCACCGAGTTGTAAGCGTACGTCGTAATGTGGGCGTGGTGGATTCTGTTCAGGTCGTCGATGCTGGGTTTTCCGATTGAGTCGCGAGCAATACCAATGCTCGCTAGGTACTTGTCGGTGATGTCCATGATTGCTGCTGTGTCTCAAGAAGAGCTCTATTCTGTTGGCGTGCGATGTCTGAGTGAAATGTCCCAATGTCCCTCTTTCTCTTTCTGTGGCCGGCCGACCAGCAACATACCTCGCGGCCTCTTTACAACCCGAACGCGGCGACATACCTCGCGGCCTCTTACAAAGCGAAGACCGGCGAACTCCCTCGCCGGCCCGAGAGACGACTTACAACCCGAGACTGACTTCTTCAACTTCCGGCCCGTTCCGAGGAACAAGCTTGGCGACTTCTTGAACCGAAATCTCTCAGAGGCCGTGTTTTTTTCTTGCCATCAGAACGCGCCGCGGGAAATCAGGGAGAGACCTTCAAGTAGAGAACAGACTGATACCAGAAGTCCATGAACACACAACAGCGGAGATCAAACGTTCGAAACTGAACATGTTCACTTCAGTATGACAGGCACTGTCATGTTACTCGAAAAAGAAGAAGAATAGGCAAGCACAGGCCCAGGTGGAGAACGGCAAAATTTGGCTAATACCACTGGCAGCAGCACGCAGCACTGTCCAATTACTAGTAGCGCCCAGTAAGCCTACGCTTTCACGGCTTGTGTGCAATGCTTACTATACAGTATCGACTTCTTCTTGTATGCAGGCGTGCTGCTATTGTAGAACAACCGAAAAGGCTGTTTCATTCTCTCTGCTGCTCAAAAGAGCTTAATGATGATGCACTGCTGATGGTCCATCTCCACGGCGTAATACTGTGAAGTTTTTCAGGGCCTTCTTTACACTGTAGTACACTTGCGCGCCCGTGGCAAGATATGACAAGAGGTACCAGGCCTCCACGAGATGCGGATAGGTATGTAGCTGTAGCATGTAGCACCATGGCGTAGCAGAGATCATGAAAAGAATATCATGGCGGCGGCGGGAGGCCCGTATTGCCAACTCTGAATCAGCGCAGAAATGCAAGGAATCCGATCTAGCGTGCGCACAAGCGCAGGATATTAGCACCAGTGCTGCAGACGGCAATGGCGCTTGTCAACAGGACGATGGCACGAGCGGCAGCAGCAGAGCAACTGGAGACGGACGCGCAGCGCACAAACGCAAGAGGGTACAGAATGACGGTTGGTCAATTTCCGATCAAACAGGCGAAGGGGAGCACACGGGCGGGCAAAGTGCAGTCAAGCGCTCTAGAACAGGTCATAACAGTCTGGAACAGCAACGTCTGATGCTAGACGACGAAGCTGGAGGTGGAGGCAGTGCGGACCCGGAGTACAAGTGCAACTTATGCGACCTCGTGGTGAAGAAGGGCATGTCGCTGCTCTCGTTACAGCAGAGGTTAAACGCCCACATCGCGGCGAAGCACCAGCGCAAACACCACAGTGGGACAGCAACAACGTTCCTGGAGCGCTCCGACCTCAGCACGTCGCACTTGCAAACCATCTACACCGAGTGTGCCTTGTGCAAAAACCTGTTTCATGCCAACAAGACATTCAGAGTGGACAGCAGCGATGCCAGCGCGGGCAAGCACTGCCGCAAATGCAGGCCTATCACTTCACCCGCTGCAGTGGCGGCAACATTGTCAACAACAGCATCAGCAGCACCGCTAGCACCTGATGCATCGACGGCAACAGCTACCACGTCGCTGCCACAGCAGCAACCGGCGTGCACACCCATCGGCAACCCCTACGCAAAGGGACCAGCGCACGCGCAGCAGGCACCTGCTGCTCAGGCTGGTGGCAGCAGCTCCTCCGGCAGCTCAAAGAGGCCGGAACGCGGGGGCAGCAGTGCTACACGAGGGGGTCGGGGTCGCAGTGGAGGGCGCGGACGTGGCAATGGAGGACGCGTTCGCAGCGGCAGCAATGATGCAGACATCAGCAGTAGCAGAGCGACTAGCGGCAGCAGAACCGGAGGCGGCAGCAGCAGCGGTGCCGGCGGCGGCAGTGCAGCCGGTACTAAGGACAGCGGCGCTGGCAACGGCCGCAGCAGTGATGCCAGCAGCCGCAGCGGCGGTGCTAGCAACAGCGGCAGTGGCGCGCGAACTCAAAACGGCCGCGGTGGCCGTGGCAGCGGTCGCAGCAGCGACAGCGGCGGACGAGGCTGTGGTCGTGGCGGCCGCGGCGGCGGCGGAGGGGGCCCCAGAGCGGCAGGTGCGGCGACAGCAGCGGCAGCGCCAGGCCCTGCAGGCGCAGCAGGTGGGGCAGGTGGGCTTTTCACGTGGACCATCTCAACCCCCGCAGTCGCAGCAGTGCTTGACAGCATCAGCCTCGATGAGCTGTGCAAGCTGCAGTTCGCGACAACTAGAAGCCTTGCTAGACCACGCAATCGTCGCTATGTGGGAGCTGCACTGGAGAACGCAGCAACACATCTGTTGGCACACACAATGACGATGTTCGTCAATGCGGCGCGGGAGCCAGATTCCGCAGGGCGGGTGCAGCGACTGCAAAGATCCACGATTCTACACCACCTCATGCCATCACTCATCACCTCCACCGATGGCGCACCTGGCATCACTCGCTCCGACAGAATCAGAATGTTGGCACGCGGTGAGCTTGACCGGTTGGTGCCAGCGCTCCTCGCACACGCGCGTGCGCACCGGCGCTGGCGCGCGCGCCAGCAAACGGAGGCAGCGATCAACGCCTACGTCCTACAGTGCATGGGCACACGGGGGGGGTTACAGCAGGCAGCGCGTTTCCTTCAGCCCAAAACGGTGGCGATACCTGATGATGACTGCTTTGCCGCCATGCAGTCCAAACACCCCCCCGCTGCGCCAGGGGAACAACTCCATGAGCTATCCGGCATGGTTGATCAGCTTGTGGCGAAAGCAGCCGACATGCCAGCAGAACTCAGCCTGTTACAGGGGGAGGGAATTGAGCCAGAGACGGTTGCCAAGCTCATCCAGCGAGCAAGCCCTTACAGTGGAGCAGGCCCATCGGGGCTGCGCTACAGCCACCTGCAGGATGCGCTACGCACAAGCTGGGGACGGCATGAGTTTGCTGCTGTCCTCACACGGTGGCTTCAGACCGTTATGCGGGAGGCTGCGCGGCTGCCGGATGCCTTCTGGCAGTTGCATGGCGCGGGGCGCCTGACGCCACTTGCAGAACAACAGGAAGATGGTACAGCTAAGCAGCGGCCCATCGTTTGCGGCGAGGTGCTGCAGCGACTATGCACTTCGGTGTACGTGGCAGACCGCAAAGACTTCCTGGCGGAGCTCCTTGAGCCAGACGGGCAGTATGGGGTAGCCGTCTCAGCAGGAGCGGAGAAAGCGGCCATGGCCGGCAAACTCGCGTATGAGCTCGGTCACTGGCAGTTCATGCTGGACCTCAAGAATGCCTTCAACATGGTGTTCGTCCTGGCGGCAGCGGAATGGGTAGCAGCACAGCTGCCGGACTTCCTCGACTACTTCATCGGCACATACGTTCGCACTCGGCCACGCCTGCTGTTCCAGCACGTTGACGGCTCCACGCGCATCATCATGTCTCAGCGCGGGTTTAAGCAGGGGGACCCCGCGGCACCGATGCTCTTCTGCGGCGCCATTGCTCAGTGCTTGAAACGGTTCAATGAGGCGGCCGCTGCGCAGCGCGCGCGGAGGCGGATGGGCGCCTACATGGACGATGCCAACGTCCGAACAGGCGCTTGCACGCTGACTCAGGATGACATACAGGCGGTGGCGCAGCTCAAACAACACTTTGCGGAGGTGGGGCTGGAGCTAAACCTCACCAAGTCACGCGCGCTGCCTGGCAGGGGGCATGTGGTGACAGACCACGAGCGGCAACTGCTGCAGCAGCTGGGCGTTCAGCTAGTGGGGGATACGGATGAAAATCAGAACCGTGGAGCTGTGTTGCTGGGGGTGCCGGTGGGCCACAGCAGCTTTGTGGACGCATGGCTGCGCAGGGAAGCGGGTGCAGGCGGGGCAGGGGCTCGATTTGCAGAGCGATGCGCGCGCCTGACATCTCCGAGGGCTATGTTCAGGTTACTGCGCTACTGCGTGGTGCCTCGCATGACGTACTGCCTGCGCACCATTCCCACTACGCAGACAGCGCCAGCCGCCAAGGAGTGGGATCGGGTCACGCAGTGGGTGCTTGAGCACTCAATGGGCCTGCAGCCACCAGGCCAGACCTGGCGCCAGTTTGAGCAAAGTGGGGCCCACTTCCATCTGGCAGCGCACGGCCCAGCCTTACAGCAAGCGCGACTCCCAACACGGCATGGCGGCCTTGGCATTACCAGCGCCTGCGACATCGCTGATGCTGCGTATGTGGCGGGCACGTTGCAAGCGCTGCAACCAGCACTCTCTGGATGGGCGGGGGTGCTGCAGCAGGCGGCTCCTCAAGCGGCTGCAGACAACGCTGCTGAGGATGCGGCAACACAAGCGGCACCGGCAGCAGCGGCAGCAGCACCAGCACCAGCAGCATCAGCAGCGGCAACTGTTACAGCGGCAGCGGCGGTTGCCAGTGGAGGCGCGACCGCTCCGGCAGCGGCAACTGCATCAGCGGCTGGCCGCGCTTATGGCGCAGCCATTCCGGCAACACACGACGCAGCTGCCGCTGGATCAGGGGCCGCGGCGGCAGCACAGGCGGCACCAGCGGCAGCAGCAGCAGCGGCGGCGCACGGCGCAACTACTCCGGCGGCAGCAGCAGCGGCGGCAGCAGCAGCTGCTCCAGCATCAGAGGCTGCTGCAGCAGCGGCAGCACATGTTGCACCTCAAGTGGCCTCGGCGGCATCACTAACTGCAGCATCAACAGCAGCGGCTGCGGGCATAGGCAATACAGCTGCTACAGGCCCTACTAGCCTAAGGGCTGCTGCAGCACCTGCAACAGGAGCAGCGTCGGCAGGCGGCGCCGCAACCGTGCCGGCTGCGACAGCGGCAATGGCGGTGGCAGCGGCCAATGCGGCAGGTGCTGCACCAACACCTGCGGCAGCAGCAACACCACTGGCAGCAGCAGCAACGGCAGGCGGCACAGCTGCAGCACCAGCGCACGCAGCAGCGGCAGCCGTCAATGCAGGCGCTGCGCGTTCCACACCAGCAATGCTACAAGGCGCAGCAGCAGCAGAGGTGGCGCGCCTGCCCCTCATGCGGACGATCGCCACAGCTGCCACATCTCTACGTGCAGCAACAGGTGACAAGCTGGAACATATACTGCCACCAGCGCTAACGCCACTGCAGCAGCAACCACCTACGCAGCAGCCGCCGCTGCGGCCGACAGCAGGTGGTGGCACTGGTGCGGATGCTGCTTGCGTACTTGACGCCAGTGCTCTGCAGTTGCAGTGTAGCCTGAAGCGCCCCAATCAGAGTGCGCTTGCAGATGCCGTCGCTACCGAGCTTGCAGATAAGGTGGAGGCGGACCTGCAACAGCTGCCGCAGGGCACGCAACGCACGCAAGCACTTGCTCGATTCCGGTCGCAGCGCCACATGCACTCGATCGGCATGGCATTCCTCAACGAGCCCATGTACTCCACAACGGCTTCGTTCGATGGCCTATCCTGGCAGCTGGCCGTCAAACGCGCCATCGGAGTAGAGGAGCAGACGGCAGGCTGCAAGCTGTGCGGGAAGTCGCCGGGCACCCTGCATGCACGGCTGTGTCAAGCGCCACGCGTCAAGGCGCACGACACCATTGTCCACAATAGCGTCAAGAGGGCCACGCAGCGCCTCCTGCGGCAATACCTCAAAACGGGACTGGTGGACGAGGACTACACGCCGTTTCTGGGGTCCGCCGGGCCGCCGGGGAGTCGCAGGATGGACATCGTGCTGCCTGCCGACGCCTTCCCGGTGACCGGCTACGACGACCCGACACGCCACCTACCGCTCATGGTGGACGTTACCTGCTTCGAGGCACAGGTGGCGTCGCGGGCGGCGAAGACTGCAGCAGACCCCGAGCGATGCTGCCGCGACCAAGAGGCCGCCAAGACTACCCACTATTCTGGTCATTATGATCAGAATTGCTACAAACTTGCCACATTGGCAATAGGGTCATTTGGCAGCATCGGGGAGCAGGGGCGGAAGCTGCTGGAGGCTGTGGCGACGGAGTATGCCAGCAGGATGTCAGTGCCCGGAGGAGCGCGCCCTAAAGCTCTCAAGGGCATCGCCCTGGCGCGCTTACGCTCGGCACTGTCGGCAGCGCTCCACATGGCGTACTCTGGCCGTGTCATGACACACATGGCAGAATCTAGGGGGGGGGGGCACATGGAGGAGGACGTAGGGGAGGACCCCGAGATGCCATTTGGCGGCGGCGGCGTTTGAGTGGTTGTCGTTGCGACACTTTCAGACTGTCATACGACATGTAGATTCCTTACAGCTAGATGCCAATCATCTGGGCTTTTTCGCGCCCTGAGCGAGAATTAATAAAAAGTACACTCATAGTACTTTTTATTAATTCTCGCTCAGGGCGCGAAAAAGCCCAGATGATGGTCTAACTTGATGCTGCTGTACGGAATCTGCATGTTGTGTGACTTCTGAAAGTGTCTCAACGACAACCACTCAAACGCCGCCGCCGCCAAATGGCATCTCGGGATCCTCCCCTCGTAGTACTTTAAAATTTTCATTTCCTCCTGCACACTTCACCTTTCGTGCGTCGAAGCATTCATTCTACTAGCTATGCTTATCCCATGGCGCAATGCAATTGAGTCGCCGACCCCTACGCGCACACCAGGCCCGGTCACTTGCACCAAAGTCTTTCAAGTGCAAGCGTTTCCGAGTGACTCCTTGCCAACTCCACACTTGCCAAGTGACCTTAGCGCTCTGGCGCTGCTGCCGCTGCGCATCTGCTGGCAGGCCTGTACGTTGCGCAGCTGCATGGTAAACGAGCAATTGACTCAGCACAAAAGAGACATTGTTATACTTCAAGTAGGTCAAATTTAATATCACAAAGGTGCTAAGCATATATGCGGCAATATATGCATCCGACAGTGTAAGATCATGCATCTAAGTTATATTCAGAGCAAGAAAATACATATGCACCAATATGCATGCATTTGCAATCGCTTGCACCGCAGCGGGGAGCGTCGATGCTGTGGCCGTCGAATACGAGAGTCTGCTGCCCACCGTAGCAACGATGCTGGGAGCTGCTCGGCCACGTCTGTGCGTGACTTCTGGCCACCGTCAGCCGTCAGTGCTCGCGTAGAGCGCCGCACGGCCTCGATCAGTGGTGGCAGTCCCTGGTCCTCGCGTATCAGTAATTGTCACGGTGCATAACTGCTGCGCAAACCAGGTGACTGCGCCGTGTTCGTCAGCACCGGGCCCCAGCTGGCGTGAAGTGTTGAGCATTGCCAAGACAACGCTGATGTTGATTAAGTCAGCGCGGGAGCACTGCGCGTTTGCTGAGCTGATGATGCGTATTGCTTACACCTCAACACCTAGGTGCACAGCATCACGCCGGAACGACTGTTGAAGCTGAACTTGAAGTGCGTGCGTGAACAAGCTTTTTGCGAGAGGCGACCGAGAGCAGCAGGGGCATCAGGAGGTGGCACAACGGTAAGCTGTCTGGCACAATTGTGGCGACATCAATCAGCAATAGCATGAACAGAATTTTACACTTGGTGAGGACTGCACTGACCAGAGCAGAAATGTGCACGATGCGCAGCGTAGGTACAGCGTATTGTCATAACGAACAAGAGCTGTGCACAGCGCAAATTCGAAGAATTCCGTGCGTCAGAGCGCTCGCTCTGCATGCGCGCATGTGACCAGTGCACGCATCGGCAAGTGAACAATAAAGGCTTACCTCGGGCTTCGTCTACGCCGTGTTTGCCATGCAACATACGCTGCGATTCAGCAGTCCAACCTTTGCTGCGGCTCTTGCTTGCTTGCAGAATGGTCTGCCACATCCCGTAGCAGCAGCACCAGCAAACAGCAGCACAGCTGGGAATCATGGCGGACGTGCTGGACGTCATAGCAATTGGAGCTTTGGGCGTCCTTGCAGCATACTCAAGCCTCCTGCAAAAGCCTGAGCGCATAGCCAACGCCAATCAAATAACCGCTGAACAGGCCACAGCGCTTGTTGTTAACCTCCCCTTGTGGTTGGCGCTCGCCGCAGTGTCGCCTGTCGCTACGCTGTACCTGATAGTTCGACTGGCCACAAAATCCTGCAGCCAGGACACGGCAGTAGTTGTACTCGTCGTAGCAGCCAGCGGACCGCTAATATTCAGCCTGAACGACGGGCTGGCCGTCGTTGCTCAGCAGCTGGGTGCTGGTGTCTGTGCCCTGCAGGTATATACCAAATTGTGCAGAACTGCCAGTGTAAACCCTGCTTCTTCAAATTGCCACTTCAATTGCCACCAATGAGCTAAGAGTACGTGGTACGTAAGCGTCATATCAAAGCCAGATTGCGAGGGACAGTGTTTCAGATACCAACGCCAACAAGCATATATAGAAGAAGTAATAGATAGGACGGCAAATTACGCCATGCTGTAAGAGACAGCTACCGCGTGTTAGACTGGCTGAGCCCACTTGCAGGCCAAGCTCCCTACTAGGTATAGATATTACAGTAATGGGTCTGTGTTTGCTCTGTCAAATGACACCATCGGATGCATGCTTCAACGGCTTGCACAGCACGATGATGTTCCTGACACGGTTTACTCGGTTCAATCAATCGCCTGTGCAATTCTCTAGTGGGTGATTACAGTAGTGACGGTGTTTAGCAGCCTAGCGAAAAGAAACAGCTTCAAGTTGCACGCTTGGAGAGAACTGTGAGCCTCAACTTGAAGTGCTTGTAGTTCTTGCATATTTCTGCATACTATTAGTATGATGATGGTACCGCTTCATGCCTAACGCAGTCAATGCTTGTATCATAATGGCTGTGACCCCGAGACATCCGACAGTCTGCCCGACAAACTTGAAGACGGGAGCATAATCATTGCCTGCTTAAAGCTTGTCGACAAAGAACCGGAGTTGCCAACTAATCAAACTGCGGCAGCAATTTTGTGTTTACTTTACACAGTCCCTGCATAGCAGTATGCTGACAGTTAGACAGCAAACTTGTTGAACTTGAAGCTTGCAGCAGCTGCCAGTACCGGGGAGTCACATGATTCCCCTCACACAATGTCATGATCAACACGCGCCTGCACTGCCGTACTCTGCTGCTACTAGCACACCACAGTGATTGGCAGCAGTAATTGGTGAGCACGGTGAATGCTTTGCTAACCCGCCCATGGTAACCAGTACCCACGGCCAAGACCACAAGTATGGTGGCCTTGTCAGCATGGTGCTTGGCCGCTGGATGAGCACACTCAGTCTGCACCATGTGAGGCTTGTCAACGAGACATATACCTACTACTAGTAGTACTGGTCCGCTTTGCAGTTCTCCCATATGCTTTATGCCTGACCGTTTCTTACAAGCTCGCTTGCCAGTGTCACTGTAACTGACCTGTTTCACGCCACTCAGTGACACGTGCTTGCTATGCCTGCAGGGGTTCACAATCGGGCAGCCAGCACCATTTGTGGTAGGAGTTGCTGCGCCGCCTCCAGGACACAGTGCGTATGTTTGCTACGCTCGCACAGATGATGGGGCGGTAAGCGCTTCCCAAGATGCCTGGTGGGATGCCTATCAATGGAACACTTCATTCATCATGGGGCAATTAGGCTTAGCACAGATATTTGCATTCGACTCGCTGTGGGGTGCCATTCTCGCTGCCATTGGAGAAAAAGTCGACAGTGTTCTTGGCGCTGCCGATGTCAATGGGAATCAAGCAAGCTGCTGTCAGAAGGCCGTACGCAAAGTTGTCAGTGCTGCTGTTAGCGTACTGATCATGGTGCCAGTGGTTCTCCCTCTTTATGCATTGGCGAGTGCATTTGCCTTGATGGAGACTGTGGTGCTCATACTTCCTAGCATGGTGACCAGTGCTCTTGTGTCGTATCACTGCAGTGTGCCGATATACCTCAAGTATGTGAGCCCCATCACAGCTCAGGTCTTCGACGCGCAACTGAAAATGAGGACAGACACAAAGTTCAGCACTGCCTCCATCAACTTCAACGTTCAAACCCGGCTTTTGAGAGCACCATGAGAATGGCAATTAGATTGAGAGTCGCTGAAGGTGCACACTAGAACTTAGCATGGGTTCCAAAAAAATTGGTGTTTACAAGCATCCATATTTTTGAGAAGGTGTTTGCAGCTGCGGTCACTGGCTGTGACGAAGTGGCCAATGTTAAATGTACTACGAGGTTGAAGCTTTCCCTATTAGTAAGTGAGGTTCAACCTTTTCCCTACTTCAGCACTTGACATCCTGCCTGCTGCAGTGCAAGCATTGATGCTTCCATCACTGCTTTGTGTCTGTTCAATGCGCAGCACAGAAAGAGGAGTGCAGCCGTGGCGACCGGTAAAATGAGTCGTTTGATTGCATCTCAGCACAATGCAGAGCGAAAATAGATGTGACATTTTCTGTACAGAGTGATCCGCTGTCCTCCTCTTTGAAAAATTCCAAAAACATGAGGTGACGGTCGATGACCCGCGGCAGCTCGGATGCCGGGGACGGGTTTTGTCGTGTAATTGACACCCTTCAAGTTCTTGCGTCCCGACTTGTGCCAATCAAACTTCTAGCACTTGTCGTCTGTGTACCCTGCGCCACCGCTGATGGCAAAGCCTGTTGCGATCGTGCGTGACTCGTCCAGAAATTATATACAACCAGCACCCAGTCGCGCTTGAAAATGTGGTGGTCGGCCGCCGCACTTCTGATGTGCTTTACTGCACGTGAGCGGTGACGAACAGAGCAGACAGCACACTGACACTCTCAACAGCACTCAAACATGTGTGTGTGTGTGTTGTCAGGCCGTCACTCACTCTAAGGACAGAAAACAACCAACGATTGGAAACTCCTTTCCTGAAACCGCCAATTAAGAACTGTCCCTCTTTAGGCTGAGCAGAACTGTGCTGATCCCAAAGAAACAGAAAGTTGAAGCTGCTGCATGTGACACAACCCAGTGGCACCACTGCAGTCACCCCCGCCAGGGCTCTGCTGAGCCCGATGAAGGGAAGCAACCATGACTTCACTATGCCAGTCATAACACATGACACAAGTGCAAGACTTGCAAAACACATGCTACTGTAACTGTCTCTCATCCAGCGCCTAAATGCTATGCACAAAAACGCATGCAACTCTGAGACTGTACTCCTGTCATGTGGCATACAGCTACAGCAGAACTAGCACTGCACTATAGTGGACATATGCGCCTCCGCCTCGCTCAGGCTGCCTGTCGCCTTGCATAGTCCCCACTGTACGTGCTCGCCTAGCGCACCAAGTCTATTGCATCACTCCAGTACGCTGGTGTTGCACGGCGCGCTCGCGTGTTGCGCGTGGAAGAGGACGCCAGCGCAGGCGCCACTACGGCGCGGGCCGCAGCGCGCACGCTGCGTGCAGAAGAAGTCTCCCGCGCAGGCGCCGCCGAAATGTAGGCTACGACGCGCACGCTGCGCGCAGAAGTCGCCAGGCTGAGCGCCGGCGTTGCCGCAATGTGGGCGCGGCACACACGCTTCGCGTAGAAGCCTTGTCAGCTCAGGCGCAGCCACTGCGTAGACCATGGTGCGCGTGCTATGTGTAGGTATAGTCGCCAGCGCAGACGGCGCCACAGGCCATTGCACGCACGCGTAGGAAAATTCGCGTGGGAAAAGTCGCCTAACCCTAACCCTGACTTCGTCCCTAGGAACATGCATTACATGCGCACCGACCACATGTATGCAGTACATGCATACATTGGATTTGGAGGGGGGCGGAAGGAGCAGACTCCATGCTTGACAACTCGGACTATACTCACCACTAAGGAGTCAGAGTCAGCGGTTAACAATTGGTGACGCTTTGGTTCTCCTGCCGCTGCGCACCTGCTGAAGGTCTGTGCCTGGCGCAGCTGCAGCGTGCACATGTATGATGCAAGTCTATGAGTGCAGTGGTAATACTACTGCAAATAAAATCTCACAGATTTCAGCACTGCGCACCGTTTCTCAAGGCATTGCGATATTGTAATGCCCATCACTGCTGCAGCGCATGTTCAACCACCATTGCTAGTCTATTCGGTAGCAAGCACCTGCATGCACTTCTGGATGCCTCTTCACATGCCTTGAGCGAGAATTAGTTAAAGTACAATATGCCCCGGGACTTGCGTTCATAGAGCTCCACGGAATGCCAGATGTGACATGTGTGCCTGTCCTCTGATGAATTGTGTGATTTGAGTCGCACCATTTGCCGAACCCCCAGAGCATCAATGATTGCACCGTCACGGTGGCACCGCCAAGAGCTTGTATGCTGCTGCTGCTACTGCTGCATGATAGTCACTGACAGCATGCGCACTCCGTGGACGAGTGACTCTGAATGAGCTCACGTTAAAGAGTTTTGCAGGTACCCGAAACGCCCATCAAGTTGAGACATCACAAAGCATACCTAGTGCCAACAGCTCAAAGGCTCATCATTGAGTCTCAATGGTACCCCCCTCCTTTGCTAACGAAGGTGCATACCCAAAACTGAGGTTCCAGCATATGAACACACGGCCACACAAATGGTGTCGGCGCAGGTGCTTCAGAACTAGCGAGCTTGCAGGCATGACCCCCACTGATACATGTTCGTGTAAGGTGCTGCAGGTGCTAATGTGCACATGCAGGCAGTGTAACAGGAGCACAGGACGCAAACAGGGGTTGTCTGACATTGACAATGAGTAGGGTCGCCAAAGCAGAGGCATGTCATTACAAGGGAACAATGGCGTGCAGTCCACAATGGCACTTGATTTTTGCCCAAGCTATGTTGCGGGTGCTGCAACACCGTGACAGCCTAGGGATGGAAGGACCACCGCATATGCTACAGCCCAAGGCATGTGACTACTGCTGTGGCCCGCCTAATTGCGTGTGCAGCAGAAATGCCATGAGCCAATGTATAGCGGAGCACCGTGTCCCCACAATGGCACGTGACAGCTGGAGGCGCACCTTGCCACATGCGTGCCGCCAATCAGAATACCTCGACTTTTGTGTCGCAGACGCTTCAGAGCTTGGCAAACCCGCAACACAAAGCTGAGCACTGGGGGGGTGCTATATACGCTTCTGACGCCTGCATACAAAAGCGTGTCATGTGCGGACTGCAGCAGCACACAACTCTCGCAGCGCTGCAACAGAACATGTAGATGATGGTGTCTGGTGGCGGGTCAAAACTCTCACCAAATAACGACGGCACTACAACGACGACGGGGTTGAAACCTCAAGTTGAGGCGACGGCCATCATTAGCAAGGCTGGGCACACACAGAGACCAACGCGGTGCTGTAGGCGATGCGTACTCATACTTGAATAGGATTTCTCGGGGGGTTCACACCCTAGCACGAGGGTCCCGGGTGGGTGTAACCCTAGCCCGAGGTCACCAGTCATATGCGCGCAGTGCCTTGAGCGCCTCTGTCAGCTCCTGCGCACATGCACACAAAGGGGGCAATATATGAGCTTGACAGCTCAAAAGTGCTGGGGGATGATGGAAATGACAGCCGTTGCATGCGTATTGCCGTCATTCACACCGGCGGTAACTGCTGGACTGCATCGCAAAGTCATTTTTCTAATTGAGGATACCTTGAAGCACAACGTCCCGTACGAAAACCGCATAGCATGCACGTGCAGCTCTTCAAACCCTGCGGATTACCTGATGGCGCCACTGCGACTACAAGCACTGCCGCGCAAACATCTCGTAACAACAGACGAGGACGTCCTCTGAGATCCTGAGCATGTGCATGCCCTGGATGCCAATCAGCTCCCTAGCCATGACTGTGCCCCGCTGTGAAGCTGCTCAGTGCCCACTGCATCCGCAGGCATCGTATACTTTACTATAAGCGTAATCAACTGCGCACCTGTCTTACCCTGACCAGTACGCATTGGCTTCATAACTGCAAGTCCTTTCATAGGTGGATTTTCAAGCATCATTCCAGATATGCCATCATGCTTATGATTTTACAAATTATGCAAATCTGCTCATGTGCGCCAATTCGCTGAGCTGCAGACAATCCTCTTGTCCGACGATTCAACATGCTGCCTACTATCAACATCTATCTCAGCGTACTGTACACAGTACACAGTACACGCAAATGCATACATACATACCTCCTCAATGCCGTCCATCTCTTTATCTGTGAGCCGCGCCTCGCTGCGCAGCTGCTCAGCATCCGCTTCATACACGTACAGCAGTCGATACGCCGCCAGTGACGTCTTCACCACCAGCGCATCTTTTGGGTGCTCGGCTTCCAGCTTTGCGAGTGCGGCAGATGCACGCTCTACCTGTTGGCAGCAGCATCACACAATGGGGCAATGAGCTCGTCAGAATTTTCGGCCATCATCGAATGAGAAATGCTACCTTTCGCCATGTGAGGTGCATGTTGTACAGCTTCATGAAGCAGAGGCTTAGGGGCCTGAGCGAGCATCAGTGTCTGCATGAGAACTAGTTGTCCCCAGGGATGGTACTTGAAGTACATGATATCCTTCCTGTCACACTGCGTGTCAAGGGCTTGAAGTGCCAGCAGCATCACACGCGAGATGTTCATGTGTGATCCGCACCAAAATCGTAGCAACATGGTTTGGAGGCGTGCACCGCCAAGCAAGGAAACTATTGGGCAGATATGCTTCCAGAGAGTAATACACTGCCTGAGATCTACGGTGGAGAATCAGCCTTGGCCATTCTTCGATGTGAGAGGTCAAGCCAAATCGCTGACAGAGATGCATGAACTGAACCTGAATGGGCCCGGACCTGCACTCTGGCGCCCTGTCAATCAACATCAAACCACAAGACCAACGCCACCGCATATAGTTACCGTGTGCATATTGTTACCATGTGCATACCGGCTTTCACCGCTGAGCGGATTGCATTCCTGTTTCATCTTGTCTGGCACAGCACTCATTCCACGATGACTGCCCTCGACCGCTACTACACACGCTCGCCAGCAACTTCAAGTTGAATATCTCACCTCCGTCTGAACCTCATACTCGATGCGACCTGGCAGTGACTCGTTGCCCTCCCGCGCAGCCGCCACCACTGCCCTGTGCGCTGTCACAAACGTGCTGGTGGCCTGTGTAGAGGTTGCGGCGAAATGAAGCAGCGTTTGCGTCAACAAACATAATAGAGGCGAGCCAAAACAGGTGCATGTCAACCACCTGCCTGCGTGTGTGAAGCTTGCGGTCGTTTTACAACAAGTGGGTGCATCAACAACATGTGCTTGGCAAGACAGAACAACAGGTGCAGGTTTGTTAACTCGATGGCTGTGCGTGCTCGGCACGTGCACAAGCTTGAGCTGTGCTGTGCGGCGCTCTGCTCTGAGCATTGTGTCATTGTGGTGCAGAATTCGGAGGGGGGCATGCCACTGATCGTTGACACAGCGGCAATTGCTGTGGCTGCCATACACACAAACACATACTTCAAGCTATACTTCAGTTGTGCTTCTGCCCCACTCAGCCGGACTCGACGGCACCAATACATTGTGATCAATGCAACGCTAACACCTGGTGAGCACTGCTGCAGCTCGTGAACAAAACCTGCTGGGCTCTGCCGCACTGCATGAGCACTGGTGCAGCTTGTGGCACACCCAGGTGAGCCGTTGACGCGCTTGACCCAGCGCTACTGTAACTGACACATGCCAAGAAAGCGCTGCTGCGGCCTGTAACGTCGCTGTATGGGCGTTGCTGCGCTGGACGAGCGCTGCTGCAGCTGTAGCACAGGCAGATGAGCACTGCTGCAGCTGTGACGCGTGCACCTGAGCGAGCGTCGACGCACTGGCCTACGTCTTCCGCATGATGAGCACTGCTGCAACTTCATGGTGGCGCAATAGCCGGGCCTGCAGCTGTGATGCGCAATCCAAACAAGCATCGTCACGATGGGCGCTGCCACATATGATGAGCACTGCTGCAGCAGTGACACTGCGTCGAGCTCCAACACGCTGGACGCCATGACGCCGCAACAATGACACGGCTAGATGAGCGCTGCTGCGGCCCGTACTGCACCTGGTCAGTTATTTTTTTAGATCAAAACTCCAACTTCATAATACACCTCTTTTCGCGCTATACATTTCTAGAGTTAAAAGTATCAAAAACGGTACAATTGATTAGTTTGAGTCAACAAACCTCCTTCAGTGTTCGTAAGCGCACCTGTATGAGCGTCGATGCGCTGGACGGCGCGACGCTGTGCAGCAGCGTGTACCGCACCTGGTCAATCCTTTTATTACATAAAATTTTAACTTCATCGTCGCATACCTTTATTCTGGCTTGAATTTCCTAGCCAACAAAATCTTCAGAATCAACACAATTCATTACGGTTTTGAGTTCACCAACCTCCTTTAAAGCATACCTGTATGAGTGTTGACGCGCTGGACGGCGCGACGCTGTGCAGCAGCGTGTTGCGCGCGACAAAGCGCGCGCTCTGCACCACGCGCGTCGTCATCCCGCGCAAGTGGAACTTCTGGATGTAGGACCACGTGTCGATGGTGCCGCCGGCGTCCACCTTGTCGCGCGCAACTTCAACACTTTCGTGGAGTGCGCGGAGCGCGCTGTGGCGGGGAGAGTCGCATGCGGGCGGTGTGTCTTTCAAGCGTGGTCGCGGAGGTCACAAGCATGTGTGGGTGCCGTCGCATGTGGCATTCAAGCATGCACAACGCGGCCTTGTTCATGTCAGCATCTATAATTACAAATGTAAGTCGTGTGATTTATTCAGATGCTTCCAGTGCAGAAGAGCAGCCATCGCTCGATGTGCCTAAAGACAGCCGCTGCTTCCCTAGCATGCGGCTGCTGGCATCAACATCTGCGTAGACAGTGGCACTGCTGGAAGATCATGCTTCAAAGCATACCCTCAAAAGTACATGTACAGATGACAGTAGGATGCTTGCAACGGCTGTTGTCGAGCGCTGCTGCAACCCTTTTGTGAACTGACTGCAGCGGGCTGTTCACTAGTGTTAATGCGGCATCATGTATATTCACATCAAGAAAAGTAGAAGGCCGTTGCATGCCCTGGAGCGCAGCTGCCATGCAACTTGTGGCACGCAGCGCAGTGTCTGTTCCAGCTGTGAGGGCTGTCAAACTACTCATGTCCTAGCCCTGGCCAACATTTCGATCACATGCGCTGCGGTGCGGCATTCTGTGCATCAGGCTTGAAGTCATACTCCCGACTACGGTCCTGAGTACAGCCTGGTACCCACCGTCCAGGCAGCTTGCCATGTAGCATGAGCGTGGTGTACTGAGAGTGCAGCGCGGCTAAGAAGCGCAAGCGTGCCGCTTTGAGCTCCTCTGGGTGCTCGATCACGCAGGACCCATGATGGCTCTGCACCGCAACAGAAGCAGCAGCCGCAGAAGCAACAGAAGCAGCAGCAGCAGCAGCGGCGGCGGCGGCGGTGGCAGCGGCAGCACGACACATTTGAGTACATCTTTTTTGACATGTGCATGCAGGGGTATTGAACGTATCAAACGCAACAAAATTCTTAGCAGTGCTCAGCAGGATAGTGCTTAAGGTACCAGTCATTGGTGCAGCAGCAGCAGCAGTGCCGTGCGCACCGCTGCCGTTGTCATTACCCACGCGCTGCCCAACGTTTGCCGCGCACACACACACATGCCCGCAGCAGCGCTCTAGTAATGCCGCCAACCCTAACCCTACAAGGTTGCACACATGAAGCAGCGCTCCAGCGACACATCTAACCTAACCCTACTTGGCTGCACACATCACAACAGCAGTGCTCAAGCCATGCCCGAACCCTAACGTTTCACTTTGCACACATGACCATAGCAGCACTCCAACGTCTGTATCCCTGGCCCTGCTTGATTTCACACACAACTACAGCAGCGTTACAGCTACGCCTCTAACCCTAGCCTACTTAGCTGCACACGTTACCGCAGCAGCGCTTCAGCAAAGCCTCTGACCTTAACCCTGCTTGGTCATGCACCATGCTGTCGGGAACGCCAATCAGACCCAACAGTCACAGAAGTGGTCAGCCAATTCCTGGCTCTGGCTCTACCCCTACTTGGCTCTGTTGGACGCCACACATCAGTGAGGCATAGCTACAGCGGTGCTGCATTTCACCTAACCCCACCTAGCCATGCAAATCGCCTGAGCCAAGCTGAGCGTCGAAACGCCAACGAGCACAGTTCTGCAGCAGAGCTCCGGCTCTAACCCTAAAACTCTGACTAGCCACGCGACTGACCGTCGGAAACACCGATGAGCACAGCTACCAGCCACACCCGGGCTGACGTGAACCCTGGTTCCACGTTTACTACTTCGAAGTACGTCCAAATGTTAGCCCTGCTTACTTGTGCGACTCACCGTGGGAACGCCAAAGACAAACGGCCGCGGCCGCACCCTGACATCCGCCTCAGGCGCCACTTCCTCCTCCTCCGCCGCCGCTGCTGCCGCCTCAGCAGCAGTGCTCAGCGCTGCAGCCTCCGCCAGCGCCTCCTGCAGCGTCGCGCCGTAGCAGCAGTTGTGCTGCGCAGCTGCGTAGCGCCGCGTGTAGCGCGCCCAGCGGCTGCGCAGCAGGCGCGGCAGGTGCGCGTAGCGCAGGCGCGTGCTGGCGGCGCCGAGCGGCAGCGCCGCGCGCGCGCTGTGTAGGAGACTGCGGTGGTAGCGAGATATGCGGCGCAGTGCGCTCAATACTCACTATGTATATGTGTGTCAGGGTGATAACAAATCGTAGCAAGGGCTGGATGCACACAGCAGGTGGGTGCTGGCGGCGCCGAGCGGCAGCGCCGCGCGGGCGATGTGGAGGAGGCTGCCGAGAGGGGGTAGCGGCAGCGAGGGATGCGGCGGCTTGATGAGTGGCGGCATGCCGTAGCAGGAAGGCACTGTAGTGGCATGGGTAGAGGCTCGATGTGGTCAACTGCACAGCAGGTACGCGTAGCGCAGGCGCGTGCTGGCGGCGCCGAGCGGCAGCGCCGCGTGCACGCTGCGGAGGAGACTGCGGTGGCAGCGAGATATGCGGCGGTGCGCTCAATGCGGCGGTGCGCTCCATGCCCACTTTATGTATGTATGCCGGAGTGATAAGAAACTGCAGTGAGGGTCTGTGCGCAGCAGGTAGGTGCTGGCGGCGCCGCAGAGCTGGGCGCGCTATGGGGACTACCGCAAGGGGGCAGGTGGCAGTGAGGAATGCGGCGGTCTGATGAATGGCGGTACGCCGCAGCAGAAGGCACTGCAGTAGCGTGGGTAGAGGCCCGATGTGGCCAAGTGCCGGCGCGCGCGCTCCGTGTGGGAGGCTGGGGTGACAGCGAAACATGTGGCGGTTTGTTAAACACCCACTACATGCATGGATGCCGGGGTGACAAGAAACCACAGGCAGGGCTCGATGTGCGCAGCAGATAGGTGCTGGCTGCGCCGCGGAGCAGGTTGCGGCAGATGCAGAGGTGGCAGCAGAGCAGCAGCATTGGCGGCAACAGCGAAGCTGAAGGTACGGGCTACTTCTTGGCCGCCTGTTGCTGTCCGCGACGGGTCCAAAGCACATTGCCAAGCAGAGGGCGCCTCTGAGCCTTTCTCGTTGACTGTTCTCTGATCGATTCACACCTTTTCAGTGGCAACTGATCCGACCCTTTCTTGCAGCGCATTTTTTTCTCAACAGCTGCACACCTCACACTGCTGTCCACACTGCTCTCCGTGAAATTCAGCATTCGGATATGCTGCCAAATTTCACAACCATACTTCAACTTCACGTCAGCGCTCATACCTGTGCACACCACGGCCGCAGCCCCCGCCCTCCCCCTCCCCCACCCCCCCAATCGCCCCCTCCAAATCCTTCACCTCACAGGGCGCAAGCGTCACACGCCCCGACATCACCCTCCCCCAATACGCATACGCATTCGGCGCGGGGACAAATCTCCAGACCAAGGACCAGTCCGCGTTCTTGAGGAACGGCTCCGACTCGCGCAGGTGCCTGGCGGCGCTCTCTGCGCGCGTCTCGAGGACGTTGCACGTGGCTGCGAAGGCGCGCTCTTGCGTGGCGGTGACCCGATCCATGCGCAGCAGAGCAATGAGCGGGCGCGCGCTGCAGCCCTGCACCACGAGGGTGAGCACTGACGTGCCGGCGACGAAGAGGACGATGATGTCGCGGTGGTGCGCGGGGATCTGCACGCGTACAAGCAGGGTTAGGGTTAGGGAGTGGCTTGAAGTAGGGTTTGAGATCGGGGTTTGTGCAGCCCTGCACCACCAGGGTGAGCACTGACGTGCCGGCGACGAAGAGGACGATGATGTCGCGGTGGTGCGCGGGGATCTGCGCGCGCGGACGAGGCGCGTGTGTACAAGTAGGGTTAGGGTATGAGGGAAGGGGGGGGGGGGTAGGGTTTGAGGCAGGGTTTGAGATAGGGTTTGAGAGCAGGGTTTGTGCAGCCCTGCACCACGAGGGTGAGCACTGATGTGCCGGCGACGAAGAGGACGATGATGTCACAGTGGTGCGCGGGGATCTGCACGCGCGCGGACGAGGCGCGTGCCTATAGTCAGGGCTAGGGCAGGATGGAAGGTAGTGTTTGAGGTAGGGTTGGAAGGTAGGGTTTGAGGTAGGGGTTAAAGTGGGTTTGCTACTAGAATTGGGGCTAGGGTTAGTGTGTGTGCTGCGGACAGGCAGGGAGGTAGGGTCTGAGACAGGGCCGGCGCGCATGTACAGTGAAGCTCAGCCGGGCGATCGAGGCGCCCAGTACGCACCGGCCACAATGAGCACCAGGGCTTGCCGACCTTCACTGAATATTTTTCAGTGATGAACTTGAGTCGTGCGCTTGCGTTCGACAGCACTGCATAGTACACACGCACCAGCTCTGTAGAGTTGGCAATGAGCGCCACAATGAACGACAGCGCGCGCCACGGAGGCAACTGTGTACGAGCACGACGCCTGCTTGGGCGTGGCCCTGGAGTCAAACTTCAGTCACAATTGTTTTACGGCAACGCGCACACCAGTGTCAGCGGTACTTCGCGAACGACAACAATATGCAGCGATCCGGTGGACTCGACGGTGAGCGCCGGCAAGCAACAGTGCTCCACAAAGCCCGCGTGCTCGCGTTAGGCGTAGACGTGCAGTCAACCTTCTCCCACGGCCACTGTACTGCAATGCACACCAACAACTTATGCGCTACCATCATAGATGAACGACGTGTGCATGCATACAACAGTGTCTAGGGTACTCTGAACAACACCGATTCCGTGGGGTCCACAATCAGTGCCAGGATGATCAAATTTCCTTACCGCAACGCGCACAACCTTGTCTACGGTACCTATTTTAAAACAACAACAAAACTGTGTCTATGGTACTTTGTAAACAACAACAGCACGCACCGATTCTGTGGAGTCGACGATGAGCGCCAGGATGAGCGACAGCGCGCCACGCAGCCCGCTGTGCACGAGCACGACGCCCTGTTCCGGCGTGAGGCCATTTTGAAATCCAATTACAATTGCGCCACTGCAACGCGCACAACAGTTTCGTGAACAACAATAGTACTACAGTGATACGCACCGATTCTGTGGAGTCGACGATCAGCGCCAGGATGAGCGACAGCGCGCCGCGCAGCCCGCTGTGCACGAGCACGACGCCCTGTTTGGGCGTGAGGCCGTACTCGCCACGGCTCAGCAGCGGCCACGACAAGGCTACCAGCGCGGCGCGTATGACGTAGAGCATGGCCACAAAGGCAAACATGTAGCCCCAGTCGGTGGGCGTGAGCGAGCGCTTCTTGAACGCGATCTGCGGCGGGGGGGGCGGCGGCGCGGTGTGTGGCAGCGCTCAGCACAGCGGGAGAGTTTCACTTTCAGTTTGCAAAGGCGGCGCGCTGGGTCACGGAGATGAAGGCAATGAACGCTGAGACGGTGCGCGTGAGCGACCGCTTCTGGAATGATTCTGCGGCGTATTGAGGCGTGTGGAAAGTGTGTGGCATCGCTCCGTGGCAGTGCTCAGCGCCGGCATAAGGAGTAGGTTCAGGGCGCCATCATCGGAATAAGGTGTGCGCTGGGTCACAGAGCTCGGTATGCGCAGAGTGGTGTAAGCGACCAATCTTCCAGCGCATAATCAAGCGCGATGTGCGGAGGCACGGCGGTGCGGCGTGTGGCAGTGCTCAGCCCAGCAGTACTCTGTGCAGTTTGCTAAGTCTACAGAGCAATCTGGTGCGTAGCGTTGTTGATCATAGAGATTGTGGTCATCATGGCTCAATAGCTGCACTTCAAGCGGTATGACTTTGGGAGTCCGCGCAACACATGCAGCGAAGGGCATCATCAATATTGGATTACTATGCAAACTGGCACGCGCCCTTAATTGGAATGTCACCAACCGCTTCTGTGTATGCAGCATCAACATTCAAAAGGGGTGATGGGAAGCGCTCCACATATCAGCCTGCAACGCACATGCTCGCTGATGTGCTACTGAAGCATACCTGACGCATGTGGAGATGTGCTACTAAAGCATTTTGATGCACTGAGGGGCATACACATCAATGGTGCAACAATACTTTGCGGGGGATATCAGAGCTGTTTGCCCCTGCGCTCACCCCATACAGGGCCTGAGGGAGTGGTATGGCCTTTGCAGCAGACTACTGTACTGATAATGCATCCAGTTTGTACTGTAATGAACAGTGCTCACCGTCCCAATGGCAATCAAGCCCGTCGCAAAGAAGATGACGATATTGGCTGTAGACAGCGCAGCAAAGGCAGCAAAGGCAGCAAAGGCAGCAGCAGGCATGGGACAGAAGCGGTTGGTAATGACAGGCGGGCATTTTTGAATTGCGTGCTGGGATCAACAGCAGCCTCACGCGAGGTAGATAAGTGGCAGGCAACCAATGTTGGCCACATTGCTGCAGCACTGCTGAGCAATGCTGTTGTTGCGGTGCGAGAGCAGCGGCATGTCAACCACGCATACTTGCCAAAGACCATCAAGCCATCTAGTTTGACGTGACGTCCAGTGCTTTTGATCAGGAGGGTCAGATATGCCTGCTTGCTTGCAGCAAGTGCGAGAACTGCTAAAGGCTGAGATCGCCAGTGATGACACAAGAGAATACCAAACCCAAAGACAACTTTCAGCATCGAGAGCTGCTGACAAACATGCATGTCTGCAACCTGCACTTCCTCCCGTGCCGAGGTTCATGGCTCCAAGTGATGGTGTCATGAAGGGCTGATAAGTTGCATTGCCGTCCTCTTTTCCAGTCCCTCCACACCATGGTACGGGCCTCAGCATTGGTGCTTGACTCTAAGCGAAGACCAGCAACAAGTAAGATTGCGTTCTGGCACACTTCACAAAGCGCTCACGTAAAGCATGCAATATCTCCTGTGTATAGTTCAAACAATATTCCCGCTTCATGGTGCCATTCACTATCTACTCCTTGAAGTACAACCTAGAGCTCACCTACGAAGTCTACAATGTCCCAGAAGTTGGAGAGGGGCGCCTGTGCGCGTGGGCTGACGCGTATGCGCCCATACGCATTCATCACCAGTCCAAGCACCACCACCGTCAGCACGCCGCTGAACTGCAGGGGGGTCGCCTGTTAACAGCGGGGGGGGGGGGGGGGGGGCGTCAGATGCGTGGCATGGAAGATCTCGAGTGACACAACTAGGCGAATGCTTGAGCGTGAGCGTGCATTTGATGTATAGTAGGTATATGCGCCAGCATATGCCAACTCAATATACTTCAAAGTACACTACATTGTACAATAATGTAGAGGTGTTTATACCAGCACGCCGCTGAACTGCAGGGGGGTTGCCTGTTGGCGGGGGGAACGAGCATGAGACGCGCGGCACAATCTCATGTGATACAGCTAGTTCAGGAGTTTTTGAGTGCATGCGTTGCGCAAGGTTCAAGCATGGATGAGCGTTGTAGAGAAGACCGGGCACTTGCAGGACGGCGATGTGGGTTGCACAGATGAGAATGTGTCAGAGAGGTAGGTGAATGAGCTCGAGCGTGCATGTTTACTGTTGTGTCCTGTCATGTGTTACACGACGCACATACAACTGCTACAGGGTCGACAGCATGGCTTAAGAGGCATGAGGATAGCTGACGAAGCATAGCGCAAGCTCTAACACCATTCTTGGCACAGGCGCTAAGCTGAAATGTGACGTTTCCCGATCGCACTTCAACTTCTGCTTGAAGTTTAATCTGTCGTTTCCTGTCGTGAACGAGCTCGCAAAACCTGTGTCGTAGAGAGAGATGTTACTGTCGTCTAGACGACGCCGTTGCGACAGGCTGGCGTAAGTTCCTGTTGTCTAGACGACGCCGTCGCGACGGACTGTCGTCTAAGGTGTGAAACTAAGGCTCAAGTACTGCCACCATATGCGGCTGTGTCGTGTGGCACAAGCTCAAGACACCCAAGGCCTAGGTGCGGCCAGAAGTGGCCTAATAGAGTCGTGCCACTACCGCTGCACCATGTGTCACCAAAACGCAACAGGCATGACTCCGTGGGGACGTGCACATCGACCGAGGTCTGCACAGATACCAAGGTACAGAGCTCTGGCGCTCTCATACACACTTCATTGATAGGAAGCTGTACTCGACTGCAGGAAATACAGTACAACTTGATAATACAGGAAAGAGACCTGAGCACAGAACCGTTGCACCGTTGTAGAATGATTGAGAGACTTTGACACATGCCTGCCTGAGCACAGAGCTGTCGCACCTAAATAAATAGAAGTCACAACAGTGCGCACCAGTAGCCACGCGCCGTATGTCACGACCAGCAAGATGCATATCTCTGCGAGGGTGTGCATATCTCAGTGAGAGTGTTGTTGCAAGTCACCACAGTGCTCACCAGTAGCCACGCGCCGTACGTCACGACGAGGAAGATGCATATCTCGGTGAGGGTGTCGTTGACAACGCGCCCCAGGGCCACGCATGCCAGCGCGCCCATGGCCATGCCCAGCACCACGCCTCCGCAGGCCAGTCTGAGAAAACAATTATTCTATTAAGTTAGTTTATCTGCACACCCAATGCAATGCCGCTGCTCTGAGTAAAACAGATATTAATGACTATCACTGATATACAAATGGAAATGAATCAGAAGATCGTAGAGCTCTAGGTGACAAGGTGTGGTGAGATACGTGTATGCCCAGCACCACGCCTCCGCAGGCCAGTCTGAGAAGCAAATGTTCAATAAGAGTCAGTACATCTGCAGAGCTAGCGCAATGCCTCTGCAGGCCTGTTTTTCATACCAAAAGGAACATATTTTACTGCTCATGTGAGCATACCAGCATGCCCACCACGCCTCCGCAGGCCAGTTTGTTAATTGCATGATGCACATAAGTTGGTATCTGCATGCACAGTGCAATGCCTCCGCTCGAGTAAACGGGTATCAATGACTGGTGTGCTGATGTGAATACCTGCAACACGTTCTACTGCTGATGTTTGAACACCTGGACACCCAGCGCAATGCCTCTTCAGCCCTGTCAGAGAGAACCACGTTTGCCTGCTGATGTGGTGTATCTGTAAACTCAGCAGCACTGCTCCGCATGCCACTTTTAGTACGAAACACTGTTGCCGACATCAGCAAGCTTCGGGCAGACATTGGCAAGTGGGGATGTGCGAGAAAACAATCAGGACACAACACAACGACATCAGCGTTACTTCAACAACGCAAGGGTGAAGGTTGAAGTACGTTACACTCAAAGTTGAGGTTATGTATGTACCGTAGTCCATGTGCCACCATCAAACCACTGCTGCGCTCCTTGCCTTGCAGCTCCTGCACAAGATCCGTCAGGGGTAAAAACGAGCGTTGTCAGCCTCGCTGTGCAGCAACGCTCAGCAGCATATGCAGGCCATGCAGTGTGCATCTGCAACCAAGTCACCGGTTACTTGTGGGGACGGTGTGCCAGACGATTCTGTGTTGGCCACGTACTTGGATACAAACAAGATTGAAACTGACAATGCTCATTGCATGCAAACTTGATGCTCACCATGTTTGCTCTACCAAGTGCCTCCCCCAACGAATAGCTTGAATGCGCCAATGATTTGTTGTGTATCAATGCCCACCAGCTCGAATGCATTGGGGCAGGAGTGCCACAACTCCTGACAGACATGGTTCTTCAGCTTAGTGCACTGGCACTTCACGCTGCAAAACGCAGACTGCTTGCACCTGCTGCAGGGGCACTCAAAATGGTATACATGCTGCCACTAGTTTCTTCTTCAAGCGACTCTCCATCATGCAGCATGCCTTGCTTCCCGTGGTGCCTGCTCGTACCTCGATAAGAAGTATCAATCAGCACGACACACACATAAACTTGCCACTCCAACACAAACATACACCAAGTGCAGGAACCCCAAGAGGACCGCGCACCTGCAGCATGACGGTGAAGATGACGTACGCGCTGCCGTCATTCATCAGTGACTCTCCCTCAATCAGCGTCCCCAGCTTCTCGCTCACGCCCAGCTCGCGCAGCACCGCGACGACTGCTATGGGGTCAGTGGCAGACACTATGGCGCCCAGCAGCAATGATGTTGTCCAGTCGAAGCCCAGAGGCAGCGCGTGCTGCAGGAACAGCGCTGACAGCATCGCGCCGCCCAGCGCCATGGGCAGCGCCAGCCAGAGAAACTGCCACAGCTCCGCCTGCGAATGATCAGTTGAGCATTGTGAGCGTTACCACAATATTTGTTGTGGCCTCAATGTGCAAGCGCGACCTGCACCAGCAGCAGGGTGAACATGTGTGACGGCAGTTGTACTTGCAGTGCTGCAGGAACAGCGCCGACAGCATCGCTCCGCCCAGCGCCATGGGCAGCGCCAGCCAGAGAAACTGCCATAGCTCCGCCTGCATATGACCAGGCAGTTATTACTTAGGTGGGTGGGTACTGATGGCGCTATCAGACCCCAACCCTCCATCTGTACTGTTATGTAACACCGCGGTGCCAAAAATATGATATATGCATCACCGCAATATGAGTTGTGATCTTAGTATGCAAGCCCAACGTGCACCAGCAATGTGTACAGGCGTGGCGCCAGACATACTTGCAGAGCACGTCAATAGGTGGTGTAGTGGCCGTGATGGACACTGGCATATGCCTTGCGCGCTGACGCGCATTAGGTACATATGTCAGATGAATGGGCATGCACATGGGCGGCAGCCGCGTTGTAAACATACATGCATGTGTCACGTGCAGACAATTGCTGCTGAGGCATTCCACCATACTTCCAGACTCGAGTGCGTGCTAAACAAGCATGACGCAACTGTCACATGCAGAGACTGCGGGAGACTTCCACAAAGAGCACACTGCTGGTTTGAGTAAAATGCATAGAAAGGGTGAGGCATCGGCACATGCCAGCTGCGCAAGTACTTTGGAGTTGAGGCAAGTAGACAATCTTCAGCACTGCATTGCGCACTTCATTTAGTTGCTGGCGCACTGATTGCGATACATACAACACACCTACTACTATACATGCATGCATACCTGCATGACGTGCACCGACGAGCTGAACGCGCTGGCGAATATCAGCAGCGGCAGCAGCACCGTGGCGAGCAGGTCTGGGTTGATGTTGATCCAGTCGCCCAGAGATTGATGGAACTCAGAATCAGAGCCATCGTCCAGGTGCCACAGTTCAGCCACCAACATGCCTGCAAAAAGGACCTGAGCACAAATTAAAGCACATGAACAGCATCAGTCTTCTGCCGGTGCGCACAGTGCAAGTCTTCCAGATGTAAGTTTTTCTGATGTGCTGTCAGAGGGCCAGCGTTTATATTTTGCATTGCTTTGTCACCTTAGACGTCATCGCAAGATGTTCTGCGAACACTCGGTGACCATCATTCTGCCAGAACAGATCTTGCTCGAAGATGTGCAGTACTGGACGGGGCTTCAAGCGGCTAGTGCCATCGACAACACACTGCTTGTTCACTCAAGTGAAGGACTTTGACATACTTCAGATTGCACTTGCTGCGCACATGGTGCCAGTCAACGCTTTCTCAATACAAACATAGAGATTGGAAAATGCTTGTGAACGCACGGCCATATAGTGAAGTCTGGAGAGGGCGGGCAACAGCCATTATTTTGGATACATACATACTGCGGTGTTAAACATACATGCATACATGCCTCTGATGTTGTGCAGCATGCAAACACATGGCATGTGCACCTGTATCGCGCCCAGTGACACGATTCTGTAAAATTTGTGGCTCTTACAGTTGTGTTGAAGGAGGAGTCGCCGTATGTAATGGTGAACGAGTACGTGTATGACGACTGTGTACGAGTACTCATCCTGTACGAGTACAACCTCAGAGATCATGTACGAGTACTCGTGCTGTACGAGTACTGCCTGAGAAATCATGTACGAGTACTCGTCGTGTACGAGTACCGCCCCAGAATTCATGTACGCGTACTCGTACTGTATGAGTACTTGCGTACGAGTGCTTCTTAGACAACTGGTCTCGTCCCAACTGTGGAAGTTTCATCTGCGCACTGCAACATTGGATATCATCACTGTGATGCCAAATGGCACTCTGTCGACAGGCATAGCCAGCACGAGACGGGCACATGGCACTGTTGTCTGACACAGAGAGATCAGCGCTATTTGAGTCTCTTCAAGTTGTGAAATGTGCGTTGTCAAACTGGAGAAAGGCTCTCGCAATGAACCCTGTAGCATGCAGCGCATAATCCGAGGCACTTTTCTGCACTTCTGTTCCAGCTTGGCCGGCCGCAACTGGCATCAGACTTGCAGGCTGCTGCCGTGCTGGTAGTATCTGCACTTAATATACCAACGAGGAATGTAATCGCTTAGCATTCGAAGGCAAACCTCGTGCGGGCATTCGAACACTAAGCGTACTGAAGTATGGTCAGACTTTTGAAGTTTTGCCGACTGAACACGTTCATGGTCAAAAGAGCGGTTGCAGTGATCTGGCACAATCGAGCTTGACATTTTGGTGACCATGCAATGATTAGTGGACCGAGCAATGGAAGAACACATGAACATCTAACAAACTCACCAAGACGCTGAAAGGCATCGATAGCCACGGCGCCAGTTGCTTGCAAATGAGCCCCAGCGTGATCATCAGACATAAGGGCCCCAGCCCATAGTCCACGGCAGTCTCGCCGTATATTTCTCCCTCTGTCTCCTCCAAGCCTCGTCGCCCAACATCTGCATGCTCCATGGCAGATCCGACCACCTCTGTGCCCTATTCAGGCAGTCCGATGATTGTTGTTGAGCCGTGTCATCCAGCTTCCGCAGAGCTCTCCCGATCTGCGCCTCTGCTCGCCCTTCCTATGTGCAAGCACAGCACGGCAGCTTAATGCTTTAAAGATCGGCAACTTCAAGCGCCGTGACTCGACTCTCCTGCAGAACCAAGGTTGAAGTAATCACGTGCTTACGATACCGTGCACACAGAGGAGCTGGTGTGCTTTCAGAGGGTTCGCCTGACCACCTTCGCCTACTGACGATCCACGCAGTCTACCTGACCTTGAGCCCAGCCTCTTGTTCAAATCCAATCCCAATCCACTGCGCTCGTGGAGATTCCACGAGTGATATCGGGGCAGGGCACCGTCCATGATGGCCTGGCAGACGCATGCGTCCAACAATGCTGAGATGGTGACCCAGCTGAGAGGTGAGAGCTGATGTGTGTGTGCCTGGATGGCTGCTTCACTTTTAATTGCCTTGCAGACGCACGCATGCAAGGACTACGGCTGCACTGCATAGGATTTGCCGGGGCAGATCCTGTGTTCTTCAAACATAAGTGGACCAAGGAAATTAACTGCATAAAAGAGCTCCTGCTGCGTAAGTCTGCTCCATAGTCTGCATGCCCATACTTTACCTCGCACATGTTTGGCGGATATTTCGGACATCCTTCGTCTTTCTTCAGCTTGAGGACACTGCAGTGCTGATGTGCAAATGTGTTTGCGCGTGTAAACTTCAACACATGAACTGCATAGCTATTGTCATGACGTCTACATCAGTGCGCGTCTTGAATGGACGGAGTAGCCGTTTTATGTCAGATGCCTAGGTTTCGTATGTGATGCAAGTGATGGTGAAAGTGCACAATTGGAGAGTCACAACTCAACAGCAAACTAACACAGCCCACCTGGTATACTCATCTGCCGTGCAGAGCTGGGGGTGATAAAATCCGACAAGGTGGCTTCAGCCTTCCGCGCTGTGGACAGGGGGGCCTTCCTTCCCCCAGCGCTCAGCGGCGAGGCCTACTTTGACCAGCCCCTCAGGCACATGAGCTTTCATCAGAGGTATGTGCTGCAGCGATTATGCCTAGCAGCACCGCATACCTTTCTCATGTGCGCTGTGCAACTTGAAATTCATTTGGCTTTGTTCCATGATGCAGCAAGCGACACAGCGTCCAATGGCATGTCCGATGCTGATGATGATTAATCAAAGTTCCGTTCACTGCAGCTCAGCAGCAAGCTGTGTTCAAGCCAGGCATTGCGGGCATGCGCGTGCAGCATACACGAATTCGGCAAGCATGCGGTCTCAGCGTTGCTTTGAACTTCAGCCGCAAGGCAGCATGCATGTTGATATATCAGTTTGACTCTTACTGCTGTCCTTGAAGCATCACTTGTGTCATGATCATGACTGCCATGGAGAGCACGCTGGCCCTGACTCTTGCGCTGGAAGAAACGGGTCACCAGCGCCAATTATGGTGTTTTATTTTTGTAAGTGCGTGAACAGCGAGTTCTGTCCTATGAGCCTCATGTTTAAATTAGTTCCACATCATCTGAGCTGCTGCCTCAACCTGTACTGCATACCTGCTGCCCTCTGCACTCAGTGCCGTGCACATTTACGCCATGTGCCTGGAGTCCCTGGAGCTGGACAAGGGCATGTCTTTCCTCAACATTGGCAGGTACATCACATACCTTCTTGTGTTGACGTGAGTCTGTGTCACTTTGCCATCAACAACCCTGGCTTCACACGTTGATCAGGATGTTTGCCGAGCACTGGCATATGCCACCATTCCGTCATCTTGCGCACTCATGGACGCGCGCACACTCAATCGAGTATGCACTTGGTATCTCGAGCCTGCAGCTCCACACAGCTGTCCATGCGCAATGCATAATGCCACGTACCTGCGCTGTTTGAGTTGAAAGTTGATCCGGAGCACATGAGTGACATCTGATTGTCAATTGCCCCTCCCCAGCTGCCTGAAACATACACATCCACCCTTCAACCGAGAACCCTCGTCTGTGTGCTCATGGTGTGGGGCTCAGACTGCAACTGAGCACTGCGGCCACCAGCAGAAGCATATATAGAAGTATCCTTCTTCGTGGTGTGACACATGCAGAACTAGTGGCGCAACCTCAATGAGTAATGCACAGGCACCAGAGGCAGCCAGCACAATATGCTATCCAGTTTGGTGAATATCAATACGGCAGCCGCCACCCTTTGTTACACTTGCAACTCAAGTAAGCATCACGCTTCCTTCGAAGCTGACCTGAAGTTGTCTTGGATCTGTGCTGCCATCTCACATGCACAGGGTCAGGTGCACAATGTTTCAGCGCACTTCATCATCACAGGCAACAAGAGTAGGGTGCGCATCTGAATGGTGGAGCAGTGTCATATTCCTATCATGTTACTCCTTTCTTCTCCCCATCGTTTGGGCCAGGGCAACCACTGCAGCTCCATCAGACTGCAACTCATGTCATCCGAGTCGCTGGTGGCTAATCTTCAGCCGCTGCAGTTCAGATTGCAACGTTTGCGCACTTCAGCATCACTTTGTACGCCATCTAACGGCCCCTTTCCGATTGTTCTGCAATGCCTCACTATTTGCAGCGGGACGGGATACCTCTCCACAATGGCGGCGTACCTGTGTGGCCAGGTGCGGACCTTGAAATGTAACATAATACAGGCACAGCACATGTCTAGCTGCAGGGAGAAAGAAGGGATGTTGTGCTGCCGTGTTCACCGTTTACCTGTCGGTGATGCATGTCTTCTTTAGGGGGGGAAGGGGGGGGGGGGTAAGAGCACCCTTCCACTGTGGCAGCTTAACTTTGCAAGCAGTTCTACCGCGGGAGTTCATGGTACCTTGTTGGTTATGATTACGTGTGCTGCTCGTCACGACCCTCCTTGTTGACCAGCAAACATGCCAGCCAGCAGAAGGGCTTTGAGTGGCCGGTGCAATTCTGTAACTTTCGACGCTTGCGCTTCTACGCACATGACTTAAAGGTGGTGCATTTGACTAGCGGTCTTGACCCTGGACAAGCGATGCTGCAGTTGCTAAAGCATGCAAAATCATTCACAGATATTGGCAGCAAATTTGCTGCCAGATGCCTTGTTCCCAATGTAAGTACATGTTGACACTGGCGTCAAGCTGAAACGCGCATTTGATGCAAGGCGAGCCCTAAAACTAAGTGATGCCCATGATGTGCACGTGGTACAATGTTGCACTGGCAATGTGCAGGCCATAATCAAGGCAGTGCTCAAAAACATGTGGTGGTGTAATAGTTACGTCTGTCACGTCAATGCAGGGGCCATTGTCCCGCATGCCAGTTACATGCACCTCTGATGCAGCAACCCCGAGATAGCATGCGCAGGCCTGCAAGACTACAGCAACGCACACCCAATTGCAATTGCTGTGTTAAAGCATGGTGTGGCCGTTAAATCATAATGATTCATCTACTTGATGTTGTGCAGATGCCTTGCAGCCTCGCAGGCATGGCGCCATTGATGTCAGATGCCGGGCACTTATTTTGCGGCATGGCTGGGAGACAGGCTGGACGCGTATTGGGCGCAGGAGATGGACAATATTCTCAACTTTTTCGCTCATGGCCAAGGCTGTCGGCACCCTGAAGGAGCATCAGCACACCTAGCTGACACTCAGCAGTACGATTTGTACATGTCTGCAAGTTGGCACAGGGGTGTGTGCGAAGTCTCTGTGCCGTAAAGTACGTTTTGTCTCACAAACTTCAATCATGCCTACTTCACGTGCAGTGGAGCGTCCACCACGGCCTGGAGCTGGACAACACGCTCGTTGACTTCTCCACCAAGAACCACAACAGCTGCCTCGACCGCTGGCCCGATACATCCCCCGCTGGCAAAGCCACCGCCGCCTCCGACTCTGACTCTCCTGATGCCAACTCAACTCAACTCAACTCGGATGTGGCGCCCTTTGACGGCTGCTCTGGGGCCCTGCGAGGGGGCGCGAAGCAGGGGGAAGAGGCTGGTGACGCTCCCTTTGCGCGCGTCAAGTTCTTCCACGGCAATGTGTACGAGCTGGACGTGAAGTCGTGCATGCGCTACGACAGGGTCTACATTGGGGCCGCGTGCCCGCCCGGCCGTGCCAAGGTTTGCGGACAACCACGTACATGTAGCTCATCTGCACTGCAATTGAATGGTGTCATGATTGATCTGATGTGCACGCTTGAGGGCCCTTCTGTATTGTGCAAATCTGCAGTATGTATGCAACTTTGTAGAGTACCCTGTCAATGTTAAACATTGCGCAGTACAAGGGAACAAACGACGTGTAAAGCTGCTACAACCGCGTGTAGAATTATAAGTCATCTGGGCTTTTTGCGGCTGACGCAATAATTGACAAGAAAAGCAAGTATGTTCAGTTCTGACAAACGCGCATTCTGAAGCAATATGCAACTCTGAGGTGTGCAGGAGCTGATGCGGCTGCTCTCCAAGGGCGGCGTCCTGGTAGCCCCCGTTGGCGACGAGTTCATCAAGGTGACGCGTACGAGCACTGCTGACTCGCCCGACTCCTTCCGCGAGGAGCGGATGTCCGGCGTTCGCTTCGCCCCCCTCATGCGGTACCCGGCGGCGCGCTGTGCACTGCCGCGTGTCGGGTGGACGCGCGAGGCGCACCACACATACTCGCCTGAGTTCAAGGAGAGGTACGGCAGCACCTAACTTGAAGTAAAATTCACGTAGCAGCAGGAGATACGTCTCATGTACATAGCTATGCTCACTGCGGGCTAGAAGTTTTCTCGGCCATACGCATCTGCGCAGTTTTGCAAGCCCTGCGATGTACTGGGTGTCAGCTCGATGCGTTTTGTGGCTCCATCCTGCAGATCAATAACCGAGGGGTGTGGGAAGCGGCATGCTGATGTGGGCACATGGCCTCGCATTTCTGGTGCGCTTAGGGTTCACGCTTGTGAGCCATTGCCTTCAGAATTTTGTGTGCAATATCCAAGCAGTTGCTTGTAGTCATGCCCGCCCGTGTTAGCGCTCTCTTAGCATCGATACCTCCGCCGATGTGTGCCTGACTATTGGATCATCTGTACGCGACTTCTTCAGAAGCATCTCAAACGAGCTGCCAATGCTGTGTTTCAGGACCTGACACGCAGCACGGCAGTTGCAGACAATGAGCATCAGCTCCCACGTGTGAGCTCAATCTTTACCTTGAGCCAGACACAATGCAGCGGCCACATCACCCATTCTTGGCTTATCGCAATTTCAGTGAATGTGCTATGCTAGCGCGAACGCTCTGCTAGCTACCGACCGAATGACAAATGACTGGTAACAAGCACAATTATTGGTTTTCCCTTCCCTCTGCACTCATGCACATTGACCCCCCCGCTGCAACATTGCTAACATGTGCCTGACGATAGATGCGTCTTGCTCGTACTCGGATTGCAACGGATGCGGCAGCGCCAAGGCTTTGCTGCTGAGCTGCAGCAGCTCAGCGGCCACCGAGGGCAAGGGCGCGAGGCGCAAAGGCCTCCAGATGGCTGCGTCCAGCCCCACCCTATCGCTGCCCCCGGGCCTGCTGACTGAGATTCTCCACTTCACTGACAGGCAAGTGACATTGCCCATCTGCCTTCATGTAGCAAATCTGCAGCAGGCAATGTTTTACTTCCTCCGTTTCAATTTATTAGACAGTTGACATTGAAATGCAATTTCAAGGGCAAAGACGGCCGCGCACACCAAAAAAGTCCCTTCAGTAAAAGTGATCAGCATTCCAGAAATAGGGCAATACAGATGACAGTGAACTTACCATGAGCAGATATGAACAAGTCGCGCGCGCGCGCGTTTAGACCTCCAAAACGCTGTTGCACGCACAAATGTACGTTAGCGGACGCTATATATAACAGGAGTGTATGTCACTGTAGCTCTTTTTGACCTCATATTTGCATTTGAAAGCCAACTGTCTAATAAATTGAAACGGAGGAAGTATTTAATTTTGGCAGAGCTCTTTCAATTTACCTGTAGGACAGCATGTCTTGAACGAGTCTCAAGGCGGCCCTTCTTGCATATCCGACTGATATGTAAGTGGCAGGCTGCAGTGCAGCCTGGGCGTGGGCATCAATAAGTAATCTATGTGCTCATGAACAGCAGTTTGGTGTGTGGATGCAGCAGACCATGGCCTGAACTGTGAATTCACAGCAGGCGGTGTGTGTGTTTATCCCTCTGAGCAGGTCTTACAGTCACCTGATCATTGCATGAGGTATAATGCGCTTTTTGGATGCAGACAATGGGAGACTGTGTCATGCGCCCATCCCTCTGAGCGGGTTTCGCAGCCGCGTGTGCATGTGCATGAGGTGCCAATTTTGATTTGCACGCCACAGAAGAGCGAGCATGGTGTGGCCTGTATGCGTGCTAAATGCTTAGGGGGCATGGGCTCCGGCGATGAGTCAGATGTGACAGAGTAACGGCTCAACCAATTGGCCAATCTATCATCACCTGTTTTGTCACAAAATGCTATCTATCAGCCGGTTTTGCAGTCAAACACCAGCGTTAGCCAATAAAGCAGCACCTGTTTCGTCACAAATGACCATCAGCCGGTTTTGCAGGCAAACACCTGCGTTAGACCTACATATTCGGAGGTGTACATACATGTATGGGTTGCAAGTCTGCCCGGTTGCTAGTATAACATTTTTTTGTGCACTTCTTTTTGCTGTCTGGTGTCTCAATACACCAAAACGATCAAATCTAATGATCCTGTGGAGCTGCTGCCGCTGGATGCCGCTCACGGAAGTCCTGTAAATGCCGCCAGAACCAATTGAGACTGTTTGACGCCGCCCAATCTACCTATAGTATACACATTGCATGGCCAATAATGTCTGCTGTGCATGCCCCTCCTGTGAACCACAGGGAGTGGTTTGTGCCGCCCCCCCCGGCTGAGCAGCTACAGGCCGCCGCGGCCAAGACCCCCCCGCCTGAGAGCCCTGTGACCCCTCCGCAGCAACCATGGGGCGGCGCGGCTGAGGGGGGTCTTGTCCTGTCCCCACTGGAGATGGGCATTCACCTGTTCAGGGTAATGTACTTCCCTATCGCAATCAGATCGCATTGCAGTGACGCCAAACTCGTTGTTGTGAAATTATTAAGCAGGTGTCACACTGTTAGTGTTCAAGACATTGCGGCCCACAAAGTCAGTGTAGCTGTGGTACTCAAGTGCTTGTATCTGAAGTCCGCATCACTGATTCAAAGGAGTCTCTCAGCTTGTGTGTTTTGTGCACATTGTAGTGCTCACCAAGAGATGCCCCTGACCTTCCTATCTGCAAATTCAAATCGTGGATACTAAGTTATTTCTTGCCAACAATCTTTATGTGACCATAAGTGCTGAGGGCTTTGCGTAGGGGATAGGATTTGCACAGAATAACGTTAGAGTGTGGTGAGAGCATTCTTAGTTATTGGTCATTGCCGTTGCCGCTTTGACTAGGTGATGGTAGCATATGCTGGACACAGTGCTCACTGATTGTCACATTGTGAGTGGAGGTGCACGAAAAGTGAGTGTTACAGTACAGGATGGGTGTGGCTGTGTGTCAGTGAGCTGATGCACCTGTTACAACTTATCCGCTGTCATCGCCGGTAATGTGTCGACAAGTCACTGCACATCAAAACATATGCAAACTAGTTCTTGCACGTGTGGACACTGTACATATCCGGCGGTTGCTTGAATGCAGCAGTAGTAGGTCAGTTGATGATGCATTCATCGCATGCCCTCCAGACTCTACGGACTTGTTGCATCGCTCGCGCACTCAAACTATTGGTGTTTTTTGCAGGCGTGATGAAATAGAAATATTTGGATCAACAAAAATGCATGCCTTAGAAACATGACCACTGACCTGCTCTGCACTTCTTTGTCACCATCTGCCATTGCATGTACTTCATGTACTTCTGAATGCTTGATGTTATCTGCCATGCTCAACAACATCGCTGCCCTTTGGCCAAAATCCGTCTTTGACGAGCGCTGCTGCGCCTGGCAATTGATGCCAGCAGGGCCCGGGCCTTGGCCTCGCAGCTCGCGCACTGGCCCCCTAAGCGGGCGCTGACATGGCTCCCGCGCAGCGCGGCACAAACAATGGGACGATACATAACGCCGCCGCGGTGCCTCCTCGGGACACCCAGAAGCTGACACTGAAGCGTTGCGGCGGCATGTATACCACCAGAAGGAGGCGCAACGCGATTGCGTCGTCTAGCGACTTTTGTGTGTACTCTAGGCGGAAGTGCCGCAGCTTCGCCATGAGGCTCAGAATTCTGGCAAGCTAGTGCTTGTACATAACGCCAGACGACGCTCGAGAAGCGGGCATCGAAAGCAGCTGTGTGCTTGTGAGCCTTACGGGCAGCAGCCTATCTGTAGGTACAACGTGTGTGATGAATATGGGGTTGGGAGGGTATGCAACGGCTGGCGGAGTCAAACCCCTTTGACTATCTGTACAAAAGCGGGTGGGCTTAGCAAGATGCAGCAGCAGCTATGGCAGCAGCAAGCGCAGAGTAGTGCAAGCAGCACCGAACGCATGCGGCAGCCTTACTTACTCAGGCTGCTGTGTAGCTCCGTCAGGGATCTCTCCTGTGCGCAGCGCGTACTCTATGTCAAATTGAATGCATCGTCAATGTCAAGCCTCTACTTGGAGGAACAGAAAATGTACTCATGACCATGAATATTTGAAATGCCCGGAGAGATGCATCTAAATGCGCCGTGGTCCTGTTGTGCTCTGTTCGCATGTGGTACATGTAAGTAATGGCCACAACACAGTTGGTCATGAGCGTCACGTTGCCACCATCGCCGCCTTGCACTCACAATGCCTTGCTGCAATCATGGTGCCGTCAGTCTCAACAAGTACTCAATATGCGACACTCCTTGACGCCAATCATACTGCAGAGTGTCCATGGTGCCATGCCATGATGGTGTCACCTCATCTTGTTTGTTGCAACAGCGGGTCGTGCTTTTGTTTGAGCTGACTTGGAGTCAGTGTAATCTTACTAGTTGTAAGAATCCTTCCATGTTAAACTGCTTCCGAGTATCACACATGTCAGCGAGTAAGCGCTGCCCTGAGCATCTACATCTGACCAGTTGCTCAGCTCAGCACATCCCGGTGGGCCTCATAAAGGGGAATGGCCAGCTTTTGCGGGGTGCATACAATAGCACTTCGAAGTATGCGTATGTGCGCATTGTTGCAATCGTTCTCCCATCAATGCAGGGGGTAGCGGCCGCTCGCGTGGCGGCCCCGAACATGACTTGTGATCGGCGGTGGCGTAGCACATAGACACCAACACGTTACAAAATGATAATGAGCAACACATTTGTCATTTGGTGCAACTGCATCTGGTCCCTCATGATGGTTCTCCATGCGGTATTGCTGGCATTGTGATGCACGTTGCTGATTGCTTCAGTGGACCATGGTAGCCTGCCAGAGCAGGGCCATTGCAAAGGAGCCTGTGTATACTGAAATACACTTTGTGAGCGTATGTACATAGCAACCTGAGAGATCTCGAGGTAGCTATATCCGCGACGAGTCATTGAATTGCCCAAGCAAAGCCCATCCTAAGTTCAGTTATACGACGAGCAGAGCATCGGAGACGTCATAGCACCTCAAGCTCAACACACTCGCCCTTTCAGGGCGAAACTTGCCGCACCAGGCGGCGAATAGATGCAGACCGCGTGATTACCTGCTGCTATGTTGCTCGCCGGACTCCTGCTACTACTCTCTCACGTCAGTGCGGCGATGGCTGCAGCGACACAGGCCGCCTGCTCAGGTGCCTTCACCAGGCTGAGGCCTTACGTAATGGATGGAAAGGGACTCGTGCCACCAAACGTGGGCGATCTGGGGGCGAGCGGGAGCTCCTATGGTTCAGTCAACGCCACCAGAATACTCGCTGCTGGCGATGGTGTGCTTCCGAGGCAACAGCAGGTACAGTACACACACTTTCTCTTCTGAATTAAGGCGAGTCACAGTCTCGGTCTCACGAAGTTGCTGCCAGCGGCAGTGTGATGTGTGTGTGTTAGCCGGTTATTAGTGGCTGTATTCTCGCAAATTTCTGACCTCAAATAGGCGGACGGCTCAGCCCAGCAGGCAGAACGCCTGCGACCCGAACAAAACTTCAACAATTCTCTAATTTTTAAAAGACAACCAGAAAGAGGCAAGCGTCTGATCCGATCATCATCCATTACATTGTCAGACTCAGTGCCTGTTTGTTGCAGCTAGCATGCTCGTGAGTGCACACACATTTGAGACGGACAGCACAGGCAGCACAGTTGAGATACCTGCAGTGTGTGTGCGCTTTTCTGCCTCATCAAAACATGTACTAGTATGCTATTGCTACCCACTTGCAAGCACGATTGAGCGTTTTGAGTGGCAACTTGCTCATCTGGTGACACTGGTGCTGCCACCGGCATGCCTTCCCCTTGGACGGTCTTCCTCTCACTGCGCATATGCATAAATGCCATGTACCTTCTAACTTGTGCTCATGTACGTGCGCTCCACCAGCACTTCATGGCACGCACATCATCGAATGTGTGCGTCATGTGTTGCAGTGCGTCAGCCAGCCTGACAGCGTCGGCTAGTGTTATGACAGTGTAAATGTAACAAGAATAGCAGATTGAGTTCTGAGGGGAGCACCAGGTCCTGATGCACTCACGAACTTCTTGAAGCTATACTTCGGAAGTAGTTTGGTTCCATACATGCACCTGCTACTGTAACGCAGCCGCATTGTTTAAGTGGTAATGGAGATGTGGTTTACAATGTCATAGGTGCATGCCATGAGCATGCTGATGCAAATGGCATTTTACTGTGGCCAATTGTGGAAGTGTTTCATACTGCATGTGGTCTTTGGCATTGGCACGTTACAGTTGAAACGCTACCGTGCCAAAGCTGAACTAACTTGTGCTCATCATGGTCGCCTGTCCGCCACTATTGTGCAGTCAATGTGGATATTGGATCCAGGCGACCAACCTCAGTCTCATTTAAGCGACAGAGGCATCAATCAGGTAAATGGAAATATGTAATCAGGTAAATGGAAGTATGTACATGACGTATGCAGCATGACCTTCAGCACTTTTCAAGTAAACTCAGCCTTAGCTGAGGCTTCTGCCTTACAAAATGGCTTTTAGACCAGTCTGCCAAGGCAGGTGCTACACTTGTGCATATGCCAAGCGCGCTCTAACCAAAAAGCTACTTAACGCATGGCAGCCTGGCTGCCTGAGTACAGCTCTTCACGTTAGATGCTGTGATGATGACATGAGCCAGTGCAGCAACACATGATCTAACGTTATGCAACTGTATCGACTTGCTCTTGAGAGCAAACTACAACTGCTCGTCATCGCTCATCGCTGCAGGTCACCACCGTGACTGCCTTCAGCTTTCTTCATGATCGCGATTCGTCTGGACATACCTGTACCGATTGATCTAGGCATGCAGGGCTTCATGATACTTGTGAATACGTGCACAGCCAGACACTGAATGCAGCCGCTGAATCTAAACCCCTGGCAACACGGCCAGATTGAGCTCTTAAAGGGCACCACGGTCGCATAGCTGTGCTGTTGCGACAAGGTGTTGTCCATACAAGTACCTTGCTTCTTGTGCAGATGCTGTGCTGATATCACCTGTTTGCAACAGGGCGTTACAACATTATGACCGATTTTGTAGCTGTATCCGTACGTCAAAGCATTTGGCTTCTGGCCAGGTCAATTGGACATCGTCTTCATTGAAAAAACCAAAACACATCAGTCAGTGTGAAATCAACTGCTGCGGAGTAGTTGGGTGGTAACACTAACCCTTACCCTATGTGCATTCCCCCTGTCTCTATTATATGATCTCAACCAGTTGACTGTAAGCACTTAGTCGTATGATGCAAACATCATCAGGCGGGTTGCATCAACGCGTCCCAGTGGATTTAGCTGATATCTCGGTCTTCTCAGCTGGTGCCGCAACTGTCGCCGATCCCTCACTGCTTGTGCAGGCCATGGTGTACTGGGGGCTCCTGCTGTACCATGATGTGGTGGACACTGAACCGCTGGCGGACTTGTGCACGGGGGTGAGCATGTACGACAAGTACACAAGCATACCCCACTGTGTAGCGCAGCAACTCTGCACGAGCTTATTTGCAAGGCAGTGCGGGTAGCTGCCCTAATTGCTTACAAGATGCATGTGCAGATTTGAGAGCACAAGCCTCACACGGTGCCTGCAAGTCTGTCTTGCTGGTGTGTGAGTGCTTGCACCGCTCAATCAGGATCTGATGTTTGCGAGAGGCTAAGGCCGCAGGCAATGCGCCAAGAAGGCTTTACAGCTAGCTGCATTGCAATCAACGTTGCCCAATGCGATTTGAACCGCAAGTCTTGTGTGTAGGCGTCGTCATGTAGGTGTACTTGGAATCAGATGTCCCCCGCCGAGTAATAATACTTCAAGTGATTGTGACAGTGTCACTTATTAGGCTTACTACGCCATTGTTTCATCACCTGACCAGCTGGGGTGCTTGCATGATACAGGCAGTTGCATCTGGGACTCGCAATTTGGATTTGCAGTTTGGTTTGCTGCGATAGACCCAACGCAAGTACATAATACAGGAGCTGAAACTGCGGTACTCGCTGCTTATGATAATTGCTTGCATGAGGAGTGTGTATGCTTGCAGCCCGAGCAGGGGGTCCACGCAGCAGCATCAAATGGTGACTGCATAGGATGAACACAGGACTGCAAAAGTTGCAGTGCAAGCAAGCACTCAAAGCAGTTGTGATGATGCACCTCATGTGAAGCCAGTGCTCATTCAGGATTGCCAACGCGACGGTGAATACTGATGTCCTCCTCGCTTTATCATTTCATGCTGGCCGTGACAGGCATGCAGCGAGGAACAGCTGGCTGCAGCTGTGCAAAGTGTGAATAACAGTGCTACTTCCTTTCATGACCTGGACAGGTAACCATGAACATTATCCTGTGCCACCCTGTCACGTCGACTGCCAAGCACCCGCGGGCAATGATTGTCCCCGAACGCGTTGCCGCGGTTTCCACTCACCAACAGCGGATTGCACGCCTTTTAGAGTCTCTTGCCCTTACCCCCTGGCCCACTATGCCCAGTTCTTTTTGAAACTTTCCTCAAATACCCTTGTATGTCCTAATTGCTGCGCTTGTGGCACCCCTCGCCACCAATTTTTGGGTGACCTTGCCTGCATCTAGCCTTGACCCTGGCCCTTGCAGCGGCAGGCAGGACGACATCAGCCTTTCATTTGTGCACGCGCGTCGGCCGTGCCATATGCCTATCGTGCACCCGCCCGTTGCGGTTTACGGCATGCTGCTTTGCGGCAGTACATGATGGCAGATCATAAGCTCTCAGCTGCCACGCACGTCAGCCAGCGCTCTTGCCCAGACAGTGACTCAGATCTGGCGCTACTTTTGACGGTTGCAACAGCATCAACAGGCAAGCCACAAAACAACAGATTCCCAAGCGCATCATCAGCATGCCGTACCATGTACCTGTCGGATGCCGGCCTTCTTGATTACAGCGCTGCAGCCGCCCAGCAGCTGCTGCTGGCAGTTCAGCAAACACATGGTTGACGGGCACCCTGACAGCAGCCCTTGCCCTACACGCTGACACCTGCCACAGCATCTACGGCCGCGATGCGAACGACACGTCGCTGCGCACGGGCGTCGGCGGCGCCATGCGCCTGTCGGACGCCGGCCTCCCCGTGTGGAACGTCACCACCCGGCAGTTTCTGGTGGCAGATCAGCGCAACGCTCAGCTGCCGGGGACCTTCACGCTCACGGCGCTGCTGCTGCGCGAGCACAACCGGCGCGCCGCCAACCTCACCGCGGCGCCGCCGCCGTGGCTGAACAGCACGCACACGCAGTACGTGGATCACCTGTGGGAGCAGGGGTGCGACGACAGCGCGTGCCGTGGCGCAACGGAGAAGGACTACCAGTGCAAGCACTGCGACGTCGTCTATGACCCCGAGGGGCCGTGTGGCCTGGGGCAAGCGGTGAGCAAATCTGTGAACAAGCTTTTCTGTAAGTTGGCCCTTGAACGCAGTGACTTATGGCGGGCTCATTGTAGGGTACTAGTAGGTGCGGCCCAACGGCTGCATCAGCGGGCGCGGACCATGTGATTGCCCCCAGCTTCATGTTTTCAACGGTAGACCGTGGCTGCTGGTTGAACTTTCTTGCAGTGTGTGTGCTCAGACCCAACAGCGCTTTGCCGAGCTATGTGTGGAGGGGCACTGAAGAAGTTGTACTTCAACTGCTGATGCACTTGGGGTTCATGGTAAAAGAGCCGCAATAGTGCCTGCTTTACGAGGCTCTTCACAGCGTGTAACACTTTCACAGGAGGACTGATGCAGTTTACTGAGTCATCTGCAGTTTGCTGAACTTTATTTAGGTCCCAATGACCACCATATTTTGTGTGCATACGTTTGCGCCTGACCACTGTCTTCATACTTTGTCAGTTCACGTGCTACGTGCTACATGATATGCTTTGGTCATTTGTCACGAAGCCATCGCCGATGCCTGCATTAGTGGCCATGCTGCCACTGCCCTCCTCTTTGTACACTCAGATGACTAGATGGCACGCATGCCTGAATCAATTACTACAACGCGCCACAGTGCCTACTGGATACTCCTGGCGGGATGACCACAATCATCACATGTGTACACCTCACTCCCACATACAAACTGCGTTTTCCAGCGTTCCTCACTACTCTGCTGTGTAAATGCGCGTCGCTGCCCTGCCGTCGCTGCGTGCAGTGGAGCGCCGACGATAAGTTGTACCAGATGGCGCGCGCGTGGACCATCTCCGCGGCTCAGCACATCACCCTCAACCAATACATACCTACCCTGCTGGGCCTGCCCTCCTCCGCGCCAGCGCTCAGCGGCTTCGACGCCGCCCTCGACCCCCCCGAAGACCCCACCATCGACCTCCTGGCAGCGGTCGCAATGGGCTGGCCTCACACAGCGCTGAGCCCTGTGGACAGGGTGCTGAGCGCTGCTTGGGGCTCCATGCCCTCCGTAGATCTGCTCCAGGTGGGCTCCGTGTGCGGTGGCGCAGCGCTGAGGCAGCTGAGCAGTGACATTGGCGGCGGCATCGACCCCCTGCTGCGCGGCATGATGCTGGCGGATGCGGGGGCGGTGGACCTGCGGCTGCCTCCGGGGCTGAGCACTGGGGACTGTGGCATCGCTCCGCTGACGGCGGACGTGCAGGTGAGTGAGCTGCTGTTCCGGGCTTCTCAGCCAGTTTGTAGGCCTGAGTGTTGACTCACCTCGCGCAGTGCTCGTATTTGCGCTGTGCCAAGGGTGCCTCTGGGCCTGAGCTACGCACTGTGCGCCGCTGTGTGTCAAATGCGCTTGCAGAAAGAGGTGAGGGCCTTGTGTGCTGTATGCAGGGTTGGTGCTCGGAGTGAAGGGACGCGTGCGCTGACGTTGAGCACTGCGTCCTCAGCTGACAGTGTCTGGCGGTGACAGCACATGTGCTGGTGGACGAGTACATGTTTGCGCCAACTGTGCCGCTCGCCTGCAGCAGCATGCGATAGAGACGCGTTTTGCGCTGTCCGGCTTCCAGAAGCAGGTCCTCTTCAGCAGGAATGAGGAAAAAAGAGCGCACATGGCAAGGCGGAAGGCCGCGCAGGGGGATCGACTTGTGCGCATATGTGCGGAGCAGGCAATGGCGCCCCCCCCCAAGTCTCCAGAGAGGTTGTGGCGGCGTATATTGACCAGTACGACGCAGATGCTTGTGCAGTACTGCTGTGGGGCTGGTGAGTGGCTTTTTGCCGCCAGGAGACACCGCCACAGACTCCCTCCCCATCCGGAGCTTTGGGGGGCGGGAGGCGCCATTGCTTCCTCCGCAGTTGCGTGCAAGTCGCTCCGCCTGCGAAGCCTTCCGCCTGGCTATATGCGCGGTCTCCTCGTCACTCGTGCTGAACAGCACTTGCTCCCGGATGCCCGACAGCGCCAAAAGCGTCTCTATCGCGTGTTGCTGCAGGCGAGTGGCAAGGTCGGTGCAGTACTCATTCACCAGCACATGAGCTGTCATCATCTGACATGTCAGGCCACAGTGCTCAACATCAGCGCACGCGGCCCCACTCGTCCACCAGCACGGGGTGTTGGGAGGCGCTCCGTCCTTGCTTGAGCGCACAGAGATGCTGATTCTAGCATAAGTGCCAGCGTGGTATAGCTGCACGAATGCCTCCTTGTTGCCCTTGTTGGCGCTGCAAAAGAGTGCCACGGCATTCGCATCGGTGGCTTCGGACCTTAGAAGCTCTATCGCCACCATTGGCAGCTTGGTCAATGCAGCTGCGTGTGGTGAAGGCGCAACAGCAAAGAACAAAGTAACTAAAAAATGAAGAGTAAAAAGTAGCTGGCGTGCATGCGCTAGAGCCTGTGTCGCAGAGAGGGGTTTCATAATTGCGCAATTTGACAACCAGTACTTCAGCGCTCATGCTGCGTGACGCATGCGCGCTCAATGAGGGTTAGCCCTAGGGTCAAGCTCATCACCACTCGCATGCGCGCGCGCTGAACGAGGATCAGGATTGAGATGAGACGATGTGCAGAGTGTGCGACCAGAGAGCGTGTGACTGATGATGTTTGCAAATCTTGATTCAGCATTTGCAACCGCAATGCACGCATGCGCGCACTCAACAAGAGAGTTGTGGCGAGTTGAGATGCGCGTGCACACGCTGAATGTGAGTTGGAGTTAGAATCAACGGCGCGCGCATACGAGCGTGCTTAACGAGGGTTAGGGCAAGGTTCAGGGCCCAGCGGCGGGTTCTGAATTATAATCAGCATCCGTTAGGTCCCCCCGCGTGCCTAGCACTGAGGATCACCGCCAGAGCATGCACGTGGACCACACCTCGGGCGCGCTTCACTTCTTGCAGTCGCCTGACGCAGCCGCACACCACTGGGATTCACGAGTGGACTTGTTCCCCGCTCAGCGTCGCGTGGCGGTGTCTCAGCATGCGGACGTGCATTGGCTTGAAAGCATGGATGGTGGCCTGGTTGCCGGCTTCCTGTACTGCAATGGCTCCTATGCCTGCATGAGAGCTGTATCAAAAGGCGTAGCCGATGCCTGCAGGTTCGTATAGCTGGCGAATAATGGCCTTCGATGGCTGGCTGTGTACAAGAACAGCACAGAGGGCATGTTCCCCTCATTGATTGATGGTTTTGGTGCCCACATGCATTTGATGTAGAAGTACCATCATCCATCAAGAGATGAGGGGAATGAATCATTGCCACAACACGCATGATATCCGAGTCGACTTTGTGCGCCCAGGTGGTCAATGCAACGCATTTCGACCTGTGCGCCCAGGTCGTCAATGCAACGCATTTCGACCTGTACGATTGTCCGCCCAGGTGGTCAATGCAACGCATTTCAACCTGTACAATTGTACGATTGTCGTACGGGTCGAAATGCGTTGCATTGATTGTCGTACAGGTCGAAATGCGTTGCATTGACCACCTGGGCGCACAACTTGTTGAACCACCTCATAACAGGACAGACCGGGTGCGCAAGCATCTGCAGATCACAGGCACTCACATGGCCTCAGTGCTGTATTTGTACACGACCAGCCACATCAGGCTATTCTTTGCCAGCTCTATGGACCCGCAGGCGTCGGCCACTCCTTTCAGCACAGCTGCCATGCAGGCATAGGAGATGTTGCAATTGAGGAAGGCGACAAGCTCCGGGCCACCATTTATGCTCCAAGCCAATTCATGTCCGCATGCTGAGACACCGCCGCACGATGCTGAACCGGGAACAAGTCCACTAGCCTAAGAGAGTCCTGGCGATCTGTGCGGCTGCTGCGTCAGTCGACTGCAAGAAGTTCCGCGCCAGGGCTGTTGTTGAGGTGCATACTCTGGCGGCGGTCCTCAGTGCAGTACCTGCGGAGAATCTAACTACTGCTGAACATGGATACGGTGCAGCACTTTCTGAGCACTGTACAACAGCAGCGTTCGCTTAAGTCGTACACGTGGATGAAGGCAGTTAGCTGCAGACAGCATGCTTAGTCAATGCTACTGAGGGTACAGTACTCCTGAGCGCTGTCACAGCAGCGGACAACTGCAACGAGTGCTTAGCACTGCAGCAGTTACTCAGTGCTGCCGCAAGTGCTGAGCCCTGCAACAGCTGGTACTGCGTCTCAGTTGACCTGTGTATGCACAAATGTATGACCATCGCGTAGTCGGTGATCCAGCCTACGCAAACCACTTCACAGTCCAACAATGCGCACGTGATCAAGCTATTCATTGTACCCTTTGGGACCATTGAGGTTTCCTGACGCAAGATCGTAGTATATACATATATGTGATTAGTACATATGCTATGTATTCAGAGCAAATTTCTTGCCGGCGGCATGTCATTCCCGAACCGTAACCCTAGACCCCAAACCCTAAGCAGCCACAGAACGATATGTAGGACTTGCACTCACTGCAATGAAAGCTGAAATTGTCATGTTATGCTCATCATCTGTGCAATGTGTGCTACACCTCTGGCCCTCGCTGCAGGTGGCCAGCCAGATCAGTTACCGTGCAGCATGGGAGTTCTTCTACCCCAACGTCACCGCCCCCGCCACATTCTTTGACATCTCCAGACCCGATGCGGTGCAGCTCAGCAGAATGTTTGAGGGGGACGTGAGCAACGTGGACTTTGTGCGTGGGGGCTTGGCAGAGGCGGCGCGAGGGCCATCAGTCCTGGGTCCCCTATTCACGTGAGTAAAATATGCTGTTCGTGTATGCAGGCCTCCGGGACTGCCGGGCAATCACGACGGCGCATATGACAAGTGCGTTGTGAAACTTCGTGCTTGATTTGCACTGTATATGCGGGCCGCAGCACAATGGGTCACGGGAATGCTTGCGCACTTTTTTGTACATTTGCTGGACTATCGGTAGTCACTGGCTCGTCAGACATGCTTAACTGTGGTATGTGCAGTGAGTGACCATGCCCACAGCTCACGCATGCAAGTCTCGAGTGCGGCTAGGGTGCTGGGGCTTTCAGAGGAGTGCAGGCAGCAAACATAGCCTTAAGCTGCTCGCGGGAACGAGTTCGCCGCCATTTGACAAACCACTGCTGCAGGCCTCTTTGGTCTTCACTGTATGAAGTCATGCTCATCACTTACATGCGTGAGGTCCCCTTTCCAGTGTGTGTCATCCTCGGTCTTGCTGTGAACACTTCTGCTGTCCTACTTTCATGGTACTTCAAGGTACCCGCTTCATGACGCATGCACTTTATATACTCGCATCTCTGCTTTGAGATGAACACTGTCTCCCGTGCGCACTTCTGCTTCCCAAGCTGCTGCTTGCAACAGAAGCGGCCACTCGAAACGAATCTCCTGGTGCTCAAAACATTGTTGGCCGCAGTGCATACTAGGCTGAGGTTATGGCACCTGCTACAAAGGCAGGGCCACAGCTGCGGCACTGCTGTTGTTCTGTCATACTTTCAAGAATCATTGTGACCGTGTGCCTCTTGTCCTGCCCTTCTTGCTGCCCTCAGAGCGGTGCTGAAGAGGCAGCTGGAGAAACTGAAGAGAGTCGACCCCCACTGGCACAGCCATTTCGTAAGTACGGAACTGCCGTATAACCACCTCTCCTCGGGTGCTGCGTAGGACCTGGAGCCTTACTTTTACTCCATTTTGTATATCCTGCAGTTCGGGACATGCATACTTCTATGTGTGCTATGAAGTGTCTGACCCATCCTCCTGCGTCAGGGTTTCTGTGGCACAGCACTGAACAATTGGCCATCGCATGCTCATGCGCTGGAGTATTGAAAGTAAGCCAAGTGCAAGCCATCGCCGCATCATTGTTTCGCTTTGGAGGTGGCATGACAAGCCCGGGTGTAAGCATGACACGGACATGCCAATAGGCCTCTATTACACATTTGTGCCGCCTGCGCACATCTATAGGCTGTCCATGTATGTGCAGACTATCAGCCGACTTTGAGCAATTCATGTTTCCTGTACACTTTAGGGGCATCAGGCAGGCAAATTCCAGCACTTGAGTTGCGCCGCCCGGTAGCGCTAGCCTACTTAGAATGTGTGGCACAGTAGGGAGCCATACACGGCTGCACGTCCTACCAGCACTGCGAACGGCGGTGGGTAGCCTATGATGTACTGCGCCGCACGCGTCGTGGTGGCCATGCGGGCACTTAGATCCCATGACAGCAAGCCCGAGGAGGTGGATGTGGCAGCTGCCACCTGGCCTGGCAGATGATGAACGCGCCATGCGTGAGTCAATGCGCTGTTGCCAGGAACCACAACACCATTATGTGTGGTACATATCGAGCGCACAGCATGTTGACAGCAAATTTCGGTAGAGGATAGTTTGCTATGTAGTGGTATGTGTTGGGTTTACCTGCACCTTGCTTGCACTGGCATTCGCACTTGCTTCGGGGGCACAAGCGTTACTTACTGATGGACCCGATGCTGGTAACCCTGCTGCGCCCCACAGAATGTGATTGAGGACTCTCGGACAACTACGCTTTCCATCCTGGCGCAGCGCAACAGGTACGAACACCTATGTTGACATTTGGCCAAAGCCCTTTATGTGGCACTGTCAAGCATCCTACCGGCAGACTGCAGTGTCACCTGGCGCAGCCTCGCCACGCACTGGCCATACTGGCATCGTCCATCAGTTGTGACGGTCATGAAGTGTTGCTGTTGTATTTGACTGCTGTACAGGTTCAACGCTTGCGTATATGTTAGTATGAGACAGCTGCAGTCCGTGCAATTCGCTCGCTACTGCATCGCTATTAAGTATAAGGGCGGCAAGCCACATTGCAAATGTACCTATGACGGTAAGTCTTATTGCCATCTGTACAATGTTTGTGTTAACATATGCTCAATGTGGTGCATACGTGTACCAGTTGAGTTGATGCCCTTCATGTCACCTTGCTCTGATGTGCGCACCTTCATGGTTGCATTATTTTCAGCTGATTACGTTATGATCAGCTGGAAAATAAGATGAGCTGCTCTGCCTGTTGAACTTTCAACGTAGACCCAGTCGAAAGGCATAGTGCACTGCATTTGCACTGCTACACTCACCTCAACACAGACTCACCCCCTTCCTTACACGTCGCCACTGCAATGATTGCGCTCCAGTGACCACTGCGTCGTCAAATGGATCAATGGACTGCCGCAGCGGAACTGCACTGATGATGGCACTATTGTGGCGGGGGACCCCAACAAAAATGGCACTGCTGCATACTACCCCGTCAACTCGTTCAGGCCTGCGTATGGGTTCACAGGGGAGGACCCCTCTATCAAGGCAGTCAAGCAAATCGTGTTCAAAGAGGTGATGAAGAATGCTACAAGATAGCGTAGGCGTGAGCATCGGCAGAAACGGACGTATGCACTTGATGACAGGCACTTCTCTGACAGGATGGTTGTCGGTGTTTTGCGAGTACGTTGTATTGCAAATAACTGATCCAGTCAACATGATGCAAGTGCGCCAGGTGTATGAGCACTGCCGTGCTAACTTGCAAAGGCTGCTTGGCAGGCATTTGGGACAAAGGCGCTCTGCATGCTGCAGCAAATGGTAGGGTCCAGTAAAACTTCACCACATGAACGCCCTTACCAACGCCCGCACCACGGCCTGAATGTAGACATAGGCTGAATCAGTGACATGCGGTGCAGGCTGAGGTCTGGTCGATGGTCAGGGTCAGAGCAGGGATTGTCTGTAACCTTCCTGTCCATTGCCAGCAGAAACACTTCACTGCAGTATATGAAATGGAGCAACTGGCTGATGTCAACTACTGCCTGTCTGACTACTGATTAACTCAGGCATGCGCCAGCTGGGCTGAGTGTGCAGTAGTGCAGCGATGCAATCCTGAAAGCCTACAGTGTCGCTGGGCATCGCATAACACTTGGTCTCAATATTTTGTGGCTGATGGCTGTCCCTGCCATTGCACTGTGTTTGCACAGGACGTCTACGTTCTATCCTGGGATATCAACGAAGCCAAGAGAAACATCCGGTTTACGGCAAAAGTAACGGGCATGGGGAACAGCGGCTACTTCGCATTTGGCTTTGGAGACAGGATGCGCGGTGCCGACATCATATTTGTGGAATTCGTGGTACGTACACCGTCGCCATCTGCTCGAAAACTGGGTGTCCATGCTTTCAGCAACCACTGACAGGACGTGAACAGCGGCGGTGACGGTGTCGCGCCATAGCTGCATCGGCAGCACGGGCAGCGTAGAGTCAAGCCACACAATGCGAGTGAATTGCAGACGCTGCATCCGGCACAGCGGCTTACTGAGCACTGACATTTAAGGTATTGCTGCACACAGTGGCAGGGATGGTTCATCTAGGTTTCAATTCCATGCATGTAGCACAGGTGCTTGAGCACTGCTGCCGCTCTCAATTGGAAGCAAACACAACACCCTCACCACCACCACCACCACTACCACTACCACACCACTGGTGGGAACTGTAGTAAACTACCACTGCTGAGGACTGTTGTGCACTCAGCTACAGACCCGCCAATTTCGCCTGCTGAGCAATGGTCTCATGCTAGACACTACCACTGCAACGTGCCCTCACTGAGCTGCCAGCTGCAATGTTCATCGATGCCACTGCTGCGTAGCTACATAACACAAAGTTGCTGCTCTGAGCGCTGCTACCAGTGATTGTCTGAGCCTCAAGCCACATATGTTGAGCACTGCTGTTATAGCGTTGGGACTGCTGCTGCTGCTGCTGCTGCTGCTACCCTCTGCATGCAGAGTTGAAGCCCGCCAGCAATTGAATGCCAGCCTGTTCTGCAAGCTGCTGTTGTTGTTCTTTAAAGCCCTTGCCAGCAGATGCCAAGCACTGCGCTGTACAGCTGACTTGAAGTTCGCTGCCACAGAGAACTGCTCCTGCTGCGATCTCTAGTTATTTCAAAGTTGTTGACGGTGTTGACGCTTGCGGTCTTACCCGCTGAGCACTGACTCAAGCATTGCTGTACGCGTGCGCAGGAGGGTGAGGTCAGGAATACAACGCTGGATCGCTCTGGAACTGACAACATTCTGCCGCCACCGGACGAGAAACAGTCTGTCAAACTCATCAGCAAGCGCCCCTACAGATGCAACTCGGAGGAAAAAACAGAAACCAAGGTGAGATGCTGAGGGTGTAAGAAGTGCACCGCGGTCGGCACTGCTCGTAGGAGGAATATGTAAATTATCGCCAGGACTACCAAGTAGTGACGTGGTTTCACGCACATGCGAGACTTGCCAGTGTTGCAACACTACTGGCATGTGATGCCCATCATGAGCGTTTCATGTCATGTCTACAGAACCACCGCGTCATCTAGCTCTGCCAGTGCAGGGGGGAACAGGCACCTTGAAGTTAGCGCCCAATATTCCTGACACTGCACACATGTTTCTGCCTTTTACTACTTCGAAGTATGCAATTTTCAAGATACAAGTAGACAACACTGAAGTTGTTTTTCATTGTGCTGTGCCATTTCAAGAACTTTTGACGCTGGGTACGGTCAGCTCTTTCGGTGCAGCATGTGGCACATAAGAAGTGCGCCAGCCCACAAGAGGCGCGCGCCTGAGTGCATGACTTGAGAGCAGTGTAAGGCCCATTTTTTTCAGTGTTCCTCACGGTGCCCTCTTTTTGGGGGGCTGACATGATGTACTACTATGACTGTGGCACTGCAGTAGCAATACTTCATCATGATACTTCATCATAACAATTGTATCATTCAGAATAATGTGTTGTGAGTGCCTGCAGTGCATTGTTCTCGAGCGGCCGCTGGACCCTGGAGATGGCGTCGACTATCCGATCCTGAAACAGCAGATGAGCATCATCTGGAGCTTGAACCTGCAGGCCACAGAGCAGCACAGCGGCGATGACAGAGGTGCGTATGCTTGCATGCATGCAGTAGTTTGACAGCACTCAATATGAATGCCACATGCGTCGAAGCACTGTCCGTCTTATGAAAAGGCTTTATGCAGGCCTTTGAAAACTTCAATATAAATGCCTCGACCTCAACTCAGCTTAAAGACACTTGCTCACCTTGAGGTGTGGTCCCTGCTTCAGAAACATCGGCAGTATCCGCGCGATGATGGCTCACGAGGGTCAATGCGGTTGATGAATCGGGTATGTACATGTTCAACATGACTATCTGCTCTGCAATAACTTCAGCTTGATCAGCGCATACCTCAACTTCATGTCATACTTGAAGTATACTTCTAATTATCGCTGCTCCGGCCCTCGCAGGCATATACATCGTCAACTTCTACACTGGAGAGAGCGAGCCGACTAGCTCCCAGAAGGGCTTCTTTGCGCTGCACGGCGCGGTGATGCTGCTGGCATGGGGCATGTGCGCACCTGCAGCAGTGTACATTGCGCGCTACAAAAAGGTGAGCACTTTCAGTGCTTGCAACATCAAGTTGAAGTCCATTGTGCTGGGTTCCATGACTGTTGAAGTGCTGGCACACACATGCACAAAGCGCTGGTGCTGGTGGTATAAGGCAAGCGTATGGCTCATTACACTAGATTGTGGGCTGCATCACTGAGTCTGTGAGGGTGGTCCACGTTTTTCGAATATTGTTGGCTGAAATGTCTCATTTCAGAAGCCACACACACACGCACCAGCAGCAGCTACAGGGAGAAATGCGATGAACTTTGTTGCCTTCTGTACCTTGTACGCAGCACTGGAAGTATTGGTTGGACGTGCACGAGGGCCTGATGGCCTTTGCTGTGGAGGCCTCGCTCCCTATAGCTGTCGCCGCCATGGCATCAGCGAATAATCTGGTAAGAAGCATGCGCGTGTGATTTGACGAGCACTTCGGATCCTAGGCAACAGAATCGCCTACTGCTTGTTGTGCCCTGTTAAGTGACTGCGCTCTGGCTGTTGTTGAACAAGCCTGTCTGCCAGCAGCGCATTCAATAGCATGATATGTTTGTACCCATGGCCCTTGTTCCAATGTGTCATGCACGACAACGGGGACACTCCTGGACAATCCTGGTGCTTACATGCTAATCAAAAACGCGCTGCTACTTGATGGCCATTTCTATCACTAAACTGGTGTACTTGCTTGCTTGCTTGCGCGCCTTTCTGCCTCCGCCGCCTGTGCAGTTCGCCACCGTGCATGGCCAGATTGGCATTGCGCTGTTTGTGATCATCATCATACAGTTCGCCTCTGGCAAAGTGCGGAGCATGGGCATTCAAAACCGCGGCAACCGGTGGCTGGGCACGAACTATGACAGGCTGCATCAGGTAGCTGTGTACTTCGGCGTTTAAGATTTATGAAACAGCTTCATTGTGCAACGCACGTTTGTAGGAGTGGCGACAGAAACCCACGACCGTCTGTCCATGAAAACAAGCAGGCTGGGCGCAGACATGCAGGTGGAACACAACTACTTAAGTAATGGAAGTCTAGGCACTGGCGTGTACTTTAACTGCTATTGGGTAGCTAGGTACTTGTTCTTTGGCACCTGACTGCATGTTTGCGGAGGGAGCAGAATGAGGGCAGTGTCCCATCACATTCCGTTAGGTTCAGGCGCTACCAGCGTTTCCCTTAGTTGGGCTTCCCGCCACATCACGCTGAGGAGATCATGCCGGTGTATGCTGCGCCTTTGACACTACCTATTTTCACTACCTATTGTTGTCTCTCATCAAGCACCACTGTGGACCCCCCAACTCACCCACATGCACACACGTTGTACAACAAGCGATCCCAAAGCTCTTGAAGCCGCGTTGCGTCAAGCTAACGTATTGTCATTTCTTTGCGCCACCCAATGAGCATACTGCAGCATGTGTCACCATGTTCACTGGCATCTCACTACAGATTTATCCACAATATAAAAATCGCTGTGTGTCCCTCTCCTTCCCCCCCGCCATGTGCTCGTTTGCGCAGTGGAACAAGTGGTTTCACCGCTTAAGCGGGCGAGTGGTAGTGGCGCTAGGACTCCTCAACGTCATCATTGGGCTCACCATCATTTCGCCAAATGACGAGAACATCCAATTGGGGGTATGTATCATGCAAATCCTGCAGCACTCACAGGCGGGCAGCATTGCTTGCACGATCGTAGTGCGTGCATTCATTTGGCAGAGGACATTCAAATTTGCATTGGCCTGCATTCTTCAGTTTGATCTCAAATCCACAACAGCGCGGGCGCTTTGAGTTCGCATCGGGATAGTAGACTACACACCGACTGACGTCCAGCTTCAAAACGGGCGTAGTTGTCAGTCAGCTTGCGTACAGTAGTCATTGTGCTCTTACACCAGCTGATGCAATAGTGAGCATCACCAAGCTGCGCATTGCTGCCGCATCGCCCAGTATGCTTTGCAAGTCGTGCTGCTGGTGCATGGTAGATGACTCTCAACGGTAGGCATTTGACGGCAAGGCCATTGTACTCAGTGTAAACCGGTTGCCATACTTGACACCCATTCCGTAAATTATGCAGAAAAGTGCATTGATGTACGAGATGTTTGATGTTCACAACAGGCACAAGCACACAGTAAGATCAGTGTTGCTGGCTGAATGTCAAAGCTCTCAATCGCTCGCTTAGGCCACCAACAGTCTTGCTGAATGTTGGAGGTTGAAGTTGTGAATTACCTGCGACTCTGCTATTTCACAGTAAACCAGTATCACAACGTGCCTTGTTGAATTTGGTGTGCAACTGCAGGCCCTGGACAACAATAACTCAGACGCCCTCAACCTCCAGGTGAGCATTGTTCAAACCGCGATGTCTGTATAGTACTACCAACAACTTATATGTCTGTGCTGGCTGCATCGCTACATGCGTTGCACGGCAGAGCACTCTCAAGCATCCACCGGCAACGGTGCTGCCTTTGTACATGTCATTGTTGCTGGGTTGCAAGCATCAAAGACTATAATGTCAGTTTGTGCTCGCTTGCAGGGCAGTACCTGAAATGCTCGCCAGCTGCTGCATGGCCACAAGGGGTTGACATTACTGTGCTTTGATCTCGCAAGTGCAGGCTTGTGACCGCGCTTTGCGGGAGTATAAGGCGTCATACAGCACTGCTCAAATCCGACGCAGTGGCCAGAACTGTGTGACCTGTTGTCCTATGTGGCCTGAGTTTGCAATGTACCTTGTCATACTTTAGCCTCTGCGCATTGCAGTCTGAAGACTGGTCTTCACGCCATGCAAACACTCGGACCACTGGTGGTTCGGTTGCCCCCATGCGTCCTCTCACATGCTTTGCCCGGACATTCAGATTTCTGCAAGTACATCATATCTGTGCCATCTGGCATGATCATTGTGGTCCAACTTCATCTTCAACTGCACCTCTTGCACCCCTCTTGTGCTGCAGCTGGCGGGCTTCGACGTGGTTATGCGATACGTCTTCTCGGTCATCTTGGCCTTCATGGCACTAATGTTCATCGTAGCAGAGATCTACCTGTGGCACGGCCGGTGGCATGCGCGCAAGACCAAGCGGCGTCAGCTTGGGATACCTTCACTCACTTTGGAACAGTTTAATGAGCGTGTGGGCCAGGTGAGACTTCAATTTGCTAATGATCGGCGTGAGAGCAGAGGATTGAGGCGAGGCGTTTCTGCTCGAACAATCGGGGCGGGGCGGTGCACGCAAATACACAGCAACGGGAAGGACTTGACATCACTTTTTGGCATTGCCGCTGCGTAGTTGCAAGCTCGAGGAATAAAGCATCATCAACGGACTGTAGCTTTCCTCACAAGACCCCGTGGCACTGGCAATTTTCAACATCTACATTCAAACCAGATTACACTAGCTGTGATCAGAACCAAGTGCTAAGTATGGCGTGTTGGAATTCCACTGTACCCGTTCTACGCACAGGAATAAGCTCTCTGTGCATTGATCACGGCATCAACGGCCGAACTGGTGACGCATTCAACCTGATTCTGCCTGACACCTTCACGTCTGATGTGTACAAACTGAACTGAACCTATCGTAACGTTGCTAATGTCCTAATCTTGGCAGAAGATGCTTGTGCTGAAACGCATGACATCATTGTGCTGTTCGAGTCTACATCAGGGCCTGTCGCCGCATTTGCCTTTACCGCCTTTGTGTAGGCTGTTTATGGCAAGAACGTTACCAACACGAGCTGAGGCGACAAAGCAAGTCGAGAAACCATTTTGTCCACCGGACGTTGTGACAGACAGACCCTCTGTTGGCACTGTTCTAACAATCGGAGACAGACATTGAATTCTTAAAATAAGCATTTTTAAGAAGTTGCCAGATCAGCTTGATTAACAGCGCATCGCCTCGTTTGCGTCAGATGACCGCCATGCAGACAGTGAAACAACACAGCCACTGTGAAGAATATGATATTAATCTTTTGATCATGGACGAAAGCGCGCAGTGCAGCGACGAGATAATTTCACTTGCGGCGCATGCTGAAGCCACAGCCTCTCAACTCAGCCCAAAGCCTGGTTGTGACATCACATGTGGTGTCTGCTGCAGCACATTGGCTGTCTGCTGAAGCACATTTGTTGTCTGCGGACGACCGGTGGTGTGTGCCTGCGTTGTTGGTGCAGGGTGAACAACTGCTGATTGTGAATGACGCAATACTGGATGTCTCGGAGTACATGAAGGCGCATCCTGGTGGCTCCAAGGTGAGTGCACAAAGGTACTTCACATTGAAGAACTTTGGTGCGCATATGACCGCACGACATGTACTTCAAGTATGTGTGGCAATGTGAAGTCATCGCATAGTTCTTGAATGACTTGACCAAGAAGTAGCTAGCTTAAGAAGCACCCAGAATGACATGCTGCAGTTCTTCTTAATTGTGCTACTGGTGCGTTGGTCCATTTGGACTGGGAGCAGGATCACAACAAGGGTTCAATCCGGGACTATCACATTTGTGTACACCGTTCATTTGCCCGTGGGTCTCATGAATTAACTGTAATCCATATCCCGTGAGGCAGGCTTGTGGAGCCAGGCATGAAAAGTGATTGTACCCTGGTTCATGTCCATTCGCCTTGCCGGTTCCTTGCTCCATTTGCCTTTGCTCTCGCTTCCGACCGTATTCAGCTCTTGAAGGAGTCTGTCAGTCGGGATGTCACCAAGGAGGTGCTGGGCATTCAAGGCCCTGAAGAGGGCATCTTCACCGGCACCCACAAACACAGGCAAGTACAATAAAGTAGTTCTGGGGCGAACAAAGTTGGCCTGGCGGTCCGTGACCGTTGAATACTGTAAGTAGCGATTGTGTTCAGCTGCGTTCACAAATGCGCGTGTGAGCGCGCTTGACACGAGTACAAGAGCTGCACATCTTGTATTTTTCATAGGATCTCCGCCGCTCAAGCGGAAGCAAATAAAGTACAATACGGAGGTATAATACTTGGAAGTCTGCGCAACTGCAAGGCTGGCACATGCGCATTGCGACACCAATCGCAATCGCATTATTTGTACGGGACTGCAAATGAGTAGCCTGCGCACCAATGACCGCCTGCGGCCCTGGGTATTTGCGTGCCACATGCACGTCTTGTTTTGGCGCGTGCAGAAAGCGTCCGGGCAGACGAATAAGAAACACATGTACTGCTCGTTTTGCTCTTTGACATATATTTAGTGTAAGGCTTAACCCTAACCCTAACCCTTGCTTGTTGTGCCAGCTGGTGCCCTATAATGAGTGTGCGCCTCACATGGCTGTATTGCTGTTGCTGGTACTGTGCCTCGTTGCCGTGCAGTGCAAAGGCCTGGGCGGCTATCCAGAGACTGGTGGTGGCATATGTAAGCACAACACCGAGTACCGTACATTGATGTTCATGAGTAGCACTTCTAACTCCTGCAGCACCAAAGCCCTTTTAGTGTATGGTCGATGCGTTGCTCAAGCTTTCATTGCACACCGCTCTAAGAACTTGAAAGAAGTGGTGAACCTGTTGCACACGGTGATCATCTCACTACCCACTCATTTGCCGACCTGCTGTTGCTGCACAAAGCAAGCTTGAGTCTACGTTATGAAGCAACTGAAGGGCGTGGCTGTTAGCGTTGTGTAGGTATGTCTGAAGCTCGCTCCAAGGAGACTCCCAGAGTCATACTCTGCAGACTGTTTCGTGATGTTAAACCTTAGGCTGCTCTTGTGTATTCGGTGTGTGAAGTTTGCAAGAAGTTGTGCACAGCCTCAATCAATGCAATACCATGTCATGCCCCTATTCAAAGCCTACCAACAGCTGCACCCTTGCTTGGGTTCTGACACTTCTGCAATGGCCTGCTGTTTGGACCTGTCTGCAGGTGGATTCTGGAGACGCAAGGTAAGCAACGTTGCCAAAACATGAACTGGTACGCCACCATCAGATGTGTGCCACTTCTCACAGCCTGTCGATTGCTGCAGCAGATCACTGACCACTGCAAGTACCGCCACTCGCGCAAATTCATTACCACCCCTCACACCTTCGTGCCATAATGAGATTGGAGCAGGTGACTGCACCATGCTGTGACGTCATCGCCGTTGCCGCATCATAATTTTAATTACACTGTTGATGTAGTGACTGGCCTACGCTTCCTCTGCACTGCATGGAATGCCTGGCGTAAGCACATAAACATTGACCTTCGTGTTCTGCAATCTGTCCACTTGTACACAACGAGTAGTCGCTGGATACTGGGCTAAGTGATTGGGCACAAGGAGGCGTGCTGAGGTCGAAATTTTCGCCCCAGCAAATATACACTGCATTATGATGCTGCTGCAACGGGTGACACAGAACCGCCTGTGTGCAGTCTTCAGCATCGTCACAATCAGTCTAATTGTAACTGTGTTTTAGGCATAAATGGCTGGCACTCACAGGAGCAGCAGGGGTTTCCCTCTTTCGAGTGACTAATTTGTATGTAACAGTTGCGGCTCGGTGTGGTCATGCGTGGCATATTAATGTGTGGCCTTGCCAGCTGTAAGAAACAGAGAGCACTGCTGTTTCAAAGCTTGATTTGCAGAGTCTGCCCTCTGTGCATTTTGCAGTGATGAGGAGGACAGCGCAGGTTGCGCAGCTGCACCTTCTATGCGTGCAGCCCACTCAAAGAGGCGATGCGGGGCACAGCAGCCTTTCATGAAGTTCACTCTCAGGTGCGGAATGAAATTATTCATTGAATGTTCATAAATCAATGGCATGTTGCAGAATCGACAAAGCGCAGATCACCGTGTAGGGGAACCTGAGCTTGTGCCATGACAAGAGCGGGACACACAAACGCTAATCCGATAAATCTTATTGAAACTTCTAAGCATGGGCATTTGTCATTGTTCTTCCTCGCTGTTGCTCTGAATTACGACGTGACGCAAGCTATGCATGAGCAGCAGCGTTTGTTGAGTTTGACAAAACAAGACATAAGACATATGTGTGCATTACATTTTGTACATGTGCATGCGCATGCGCATGCGAGCATTCATATTTACCAGGTTTTGCTTGCAGCATTGCTGCAACGCTGCATTTGCGCGCCCTCGGTTGGTCAAGGCTGAATAAACTCCGCCTGACCCACATCTTTTGTCGAGAAACGTCAGTGCAGCGTTGTGTTCTCTTGATGCGTGGATCAGGGGCAAGCACAAGATGGGCGGCAGCAGCAGGAATGGCTTCACAGTGCGCTTCCTGTTTGAGCCAGCGGTAAGTTGACATGTGCACATATCACGCTTCCCCTGGCCTTTCTTGGATGCATGTGTGTGAGTACATGCTCTTTCAATGGTGATTTAAATAGCACTCAGAATGGTTTGGGCCGCACTGGGCGCCACACTGCTTGCTAGTAGAACGGAAGACGGGGATACTCTTTGGAGTTGAGGCTGCAACATGCACTGCAGCTTGAAGAATGTCCCATGAAGTTATCTGTGCTTGAGTAATCTGCTTTTATCTTGGCACCAAACCTTGAGGTGCATCTGCATGAGTACGTTGAGAAGGCAGTTCCGATAAAAGAGGAGACACACTGTAGACTATCCAACCTTGGGGTAAGCGTTGAGCCTCTGCATGCTGAGCCAGGACATCCCTCTGTTACTTCAGCACGGGCTATGACATCTGCCATCACCTGTCTGATGGCACTATCAGGGCATGTATAGCAATGCTGCACTGAGTTGCATTAGTCCAGAGGCTGCAAAGAGCTCTGTGTCATGTGGGAACTGTGCTACTTCATGACTGACGTGCAAGCATACTACTGAAGGGTGGGATGCCCGAAAGCGACGCTGTTTGTGCAATGATTTCAGCCGGCCTCCGAACATTGGCATTTGGTGCACACAATTATTCACCATTGTCCACTGCGCTTGTGCTGTGCAATTCAAATTGGGCTCGATTCATAATGGGCATCCTGCTGCAACCAGTGCGCCACATAACCGGCCCCGCTTTGCATCTTTATGAGGAATAGTCAATGCATTCCTGCTTTGACTGACTCTAGTCTGCTATCGTTTTCTGACTGAGATTTTCACTCAGTGATGTGAACGTGCACCTGCCAGCACTGACATGCTGCTGCTATGTGTGTGCAGGACCAAATGCAACTGGCAAATGCTTTCACGCCAGGCTGCTTCCACAAGTTTCGGGTGGTCTGCAATGGCGTTGTGCTGCAGGTAACCCCATTGTAATACTGAGCACTACTGGTGCACAAGGCACTGTTGCTGCTTTCCGCAATATTTGATCTGGCTTTCAACTGTTGCGGTTTGAGTGCGACCCCACATCCTGTGGAACTGCATGTGAATCAGGCCAGGTTTGAGCGGACTCCTGACTGCACTTCGAGTCTGTTGACTGCAGTATGATGCTTGTGAGACTTTGGTTTGAGTAGACCCCTGACTGCACTAGTACATTATTGAATGCGCAGGACACGTCCGCAACCACCCCAATGCAATCGAAGATCTCGGGCTGAGATGTCAAACCACTTTTTTTTTTTGAAGGCGTGTACTCGAAGTCTCCCAGCGCACTCACTTGGCTCCTCTTCTTAGTGCTCATGTCACTGTCGCGTGGCACTGCGTGTACACTCAACATGCGACTGCTGCTGCCTCTTGTCCTTGCTGCAGAGGAGCTACACGCCCGTAGGACTTCGTGAAATCCGGTCTGGCATAATGGGCATTGAGTACTACATCAGGTGAACATGGCAATGGTCGGCCATTTCATCGTACGGTGAACTTGAGACTTTCATGTGGAGTCTGATGTTATGCAGGTGCCCGTACTCAGCCATTGCTGATCCTGCCCAAAAATTTCAGTGGTGAATGATGAGTCACAACGAAAAGATTCGTCTCAAAGCCTAACGCATCAAATCAAGTTCCATCATGCCGCAAGCAGCGCTCGCTTGCGAAACAAGTGACTTGACGGTGTTGTTGTCATGATGCCTTCTCTTTTTTCCAAGCCCTGATAATCTAACTGCATCTTCGATGCCCCCGTTCTGCTGCGCAGGCTGTATCCCCGCGGGCAGATGTCAGAGGCTCTCGCCAAGCTGCGCGTACATGACTCCGTGTCAGTGCAGGGCCCTTTTGAGGTCAAAGGGGTGAGTATATGCGTGTCCCGCCCTGTACTTTGCAGCAATTTTTTTTGCTGAAGCGTGATGCCTGATGGCATGAGTTCCATGTAATTACATGGCACTGCTGCTCCTCTTGATGCTTGTGTGCCATGCCTTTTGATCTATCCTTTTCGTATGCTCGCAACAGATGTTGTGAGGAGCTAGCGTCCGGTGCCCCCATGCGTATGCCCTGCCTTGGCTGAATGTCTGATGCAGTGCGTGCCAGAGTCCGGTCTCCGCATGATCTTCATCCGACAAAAATGTGTGGCCATTGGGCTGGTACCCCTTCTGTCTCCGGGCTCTGTATGCGCATGCGTTCTGGCTCCTCATGTTCAGCTCCCATTTCCGCCACAAACTATTGATCACGCAGTGAGGACAAGAAAATCTCAGTGCTTGTGTGAGAAGAGTTTGTCTGAGAATGTGCGTTCAAGATTACAAGCTGCCATAATGCTGGTTACACCTGCATGACCACTGGATTTACAAGCAGTCAATGTCATTGCCATGCCCTGTACTCCAAGTTTTTCTCATTTGCACAATGGCCTTCAGCCTTTGCACAATAGCCTTCAGCGCTTCAGTGTGTCTGACTGACCTCTTTTCTGATGCCTTTAACCTATTGTAAACAGATCTGCGGCAGCTATGAGCACATGTACATGATCGCTGGTGGCACGGGCATCACGCCTATGCTGCAGCTTGCACGCTGCCACATCACCAAGCAGGAGTCCTTTGTGACAACAAATAATGTGCAGCAGGGCGGTGTCACCCAGGTACGCAGTACTCATGTGGACTTGTACTAATGATTTGTACTGCAACTGTACCAGCAAGACAGCTGGATTTCTAGCAGACAAAGATGCCTACAGGACATGAGGCGTCGCATACATGCACCTGCATGATGGCTGCTGTGCTCATGTTGGTTGGGGGGGGGGTACGGATTTGGACTGTATTTGCATGAGTGTGTGTATATGTGTGCATCTCCTGGCACGTTGTATCATCACCTTGCATAATCTCGAGGAGCAAAACCTGAACACCAACATATTTGCCATAATTCAGTCGACCACATAGGACCCTCATGATAACAAACTGATATGTGCTGTTTCCAGCTCGCATGAGCTACTTTGTGTCTGCGCAAAGTAGGGTTGATTTCATGTGTGCCCTTCAGGAGTCATGACAATTGGGCGATGCACCCACCGATGATTGACATAAACATGTCTCTGCACCACCTGCTTGTACGGTACTACGCCAGGGTGAAATAGAACTTGACAAACTTCAGCAAAGGACACACCGATTTGTCTGTGTGCATTGCTTGTGTGTATAGCGCAGTGCCTGTGGCAAGCACAAAACACCGGGAGGCACCTTGCAGAATGGTGACACTGCAGCCATGACCAACTGTCGTTGAGGAGCATATTGCTGCTCCGGGCAACATTGTCTATCACTTCTAAATGACATTGCCAAATTGCATGTATATCCTAAAAAATGCTTGTCGACTTACAAGGGTTTCTATTCAAAGTATCGCGGCTCTCACAACCTTATTCCATCGTGTTGCTGGTGCAGCAGAGCAAGCCGCTCCCCACCACGAAGCATACACGCCAGTCGCTTGCTGTGAGCGGCGCCACGGGAGGTGCAGCAGGTGGCCACGCTCAACCGTCATTGCGACACGCGTTCATGCGCGCTCGCGACTCCGTCCGCAGCGCACTGGTGCCTGCAGCGGTGCCTTCTCACAAGGCGGAAGGCAATCAACGCACTACTGGGGAAGCATTCGTGCCGCTGGTACGAACGTGTTGACTTGCTAATTGCTGAAGATATACTAATATCTCATTACAGTACAGGCCATGAGTCGCGTTCAGACTTGAGCACTGCTGCGAAGTTGTGCAGCCGTCCTCTGACTAGGTGCTGCATCCAGGTAGGATTGGTGTTGAGCACCAGGACGTGAGCCTGTTGCTGTGGGCATTGTGTTATTGAAGGTGGCACACCCAGCGCAAAGTGCGTCATGTTGCTTGGTGATGGACGAAAGCAGCTCTGTCAGCATTGCTCTTGCTCCACATCGATGCGCAGAATGAGCACTTGCACCAACGTTGCATTGGCCTAGCTTCTGTTACATCAACATGCACACACAACTGTCACCGCGGTTTGCCGAATGCCCCACATGCGTCCCTGCAGACTGACGCATGCGACGAAAGAGTTGACCTCACTGCATTTTCTCTTCCATGTTGCAGAGTGCCCTGGATGACGTGGAGCCAGCGCGCTCGCTGGCCATGCTGTGGCAGACGCGCACCGATAACGACGCATTCTGCCTTGGCGACCTGCAGAACCTGGCAGACAGATCTGAGGCGCTGCAGGCGGCAGGGACTGCGTCCACTGGCAGGTCTTTGCTGCAATCATGCTAGCTTGTGTTCTCATACTTTAACGTACATTGCCCAGTAGGGTCCCTACGTTGAACTTTAAGGAACATTTGGCGTTTTGATCTTAGGGCGACAGCAGGCGAAGAAAAAACTATACCTACTACTAGTAAATAACCAATGTCAGCGGTGACGTATTTGTGCTTTGACGCAAGGCATTGTTTGGCGCAGACATCAGCTGCCGCACCTATTGGTGGCACCTTTGTGTCTTTCGATACTGTTCATTGTAAGGACTACAGTAGCGGAAGGAGCTCCAGAGCTAACAACTCACTGATGGCATACCTGGATCCTTGCATGAGTACTCGCAGCGCTGCAGGCTGCAGTTGCTGTAAATGGTGGCGGCAACCGCTTCGTGAATTGCGCCGATGACATGGTCGTATATGATCACTGGAGCATATGTACAAATGCGAGTCTGTAGGGCCTAAGATACGCGGTCAGCATCACCCGCTCAGCAGCGTAATCGCCAAAACCATAACTGCAGCGATGACCCTTGCAAGGGCCTCCGCGGAATGACTGTGTTTCGTAAATGTGATGGTTGCAACCACTGGCACCAGCACTTGAGGACCAGTGGTAGTCGTTGGAGACATCCCGCTCTTGCATTAAAGCAGCAACATTGTCTAGCTGGTGCCCTCCTTCAAGTTGAAGTGCACCCAATTATGATACTGCATGCTTTCACAAATGCAGCATGCATCATGACTGCAGGCAGATCGAATGTACTGCAGCTCGATCTGGAAACGCGCCTCGAACGTCTTGCGCAATGCCACGAGTGGTGCTCAATCAAGCTCCGGGACCTGTGTACAGAACTGCCAACTATAATGTGATTTTTCATCACAACAACATGCATCCCCTTGGCACACGCTTGCGCGCAGGGCAAACTTCTACTACACCAGTTACTGCGGCGAGTTCCTGGAACGCCGCGGGACCGCCTCGCCCGGCGGCCGCCGAAAACGCCAGTACCATGCCCACCATCACCGGCGCAACAGCGCGACGGCTCATCCTGGTGACCGTGCCAGCATCAGGGGCAACCTTGCCGCAAGGGACTCTGTGCGACTTGGAGGGACAGCGCAGGCGCAGCAGCGGCGGCGCCACAGCCTGCCTGCGGGCCCAATCACTGCGGATGACTCGGTGCGCGCAGCGGCACTGTCGCAGCAGCAGCGGCGCTCGGACGGCGCCTGCAGCAGCGTGCTGGCGGGACTCCTCGTCAGCACGGCTCAGCAGCGCGCCCCTGTTAGCGACCTCAAGAGTGATGCTGCCACCCCTAGCGAGACAGGAATCAACGACATTGAAGTGGGCTATGGTGATGTCAACGGCGACATCGTCAAGAGCGAGAGGGGAAGTGGCAGCGGTGGCGGCGGCGGCCGCGCCGGATGGGATGCGAGGGCCATCAGGGGACTGCGGTGTGTGTGGCATGCGTTGGCGTTCACGCTTACAGGCGGCGAGGCGCACGCGCCGCCGCCGCAGCGCCCCGCCTTCGACATGGACGCCGCCGTGTCCGACACCGCAACCTCAACTTCAAGTGACGCTTCGCCAAAAAACACGCTCATGAGCCCGCTGGCGGCGCCCGTGAATGGTGGCCATCTGAGACGCGGCAGCGGCGCCACTGGGCCCAGTGAGCGTTGGACTCCAACACGGTGGGTGCACCGCGGCACGGTCGTTGCGGTGGAAGGGCCGCCGCTGCGGCGGCACTCGCTGCGCAGTCCCGCGTCCCCGCACGCCGCGCCTTTTTCACTGACGGCCGCTGCTGGCATGTCGGCACTAGTGCGCCAGGCGTCGGACGATGGGGATGATCCTGAGTGCGATGGCGCTAGTAATCAGATGGTGGAGGGGGGGCTGACGCCGGAGGCACTGCGCGCGCAGCTCGCGCCGCTGCTGCTGCAGCTGCAACACGGCTCGGCATCTGCCGCAAAGGACACTTGCGTTGTCATCAGTGGGCCGCCGCAGTTTGTGGACTCCGTGTCTGCAAGTCTGCGGGGTCTAGGCATCCCTGACAGTATCGTGCTGTCGCTTGACTGAAGTTGGGGGACAAGACTGGTTGGGGGGTGCTGATGATGGGAACACGGGGTGACGGCCTTTGGCAACTGCCAAGGGCTGATCACTTGTTGGCGTTGGTAGCATACTGTATGTAGCGTTCACAGTGAATTTTTGTGCATGAGGTGCCAGGGGTAGGCGAAGAGCTACATCGGCAGGGGTGGGATGTCACAGCTTTCATGGTCCATGAACAGAAACCCCAGACAAAGTCTGAGCAAACAAAGCCAGAGGCAGAGTCCACGCTTGTCATTGGCACAGTCGATGGAAGGCCGTGAGAACGCAGAGCAGTGTGCTATTAGTCCAGGAGGTGAGCACTGCATCACAAAGTCCTAGTACTTTTTGTGCGTCAGCAATTTGTGTGTGCAGGCCACCGGCAGCTGCGCAATGGTCACATGGCATGCATTGCGCTTCGATGGGAGCAACTTGGTTTAAATGCGCAGGGACAGTCCTCAATGCGCAGTGATAGGGTTCACAGGCTCCAAGGTGAGAGCCTTGGCTGAACAGTCTTGTGAGAAGAGTTCAGAACGTACGCAGCACTCCCCATACTGATGAGTTCCATCTGTGGCACAACAGCTATTGCTGTGTTGTTTTATCACGCCGTACACACAACAAAGCTTCTGTCAACATCATCCTGCATTATTTCTTCTCTTTGCATGCTCTTGTGTGCTTGTCATGGAAACGGCCAACACATGCCTATGTCTGCTTGGCGCCTTCTGCCAACCCAGAGCCCAAGTAGTGAAACTTCAACTTCCTCCAGAAGCGCGGCACAGGCTCAGTGCACTGCAACCACAGCTGACACCTTTCAGAGACTCTCGGAGTGTGTGTTTGGAGGGGTGCTTATGCGTGTTAGCCACGTCTTTCACTGGCACCCCCACTCAATAGGGTTGCAAAAAAACGTATTTGGCCACCCAAATACTCCGTATTTGGGGCGTATTTAGCAACCAGTAAAACGTCGTGAGCAAACTTCAACAAAATATTATGATGCGTGAAGGGCGTATTTGTGCGGCGAGTCTGCTCAATTCCGAGCATACAGTCTGCCACAAAAGGGGCACTTGAACTCAAAAATAAACTTCAAAATACGCTTTTTTGCAACCCTACCACTCAACCAGACAATAGCGCGGAAGAGGGCAGCTGCAGTGGTGGAAAGATGACGGTGATTGTGAAGGCTGTGATTTGGGATGCTGGTGAGGCTTCAGACGGGTGGTTTCAGCACTGTGCAGCAGCTGCCTATCACATGGTAGGTTGGTGTTTGCAGTTGCCAGAATGGCCACTTCTGTTGCCAGAATGGCCACTTCAAAAGTTTCCACATGCGCCACAGGCCAGCCTCCGAGAGTCTCAACCGTCCGCCGGCATCCAGTATGAGGATCGTCTCAGGCTGCTTCAGGACCTGTAACCCACCGGTGCTGTCGACAAGCTGTTGCTGTTGCCTGCGCCTGGCCTGCGCGGTAGCACTTGCAGCCACTAAGCAGTTGGCGCGCGTGTCATGGCGCAGCAACGCAGACGGCGGGCGCTGCACCTGGGGCCATGGCATCGCAGCACCATGTGGCTGAGCGTGCCGTCCAGTGGTGGTGCAGGCGCCTATGGCCAATCATGGCGGCCGTCACAGATATTCTCATTGTCATCTTTGTAGACGAGTTGGGCATACAGGGCGAAAAATGTGCCGGCATCTGCCGAAGCTAGGTAAATACACCCCTCTCCCCCCCCCATCCATCCACCATCCCCCCCCCCCCCCCCCAAAACAAACAAACCCGGCGAGAATAAAAACGTTCTTGCCAGTTCTCCCGAGGGCCCGGGGATTGCTTCCGCGATGTTCTGAGGTTTGCTGCTCGCCGCCCAAGGCGCCGTAACATCCCCCTGTGCTAAGAGCATACTACACTTGGTTGTTCGGGAAGGCGTGTGCGTAGAGCCATAGTCCCACAGATTATCTGCAGTTCAAGACGAGGCAGCAGGAGCAACCTTCAGAATCGTAGCAAAAGATGCGTCCTCGAGGCATGCTTCTAGCGTGCCTCGGTGTTTCCTCTCTGCCTCGTGGGGCTTATGCATCCGAGCTTTCAGTGCTGATGGGCGAGGTCGAAAGCACAGCGTCCAGGACGCCGGCTGTGAGACGTTGTGGTGACGGCATCGATGGCTTCCTTGGTGTTGAAGGCGATGTGTGTTGCCCTCTGGTTTGCGGAGGAGGGTGCGGAGAATGTGAAACCCAAGGTATGTAAACCTCACCTGCGATTTTGTTGTTGAGGTGATATGTTGTGATACTATGTGGACGGATGTAGCGCCGCTGGGGACCGGCGCTGGTGGTCAAAGAAGGCGCAGCGTTCCACACACGATCGAACGTGGTGTGGCTGATCTGTGGTATACATGGAACTTCTTGACTGGACCTTTGAAAAGCACATGAAACGAAATACCATGACAGTCTACATTCCATACTCTGGAACACGCCTTGGCTTTCAACATGGTGGCACAAGCCATCCACACTGAATGTGGACTTGAAGTTGAACACTTCACTTTTTTTTTCTGTGTGTTCTGCATTGTTGTGCTGATCCTCTGCAGGCGACCCCAGCTGTTGTCCCAGCAGCATCCTCATGAGTGGCGAGCTTTGCAGCGACACGCAGGTCGCCCCTTGCATCATGGCCAACAGCCTCAGTGCTCAACGCGACCTGAGACCTCACCATCCACCACCGCCGCCAGCAACAAACCCTACACCGCTACCGAGCACGGGTACCGACGCACTGCCAGCGGAAACGACTCCAGAGCCTACAGCAGCAAAATCGACTCCACCGCCACCGAAGCCGAAGGCGGAGACAGCGAAGCCGACCATACAGCCAGCAGCACGCCCTGTGGTCACTGCAAATCCTACAGAGAAGCCTACAGAGGAGCCAAAGGCAACGCCGCTGCCGCTTCTGGATCAGCTGTCCATCGACGAGATTGGCATCTACGCTAGCGACTTCATCACGATGATGCAGGCGAGCTTTCCCCCGGATCTGCTCTTCAAGAACAGTCTCAAGGACGATGGGGCGGTTACAGACAGGCAGCTGGAGAACGTGTTCCGCAAGTGCGTCAAGGGGGACACCATCAGGCTCGGGGTGCTTGGTGGCAGCATCTCTCTCGGCACAGGGATCCTCAGCAAGAACAGCTATTCAAACAGGTATGTGCAGCTGGCTGCTTGCATTTCCAATTTTTTACGCCTACGCGATGGCATTGATAGGACAGACTGCGGCGGTACATGACCACTGTTGTGGCGGCCTTAGGTTTTGTTCGTGTATGTACTTATGACCAAGGAAACCCATTGAGTCTAAGGTGCTGCCTGTTGATGACATGTGCGCCATGCAGGCATGTCCTATCGCTCTTCAATGCACACCATCTGCAGTGTGGTGTGCAAGTACACTTCATAGTTATCAGATTGGTGACGATGACGTCTCCCATTTCAACTTCGTGCAATATTGCGACGCCTCCAGCCCAAACTCAGTTGCAGGTTGCACTCAGTCACAGCCAAAAACACATCTTGAAGTTCATCGAGCAGGCGCATTCTTGCTGAGCAGTCACATCGCACAGCAGCCATGGCCATTACGCTGCGCTCCGAGGCGCGCACCCCATGACATACAAAAGAAGCAAGCCTGGCCCTCACACCCATTTCTCATTTGATGGCCCAATGCTGGCACCACTGTCCACGCAGGTTTCTCGCTCGCCTTCAGGAGATGTGCCCCCTGTCAGAAGTCATCCTGCACAACGGCTCACGCGGCTCCACGGGCAGTCTGACCCTGGGCATGTGCGCAACAACCGCCATGGACACCAAGGCGGTTGATATCTTCATTGCCGAGTTTGCGCTGGTGAGTCAAAACATATATGCTGCGCGATGGACAGACCAGCGGGTGACATGTGTTTTGCTGAGTTTGCGCTGGTGAGTCAACATGTATGTGCTGTTAATGGCATGGCGCAACAGCTTGGACGCTAGGCGGTCGGCCTCTTCAATGCCGGGTTTGCACTGTTGCGTAATCGTGAACATGCTCTTTCATTGATGTTAGAGTCGTCAATTTCTTTCTTATTGCTGAATTTGCCTGGTGAGCTCACATATACATACCGCTTGCTGGTGCATCATGAACCCGACTTTTCACGGAAGGATGTGCCTTAAGGCAATTGCCGGCCGAAGTTTATGTCAAGTTATCCATCGTGTACAAGCAGCTGACGTGTTGACATCATTGCAGACACACATGGCAGACACACAAGCAGTTGGTAAAGCGAATGAGCAACCACACGGTTGGATCACGACTGGTCACATCAATTGCCAAGGTCTGACATAGAAGTATGGTCCTCTGCATTTATGTGTTGCGGTTCTTCTCATTAAACGCGTCCCTTTTCAGCTGCACTTATGGCACCCCCTTCGGGGTGGCCTGGCCTACCTGAGCCACAGATCACTGAGTAGCCATGCTCTGAAAAATCATACGAACCCATAAGATGTCGGCTCCGTGCACATGACTCTTGCCGGCAGCACATGGTGCGTGCAGCCATTTCTGCCACCTCACTCGAAGTTTTCCTGTACATATGCCTTTCTGGGATGCAGAATGACACCACTCAGTACACACTCAAGACTGGCTTCAGCTCCCTGCCGTATGAGCTCATGCTTCGAGACGCGCTGACCGCCTTTGAAGTGCCGCCTGCCATCTTCAACCTGTACTTCTGGGGTCCCGGTCTCACGTACAAGACGGGGCAGCCCGAGTACGTGGCTCTCGAGAAGAAGTAAGTCAGAATGGCGTCTGCGCCATTTACAAACACTATGTCGACTTGCTGTGTTTCAACTTCAAAGCGAGACGGCGGGATGTGCACATGCACATGTATATGGAGTCTATGAACTTTGATAGCACTGTATAAAGCGAACAGCATTTGCTAGCTTGTTGTCGGCACAGTTGCTGCCAGCCAAACAGTACAGAAGTACATAAAAGTATCGTGATGCTGATTGATTGAAGGCTACATTTTGGTAGCGCAGTGGATTCTGATGCGCTGAGGCCTGGTAGCTGAGAGCATCTGCATAATGTGTGGCTGTTTTGAGTGTGTGCAAGTGTGCACCAGTATCTGGGCGCCTGATTGAGGCCAGTGTCAAGAGGTCATACAGACCGCATCGCCTGTCAGACACAGTTGTGGTAGCATGCGGCGTGTGAGTTTGCATTGAACAGAGTAGACTTGACCAAATTTGTAGTCTCGCACGCAACATGCACAGCGGCGCAAGCACAGCGGCGTGATGCACTGGTGTCTGAATCCCATCACACCAGACTCTCAAGCGTTTTTGTGCCTTCAAACCTGCTGCGCTGCGCTGTGCACCCTTCTGCAGCTGCCTGCATCACCACAGAATGCGGCTGCCACTGTCACCGTAATACTGCCAAGTCCATATGTCATTTCAATGCCCCGTACTGCGCATCGCAGGTATCAGCTGACTGGCATCTCCATCCGCGACCTCGTGTGGCCCTTCTACAGCCACCACCGCGCGCCCTACGCATTGCGCAGCGACGTAGCCGTAGACATTCACCACCCCACGCGCCAAATCCACCAACACACCGCTGATCTCCTAACCCTGTACATGAGCTTCCACTTCAACGCCTGGGCCGGCAAAGCCGTCACGGGCGCCGCAGCCCTGGCCCTAGACAAGTCCCAGTTGGAGTTGCCTCCCCCCGCGAACCCCCCTCTCGCAAAGTTCAACTTGGCGGACGCGCACTTCCAGTGCGGCCTCGTCCCCAACGTCGACCGCGTGAACGGCGTGGTCCCCGTGCTGGCAGGCGCCACCGGGGTCAAGGTCACCACGCGCTTCCCCTGTATAAACGTCGTCAGCCCGGATGCGCGCGCACGCCTGTCCGTGAGCACTCGCGAGGGCTGGGTCTTCCTGTCCAACTGCGTGCTCAACAAGAGCAAGTACCGCATCGCGCCCGACGCGGCGGGGTCTGCGGTTCGCCTGTTTGACGTCACGGGCGGGCAGCGCGTGCGCCTGTTCCTGGTGCCCGTGCTGCCCGGGTCCATAGAGATGTTCGTCGTGCAGCCGAAGCTCACGCCGGGCCGTCATACGTTCGAGGTGAGAGCAAGGCGCTGGTATCGTACGTACATGATGATGCAGCTATGTGTAGCCTCTTTCTATTGGAATGTCTGGTGGCAAGATCGGCGACTTGCATCCCGCACACATTGCGCCGATGCTTTGTGGCGGCCAGCATCGTGCAGTTCTCATGTGTAGTTTTCATTGTGCCGCTGAAGTTTACATGCCAACAGTGATTCGTTGTGAGATCAGGGCATTGAGCCTGTGAGATTTGAGCAGCTGTTCAGATTTGAGCATCTGCTTAGACTCAGTGCCCAAAACTGTCGCACGTTACTCAGCAGGCTGATGTGTTTTGACGCACGCTTGTACTACACATACATGTGTACAATAACATACCTCGACGAAGTACATTTATTCATACCTGCTTCGCGACAATTTTTGAAGCAAGTGTTTGTTTAACCACTGCTACTCTCCACTCACAATGCTGACCTGCCTGTGCCGAGGGTTCCCCGGTGAACAGGGCAAATGAAGTATCATGAAGTATCTCAAGCATCTCATGTTTCTCATGTATTGGATGTAAGACAGGTACCACAGATAGTCCAAGCATTTAGGGTGCCTCAAAGTTTGGCAAGTACCTCAAGTATGCCAAGTACCTCAAGTATGGCAAGTGCAGCACGTATGGCAAGTACCTCAAGTATGCCAAGTACCTCAAGTATGGCAAGTGCAGCACGTACTATGGTATGGCAAGTACCTCAAGTACCTCAAGTATGCCAAGTACCTCAAGTATGGCATGTGCAGCACGTAATATGGTATGGCAAGTACCTCAAGTACGGCAAGTATGCCAAGTACCTCAAGTATGGCAAGTGCAGCACGTATGGCAAGTACCTCAAGTACCTCAAGTATGCCAAGTACCTCAAGTATGGCAAGTGCAGCACGCATGGCAAGTACCTCTAGTACAGCAAGATGCTAAGTACCTCAAGTATGGCAAGTGCAGCACGTATGGCAAGTACCTCAAGTATGGCAAGTACCTCAAAAATGCCAAGTACCTCAAGTATGCCAAGTACCTCAGGTATGGCAAGTGCAGCATGTATGGCAAGCACCTCAAGTACCTCAAGTATGCTAAGTATGCCAAGTACCTCAAGTATGGCAAGTGCAGCACGTATGGCCAAGTACCTCAAGTACCTCCAAGTATTGTGCGCCCAGGTGGTCAATGCGTTGCATTGACCACCTGGGCGCTCAGTATGCCAAGTACATCAAGTATGGCAAGTGCGGCATGTATGGCAAGTACCTCAAGTACCTCAAGTATTGGTTGCATGGCATACTCAGCGTACATGAGATGCTTGACATACATAAGATACTTGGCAAACATAACGAGCGTGCATTACATAGGTTGCATGGCATACTCAGCGTACATGAGATGCTTGATATACATAAGATACCTGGCAAACATAACGAGCGTGCATTACATAGGTTGCATGGCATACTCAGCGTACATGAGGTACTTGACATACATGGGATACTTGGCGTACATGGGTGGCACTGGCATACATGGGGTACATGAGATACTCAGCGTACATGAGATACTTGACATGCATAGGATACTTGGCGTTCATGGGTGGCACTGGCATACATGGCTTACATGAGATGCTCAGCGTACATGAAGTACTTGACATAAATGGGATACTTGTCGTACATGGGTGGCATAGTATTACATGGGGTACTTGGAGGTACTTGACAAACATGAGAAACTTCAGGCAACGTTGAAACTTAATGCAAGCACACTATGAAATTCCACATACTTACAGACGTGGGATACTTTAAGTAACTTAAATGAGTGTATTCACCGGAGATGAATGGAGCCTGTGCCACCCCTTTAAACTTCTGCAGGTCACCCAGAACCCAGACTGCGTGGGACGCTGCCAAGGCTTTGTAGCGCTGGCAACTCTTTGAGCACAGCAGTCTTGGACAAAGCCCTAGGCTGTGCTATCAACTCATTGAGCACGGGGGTATTTGGCGGATGTCTTGCTGCTTCGCCGTTTTTAGACCCCATACATATGGCAATGCCAGCGGAAAATCCAGCTGCGTAGAAAGTGTGACGTGTCGCGCGTGTATACACCGAAGGTTTTTGCAGCAAACGCCCGGGGGGCAAGCTTCAGCAACGTGGCAACAAGCGGCGCATTGTACTGCCTGCATTTTGTGTCGGTGCTACCAGTGTTGTGAGCACAACCGTGTCTGGAAGCGCCTTGTGCTGCTGCCCTGTATATGTCAATATATGCATGTAGGCTGTCCTCGATCTCCGTTTTGCTTTTGTGTGCATGATGCTTGCTCCATTGGTCAGCCTTGTGTTCTGCATTTGCCCCATTGAATGGGTGGTGTTCGCATTCTGTTCTTCGCTGTATCTGGAAAACCACTTGCATTATTGGCATTTGCATCGTTGTGTCCTGTGCTTGCTGCAGCCTGGCGCTAATCGTGCCAGCCTGATGACGTGCATGCGTGCCCTTGGATTATGATTCATCTACAGCGCTGAACATCTTTATTTTATAGATAAAAACTTCGGGGGTGACGAGGGTGACGACCGAACTCACCTACTTCGAAGTACATGAAATTGGTCGCACATGTCATCATCATTGGCCCCATGGGCGTGAAAAGTCTACTTTCGAGTATACAAAGATTGTGAATACTTCAACGTCGATGGTATTCAGTATGAGCGTGGAGGAATGCATGTTTCATCTTCGGAGCAACCGCAACCGTGCCTGACCATGCGTGTGAAAGGCACAGCACTTGCTGAATTCGGCGCCGCAGTGCATGCACCGTGCACATGACGACGCGTGTTTTGCAGCCACGCACATCACAACTATTCAATATTGAAGTCGTAAAGCACATGCGAGAACGTGCAACTACAGCCGCAAAGAGCTTGCCAAGCGCAGTGCAACAACCTGGTGGTGTAAATGAAGACCACAATCTGCCCGTAAAAATTCTACATGCGCATGCGTGTTAGAAGCAGGAAACAAAATGCATTTGCAAATATCACGCAGTCACAAGTGGAAGCACATTGCACCGCCTCTCAGCCTTGACGTGCTGCCTCACAAACCCTTGATTGAAGTTCAAGCAGTACACAACAAATGTGAAAACAGCTGGATCAACCAGCACTGCTCAACAGCATCTCTGGTGCGGGAGTAACTTGTGTTGCATACCCCTTCAGCTACGCGCATGCTACAGAAATCCATAGACTCAACTTTCAAAAGCGAGCACACGCCAGGGATGCTGGCAGCACCATGGAGAGTGCGTGCATTGAGTGGATATCATGACCACGGCAGATGCTACATTAGCAGCTGGCGCAGAGCAGCAACAGGAGAGAGCACAAACTTCAACGAGAGACAACACAACTTCATGTACATGGCGCGCGCCAAACCAGAACCCCGGCGCTGACGGAAGCGGGTGACACAAGAACGGCAGGGAAGCATGCGGGACAAACGATACGTGATATACCCCCCCTCCCCCCCCTTCCCCAATTCACGTCACTGAATAAACATGCAGCAAATGGGGGGGGGGGAGGGGGAGACGGCAGAGTAGCTCAAGGCAGCCTCAGCTGAGCAGTGTTAGATGTGGCAGTGCACGCCTTGCATCTTTGAGTGCTTGACTACCCTCCAAACAGAGTACGCACACGCGGTGACTGGCGACAGCAGCTCGGCAAGGCTGCAAGCGGCTTGCGCGAAATGGACAGGGGGCACATGCTGAGCGGCATCATTCCGCATCGATTTTGTCATCGGTGGAGCCCTGCCGTCCCATGCCAAAGCGCTCGCCAATGTCAATGAGACCTGCAGCTGCGGTGCCGCCGTATTTGAGGAAGGAGGCGCCAGCGAGGAGCAGCCCCTGCGCGCGGCGCTTGCGCTTCGGTTTCTCCACGGACCTGTCCGCGAGAACCTGAGGCAAAAAAGAAGTTATTTGGAAGTGAAAACAAAGCGCAGAGGGGGGAGGGGGAGGCACGTGAGCATGGAGTCAAGGAGCGCCCTGATCCATTTTTGGCGCTTGGCCGCCAGCCAAGGGTCCATCTGGGGAACAGCAGCAACTCAATGACAATGCGTGGCTGGTTCATGGGTTTGGTCCAGTCCCACGGACATGAGTGTCTATCGAGCCACGTGTATACCCACTCCAGCAAGCACGTCAAGTGCTGTTGTGAGTAGACACTGACAATGCAGACGCGGCGATGGTGATGTGCCTGGACATTTGCGCAACAACGCTTCAGTGGTTCGTGAGCGGATACACACACGCATCAGGCATTATGTACTTGAGCGCATGCCTACTACATTGGGAGATTATGAGGTACTTCCATGTAAGAAAGTATTTACAAGCATGCCTTCGTACCTTACGACAAACGCTGTGCAGCGTCTGCTCCAGCTCAATCACGCTGAGGCTCCATAGCATCTCCAGCATGTGCTCTGCGGCCTGCAATGCAGAAGAGCATGGTTGTTTGTCAGCAAACAAAGAATAGTGTCAAGCACTTAAATAAGCAGGATCAGGGGTGCTTCCCATGACAAATCATGGCCAGCAACAGATGCTCTCATGTCGAAGCCCAAATGCCAGTTCCTTCGCCTCCGACTCCCCCTCCGGGCAGCAACAGCGGCACCGCCGTCGCCACTGCTGCCGTCATAGCTGCCGACCATAATGTTGCACTTGGAACTTGTCACAAACTGCCAGTGGTGACGCACCTTCTGCACCAGCGCCGGGTCCAGCTCATCCTCCTCCTCCGCCGCCTCCGCCGCATCCGCAGCAGCGGCAGCAGCAGCAGCAGCGCCCTCGCTACCATTTGGAGCGTCAGTGGCAGCAGCTTCCGCCGCGGCCGCTGCTGCTGCGTCGTCTGTCGCGTCAGTGCTCCCCCTGCCGTTGAAGCTGCCGCGCTTCTTGGTCTTGACGGTTTTGCTGAGCTTCTTCTGGGCCGCGGAGCCCTGCATCTTCACCTGTGACGCACCAGAAGTGGGAGGTGCCGGTTTGCTGATGCTTGCGATGACACACAAGACAGTCTTGCACTCGAAGCTGTGTGTGTGAAGGAGCACTGCAAAATCGTTGTGTTAGTAGAGTGATGGTTGCCAGCATTGGCACTGCTGTGCATCAGGCAATCGCGCACCTGCTGCACGTCATCTTCTGCCGCTGCATCAGCGGTAAATGCCAATTCACACTCAACAACAGCACTCCTTTGACGACTTCCGCGGCTGCAATGACCCCGTGTCGTCTCTCAAACGAGCACTGCCAAGCCAACACGAAAACACTGCCAAGCGAATGCGGGCCATAAACTTTACAGCCGCAATTGTGATGATGGTGCATTTTTTTATTATGTTCTTCTTCATACACATGCAGGAAAGAGCTACTGTAACTTGCACCATGCAACCTGCGCCTGCTGCTTTGCAAGCGCTGGCTGCAGCCTCCGCAGAGCGGCAGCGAATACTTCGACATGAAACTCAATACTTCTACATGAAACTCATCAGGTCTGGTCTAATACATTCCGGTGAAGCACGTGGATTGTAATCACGATGAGTGTTTCCTAGTGTTGCATACTTCTATGTCACACACCTACATGGTCAGCATGGTCCTGTTACAGGCCCAAAAACATGTATAAGCTCCAAGGCAGAAGCATACTTCAACTTGAGGTACCACCATCCCAAGCGCACCTGCTGCTTGGCGATCCCCACAGCGGCCTTAGTGACGCGATAGCGCGTGGCCAGGGAGTGTCCCGTCTGCCTGAACGTTCTGTTACACCAAAAACAACTGATGTACTTCAACTTTAATTATCAGCCTCGCAACATAAGCGCACCTGTTGCTTGGCGATGCCCACAGCAGCCTTGGTGACGCGATAGCGCGTGGCCAGGGAGTGTCCCATCTGCCTGAAAGTGCCGTAGACACTCAAAGAAAATTAATAACTTCAACATAGAAGGCGCACCTGTTGCTTCGCGATCCCCACAGCAGCCTTGGTGACGCGATAGCGCGTGGCCAGAGAGTGTCCCGTCTGCCTGAACGTGCCGGCAAAGGCACCTGCGGCACCGCCGAGAGACGCCCTCCCTGCCTCCCTGTAAACGTAGCCGATGGTCGCCAGCAGCGTGCCACCGAATGGCGTGGCAGCCAACTCCTGCAAGACACAAACAATTTGAAGAGTGCATCAGGAACAGGGCTCTTCACCTGCAATGTATCCCTGAGAGTAGGTACAGTGGTGATCCATTATCGCAAAGTCCTCAAAATTTTGAGGGTCGTGACTTTAACCATACATGCATGCTTCGTTGCCATGAAGTACACATAGCCAATGGTCGCCACCGAATGGCGTCGCAGTGAGCTCCTGCAAGCCGTACGCAATTGGTGTAATTACATCAGTAATGATAAAATACACTCTTCAACTTGCTGTCAGCTGGGTGTATACCAGTGGTGTACTGCGCGCTTTCAACATGCAGTGAAACCTTGATGGAGCAGAGCGGTGATCCACTGCAGTCTTGCAGCTACACAAGGAGCTTGTGCAAGGCAAAACAATAGGTATAGCTGGACCTGTGAGGGACACACGTTGCTGCATACTGTAAACAATTAGTCCATGTACTGATGACTGGGCGACCTTTCAGTGTGAGTCACGGCAAAGTGAGAACACACTTCAACTGCGACAAATACAGGGCACAGGGGTGCGCACTGCTGTCAACTGCTTGCGACTTCAAGAGGACCGTAGAGCCATATGCGCCACCTCCTTGTATTTAACACAGAGCATCATCACCAGTTCCTCCAGCCTGACCGCCAGCACAGCTCAGTGTGGCAACCTAAAATTCAACCTTCACCTGACGTATCATTCACCTGATGGAGGCACTACTCAATTACTGAGGTGCAGCTTCATACTTCAAATACCATCAGTTCACCTGCGTGCCAGTTCTGAGGTGAAACTTCATACTTGAGCAATCGGTTCACCTGCGCCATTCCTCCGGCTCGCCGCCAGCGTAGCTCAGTGAGTCAAACCACTAAACTTCACAGTTGAAGTATCATCCACCTGCACGCCATCCCTCCAGGCACTGCTTCATCACTTGGATGCACTTGAAGAGCCAGTTCACCTACGCCATTTTTCCCTCCAGGCACTACTCAGATCCAACTTCACACTTGAATCAAGTTCACCTGCGCCATTTCCTCCAGACTCGCCGCCAGCGCCGCCTCTGTCACCTCCTCATCCACGAATGGCTGCAGCAGCGCCGCCAGGTTGACCGCGCACTGCACCTCGCGCTTCCACTGCTTGAGCGCCTCACGCGCGCGCCTGAGGTGCGCTGGCTCCGAATCCTCCTCGTCGATCATAGTGATCATCGCGCTCATCTGCGAAGGGCAGCATGATGATGTGTTCATCTATCAGAAAAAGAAGACAGAATTCAACTATCAGGAGGACGACCTATCAGAAAGAAGAACTTCCACTATCAGGGCAACTTCCACTGCTTGCGCGCCTCGCGCACGCGCCTGATGTGCGCTGGCTCTGAGTCCTCTTCGTCGATCATGGTGATCATGGCGCTCATCTGTAGCGGCGGCAGGGCAGCAAAAGGCACACTTCAACTATCAGAAAGAGAAGACAGTCTTCAACTATCAGAAAGAGAAACTATCAAAAAAAGGAACTTCCACTAGCAGGACAACTTCCCAGCTGAAGACACCAACGTGATTGCATATACGCTGACTCCGAGTCCTCCTCGTCGATCATGGTGACCGTCGCGCTCATCTGCCGCAACGTCGAGGTACAGCATGATAGAGAGTTCAGCTCCTAGAAAAACTTCAACTATCAGGACAACTTCCCAGCTGAAGACACCAACGTGAGTACAAAGTCTTCAGCTGTCAGGACAACTTCCCAGCTGAGGACATCAATCTGTGTTCACATAACTTCAACCAACAGAAGGGGGAACTCTCACGGTCAGGACAACTTGCAACTTAAGGAATCAATGCGAGAACGCATGGCTGCTTCGTACACTGCGTTCACTGCGGGCACCAAACGTGCCCCAGGCCTGAGTCCTCTCGAAGCAACTTCCCAGCTGAAGACACCAACGTGAGTACAAAGTCTTCAGCTGTCAGGACAACTTCCCAGCTGAGGACATCAATCTGTGTTCACATAACTTCAACCAACAGAAGGGGGAACTCTCACGGTCAGGACAACTTGCAACTTAAGGAATCAATGCGAGAACGCGTGGCTGCTTCGTACACTGCGTTCACTGCGGGCACCAAACGTGCCCCAGGCCTGAGTCCTCTCGAAGCACGGGTCCCCCCGTCTCTGAGTCCTCAAGGGCGCAGCATGGGGCAAACTTCAACTCGCTGAGCGTTTCGAGTGTACGTGCCAATGGCTTCGCAGCGTCGAGCAGCCGGATGTGCGGCGCCGCCGTGCCTGTGCACATGCATCGCGCTGACGTGCATTCGTGTGCCACCGCATAGCGTCACATCGCAAATTCACTTCTACATACTCCAATACACTTGAGCGCGCGTGACATACATGGACATGAGCCACCACAGGGCATAGCATATAGGCTCTCACATCAATCATACTTCAACATACTGTACACACACATTGCAGCACGCCTTGTGTATGTATGCATGCCCCCACCTTCATCTCGCCGACCAGTGGCTCGGACTTCTCGCTGCCGAAGATCATAGTGAACAGCACTATATGTAATTTTTGTTAGGTATTACAGCGCGCTGTATGTATGTATGCATGACCACCTTAATCTCGCCGACCAGTGGCTCAAACTTATCGCTGCCAAAGACCATAGCGAGTAACACTATCTATACACTTATTTTTATTATATACACTTTTTGCAAGCATTAAAGCGCGCCGTATGTATGTATGCAGGCCCACCTTCATCTCGCCGACCAGAGGCTCAAACTTCTCGCTGCCGAAGACCATGGCAAAGAACGCCGCGCTGTCCATAACAGGCGCATCCGCAGTGCCCGCGCGCCCATACTTGTCGTAACGCAACCGCAGCTCCTCATCGCTCAGCGTCTGCCGCATTCAAAACAATGCAATGTGTGTGCAAATTGTCATCAAAACGGCGCAGAAATTGGCTCTTTCTGTCAATTATTGGTCAGGACAGAGAGCAAGGAGAGACTGCAGTGGGCGCGCGCACGAATTTGTTCCAGCGTAACCGCAGCTCCTCATCGCTCAGCGTCTGCATCATTGAACACGATGCTTTCATTGCACACCAGCGACACTTTCAACCGCAGACCCTGTGGCGGGTGTACCATGTGCCGAGATGGCATACAGTGGAAGCAGTGACTAGGGGGATGGGGGTTGATATAGGATAGCTTCTGATGTAGTGTAATGAGGGAGGTGGCTCCTAATATTATGTGGACTGGAATCCCCTCATTGACATGATGGATAGTTGATAGCATGTCCGACTTTAGCCGTCTTGAGTCGAGAAAAATCACAGAAAACCGGTTATAACCGGTTATGTGTCGACTGACGCTGACTACAATCGGCTGTAACCGCCCAAATCCGCCAAAACGGCCCTGAAATAAGCCGGGCTTCTAAGCAAGGTCGGCCTGCACATGTGCACCTGTTACTACCACGCCGCTGGTCATTTGTGTGCAGCAGGGCAAGCAGCATCGATAATCCACAGCTACTGCTGCTGCTGCATCAGCAGCAGCGACCACACACGCGTTTGCAGGCGAGGCTGCGAGTACTACGTGTTCTCTGCGTCCTTACGAGGTGCTCGACAGGTCTACACGGGCTGGGTGCCACACCAGCAGCCGCAAGGCTGCAGTGGCCGACTGCCCATTTTGCTCTCTCAGCAGCACGCTTGCCTGACACAAACGCCGGAGACCCCGAATTTCAGCGGGAACAGGTTGCACCACCGGAAAGCCCCACGTGTCAGGCATCGATTGGCCACCTCCTTGAGCCCCCGCGAGTCGGTGGAGCTGAGCAACGCCAAACCCTAGTTCAAACCCTACTTATGTCAAGCACAGATTTAGTCACCGAATCCACTGTAACTCTTGAACTTTGAGGCCTGGGGACTTGAAAAGAGGTGCATTTGAAAGGGCTCATCGAGCCCGACCATTTGAGCTATTAAACATTCTCAGGGAAGCGGGGTCTCCTGAGAAACTTTCATGAAGGTGTGCTCATCCCCCTGGCCACTGCTTCCGCTGTAGAACCAAAGAGAGGCTGAGTGCGATTGCAGCTCCTCGCCGCACCTACTGCGCCTAGCCGACGGCCTGACGCACTGCAGCTCCACAAAACGGTACACAACCAGTCCACAATCAGTACACCAGAGGGAGCGTCACCAGATACGCCTCGCCGACGGTCCGGACGCGCTCGAGCGCTACAACCGAGCACCAGGCCTAGTACACACCAAGTACAAAGCCAGTACACCAGAGGGAGCGTCACCTGATACGCCTCGCCAACCGCCTGGAAGCGCGCCGCCGCCTCCACGTCCCCCGGATTCTTATCGGGGTGCAGCTTGAGCGCAGTGAGATAGTACGCCTTCTTGATCTCCGCCGCCGTCGCATTCGACGCCACGCCCAGCAGTTCATAGTACTCCAGCTCCACCACGTCGCGCGCGGGCCCTGTGGCGGCAGGTTTAAGGGTTTTCCGGGGGGACGCGGGGCGTGCAGCGCTGCCGTCGTCCGCGTCTGAGGGGGTTGGAGGGCTGTTGGCCGATTTGGAGGAGGAGAGGAGGCCCTGGCTGAGCCGTGCCTGCTTGCGGTACTCCATGAACGCCGCCTGCATCCGAACGACCGTGAACTTGCTCTCAGCGGTTTGCTGATTGAGGTCACTTTAAGTGTAACATCAACCTGGTGAGGCCTGGCTGAGCCGTGCCTGCTTGCAGTACTTCGTGTACGCTGCCTGCACGCAAATCGTTAACCTGCACTGTACTCTGCATAGTGTCACACATGCTGACTTAATTTTCTTACTTGGCTGCAACGTCAAGTGCAACTTCGATGGTAATGCGGTTGACTGAACCGCAATGCAGGCCACTGCTAACGGTACTCTTTGTATGCCACCTGCACGCATGTACACACCAAGACCGCCTACGGCATTTGCGCTCGAGGATTTGAGTAACTTCATGGCGAGTGCATGCGAGACAACGACGTCCTCCACTGATATGTACCTGCTTTGACATTTTTCTGACCGCCTGCATAGTTGCTGTGAGCGCAGAGCACGCACGCTCTGCAGGTGAAGTGGTTGCAGAGCATGATACTTCAATGCGCTGGCCAATGCATAGTTCAACGTCAACTGCAAGCACGCACCTCATCCATAGGCAGCACCAGCGTCGCCTCCTCGGGGAGATTGTAAAGAATCCATTTGCCGCTTGTCTCGTCCCACTCCTTACCCTCCTTAGTGGCGGAGATCGCTTCCGCTGTGGCAATGCAGCGTAAAAATGGTCACGATTAGTTAGTGCTTGGCTTAAACAGGGGGGAACTTCAACATGCAGGCTGTGTGTCATAAGACTCTACATGACTACCTATTCTGTGACAGTGCTGAAGCAACTCAACGAGCGTGTGCAAATCTCCCGTGGCAGGTGAGTCAGTATGCTCCGTTCACTGCACGCGGAGACAGCCAGGGACCTCAGGGCGCTGACGGAGAATTCGTCAACAAGCTTGGGCCTCAGCGCGCTGACAGACTGTTGTCAACAAGCTAACGGATAATTTGTAAACAAGCTTGCGCAAATTCTCCGCCGGCGCCCTGAGGTCCCTGGCTGTCTCCGCGTGCAGTGAACAGAGCATGTAAGCAATGACTGGCCAGACAACACCAGCGCTCAGAAGTTCAATATGGCCGTTTCCTCTGAACCCCAAGTTTGACTGGTAGCGTTAACCTGCATTGCTGGTACAACAATATGTGGACAACCATGACACGCAGATTGTGCCAGCACTTTTCATACGCACCCGTGGGGAGACCAATCCACATTGCGCAGGTGAACCTGGCACAGATCACAGCGCTGTGCGCCATGCAGTTGGCTCAAACCACCACGGCCGCGTGTTACACAGACCCAATGTAAGCACGTAGTCGATGCATGGCAATCACAGGCCATCTGGACAAGCGAATGGCAGCTGCGCACATCTCAACCGAGCAGCCAATACAGCTCTGGCAGCAGCGCACGTGGCACATGACACGGAAAATGCCTTGCACCGACTCACAAAAGATTGTGGAAAGAAATTCTGCATGATGTGGAAAGAATAGGAAACCTTTGCGCAAGCGTACCAGTGTTCCAGATGCCTCTGGCCATCTGAACGCCTCCGACAGCAACGCCGGCAAGGGCCAGGCCGGTGCCGGCCACCACACCGCCAATGAGTCCTTTAGCAAAGCCCGTCGCGCCGCCCTGCTTTGCGCCATACATCGGTCCCGCCACCACCACTGCCAAGCCGCTGCCAACGCCCTTGGCTATGGAGCCCAGGCCGCTTGCCAATCCCTGAGACGGCAGGGAGGCCACGACGAGACCGATAAGTGCGAAGCCCTGATGGTATCGCAGGGTTGGATCCGGTCATGAGACGATGGATTGAAAATGGCCTACGGTACAGGAAGATACTCTCCCGGACCCTGAGAAAAGAGTCTGTCAAGGTCATCGACGGAGCGAGGTGGTGGCTGCCTCCAAACAGTGACAGCGAGTAATCACCTGTCCCACGTGCTTGGGCCGAGACGTGTCGAACATGCTGAGCTCCTCGTCGAACTCATCGAAGCCAGCCTCTTCTCCTTCGATCTCTCCGTTCGCAGCGACCGCAGCAGCTGGCGTCGCGCTGGCTGCTGGCTCTGTCGGCCCAGCTCCTGCGTTTGCGCTGGCCATGGCGGCAGCCAGGTGGTCTATTGAGCAGAGGCTGCGTGTCAACAGGCAGCTGGTCTATTCCGCTCCCAGACCTGGCTGCGTCGGCTTCGGTGGTGGGCTGGCGAGCGTTTTTTGAAAAATGAGGCCTTGAAGTTAGAGTTGAGGTTGTACTGGGCGGGGGTGCTTCAGGGCGGCAGCGATGTTCTTCCCTCCTGTGAACTTTGCGCCGGTGGAGGAGGGACTCTACAGAAGCGGCCTGCCCACGGAGATCAACTACCCCTTCCTGGAGCGGCTGAAGCTGAAGACCATCATCTACCTCTTCCCAGACGAAGACATAGACGCTCAGCTGTGAGTGAATGTCATCCTGCAGTCTGCATCTAATAGGCAAGGCCTTGTAGGGCAGCTGAGCGCGCCGCCGCCACAGCAGATCGTATTCCTACATCAGTGTCAAACTTGCATACTATCATGCATTTTGTGCAATGCTGCTATAGCCGCCAGATGCTACGCTTTCAATCAATGAGCTTCGCCTGGCATGTATGTCGCTCACTGTACTGTGTAATTGCTGACACGCGCGAGTGTCTGTACAAGGGCGATTCTCTGAAAAGTATTTGCCAGCACGGTGTCACTGTCGCGTATTGTTGCTGAACATGGACCTTTGCACTGTTCTGACGTGTGCTGACTCAAACAGTCTCAACCACTCAGCTGTCGATCTTTTCGGCTTCCCCCTTGCGCATGGCGGTACAACCAGCATATTCTTGAAGTTGCTCAAATCAGCATACATCTGAAGTTGCTGACCTTCGATGCGCCACACGCGCGCGCAGCGAGAGCTTCCTGGAGGACCAGGAGGTGAAGCTGGTGTGCCTGGGGGAGCAGGACGAGTCCGCCCAATTGGCCAACAAGAGCAGGAACAATCATATGATTGCTGAGGAGACTGTGATAGAGGCGCTCTCGTATCTGGTGGACACAACGCACTACCCCCTGCTGGTCATGTGCGGCACTGGCAAGCACCGCACAGGCAAGTGCCAGGACAGAACGTTCGCCTCCACGTGACGAGACACAGCAGCATCTTATTTGTGGGGGGTCTTGTATGTAGATGAAGAGAAGCATCCTGCACAACACTGAGAGCTGCACTCACTCAGCTGACATTTATCGCATCATTCATGTACAATCAGAAGTTTTTAATGCAAGCGTTGCACGCTGTGCTGCATTTGGAGCCCGTGAAGCGAAACCTTGGCAAGCATGCATTGCTGCTTGACACGGACGATGATTTTGTGCGCATGCCTATGCAGACGCCATCGATCACGCCTGTACACACTACACCTCTGGAACCTCAGCTTCATGCTTCAAGGGAGACAGCTCTTTGAGTCTATTGTGCGGCAGCGTCTGGTACGTTAAACCACCCCCCTCTGGCCTGCTGTGCACGTTACACCTGGACATCTAATTCTTTGGCGCGCATGCCCGCGGCGCTTGTGTACCCATCATCAACTTATGCCCAACATGTAACGGCCCAATTTATTTGCAACTTCAACTCCCACCTCCCTCCTTTGTTAACGTCAAGATGCCTGAAAAAGTACTCATGAATCATGCATGTTCTGCCGTCGCCCTCCAGGCACGGTCGTGGCGTGCCTGCGCAAGCTGCAGCGCTGGAACCTCAGTTCGATCTTTGAGGAGTACCGGCACTTCACCAAGCACAAGGTGCGCGTCCAGAACGAGCAGTTCATCGAGCTCTTCGACACGGACCTCGTGCGCATACCGCCGCGCCCGCCGCGCTTCCTCGTGGCCGGCTGAGGCATGGCAGCACGGCTCAGCTCTGTGCAGCGCTGCGAGGCGTCATCGAGCTCGTCACCAGCGCTCAGTACACGATTTCTCGTGGCCGGCTGACGCGCGCATCAGCACGGCTCAGCTCTGTGCAGCGCTGCGCAGTGTCATGGAGCTCGTCACCAGCGCTCAGCACGTTCTTCCTCGTGGCCGGCTGACGCGCGACCGCAGCACGGCTCAGCTCTGTGGAGCGCTGCCTAGCGTCATCGAGCTCACGGACGGACCTGTCCTGCGCGCGTCATCAGCGCTCAGCGCGCGATTCCTCGCCGCCGCCTGATCCGCAACAGCACGGCTCAGCTCAACAGAGCGCTGAGCAGTGTCACCGAGCGCTTCGAGGCGGACCTGTCGTGCGCGCGTCATCAGCGCTCAGCGCGGGCTTCCTCGCCGCCGGCCGACGCGCGACAGCACGGCTCAGCTCTGTGCAGCGCTCAGAAGAGTCACCGAAGCTCTTGCACACGGACTCGTCGTGCCGTGCTCGCCTCACCGGCGCCGGCCGCCGCGCGCGCTGCCCCGTGGGCCTGCTGAGGCACGCGCGCGCCTTTGCTGCAACAGGTTTCAGCGCGCTCCGCTGCAGCACGGCTCAGCTCGACAAGCGCTGAGCAGAGTGCGACGCGGACGGTCCCGCTGGCCCCCGCTGCGCTTTCCGGTGGCTGGCTGACGCACCCGCGCCGCATTTGCTGCAGCACGCCTCAACCTAGCGGAGCGCTGCGCAAAGCCACGGCTCTTCAGCGCGGACCTTCGGGTGTAGCAGCATGCTTCCTCTGATGAGCGGCGCTGTCGCTGCCCGCCGCTGTTGCCGCAGCACACAGCACAGCGTATCTCAGTGGAACCCTGAGCAGTTTGTCGGTTGTTTTGACACGGCAGCGGCGCGCATGTACGCTGCGCCCTCCGCGCGTCTGATCGGTCGCGGATCACTGCTGCTGCATCACGGCTCAGCTCAATGGAGCCCCAAGACCCCACCTCTCTCTGCGGCATTGACCTGGTGCACAGCTGCACAGCGCGCCGGCCCCTCGGGGGGCTTCATGGTCGTTCGACGCATGCGCTGCGGTTGCAGTCGCGGCTACGTGGTAGGTCCGCGCGGTCTGCCTGCACGCGCCGCGTCTCTCCGCGCTTGCGTCGACTCAGCCCCAGCCGACGAGGCGCTGCTGCAGCTGGCGTTGAACTTCAACATTGGTGCTGTGCGGCGACGCCTCTGCTGCTCCGCGCATGACACTGTGACAGCAGCGTGTAGCGGCGGTGGCTGCAGGACTCAGTGACTCGTAACTGCCACGTCGTAACCGCCAGTGCTCCCGCCCAAGCCAGTGTTGTGCGCACCTGTTCTTTCCGCCATGGCCGCAGGTGCTTTTCACTTTGACGAACGCGGTGCGCTCCCATGCGCTCCGCTTGCCATTGGAGCGTGTGTGCAGACTGAATGCTGGCAGTTGGGATTAGGGCTCAAACTATAAGGAGGGCAGGGCGGATTGACGCACCAGTGCAACAGGCATTCGGCCCTATATCAGCCTCTCACTCATCGCCTCGCACTGAAGAGCAATTGTTGAGGCCAAGACATGCGCTGCGGTAGCACCTAGGTGATCTTCACTTTGTTTGCTGTAATTGACAGAAAAATGGATGCAAAGGACGCCATATCTCTGCACAATCTACGGGTGTTAAAATTGTCTGTGTGCTCATTTTGTTTGTCGTGATCATGCCTGTACTTCTTTTATGTGCGCCGCATTTGTCTGGAGTCTATGCCTGATCTGCTTTGTGATTCATATGCCGGCACTGAATGCCGTTGCTTCAATACAGGTAACGATGTGAAGAATAGGCCATGGCAGCCCATTAAAGGCACCAATAGTATGCCCATGCAGTGCATTGGCACAGCTGCTGCTGCAGGTTTCGGCTGGATGAGCGTAGTGATCCCACATATGTGCCATGTCTGCAAGGCGATGTTGTCTACACCATAACCATGAGCACTCAGGGCGTTCGGTCCCAAATCCAATGCGCCATGATGTGCGAATGCCAAATGAGAATAGCATGCAGTTCAATAACTGTGAATCATCTTTGAAGGAAGACAACCGTGTTCGTGCCACAAAGTCGACTCGCTGGCACACTTCCCGTAGTCGACCAATGCATGTGAGAATCATTTGTTTTGTGCAAGTCGCAGCAATTTTTGATGAGCACACATTCAAGACTCCCACCTCAACTACATGCACTTCAATGATTTTTATGAATGGTGGACGTATGGACTTGTATTTATAAAGGCCCAAGGGAGGCCGGGTTGCCTATGCAATCGAAAAGCTTGCGTCAACGCAGCAGCCTAGTCTGCGCTGTGCCCTAGGAGTTTGGATACCGGCGCCGCAACACAGCCCAGCATTCGCGCTCCACGTGTGTATGCCATGACGCGCTCCGCCAACTCCCGCGCCAGCGATATGCTCAGCTCAATGTGGATCTGACGCTTAGCTAACCCGGCCTTGCGTAACACATCTGCCTTCCCCCCCCCTGAGCACAGTGCTGAGTGCATTGCCAACTCCTTAACAAAAAGGCTTGTCTGCTTGCCCAGCCGTCCGTACGACTCCTGCACGAATGGCACAAAAGCCCAAGATGACGTCAAGGTGCCGGTGTGGTGCTTGACCTTCGCGTCCTCCCCCACCCCAGCAGCATAGCCGTCCGTGTTCGAGGCATTTGTTTTGCCTGTCAGGTACGAGCTCGCTGTGGGTGCGCGCACACTTGTGTCTAGCACTATTCCCTTGTTACGGTATGCACTGCTAAAGTGCAGACACCCTGGGTCAATGACTGTGTCCGCCCGATACCCCGGTACCTTGAAGACGCTAGCGTCCTCATTGCGGACAATAGAGACATGGTGCTGTCTCAAGATGCGCTGTAGGCACCGCTTTTGGGCAGTGTGTGTCGCGTTGTGCCCCCGTATGTGCTGGCTGGGGCAGCTGATCGCATGCGTGGAGGTGGGGCTCACGTCACTGCACCGCCATGGGCACACCTCGCCCTGTATGCCCCACCCGTCTATAAAGATCGCAACCATAATCATCGTGGCTGCTGCCATACTGGACATGGGCGCCGCACCCGGGCGGTCATTGGCAGCGGGTGGCACGCTCATCCACGCCATTGCCCCGGACGCACGCTGGCTGCGCAGCTGCGCCAGGACCCGCGCGCTAGCCTGTTGGCGGCGGCGGCTGGTGTCACGCAAGTCACCAATAAGTGTAGCCTGCGTCGGCTTGCCCACGGCACCAGCCGAGGCAGCCTCTAGGTCCTCCACCAGGCAGTCCTCGTATTGACGTCGAAGAACATTTGAAAGGCCGGCTTGTAGTCCGTGCGTGAAGTGACCGCGCCGGCGGCGGGGCACTACCTTTCTGCAGATCTCGTCAGCATAGGCCTCCCAGTCGTCGTCGTCGTCCTCCTGCCCGCCGCTGCAGCTGCTTTCTTCCGCGCTAGTTTGTGTTTTAGCGGGCGTGGAAGAGGCAGCCGCGGCAGCGGCTTGAGGGCCAGGTACGGTCGCCGCCGCAGCGGCCGCCTCGGCGCCAGGCACAATGCCGTGGGTGTGTGGGGCTGGCTCAGTGGTCCCCGTCTCCGTGACGGCAGTTGCGGCGTAGATCGCTTGCACCGCAGTGGGGAGCGTCGACGCTGCGGCCGTTGTATCCGCTGCCCACCGTAGCAACGATGCTGGGAGCTGCTCGGCCACAGCTGTGCGTGATTTTTCGCCGCCATCAGCTGTCAGCGCTCGCGTAGAGCGTCGCACGGCCTCGATGATTGGCGGCAGTCCCTGGTCCTCGCGTATTGCGCATGAGTGCTGCGCGAACCAGGTGACTGCGCCGTGTTCGTCAGTGCCGAGCCTCAGGGCCCCTGCTGCCACAGTGGCATGAATTATTGCAGGCCGCAGTGTTGTGCATGCCTGGGCCGTGTATGCGGCTGGTGCCAGTAGCCCCAAAAGCGGCATGCCCAGACCGCCTCGTCGCTCCGGCAACCGTGACGCCCGCAGTGGCACTGCGATGTCCGTGAGTTCTGGCGGGCCCAAGCGCGGCAATACCAGCACGCTGCCACTGCTGGCTACCTCATTGTCACCAGCAGTGCAGGCGGCCAGCAGGTGTGACTTCATGACTGCCGCGGTAGCGCAGCCGTGCAGGTGCAGCATGCGTTCAAGCGTCCATGCACAGAACCCGTCAAATGCGTGCAGCCATGTCTCACTCAAAGCCGTGTCAACGACCCGAGCTAAGAAGCCCATGCGCTTTGTCAGTGACCTGCGCAGAATGAATTGTGCTGCCTGTAGGTGATGCCGCGCCATCCCAGCTAGCTGCCACGACAATCGCCATGTCCCTGCGTCAACAAGATGCTTGCTCATGGCAGCATGCACATAGGCTGGGTGCCCTACCGGTACCCCGACCGACGTAAAGCCCTGACTGGATTCTGGCATGGTGGCGTCCACAAACGGTATGTCAAGGGCGCGCAGGCGTGCTCTGGCCGCTTCATCAAACACTGTGCCGCGCATGGCAATGGCCAGCGACTTGTCTGGTCGAACGCGTAGGCCCCCTGCCGCAAGCCGACGGATCACCTCTGCCACCCCAGCGGCCGCTGCATCGTCGAAGTAGGCAGCTTGCAGCACGTTGAGGTCATCCAGGAAAGCGCAGTGCGGGGCTGGCGGTTCCGCTGTGCTGTGGCCGTAGGCCGGCATACTGCCGGGCGTCGCACTCACTCCATCAGGGTAGAAGAGTAGGAATGCCGCTGCCACTGCAAAGTACAGCGGCCCTAGAGGGTCCCCTTGCTGGCACCCTAGGTGGGAGCAGATAATGCGAGCTTCACCGTTCACCTCCACTCGCATCTCTGGGGCAGTGTCACCACAGTATACGGACTCAAAGTGCGGGAGCAGCTCCGGACAGAAGAGCATAAGTCCCCGCACAATGGCGGCGCGATCCACACTGTTAAATGCGTTCTCACAGTCCAGCTGGATTGTGGTGCCATACAGCTCGTGCCACACGCGCGCGCACGCTGCCACATGCTCGACGCCAGACCGGTATCCTACGCCAAACTGCGACATGGAGGCCAGCAGCCCCGATATTTTGCCCTTGACACCCCGTGCCGCTGTGGACCCGAGGAGTCTGCGCCAGACACTGGAGCAGGCGATCGGACGCCGCTTCTGTCCTATGCCTGAGAGGGCCGCGGCGCGGAGAAGCCGTTGCGATTGCTCCGGCAGCAGTTCGGGCTCAACAAGCAGCGTCGTGAACACCTTGGCCAGGTGATGGGCGAATGCCGGTTCCATCACATCCGATTCTGAATCACCAGCTAGTCCTGGCGAGGCACTGCCCACGGGGCGGGTGGCTGCTTTCACTGGTGCACCAGGCCCAGCGGCCATCAAGAGGTGTTCATAGCGTAGGCCGTCCAGCCCTCCTGCCTTCCCCGCCCCTGCTGCGGACAAGGTCGACAGTATGTCTGTCGCCTCCACCTCGAGGCGCCGTCCGGCTGCGCTGGCAGCATCCTCAGGCCTATCGCTGCGATCATGCGCCTGACCCGATTCGAAGACGGGACTGCCGCTGCCAGCGGGCCCGGCGGTCGTTGCCACCCCTGCGCCGTGCAAGCAGTGCCGCCGGGCGTCGCGTACCAGGCCGCGCACTTGCTCCATTGGCGTATCGACTACCCCGGGCCGGGTGCCAGTTTCAGGGTGCTTTGCTGCCAGCACCTGTGCCGTGACCTCGTCTGCTGGGGCGCATGCTTCACGCGCCTCTAGTCGTGCGGCAGCCAGGCCTACCCCCCGTCGCTTGCCTGAGAGGGCAGCGCATGCTGTTTGCTGCCTGGAGTCAGCCTCCGTCCAGTCGGCATCGAAGTTCGTTTGTGCCGACGCCGTAGCTGCGTTGTTTGGTTTGGGGGCCCGCAGCGCCGCTGCTGCTGACAGCGTCTTTCTCAGTAGCTCCGCAAAGTCGCCAGACAGCAACGCTGCCAGCCGGGCCGCAGGCGGCATACCGGTTCCCTCCGGTTGCCTACCAAAGGCCATTGCTGCTAGCAGGTGCAGCAGCCTGTAGCCGCGCTGCACTAGAGTCTGAGAAACCTGATGAGCAAACGCCCCGGCACCATGGTGGAGGCGCACCCGTGCCGCCTCACGTGCACTGTCTGTGGCGTCCGCCAGTAGTCGTGTGGCGTGCTCCACTAGCCGTGCCCACTGGGTGCACTGCAGCTGAGTGCGGAAGGGGTTGGCAGTCGTGGTGAACCGTAGCAGCAGTAGATCCGCCTCATTGGTCTGGTCAAGTGCGTGGACGACCGAGGGCGTCGAGAGGTCCCAAGCCAGGGATGCTCGTGACTGGGGCTTTGAGGGCCTGCCACTGGTGGTGGTGGTCGGGGGGGGCGGTGACGCGGCATCGTCCGGCGGGTCCAAGTCCATGTCCGCCCATCCCACGGCCGTCCCGTGGGGGGGGCTGCTGTCCTGCAGCCTTAGGCTGTTAGACTGAGTGCGGCTGCCGGCGCTGCCAGGCGGTGCTGCAGCAGCTGCCGTTCGGCGCCGGCGTTGCGCGCCGGTTGCCGTGGCCGCCGGGCGTTTCTTGCTGGACTTTGAGTTGGCAGCGCCACTAGCCGGCACCGCCGGTGGCTTTGGAGGTGTCGCTGCGGCAGCCCCCGCCGCCGCGGCCGCGCCGTCGCTACCCGCACCCCCGCCCTCGGACTGGCCCGGGGGTACTGCCGGGCGTGCGCGCGTGGGGGCGCTTCCATTCCGTCGACACGTGTGGCATGGCGAGGTCAGCGCGCATTGCCTCTGCCCCGCGCTGGCTGACATATGGACCAGACCGCAGGCACCTGTGCATGCACTCAGCTTCCTTACCGCCCGTAGGAAGTCTTCTGCCGTGCAACCATACATGGTGCTCATCTCCTGCACACGCTTGGCATGGTGTGCCCCAGTGTTGCAGGTACTGCTGCCTGAAGGGGCACGGTCACCGGATGGGTCGTGATCAACCTGCTGCCGGATGCCCTTGGCGTATGCTGCCGCCAGATTTTGCTGACAGTGTGATGTGCTCGCCTCAGGGTTCAGCATCGACCTCGTGCAGCTACCACCGTTGAAGTGGGCCACTACCGGTGCCATGCGGCTCGCAGCTGACAGTTTGCCTCGCTGTTTGCTGTCCTCTTTCTGACCAAGCTGCCAAAATGCCAGTGTGCATAAAGGACACCTCAGTGGCTCAGGCTGCTGTGGCAACTGCAGCGCAGTACGGGGCTGTGTCCGACTCGGAGCCGTGATGTGGGTGCTGTTAGCTTGAGTGGTCGCCGACGCTGTCATAGTGGTTGGCAAGGGCGGAGCTGCCGCAGGGGCGACAAGCAGTTCAAAGTGTCCCACATTTGTATATAGCCCAGGCGGCGTCCACAGCACATCCAGATGGCAGTCAGGCTGAGCTGGAGTTGCCGGTGCGAATACCGCTGGCAGCCCCATCAGTTGTGCCAGCACCAGCCCTGTTGATTTTTGCGTGCTGCCAGTGGCCTGAGGCTCGGCCTGCCACACCGTCACCGAGACCGCGTAGACCGCTGCAACAATGGCCCACACAGACAAACCGAGGGGCCGTCCCCACACGCCCTCTTCCTGTAGGCGTTGCAGCAGGAGCGTGTGCCCGCTGTCCGCGCTGTCCGTTTCATTTGTGCCGTACTCGATTGCGAGGCAGCGAGCGCGTGTCCCGTACGTGTCGAATTGTTCACGTGTACACGCAGGTTGGGCTGCTGCATGCGCGGTCAGTTGACGCATCGATGACATGCTGGCCCCTTGTTTGCCCGCCCCCTGCGTGACGTATGCCACCATCCCGTCCAGCAGTGCCTCTCGCATGGCAATCACCAGTGCTGGGGCCGGCAGTCCGTGCTCAACTGCGACGCTGTCTATGCCGTGTAGAGCTGTATGAATCAGGCAGTTGCCGTTGCCCACGTTGCTCACGGGGCGAAGCTCCCCACCACGTGCTAGCGTCGCTGTGTTTTCCCCAAGCGCCTGTTTGTGGAGTGCCTGCAGGCCCGTGTGCCAAGTGGAAAAACCATAGTTGGTGGCTTTTGCCAGCGCGTCTTGCTGCTCCTCCACGGTGACTGTATGGCACACGGTTGAGGGTATCCGGGTCGCCACCGTCACGGTGGTGACCTTCGCCGGCCCGGATATTGGTGCTGAGGGGGCAGAGGCACCGCCCCTCGGCGGTGTGGTGGCTGGTGCCAGGGGTGCACGAGAATTGTCGCACTGGGCCTGTCGCTCCTGCGTCCGCCGTCTGTGTTTACCTCTGCGTCGACTGCGCTTTCCACTGGCAACCATAGCCGTGACAGGTGCTGTCTCGGTCATTGTTGCGTGGGTGCTGTTATCACCAGCCTGCGTTACGTCTGACTCACCACGTTTCCCGGCTGGCTGGCGAGGCGACCTGGCAACGACCGGTTCCCTAAGGGAGAGTTGGTCAAACACCGTTGCCAGGTCATTACCTTCTTCTCGGAGGGAGAGCAAGCTGAACGTGACCGTCAGGTCATGCATCTGACTCACCAGCGGTGCGCAGGAAGTCCGGCCCAGCAGGGTCTGTGTTGCTGGCGCGTCGCTGGGCGCCGGCCGCATATGCAGTCGGCGTGACGTGCGGCAGGGTCCAAGCTTGGTACCCGTCGGCCAAGCGCAAAGCACCGTGACGCGTGCCCGATTGGGGGCAAGGGCCAGTGCACGTACCCTGCGCGCGAGTGCGCCAGCCGCCCCCAGCAGGCCTTGCCAGTGTGATCCCGTCGGGTCCCTGGGGCATTCGCTAGACTGAGCGCCCGCTGCGACAGCAGCTGCGGCACTGCCAGGTGTGCTGGGCACACGATCGTTGCTTGACATCGTTGCGCCGCTATCGCTAGCACGACTTTCGCCAGGCAGCACACCCATTGTGCTGAATGGTGGACTGTAATGGCCGCTTGCCTCATGAGATGGGTAGAAACGTGCTGACAATTTGATTCATACAAGCTCAGGCACCAGCATTACAGCTGAAACAAGGCGTGGTGCATGCATGGTGTGGTCGCCCCATTTCAACCACCATCACAACATGACGGTGTGCGCTTCCGCTTGCCACCAATGCCTGCAAGCAACCAATGTGTCAACCCTCAGCAATGAGCACAAACAAACGACAGCACCATTGAACATCATATGCACAGTTGCTCACCGTCTTGAACAGAAATGCATTACGCCATGGAATTGCATGACGCCATGCTTTACACACTAGCCACGCCGTAAGAACACCTCGAGCTGACCATGAATGCGCTAAAAACACACCTCTGACGCCGGTGGCGGCAGCCACCTAATGTCGTCACAAAACCACAACCAAATTGCAAACTCAATGGGCACACTCAACCACCAATGGATAGCACAAACAAGGAAAGACACCAGGACACGGTCGCACGGGCCCTTTCAAAAGCGACCAAGTGGGGGATGGGGCCCTAGGACATGCCAACAGGCAAAGTACGCCAAGATGCAGCTCCGCCCTTCATACCCCCCCCCCTCCCTTCGTGTGCGACCTTCAAACCATCACGCCGCCCGGCCCGTAGGCTGAGGCGCGCTGACGTACTTCAAGTGGTAGTTGAGAGTGGAAAGGCTGGCGAGGCTGCCGCTGCGCGCTGTGGGCGCGGGCGGCGCAGCTATCGAGTGCGCTTTGGGTGCTGTCTAATCATGACGTGCTGAGCGCTGCTGCGTAGGCGGACGCGGCCCGCGCTCCTGCACATCACGTGCATCAGACCTGCCGCCGTCATTGAGCGCCGTGTCGCCGCTGCTGCGGCTGCGGCTGCGGGTGCTGCTGCTGCTGCTGCTGCTGCCGCGGCTGCTGCTGCTGGGCAGCGGCTCCTGCGCCGTCTCTCCAGCCGCGAGGAAAGGCGCCCGAGGAGCCGGCAACGGCAGCGCGCCGTTGCTGCTGTTGCTGCTGCTGCTGCTGCTGCCGCATGTTTCCAGGCCCGACAGCCATGTTATACTGCTGCTGCTGCGGTGGTGGCGGCGGCGGCGGTTGCTGTTGGTCCGGTGATTGCGCCTCTGTGCTGCTCCGTTTGGCCTCTGCTTTCACAGGCACCGGCTGCAGCTTTGAGCCCAGCTTTGGGCCAAAACCGCCGCCCTGCTTTGCCCCAGGCTTTCCCTTGCTGCCCCCTGGCTTCCCCTTGCTGTCTCCCTGCTTCCCCTCAGCACCCCCCTGCTTCCCCTTGCCATCCCCCTCCTTCCCCTCCCCCTTCCCGTCCCCCCCCGCCTCCCCCTGCTGCGCGCCGTCGCCCCCCCTCAGTGCCTCCTTGCAGTTTTGCGGCACCGCGTAGCCGAGGCACGCGTAGTCCTGGGCGTAGACCTGACACAGGCGTGCTGCGCGAGGGCGCCACACAAGCGCCTGTCGCACAAGGCGGTCGATGGCGCGCGCGCGCGGCGTCGCGCAGCAGCGGTAGCCGCCCTCCGGCGGGTGCGGCGCGGCGCCAAGGGACTGCAGCAGCAGCTTGAAGTGCTCGTCCATGGCCTCCACCTGCGTAACGGTCGTTTGAGTGAGTGTGGTGGTGTGTGAGCAGGTAGGTGCGCATGGCTGTTTGGCTGCACCACGTGGAGGCGCTTGGCGCAGTGTTAGCGCAGTGTTATGCTGAGAGGCCGCTGCCAGGTATGAACTGGTACTGATAGTATTAGCCAACATTCAAGACAGAGAGAGCCCTTCAAGAGCGACATTGAGTAAGGGTAGCTGCAGCATCCACACACACTTTGACCCACGAACGACATGACCTGAAGGCGGCATGGCGTCCCTGACGATCAAAGAGCAGAAGAACTTCAGCACTGCTCGCATACAAGTACCACCATAAGGGAATTGTGAGTTCAAGTAACACCAACTTCCGTATGAACCTGCCCAATGAACACAAATCTTCTCAGCTATCCCCGGCGCCGTCAGCTAGACTACAGCATCACGTGCATACCAGCGTACCACAACGCAGGAGTCAAAGATCACGGTATGTAGCATCTGCGAGCAATACATACCTGCCCTATGAACGCCACCGTCCCTATCCGGCTCAGCATCCCCGGCGCCGTCAGGTAGACAACAGTACCACAAATACAATGTCATCGTACCGCCATAGAGTCAAGGATCAGGGTATGTAGTGCCTGCATGCAATATGTACCTGCCCAATGAACGCCACCGTCCCGAACCGGTTCAGCATCCCCGGCGCCGTCACTACACTCCAGCACCACAAGCATATCATTAGACTGCCATGCAGGATTCAACGGTCAGCACACCGGCGTGCAATACGTACCTGCCCAATGAACGCCACCGTCCCGAACCGGCTCAGCATCCCCGGCGCCGTCAGATAGAACGACTGCGGCACGACGTGCTGCCACAGCGGCCGGTCCGGTATCCCTTCTTCCAGCTCGTCCAGCCACGCGTCAATGTGCTTGCCGACCATGTCCGCAGACAGTTTCGTGGACGCCCTCGGCAGGCGCCGCAGCGACTCCACAAACGCCGAGTGCGCGCGCGCCATCGGGTCGCGCACGAATGTGAAGGCGTACGGCGGCGGCTGCGAGGGCGCCAGGCTCATGTCCTTGCACGCCGAGAAGTCCACCTTGGGGTAGTGGTCCATGAGGCTCCCTGCGGCGGCAGCAGTTGCGGCAGTGCTCAAAAATTGCCACTGATTATCGCGCCACACACATGCGTGCGACATTGGTGCAAGCAGCCGCCGCTGTGTGTCGCCTATAAGGGGTGTCCAAGCATGGTAGCATTCACAATCAGCATCCGTAGCACCAGTAGCCAGCAGTGCCCAGAACTGGGCTCGAGTGCCGTGGTCACTCCACTACTGCTTCTTTGTTGCTGGTGTGACTTTGGTTCTGTGCTTGTTGACTTGTCATGCCATACGACAAGTGCACTATGCTCGAAAGGAAGCAATCCCATGATAGAAACATCATCCAAGCAAGATCGTGCTAGCCCGGCAGTCGCTGATATCCGCAGCTACACACAGCAAATGCACACACCCGGCACTACTCCCGACAAGCTGCAAATGAGCTTGAACTCACCTCTTATTGCCGAGCTCGCAGCACGAGGGACGTGCACGTACACAGCATTCAGGGACCGACTCCGAGAGCAAGTAGGCAGCACCGGCGCCAAATCATGCTTGAAGTTGCCAGTGTCCACTTTCCCGTCTGCCGCCTTCGAGTAAAAGTCCATGCAAGTCGGCAAGTTTCTGTATGGATTGAAGAAGGGATTGCGAGGTTTGAAGAAGCCATTGCCCTTGCCGCCACCGCCACCCGCCTCGTTGCTCTTGTCTAATTTAGTAGTGAAGCTAGAGAAGTCGTCTCTGGTTGTCGAGGTGTCTCCGTCGTGACGTGACACTGAAGGTGACGAGTGAACCAGCAGGCCCAGTCTCTCGTCGAAAGGCGCCACCACCACAAACAGCTTCACGGCCACTAGGCATAGCATGCCACACATGGCGCACAGGTACATCAGAATTCGTCTATTCCGATGCCGAGGCGAAGGTGGAGGCAACTCTGATTTTAAGACGACAGCGTCGCATGATGTGGCTGGCGCCAGCACCACGTGTCTGGACTCCAGCTGCTTGGTAACAAGCTGCATCTGGCAGCTGAGCCGCCAGCTCCAGCTCCGTTCTGCCCTGCACGCTCGCGTTCCGCTCTTTTAGCAACCGGTGAAGCAGTTATGTCGCCAGAGTGCGCACACGTGTGTGTCTCCCAGCCTGTGTCCTGCCTTGAGGCTGCCCGCGCCTTCCTCTCAGCAGCACCAGCACGGGCAGCAGGCCTCACAACGGTGCCAAAACGTGATGATCTCCTCTATAGTGGAAACACACAGGCGGCATTTTTTTTGTCCACCGGCTAGATTAGTACCCCCACGCAAACTTGAAGTTTTTGTTCCCCCAAAAAAAGCGCAACAGACGGCTACCTGTTCAGTCATGCACATACAGCTGTGAGCCCCTTGCTACCGACTTCGACTTCGCTTCGACTCTAGAGCTCTCGTGAAGTCAAGCTCGCCGAACCACCAGCATCATCAGCAGCAGGAGCAGCAGACCCAGAGCCTGGGCAGGACGGCGGCAGACGATGCATTTTAAGCGTCCGACGACGATGCCCATGGGACGGGAGCCGCAGCAGGGACAGGCAGCACCGCATCAGCTCATTGTGCTGGGCATCGCCGTTGTCATCATCGACGCTTAAAATGCATCATTTGCTGCCAGCTGCCCAGGCTCCGGGTCGGCAGCAGCATCCCCATGTTTTCGTCAGTTCCATTGGGAGTCAGTTCGGCTGCTGCTGCTGCTGCTGCTGCTGCTGCTGCTGCTGGCGCTGGTAGTGCGGCGAGCTTGACTCCACAGAAGCGCCAGCCCTTTCAAACAACGATGCGGCGTGCAGAGCTGTTTCAGAGTCCAAGCGACGTCGAAGATCAGCTGATGTATGCAGAGCTTGTTTCACTGGAACTCTCCACTACATGATGATGGAGCATACTGCTGGTGTCACCGCGGCCATGCCAACGAAGAAGACGCGCCATCGTGGAGGCCTACGTGCATCGAAAGACACCCCAGCCAGTGACAGGACACAGTTGACGAGCGGATCACGGCATTGGATGCAGAACTCAAGACGACCCAGGTTCCGACGTTGGAGGCACAGAAATGACTCGGGCACAAGGAGCACGAGAGTTCTCGAGTACCTTTCTTCTGACATGGTAGCACATTGCAACAAAAATGGCAGGCATTATTCCAGGCCTGGCTCCACGGCAAGCAGTGCACGTGATCTTTGTAGCACCTTGAGCAATTGCGAGACGAACGCGGGTTGTCTTTGGCGTTGTTCAGAAGGTGCTGAAAGCATCTCTTGGTCTGGAAGACAGGCTGCATACTTCATATCATGAGCTGAGGGGCGCACGCGGGCTGAGGATGAGGGTCAAGCATTCATCGCTGATTGATTGATCGCTTGCTTCACCTCTATTTCTCGAGAGCCATAGACTCCTTCAACTGCCCGAATTCTAGGGCCCAAACCCTACCTCCAAGCCCTATGTACGTGCATGTGCCAGGAAACAAGGGGAGAGGACGCGAACTGGTGGAGAGGGGGGGGGGGGGTCGAAGCTGATGATCACATGTGTCCAGCACACATTCCCGGAATTATATGCGAGCAATTTCCATGAAAGAGACCCTGTTGCAAATCTGCAATGGCATGCACAGCAAGGCGCCATGGTGAACCATGTGGTTCCTGCGCAGGACGATGCAGGCTCTGGCCTTGTGGACAGACCAGAGGGCACAGACGCAATACTGGCAAGTCGCGTTAGACAAGAAAAGGGCTGGCAAGTTCATTGGGGTGCCTGTATTTACAAACTACAGCTTTCTGCACTGCAATGTCGATCCGGCGAAATCTGTGCTGGAGGAGCACAAACCTCACCACCTGCTCAGCAGACCACCACTCCATCCGCTCCAATTTTTACATAGACGCACGACAGTCTTCCCGCAACGTCAACTGTGGAGTGCCACGCACTGTCACTGTCAGAAGCCCATCTCGCGCTTCACGCACTCCATCCGCGCGGCGCAGCGGTGGTAACGCTGCCGCTGCGCCATGAACCCCTCCAAAAACTCGCCCACACCCGCGCGCCCTGCTAGGAAACTGTCCGCGACCGCCTGGCTGCTCTGATCCGCGTCCTTGGCCGCCTCTTTGACGGCCTTCAGTGTGACGTGGTCGGCGCTGGCGCCGGCGCCGACGCCCACAGGGTTGAGCGCTGCTGCCTCGGCTGGTGATAGAGGGGGGTGGGGGCGGGGGGGGGGGGGGGGGGGGGGGGGGGGGGGGGGGGGGGGGGGGGCAGAGTGAGCGGGCGTATCTTTGCATGAGCGGTTGGCTGTGAGTGTGCTGCTTTGCAGAGGGAGTGTCGTGCAGCGATGTGATGTGCGGTATTGACTTTGCGATGTGGCGTGCGGGGTGTATGCCGCTTCGACTGATGACGCACATCAACTTGCATGACAGTCAACTGTCAAGATCATCAGGCGAAGACTGTCCAAAAATCATCATGAAAAGTCCAGATCCCTGATCATGCCTGACCCTGACCATGCGGTTCTGACATGTACAAGGTGTGTGTGCAGGAGTTGCCATGCAGGGCAAAGAGTAAGCCCGGCTTCAGTACTGCTTCACAGCAGAGTGATTCGAGGCACTGTGTATCAGAGCTCAAAGTCATCATACATATATAGAAGTGACTCGTGAACATCAACAGGTGCAAGTCATCAGTTTTAACCTGCCAAAACTTAACAGCGCTGCGTCTGTGAGTGCCTTGTGCAAGTGGCACAGACTTGCCTTCAAATGCGTCCTTGACCTCATGAAGCTCCATCTTGAGCGCTGTAATTTCATCACGCAGCTCGTCGAGCTTGCGGCTGCTCTCCATATTTGCTTTTGCCACCTGCAACGAGCCACATTTACAGGGTTGTCAGCGCGTTGTGCGTTACATGTGTCTAATACGAACGGAGGAGCAGTCACATATGGCCAATTTGTATCATTTTATGGGGCAGATACATGGTGTAGTGCAGTGTGAGCATCTCGCCGTACAGGCGCAGCGCACTGCTGACAGTTACAGAGGCTGGTGACGCTCCTAAATGAACCTTGGAGCGACTAGAACTGACAGTGCTAAAAGCAGACAAATATTTACAAGCCACAAGCATGTTCAACAAATATTTTACATGGAATTGTGGCGACAATGGACGCGGTGTTGCTGCAGGCAGCGAAGACCATGCGCAGCAGTAATGTGCAGGCCAACCAGTGAGTGCAGAAGAAGAAAAGTGATGCAATGGACAACCCCGCCTCGGCATTCCCTTCGCCGAGGTAGCGCAGCAGCAAAGAATGACATTGCGCACAATAGTTCAATAAGCCGATGAACATGATACCGCTGCGGTCAGTGTGCGGCAGATGGACGATCGACGTACAAGCCGCAAAACCCAATGAGCATAAGAAGAGCGATCCCCACCTCGGCCGTTGCCCCAGCACACAAGACCTAGACTCGATGAGCGCAACGCAAGCGAATCCCCACCTCGCCGTTCCTCTTGGCGAGATCGCGCAGCAGAAACATTGACATGGTGCACAATGTCCCTAAGTGCGAATATGTGCTTGACTGCTGAATCAGTCCTCCACGCACGACATCGGGCGAACGATGAATGCGGGACCGCTGCAGTCAGTGCGCCACAGACGGAGGGTCGGAGTACAAGACTCCTGTGCCTACGAGTTCTGAGTGCCCTTCTCCCAACATGTGCACACTGTGCATATTGTGTAGAACCCGATGAGTGCAACGCGAGCGAATCCCCACCCCGGCGTTTCCCAACACACTAATGAAGACTCGGATGCAGATTCGGACTCCAAGAATCAGACTCAGACGCAAACTCAGTGCTCACCTCGGCGTTCCCCTTGGCGAGGTCGCGCAGCAGCTCGCGCATGCCGCGCGCGCTCGCCATGCCGTCCACGATCTGCGCCAGCGCGACGCCGTCGCCCGCGAGGCGCCGCAGCTGCGCCTCCGTCAGACCGTCCAGCTCCGCGAAGCGCGACGGGATCGCGGGGATTGGCGTGCGGTGCTTCTCCTCCACACGCTTTGCATCAGTGCTCGACCCCCCTCCCCCCGCGCCGACCTGCGAGGGGGACCACTGCGCCGCGCCCCCCCCCACACGCCCCCCCCCGGATTGCGACCCGTCTGAGGGTTGGGGCCTCCAGAACTGCCCCCCCGAGTTGCCGTTGGCTGCTCCGATGGGGCCCTCCGGGGGGGTCCAGTTGGGCTTCCGCTCATCAGGTCGCCACGAGGGCTGCTGCTGCTGCCACTGCTGCGGTCCGGTGCTGGGGTGGGCAAAGCTCGCCGCGTTGGTTGGCATGCGCTGCGATGGCTGCTGGGGCAGCGCCTGCCCTGCCGTGCTTGCGGTGCCCCCGCTGTTACAGGTTGAAGTTGGGACACAGTTGAACGTGGAGGGTGCTGAGTGCATGAAGCTGATGACACGTTTGCGTCGCAAGATGATTATAGGTGCGTACACTCTGCTGCAGAAACCAGATGCCAGTGACACTCCTCAATGATGGCATGCTGTTCAGAGCCACTGGGCAGCACTGTCGGATTGCTAATTACAGCTCAGACTCACAGACATCGATCGTGTCATGCACGCATTGGTAATAGAGGCCATTGGAAGCTGACCGGTCATGACATCAAAAGTTTTCATGCTTCTGCAGCAATGCCAGGCAAACCAGCGTTGCAGGGTGCTTGTGCTCATAAAAATAGCTGGTGTGCCAGCACTGTGTGCCCACACCACAGCTGTAAGACCATGTTTCTGTCAAAGCAATGCAACATCCACTTACAAAATCACCACCAAAGTTGCAGATGAACACACATGAGGAGCACACGCGACTCTGCCACATAATCCAGTGGTTTAAAGCACCTTAGCGCCTGCTGCTGAATTTGTGACAGAGGCCAATGCTACAGGCAGAAAGTGCCTGTAACCTCCATTGGCACAGTTTCATATACACACATGCAATACATGTGTGCGTACCTGAGCTCTATCATTATCTCCTTCACAATGACACTGATGGGCTTGCCCGCGTTGCCTCTCCACAGCGCCAGATCCGGATGTCCCACCACCTGCATGTACTCGTTGACCCATGGGTGGTCCACTGTACTCAGCAGTTGCAGTACTGCGTGGCAATCAAAGGCGGGCAATGAAATGATGTGAGGCCTTTGCAGCAGTGGTGGCGTCGAAACATGTAGACGACAGCAACTCAAGTGCGTATTTACCAACATATGCACCCCAGGCACGCAAGGCGCCTTCTTAGTGCGGCCTGCAAGGAGCTGAAGAGTTATGTTTCCTTCGCCACATTGGATTGGCGACTTCTTGTCTGCAACGACAACGACTGCCAGCATGAAACTTCAAATTCGCGTAATCCGACTTCCGAACAAATGGACACGTACCAGGCCTCTCAACGGGAAACTTGACGGGAAAAAATATCCGCATATTAACGGGATGACCGTCCGGACCCACTGGCACCGGGACTTCGTACAAGGCGCCATCCGCTGCTCGCTTCACGATGCCAGGAATATCCCTCTCGAGGCCGGCGAGCTGGGTGAGGCGGTGGTGCTTCATGTCAGCATCATCGCTGGTTGATCCCCCGCCCTGCTGCTGCCCATGGCGAGGGGATTTGGTCTTGCCACCGGTGCCAAACAGCCACGACATCGCGTTGTGTGTTCACACCTTCTGGCGAGAAATCGTTGAAGTATTAGGTTGAAGTTTTCAGTTCGGAACCTCGTGCCTGAACGCGTGCGAAGGATGCGAGCAAGGCTACTGCTGCCTGTGGTTGCGATTGCAGGTCCCAAACCTTGCAGATCATGGACTCTGAACAGCCACAGGTGGTGTCGATGGCAACATCATGGATCTGTCGTCAGAATGGGTGCGGCTGTGCCGCCAGGCATCCCGTTAAAGTTCGGCCATGCGAACATCGACATTCGCGCTGGCGCTGGATCGGCACGCGGGCTCGAGCGGAACGCAGACACCGGCGCAGTGTTCTTGCTCACTGCAGCCAGCAGAGGGCTGGGATTGGAGCTTGCAAAGCAGCTGGCGAGCAGGACTCAAGGGCATGTGATAGCATCATGTAGACAGCCATCGAAGGCTCTGGAGCTGCAGGCGCTGGCGCAGTCGCATCCTGGAAGAATGACCGTCCTGGAGCTTGATGTTACCGACCAGGTGTGCATGAGACAAAAACATTTTTATTTTTTTTGATGCAGCCATGCGAGTTTGGTGTCTCGTTTTGAGATGTCGCAAAACCACTGCTTCAACTGCCGCAACCTCAATGTCGGCATAATGACTTCAAATCGATGGTCGCAACAGCAGCAAGCCACTTCAGCGACCTACTGCAGAGTTCCTTACGACTGCAGGCAGAAAACACTTTGGTGTGTGTGAACAGTTTCAGCACTCATGTCCGGCTCGCATTGACGCTATAGCTCAGCGCGCACGGCAGCAGAACGCAGCAGCAGTACTTCTCTGAAGCCCAAACTACCAGTTTCGCTGCAAAGTCATGCGACTGAGGCAGGCTCACTTTGTTCTATCAATCCTGCAAAAGCGAGCTCTTATGTACCAGCAGATCAAAACATGCACCACGATGATGGCAGGCGGGCAGCCTTGTGCAACATTGACGGTGTCCTTGGCAATGCGCACGCAATGCTGCTTTGCTGTCTTCTCGATTGCCATGATGCACGGGATCCATGCTTTCGATTCGTCGACTCGCGAAGCCGTCAGCATGGATCACTGCATCTGGGCGAAAGATGGCATGTCTTCACTTCTCCTTGGCAGCACCGGGTACTGAGCAGGAACGCCTCGCTCGCTGTGAAAAAGCACTCTATGCGATGCAAGTGTAACTCTGGCAGTGCGACTTGCATTGCAGCAATGTGAATCTGCGTAACATGTCATGCGCACAGCACCTGAGCTCATACTATGCACATGCCTTCCTTTCAAAGTCAAACCGTGCAGTTTACCCCCAGGAAAGCGTCAGTATGCCAGCATGGCCGTGGCAGTGCTTCACAGCGACTCCAGGTCTGGCACTTGGAATCACAACACATCGCTTCTATCACATTCAACGTAAAACCAACACTGTTGCTTATTCCGCGAACCAAAGACAATCGTGTAGCAGCATTCAGGCTCTCCTCTGACGATGTCAGTCCTGAACCATTATTGCACATTCCGCAAATAAAATACAACAGTGTAGTCTAGCAGCCACAGGCTCTCCCTTTGATGTTATATTCATGTTCAACTTGTAACGCCCCGCAGGCAAGCGTTGATGCGGCAGCGGCGCACGTGGCAGCGCTCCACAACGGCAGGCTGGATGCCTTATTCAATGTCGCCGGCCTACTGGGTGATGGGAGAGCAACGCCCGGTCCAGAGCGGAGTCTCGGTGCGATACAGCGCGATTGGCTGCGGCACTCCATGGAAGTTAATGTGATTGGGCCGGTCATGCTGGCACAGGTATGCATGTATACGTTCATGCTTTGTGATGGTATGGAAGTACTTTCTTGAAGTGTGATCAGTGCATCTGTGGCAGATCAGTGCTTACTCGCGTGCATGTAGACTTTGAAGCATGATCCTGTAGCTGTCACATGTACTACTTCCTCGTATCGAAACTCATCTTTCAAACTTGCCATGTACACTTGCAAGTATGCATCCACGAATTTAGCCATGGACTAAGGACATGTCTTGCAGCCAAGCATGTCTTTATCAAATGGCATACCTCTTTGCTGTAAATGCATATTCATATATGCAAATCTACTTTTAAAGCATATGGCCTCATAATCTATTTCTGGAGTACTTCGAGCATCAATCATGACACTTGTGCAACCCCGATGCATGCCAATCCACAGGCGATGGCACCGCACCTGCGCACAACGGGGCAGGGACGTGCCAAGACGCCGTCTGTGGTGGTCAACTTCTCTGCACGCGTAGGCAGCATCAGCGACAACCGCCTGGGTGGCTGGCACAGCTACAGGTAACGCGTAGTGCCTTAGCATGATGTCATGAAAAAACTGCCGGTCATCATTACTGGCATGTCATGGTGTTTCCATGTCTGGGGCTGGGGAGACAGGTGTTGAGCGCTGCCATGCTTGTAAGTAGGGTTAGGGGTAGGATCAGGCCGCGGCGGTTTGCATAGTCGCTCGGTGTCCCCGCATCTGCTTTGGCTGTAGAGCATCCCTTGCACAACCGCCAACGCGCATTCCTTAGACTTTCCTAATGACCACAGCGTCTCAGGGTCTTGTGGGCGTCTTCATCTCAGTGCATCAGATGCTGGTGCTTGCTGATCATGCTTCGTACTGCAATGCAACCAGGTGTGACAAGGTTCAAGTGCAAACCTCATATGTTATCCTCTGTACTCTGAGAGTGGCAACCATGTTGTCTGGCTCACAGGTACATGTGCCTGCAAAAGGATCGCCCCATAGTTGTTCACGGTCGACGAGCAAGATGGCAGCGCTGTACCTGCCAGGACTGCCAACTGTTGATCATGAACGACAGGCATCGGGATGGAATAGAAACCAACTGCACTGTTGCTCACCCCTCCACTACGCTGCATTTGGTCACCTGCGCTTGGTCAGGATGAGCAAGAGCGCCCTCAACCAGGCCACAAAGTGCATGGCGCTAGAACTGAAGCGCCAGGGTACCTGGGCCTTTGCCTACCACCCGGGCACAACAGACACAGACCTCAGCCGCCCCTTCCAGGCGAACGTCAAGCCGGAGAAGCTGTTTACACCCGCTTTTACGGTCGGGCGCATGCTGGACCTTTGCGACAACATGGACCAGCAGCACACCGGCGGATTTTATGACTACTCTGGCACTTTCTTGCTGTGGTAGGAGGTGCCTTTGCAGCAGTGCTCAGGGGGGCATTGCCACGGCACGGATGCGTCGCCCTGCGTTCCAAGTCTTACAGGCACCTGTTGTGCAGGTAGCGTATAGCGCGATGTGTTCCTGGTTTGTAGGCATCTACAAGGTGTGCAAACAGTTTTGGGCTCCTGGTGCGCCAGCAACACGGTCATGATGAGAGAGGGTGACATCAAAATGGCAGTGCTCTGCGTTGTGCTGCAGTGCCAAGGTTATGGCCACTGTAAGCCGCATATCAACTGCCAAATGCGCAGCCCATGCCATCAAGGGTTTGTTGGCGTTGGAACACACAAAGCAGACAAGTGTGTCGCTTTGTATGAAAGCAAAGCGGAGCAGCAAGCTGCTTGTAAATGATTAAAGGGGTAATGTCAAGGCAGCAGATTGTGGCCATCGAGATGTGCAGAATTGCAGCAATTTGTGAGTTGGTGGTCAAGCGTGCAGCTCATGAGTCAGAGAGGCAATGACAAGTCAGTGATCCTCTGAATGATGAGGATGCCATCACGCTTGAACTATGTTGTCACGGCATGTACTTGAGATCTGGTGTTTGCTGTCATGCATGCTTCATGCACTGTGCTTTTGCTGCGCTGTGAGCTGATTGTTGATCATTCATCAAGTGTCTGCTTACAAGTACTGCTATGCAACAAACGCAGTGCAGTAAGAAAAGCAGCGCAGCAGTCGAACAATCAGTACCCTCTAAACCAATTACTATTCATCATGTGCATTGCACTTTATACACTGGGTGATTGCTGCCCTTTCTAAAGACAAATGCCATGTAGCAGTCCCCTGCCCCCCCCCCCCTCCCATCCCCCCTGCACACCCCCCTACCTAAGCCGCCTGTCAAAATCGTCAAACGCGCTGCCAGCAAGCTCTTGCTGTTGCTCCGCCAAATCCTTGGCGGTGGTATAGGCAATGTCGCCCTGGCCTAGGACCTTCAGCTCGGTGGAGAGCTTTCGCGCCGCCATCATCTTGCGCTTGTTGTTGGGCGTGGCGGCGGCGATGAGGCGTGACCACGCCATTCGCGCGTCGTTGCGCTGCTCGATCTGCAACAGGTAGAAGTATTCGGCAGGACAGCCGCATAGTTGCTGTGTTAGCGATGGAGCGGACATGCTGCAACACACTGTTGAAGTAGTGTACAACGGTGGAATGAAGTACTTCAAGAAGTATGAGTTGGTGGTGGCGGCGACGAGGCGCGACCACGCCATTCGCGCGTCGTTGCGCTGCTCAATCTGCAACACGCCAAGACGGACGCAGAGTTGTTACGTTAGCAATGGGTTGCCAGAGTGCTGGAAGTAGCTTAGAATGCATGATCGCAGAAGACTACCAAGCACTGGTGGCGGCGGCGACGAGGCGTGACCACGCCATTCGCGCGTCGTTGCGCTGCTCAATCTGCAGCACCGAGTTCAAGAAGGCAGTCACATGGTCATTGTCACGTTAGTAATCATCACTAAGCATAAGTTTGTCGGAGTGGGAGGTGACGAAGGTGTTGTTGAAGTGGCTCAAAATATGCATGGATGTGGCGGCGGTGACGAGGCGTGACCACGCCATGCGCGCGTCGTTGCGCTGCTCACTCTGCAGCGCAATCAAAGAAAACGGATGCATAGCCGTTGGCATGGCATGTGAGTTATTATTGTTCGTCGGAGTGCTGGAACAAGTGTTGAAGCAGCTTAGAATGCACGGTCGCAGAAGACCGCAAAGCGCTGGTGGCGGCAGCGACGAGGCGTGACCACGCCATCCGCGCGTCGTTGCGCTGCTCAATCTGCAGCACAAGTTCAACCAAGACGGATGCATAGCGGTTGTGTTAGCATTGGTTTGGAGTGCTGCAACACAGTGTTGAAGTCGTGTTGAACGGTGGAATGAAGTATAAGTTGGTGGCGGCGGCAACGAGGCGTGACCACGCCATGCGCGCGTGCGTCTCTGCGCTGCTCAATCTGCAGCACAAGTTCAAGTGGACAGGCGCAGAGTCATTGTCATGTCAGTAGTCACCACTAGGCCATGATTTATCGGAAGTGCCAGTGGTGCAAACGTGTTGTAGTAGGTTTGAACCCTACCAGTGCATGGTTGCAGTAGACCACCAAGCACCGGTGGGGGCGGCAACAAGACGGGAGTACGCCATGAGTGTGGCCTTGTTGCGGAGACCAGAATCAACAGGTGTCTTATGAGAACTTGCAAGTGTCTCCAGGCGCATTGACAAACACTTCTGACGACAACGCCGAATGGCACAAGGTACTTGCCTCTGCGTTCTTGGCCTTGTTGCGGAGCCACCGCACCAGCGGGATGACGTTGAAGGCAACGGCGTAGCCCAGCAGCAGCGGCATGGCGCCCTGCACCGCCGCCGCGTAGCCGCCAAACTGCACGCCCGCAGCTACGGCGCTGCCCAGCAGCGACCTGCCACACGCGCATACATGATGGGAACTTACATCAGTTAAGCGATGAATAATGACCACTTGTTTGCAAGGGCGGTGATGTGCAATGCCACCGCGTAACCGCCAAACTGCACGCCCGCCGCCACGGCGCTGCTCAGCAGCGACCTGCCATACGAGCATACAGCAGGTGCGTTGGGGTTAGAGTTAGGATACATCAGTTGTGTAACAGATGACTAGTTTTTGGAAGGGTGATGATGTGCAATTCTGTATCACAAGAAAGGGGCATGGCCCCTGCATCACCGCCGCGTGACCGCCTGCTCAGCAGCTAACAGGTAATCTGAAGAGCGCACTTGCAGCACTGACTTGAAAGATTGAAGTACCCACAAAACACTCCGCAGACGATGGCACAGTGCATGAGCTTGATACTAGAAGCACTGATGCTCATGAGGAGTCAGGGCTTTGGTAAACTACAAGATGAAGTGCTCCATTTGGCCACAGCCTAGCCTCCCAAGACCCCAGCTTTGCCCTGCACCTGCCCCAGCCATCGCCATCTCTCATTTATTCCTTCTCCACCACCTACAATCCATTTCTACGACACACTGTCATGACACTTGATAAACTTGAACAAGACTGACACGTCTCGAAAGAAAGGATGGTGGGTCACGAACTTGACCAGTGCATTGCCCAGCTCACCGCGCTCAGCAAGGCAGCAGCAAGCTCTACCTGCCAACAAACCATCTGCGGTAAATGACATGGAGCAAAAAGTTTGGTGCTTAACCCAGCGCGCTGTGCAAACTACTTCACCATAAGGTACTCCACACGTTGTTCTGGCTGACACCCATTCCAAGAAGCAAAGCCGGCGAGTCACTCACCTAAAGTGACAAGCAATCTGCAGTTGGATGACATGGTGCAATCAGCTTGGCGCGTAGGGGGGTAGTGATATTCAACTAAATAAGACACTCCTTCAAGACGGCCGCAAGGCTGGAGCGTCACACTCACCTGAGGTAGAGTGCCCCACCCAAGTTAACCGCGCCCAGCGCTGCGGCAGCAAACTTGTTGCCCGGGCTCGCAACGCTGAATGGAATGGGCTCCTCCTGCAGCGTCGGCGGAACGTCCACCGTCTTTGTAACTGACAGTGCGCTGGACTGCAGCCGCCGCACCATCTCCCCTGCACGCGCAGGCAGCAGCACGAAGGCATTGGCATTGGTTTATGACTTGTTTGAAGTGCAGACCAGTTTTGTTGCAAGGCAATGGTGGAAGGACGTCAACAGAACAGGTGTTGTTGAGAAGCACAAGTATCGATAGCAGCATTGTAACTGACAGTGCGCTGGACTGCAGCCGCCGCACCATCTCCCCTGTGTGCAGGCAGCAACGCAAAGGCGTTAATTGGTAATTCAGAACACGGGCCACCTTTCATTGTAAGACAACAATGCTTGCGTGGAAGTACGTCAAGAGAACAGGTGTTAAAAAGCAAGGGTATCGATAGCGGCATCGCAACCGACAACGCGCTGGACTGCAGCCGCCGCACCATCTCTCCTGTAAGCAGGCAGCAGCGCGAAGGCGTTGGGTTATGATTTATTCAAAGCAGAATCCACCTTATTTTGTAAGACAAAAATGCTTGCATGGAAGCACGTTGAGAGTACAGGCCCAACGACAAACGTACCGACAGCGGCATCGATGCAATGCAGACCAGGCCAGCGCATTGACCTAGGGTCAGAAGTAGGTTAGTTGTGGTACAGGGTGAGCTGCTGTCGGTTGTACTGAGACTGATTAGCGCTGTCAGACACCATACCTACATGCTGTGTGGCCACTCATAAATGTCGACACTCAGTTCCATGAACGCTGTCTGGCAGGCTCAAAAGAGTTCGACATCACGCTGTGTAGACACACGCTGTGCTCATGGGAGGCAGCAAGGGCACACTGGCGGCAAAGGGTCATAGTTACTGTTGAAAAATAAGGTTGATGGCTAAAAAAGTGGCACATTCCTTGATGGGTGCTGCGGTTGTGCTTTTTTTCTAAGGTAAACTCTGAAGCACGTGTTGCCTGAAGCCCCAGGAAAGGCTGCAGCTCAAAAAACAAAAGTCATGCACTCCATCAAGCCACCACGCAAGAAACTCAACAATTGATCCACCATATTAAACATAAAGATGCAGGAGGGGGTACATGTACTTGAGTGTGTGACACGCACCCTCTCGAAGACGTCGCTCGAGTAAATGCGCCTCTGCTGCATGAGCTGCTTGAGCTCACTGAGGCTCCATGTTCAACATGAAGATGCAGAGGAGTACATGTACTTCAAGTCTGTGACACGCACCTTTCTCAAAAACGTCGCCTGAGTAGATGCGTCTCTGCTGCATGAGCTGCTTGAGCTCGCTGGGGCTCTTGCCCTCCAGCTCCCTGAGCTCGGGGTCAAGTGATGCCACTGCAGTGGTCTGAAATACACAGCATCAACACACATAAATTCACAGCATAAGCGTTAGGGCACGGCTGGGTTTGACCCTTGCACAAAGCGATGCGACGACAGGCGTTTGCAGCATCAAACATCACATGAGCAGGTCCATGAGCGTTAGGGCTAGGGCTGGGCTCAGGCTTGGCACACAGTGCAACTCCCTGGCCTCCGATCGAGGGATACGACATAGGTAGATGCAGCAACACACATAGAAGTGCATCACTTTTCTTACCACAGCTGACGCATATATATTGGTACGCAGCGACCTTCGGCACACACACGTTTCGATGTACTTCTATCAGTTTTACCAAGACCTGATGGCTCGGCTTGACCGCACCGTGCGCCAACGCACACATGTGCACCAGACAGTTTACACTGAGAATCAGTTCAAACGAAAGCTGAGAGCTGACGTTGGTATGGCCTTGGCACAGAAGCACCGGACGAAACAGGATAGAGGCCGTGTTGAAGTCAGACGAAGGCTCAGTGCCACAGCCGCTGACTCCAGCGCAATCACTGCAGGGCAGTTGCAGCAGGGCTTACAGTCTTTAGAAAACAGGTCGGGTTAGCATCAGCTGCAGGCATGAAATTGCTGCCAGTCGATCAGGGCTGCCGGGAAGCTTGCGCTTTGTCAGCGATGTTCCTTGTGGCAGCTCTACATAGGGTAAGGTTTAGCAGGCCTGCGGACTACGCGACAGCTGCCTTTGCCTGAAGGCGTTAGGCTCGCTCTTGCTATTGAGCACTGCCATCGCGCCTCTGGGATGTTTCATTTCAGAAGGCTTCAACACACTTCAGCAAAATCAAGTCGTGTCCATTTTCACATCACGCGCTTTCAAGTTCAAGGTTGAAGTTGTAGAAACACGCACCTGCAGGTCCGGAAACACGTACACAATGTCCCCGTCGTCCGTCACGCGCGGCTCCCCCTTAAGCGCTGTCACAGCGGGCAGCACAAACGACTCATCCACAACGGCGGTCGCCCCCTGCGCCCCCCCCCTGGGGGCGGGGGGGTCCAGATAGGGGGCCAGCTGCTCCGCGGTGACGGCGCCGCCGTTGGCCCTCACGACTTTGGCAATGAGTTGAAGTCTGCGGGCCTCGATGTCGGCGTTCGGGTCGCCGTCTCCAAAAATGTAACTGAAAGTGCTCTCCAGGAAGCCTGAGGGAGAGGGCGCAGGCGCCGTGCGTATTTATTCTAATGTTTATGTGTCAATCTCTACAATGGTGGATCAACAGCGAGGGAGGGGTTAAGGTCAGCAATGCACAAGCATCGAAGATGTAACTGAAAGTGCTCTCCAGGAAGCCTGTGGCAGAGCGCGCAGGCGCCATGCGTGCGCGAGCGAGTTGTTTGCAGTTAAAGCCCAGTAGCATGCACAAGCACCAAATACGTATCTGAAAGTGCTCTCCAGGAATTATGTGGCAGAGGGCGCGGGCGCCATGCATGTTAGTTTTTTAAATATGTGTAGTGCAAATCTCTAAGACTGCAATAAATTGAAGGCGAACAAGTGGTCGAGGCTACAACTCAGTAGTGATGCAAATGCGTTGTGGTCATCATGCTGTAGACTGAGGGCAGTATAGCAGCAGGCCACTGCATCGATGACCCATTGAAGTGCGTCGGCGGATCTTACAGTGGCACTAGGCGAGGGGGCCTCTTGTAGAAAACGGCTGCCAGCGCTGCGCAGAGAGCATGGGGGGGGGCAGGGGGCATTGCAGCATTCGCCAGTATTGAAGTAGCTTTTAATCAGGCTTTTGATAATGGAGTTTGTAGCAGCTGTTCATTTCAGCATAAAGTGGTGGTCATGGTGCTGTGTGCAGCTGCTCGGCATCCTGGGCACGTACCTGCAACGCCCATGTAAACACCCCCCCAGACCATCGAATGTGGACAATTGCACAGCATGCCAATGGGCTTGTTGAAGGGATGGGGCTCATACAGGGGGGGGGGGGGTTGACAGCTCCAGCTTCAAATGGGGCGCCCAGAAAGGCGCGAAGGGCGTTTACACGTGCTGTGACATATTGTGAGGTGGCAGTGGCCAACTCAGCTAACGACGGCGGCGGCGGTGCTGGTGAGGCTGCTGCTGCTGCTGCAACCACCTCTGCCAGAAAAGCATTGTGATGAAGTCAAGCCCCAACAGGAGGGATTGGAATCTGATCTCAACTTGAAGTTCAATTGTTGCTTACCCATCTCGCCGGGGTCACTGGAGCGCTGACTTCGTGGCAGGTTGTAGTAACCATAACTCGGCCTGCAACGCACAAACAGTGTGGAGGGAGGCGGGTTAAAGTTATACTATGACTTGAGGTGAGAACTGGGGTTACATGCAAAGAAGTGCTCTTTTGCACTGCACGAGTGGATACACACAGCGGGTTACTGCAGAGCGTGCAGTGTGTACCCAATGTGACACAGCCGATGCAACAAACCAGCTCTTCGCATGCTAAACACGCACATAATAAGGTACCTCAAGTTGAAGAGTGTTTTGGAGTTGAAGTTATGAGGTACTTGAGGTACATCAGCCCTAACCCTAACCTGAACCCAAAAAACCCATTGCCGCAGCGCTGACGAGCAGCATATTGCAGTGTTCATACTCAAATCTAGTATCCCACTGACTGACAGGCCTTGCAGCGCAATTGAGAGTTTATGATTCCCCCCCCCCCCCCGCCCCCCAAACACTCAAGCGTTGACCCAACTCTGAAACATTCTGCTATGACCCCCACACCTTGCCCCTGCGTGCAAACATTGATGCAGTGATACCTCAGTATGTGACAGAAGCAGGTCACCAGACACAGTGGAGTCGCCTCATGTTATTAAATTCATGCAGCTCATATCTGCTTGCTGCTCCGATGCCCCCCTAGTCGAAGTTGCCACGGCTGCTAAAACGAAGACATTCGCATCCAAATCCTGCTCGTTTTTGCAATCACTTTGCAATCATGCGCATGAACAAGTGGTGCATGAGACATGGTTGGACATCAGCATCAACAGACGGTGTGGTGACTGTGCCTGCCTTGCCGGCAGAAGACAGTGCAGGCAACAGGCAGTGCTGGCTTGCTCGAGAAGCTTGTAGGAACTTCAAGGTACAATGGTGCCATTCACCAATGAAATACGCCCAGTGACCGACGCAGAATAGACCATGGCACCATGTACTTTTTATTAATTATCGCACCATGTACTTGAAGTAAAATCAAGTGACTCACCGGTAGTACAGGAAGTCCAAAGGCGAGGGGCCCCAGTACATCGAGGGGTTCATGTTGAACGCCGCGCCCCCGCCCCCCCCATAGGACCCCCCCCTGCTGTCGCGGCGCCTGTTGTCGTCGCTGCTGCTGGTCGCTGCCACGGAGACGGCGATGATGGCGGTGAATATGATGACGATGGAGGCGACTAGCGCCACGCCGAAGCCGACTCGAATGCCATAGAAGAGGTAGGGCCACGCCTTAGGCGGGAGAGCAAGGGGGGCAAGACTTGAAGTTGAAGTTCAAGAATCAAGTTGATGTTGGAGGCATGGAGCTCGATGTGACGTGCTTCGAGTACATGGAAAAATCCAAGCGCGCATGTGCAATGTCAGTAGGGACCTCAATAATGGTGGAGACCATGGAGGTCAGCATATGCATACTGTAACATTCTGAGTTGGCACTTTCGTTGAGGCACAGAAGAGGCAGGGCAAGCCTCACAAATGGAATAACAAGTTGGTGTAAGAGAAGTGGAAGGACGAGGTTCCAACTGAGATTGGGGCTGAGGTCAGGTGGTCTACACTTTTGCATTGATATTTACGAGTCAATGAAGGACAGAATGAAACAGCCTGATGGCGAAACTGTAATGCCCGCTGTCAAATCAAGGGGGAGGTGTCATTTTGACTTGGGAAGGCCCCAAGATCATGAGCACAGTGCAGTACAGCAACACAAACAGTAAGGCACAGTACACTGTGCACAGCAGCAGCCAGATCACCTACACACGATGCAGTACTTGCGGTAATTACAACTGCCTCGGATGCAGAAATTGTGCAATAATGAAGCAGCACGAAAGGGCTGTCCTGAGACCAGACGCACACCATGGGATGGTCATGATGCAGTGAATCAGAAACCGAGCGCTGACACCCGCATACATGAGGACAAATGAAGTGTGAAGTCACCAACCCAGTGCTGACTGGAAGATCAGACACTGCAAGCCTGACACTCATTGCAGGCGTATGCGCGACAGACACTGAACCTGAGCGTGGTGACGCGTGCCACAAGCACGTCAAATAAATAATGAATGCACAAGAGTGTCATCGTCCTTTCTGAAGCTGCCACATGTCGCAAAAGCTTTCCAGCTGGCAGTAGGAGTCTCGCATATGCACCAGTGTTCTGCTCCTGGCGACCAATAGCACGATAGCTGGGTATGGACTTTGCCAACGGCGTAAGTCTGTAGGCTCGTAGCGGACGCCATCTCCTGTGGTATCCATTGTAACTACGTTCTGCACCCGTATCACCTGAATCAGTGCACACTGCAAAGATCGGCAACCCTTGCGCGAACCGAGAGTCGCCTGCACGACACCTGCTGGCATCACACCTCGATTGACGCAGCACAAGAAGCTGGTGATCAAAAACAAGTAACCCGCTGCAGCATAGTGAGGGACGTTTCAATACATGCAGGTGGCAGCGAGCAGAATGAGGTTGCTGTGGTCACTGCAACCTCCATATTAACCATTGCGAATACTTCAAGTGCTTGCACAAGGGGTTTCGTGACCAGCTCACCTTGTTTAAAGTCTCCCTAACCCGCACAGCAGTACTCCTGGCACTGAGCACCCCCCTGAAATTCTTTGGGAAGCTGTACACAATATCCCCCGTCTCAGTCACTTCCAGATCTCCCCCTGTCAGCGAGGCCAAGTTTTGCAGCCCCAACCTCGCCTTGCTCATGTCCACGCCAGCTACAGCAGCGACATCCTGCACTGCTACCTTGTTACCGGCCTTCTCCACAGCCTGTCAAGCAGTGCAGTGGGCATGATAGGCATTGTAATTAGAGTGATGGACACTGTTTTCAACGTCTTGCCAACTAAACGTAGCCAACTGGGGCCAGAAGATAGAGGCGCACTTGAAGCTCGGCGAACAGTGGACTTTGACGAGAACCGCTTCTGCAATCGAAAACAAAAGAGAGAATTGAAGCACAGGCGGCTTGACAGAGGTTGCGGCTGCATAGATGCGATACCTGTCGAGAATAGAGCAGATCATCGAAGACAGAGTGAATGTGACCCACCTTCATGATGCTCTCATCCGGGATATTTAGATACGAGCTGATACCTTCCACGGCGTCCATCCTCAATTGCTGAGAGGGCCGGCATATCTTGACTGCTGCACATCGGCTGTTCCCAACGCTGCTGCTCCTGCTGACAAGAACTGTGCGCCCTGCATTCAGACCAAAGCCGCTGACAAGCGCACTGAGGCACGCTGCCAAAGCGACACGCATCAAGAGTGACCTCATGCCGCTCTCGCAGCCAGCAGCGTGAGGGTGGCGAGCGTCCTTCAGCCACGTGGGATGCCTCCAGGTCGTCCTTCAAGTACTTGAAGTTTGGCATCGTCCCCCCCCAAAAAAACCACTTTTTTACTCATGTGACCAGATGACCGCGTTCATGATGGCACGACATGTCCGTGTACACGACCCAAAACCTCACGACATGATGGCGTCACCAGCATGGTGGTACGCTTACAGGTGGCAGCATTGACATTGACAGCGTGGCTGCTAGCTATCGTCTCAGCAGACAGCTTCACAAGTGCTGGGTCGGCCTCGACGAGCACAGCTCAGATCCATCGCGCATCATCAGCGAGCAGCAACATGGGAGATCGCAGCAGGCGGTCGCCGCTGGTGGACAGCCTGCTCAGGCCTGAAGGTGACAAGGGAAGAAGCCTTACAGCAGCTACGGCCAGGGCGTTTGTTGAGGGTGTTCGCGTGGACCGCGAGGCGCTGGACATCCTGTACAAGCTCTCGCAGCCAGACCAGCTGCGCACTCTCCAGAGGCTGCTGTCAGCAAGTGACGACCTGAGCGCAGCCTTTCTGCCCTTCATCAGCTGGCTTGGGACGGAGCAGCTGTCTAGGGGGACCTGTCATCACGCGCAGCAGACCATCATCGAAGGTGTGTGGCGGATTCCCGGTCTCGCCAACAACCTCCTGCAGGGCCTGAACACCTGCTCCCCCGCCATCGACGAGCATGCGGTTGCCTGGTTCCTGGACCGTGTTGTCCATGCCGCCGGTGAGCCTGGCAGCGAGGCCCGCAGTCACGAGGCCATGCGCGCTATGGCCAGGGTCCTGGCCGAGCGCGAGGACGCAGCCGTCCGCAAGCTCGGCGAATCGCTGCTGGAGGCCACAGGACAGGCGCTGCCAGCCTCCTCTCCAGGGCAGAACACGACAGCAGCGGCAGCAGCGGTGCCACGTTACGGCGTGGGGCGCTCGCTGGAGGCCGCGCGTGCCGCCGTCGCCGGGGGCCGCCACGACAACGACCACGCCGACTTCCGCTCCGTTCGCGTGGAGCCCACGGTGGCAGAGCTCAGCTGCGAGGAGCCGCCATACCTACCCGCCCCCGGCGAGGCGCCGCGCCTGGAGCGCCAGTTCCGCCTGCTGCGCCATGATCTCGTGGCGTCCATGCGCGAGGAGATCGACGCGCTGCGGGCGGCGGCGCTCGCGCAGCAGCAGCAGCAGCAGCAGCAGCAGCAGCGTGGGCGCGGCGGCGGCGGGCGGCGTGCGCCGCTGATGCTGCTGGACGCGCGGCGCCGGGGGGTGCGCGCGGACCCCGACGGCCGCGCCGCGCACTCCGTCGTCTTCCGCTTCAGACTGCCGCCCAACCACTGCACGCAAGCGATGAATCGCGGCGAGCGCGCGCACTGGTGGGAGGCCGGCGGCGGGCGCAACGTCCTCAAGCGCGAGTCGCTGGTGCTGTTTGTGGACCCCGCAGCTGGGCTTGCGCCGGTCCTGTTGGGTGAGGTGCAATGGCGCGAGCCCGATGACCTGGCAGGCGTGACATACGGCGACGCAATGGCGCAGCAGAGAAAGCAGAGCCAGCAGCAGCAGCAGCAGCAGCAGCAGCAGCAGCAGCAGCAGGACAGTGGCGGCGGCCGCGGTGGTGGCGGCGGCCGCGGTGGCGGCGGCGGCCGCGGTCGTGGCAGGGGCGATGGCGCCAGGGGTACAGGTGGCGGCGGCGGCAGGGGCGGCGGCGGCTGCGGCAGAAGCGGCGGTGGCTCCAACAGCGGTGGCGGCGGCGGCAAGGCCGATGTGCTCTCGAGAATACGGTTGCCAGTGATCGGCATCCGATTCTTCACAGTTGAAGACGCGCGCACGGCGCTGGCGTGGCCGCTGGAAGCCATTGCGGGGCACCTGCTGCCGCTATCGGCGTCTGTGTTTGCGTACCGCCCCGTGCTGAAGCGGCTGCAGGCGATGAGCAGCGTGCCCCTGGAGGACGAGCTCGAGCACTGGCGCGGCGGCGACGCTGTCGCAGCTGCCACTGCTGACAGCATGCCAACTTCAAGTTTGGCGGCAGAGCCGCTGGAAGGCGGCAGCGATGCTGGTGAAAAGCAGGCAGATGTCGCAAAGGCTGATGGCGGCGGCAACATGAACCCCCTGCAGCAGCTGCTCCGCAACATCTTTCCGCACAGCAGTCGTGGCAGCAGCCGCAGCAGCAAGACGCCGCCGCCGCCAACACCGCTGCCGGCTGGCGTCGTGCAGAGCGCTGCGGCGGCGGCGCCAGACGCGCCTGCCGTTCCTCCTTCTCAGGTCCCAGCACCTCATTACGACAGCGACGCCGCCGGCACCAGCAGCGCGGCGCTGGCGGCGCTGGCACAGCTGCTGCGCCCCACAGAGAGCGAGCTGCAGGCGTTCGCGCCACGCGCGCTGCCGCCGATGGCCGGTGTCAAAATGACGCGCGGCACAGAGTTTGACTGCAGCCAGCGCGTCGCGCTCGCCAGCATGCTGTCGCAGCGCGTGAGCCTGTGCCAGGGGCCGCCGGGCACGGGCAAGAGCTTCATGGGTGTCATGGCCGCGCAGGTATGTATGTATTGTATGCGTGTAGAAGTATGAATTGCTCGTCAGTGTTTTTCGTTGTGGATTTTTGCGTAGGGGGAGAAATTAGCTCAGCTGCTTGATGTCACGCTTTCAATAATGAGAGATCAGTGGTCTGTCACGACATGATATAATGCCCACAGTGCCCGATTGCGGCGTATGTGTGAGTTGCACAGGATCTGGTGTCTGAATGCAATCTTGGTCAAGAAAGCGTACGCGTAGCGTGCATGAGAGGCAGAGGGCAGGGGGTGACAGCTGCAAGGACGCCGTGTGCGACGCCATGTGCACGTGCCCATATCACCTTATTGTAGGGTTGCAAAAAAGCGTATTTTGAAGTTTAATTCTGAGTTCAAATGCCCCTTTTGTGGTGGACTGTATGCTCGAAATCAAGCAGACTCACCACATGCCTCACAAATACGCCCTTTGCGTAGCAGATTGTCATGTTGAGGTTTGCTCAAGTCGTATTCCTGGTCGCCAAATACGCCTCAAATACGCCGTATTGTGTGACCAAATACGTTGTCGTGCAACCCTACCTAATTGCTGTCGGCGTATGCTGCTGAGCGGCTGCGCAGAGACGAGAGTTGCTGGCTCTGGCTTACCACCTTCACGTACTGCGCAGAGGACTACAGAGATGAAAGAAAGGGCGCTGTGCAGCCGCCAGACTATGTGCGACATTGTTGTTCCCCCGGGGCTTGAGCATACTTTGAAGTATGAAAACTTGTGTGGATGACACTCATTGACCGGCAACATGAACAGGTTGCACCTCAACCTTACATTCCAAGTCAATTCAGCCCTGTTCCTCCCCCTAAAACCCAAGGCACCCCTCCTGGCCTGCACACATGCACGGTAGTTTTGACTTTCATGTCAGCCTTCAAGATGGGGGCAGTTACTTAGTGTACCTACCAGACCATGTGACATCTGTGTTGCTTCAGTAAAACCTCACTGATACAGCCAAGATATAGACACAGTCATCATGGTTTGCTGTGATCGACACATAATGATGGCTCCTGCAATTTCTCCTCACCCGTTGGATATCTTGATTACTGCGAACCTCAGATCTTGCTGGCGACGACGAGTGAGAAGATACTGTGTGTGTGCTACACCAAGTGAGTGAGTCAGATATGCATGCATGCTTTGCAGTATGTACCGATTACGCATGTAAGATAATGCTACTTGAAGTTAGAAGGTGCGCCTGCTACCACATATCATCTGTCAGCGCAAAACCCAACATGGTTCTAACTGTGAGATACATGCGCGCATGACGCATTATCCCAATACTCAGACCATCGGTATGTTTTTATAGTACAGCAGTGTGCTGCAGCTGCATGTGTGCTCTGAACACCCAGCCTCTCATGTGTTCCGACAGCAAGGCTGTTGAGCACTGATGCTACGTCTATCAGTGCCTGTCAATGTTGTGTGTGCTGAGTGATCGCAGTGTAAGTGCAGAGTCAGCAGGCTGCGCACGACAGCAGTAGTGCCGATGCCACGGCAGTCATTGCTTGGTCATGCGTTAAAAGCACGGCCATATCAACGGCTATCATTTGCCCTGTACCAGCTCTAGACATAATTGTGGCCACACCGTGGCCGCTACGAATAAGTAGTAGCTTCTGATTGTTGGAAATTGTTGTGTGGATCCTGGCCGCGTACAAGTCGAGCCCTGCTGCCTTGTCTTTGATGTGTGTGCCAATAGGTCTTTATGATGTTGGCTGAGCATTGTCACTGGTGTGGCCCAGGACAGAAAAGGGACAGTGTTATTCGTCATGATTTTTAAGTTGCTGATCGGTGATGGGGTAGGGGCACATCATCCGTGACGCCGGCCCTATGATGGCCCAAACTTCATCCCGCAACGACCATTTGCTGCACAGCACAGGCCCTATCGCCATGATTTTACACCTTCCACTCCCCACCAGTCGCCTTCCGACTGCCACCTTGATCTCAACTGTTGTAACATCCCCCTTATGTGCCCCCTGTCAGCCATGCCCTCGACTCTTTCCTGGAGGATCTGCACCATGCGGGTGTGACGGACATTGTGCGCATCGGTGGCAAGTCACAGAGCACCCTGCTCCAGCAGTACCAGCTGCGCGAGCTCGAGAACGCAGGTACGCTGACATTTGCACAAAGCCATAAACAAAAATTTGTCACGTCATTTTGGAATCTACTGTGAATACAAGATCAAGAGTCCATTGTGCAGTGACGTAGTATTTTCCTGGCAATTTGCAGTAATGTTTATCATTCATGAAATACCAGCTGCAAGAGCTAAAGAACGCTGGCGCACAGACATTGGCACACTGCATTGATGGTGGTGTAGTGCCTGTAGGCAGTACTTTGTGAAGTCACGTCATGAGATGCTGGTATGGTGATCATGCTGCTTCCCCATAAATGCATATGATGGACGCGTCTGTTCAGATCAGATCAGTCAAGCCCCGCTGAGTGGAGACTGACTGCACTTGATGAAAAAAATCACTTGTCTGGCATTCTTAGGCGCTCTGTGCAGCATTGCCTTCAGTCCTGCATCTGATGGTTCATGTCATTGTGGAACCGAGAGGCTCGCTTGTTGGAATGTTTACATGACTCCAGCGACTTCCAGTGTCATGACTCAGGTTGCGGACAGGGTCAGGATGAGTGGCTGGGCTAGGGCTAGGGGTAGCGTTGACGTCAGCTCTGCAATGTGGTACTGCTGACTTATGCTTTCTAAGTTGACTTGTACATGTGCCATGGCAGTTTCTGGCAGCGCTGCTCAGAACCTTGCTGCATGGGCTCTCACTGTGGTACTGCAGGAGATATTCGAAGTTTAAACCTCACCCTGTAGCACGCCATTCCACCTCACGGTTTGTCTGGTGGTGCTGCGCAGCTACACGCAAGCCCATAAGAGACGTCATGTACTACGCCTATGATACCATGATCACATGTCCCTGCATCACCGTGCTGAGCAACACATGCAAGAGTGCGACTTGCAGCGGCAATCATATCTGCAACACGAGCTCACTGTTGCACCATGGCAAGCACAACGCGCAGCTGCACCCGCAACCTACTGACTTGAACTCGTCCTACCATGCGCTGACCGCGCTCAACTGCAATTGAGTAAGGTCGCTACCTGACACAAGGCTCACTGGCAGTTACACCCAACCCGCCCGCCGCGGCAGGGGGCACACGCGGCGGCGCCTTCAACTCCGCGCAGTCGCGCCGCTACGGCGTGCTCATGCGCGAGCTTGAGGACCTTTCCAGAGAGGCCGCTTCCGCGGACCGCGCCGCGCGCGTTCCTCCCGGCCGCCCCGCCGTCCTCGCCTGGCTGCGCGAAGCCGAGCCGGACGCGTGGGAGGAGCTGCACGTGAGCGCTGCTGCTGCTGCCCCCGCCGCCATGCCGGGCATGCGCCTCGTGGGTGCGCGCGGGCGCGCGGTGGACGCCGCCTACGTGGTCGACCGCTGGCTGCGCGGCGAGGCGACCAAGTTCCCGGTGCAGGTGCCGCCGCCGCCGCTGCCGGCAGCAGCGGCGGCGGCGGCGCAGGCCGGGCAGAGCAAGAGAGGGCGCAAGGGCGGCGTGAGCACTAGTGCCGGGGCGGCAGCAGCAGCGGCGGATGCGGAGCGGGCGGCGGCGCGGGAAGCTGCTGCTGCTGTTGCTGCGGCGGCAGCGCAACAGCAGCAGCCGGAGCTGTGGCGGCTGGACCGCGCGGCGCGGCAGGCGCAGTGGGATGCGTGGCGGCGAGCCATGCAGCTGGAGAGGGCGGGCGAACTTGCGCAGCTGCTGGTGCGCTTCGACAGCGCTCAGGCGGAGCTGGCGGAGCTCAAGCAGGAGAAGGGATACTCGGTGAGGGGGGCGCATGCATTGCTGTGCGGGCTATGTCAGGCACCGGCGCAGGGGCAAATCAAAGCTGCACGCAATGTGTGTTCTGACAGACTTGAGTACGGTAAGGGCGGTGCTTTCCATAAGGCTGGTAGAGCTGAGGTTCTAGCCCTAGCCCTAGCTGTGCGCGTCGCGATCCCTGACTCGCTATGCAGTGTACCATCCACGCCCAGGGCGCATGCTGTCTACGTTTCACCGACGCTGCCGCGCCTAGAGCAACTACCAGTATATATATATTCAGCAGTGCTACATGGCCACTCCAAACGTCTGAGCCTTGTACTGAAAGTTTGTGTAAGAAGACCTTGCAAACCGCAACTTTTCAGCAATTACCAGCAGCCAGCGGCTCATGCAACTGCCGTTGCTGAGCATAGGCGAACGCAGGTGTATGGTACTGGTAGCACTGATATGCATGGCTACCTCCCGGGGTCCTTCTTAAGATACTGGCAGCACTGATATGACTGCCACCCAGAGTCCTTCAACTACCAGCATGCGCGCTCGATGTTGGCAGGTTGTGGAGACGGCCAGTGTCATCGGCTGCACCACCTCAGGAGCCGCAAAGTACAGCGCGTTGCTTGCGCACGCCGCCTGCGGCATTGTCATCGTGGAGGAGGCTGCAGAAGTACTGGAGGCGCACGTGCTGACCAGGCAAGTTCAACTTCAACTTCAGTGTTGTAGGTGCTCTAGCCAGACATGTTCAACTGCACCTTTGTATATGACCTCACGCGCTTTGACATCGGCATTGTGGAGGAAGTTGCGGCAGTACTGCAAGCATATGTGCTGACCAGGCAAGTTCAACTTCAACTGCCATGTTGTACGCGCTCGACCAGCCGGCAAGTTCAACTGCACCTTGGCATATGCACTCACACGCTGCGGCATTGTGCTGACCATTGGTGCAGGCATGTTCAACTGCAACTTGATGTCACGTGCGATACCTGTTGCAGGCGCTGTGACCCTGCGTTTGAGGCACAGCAGTGCGTCTCAGTCACTTGGAATGAAACGGAGGCGCGTGTAGATAGAGTGCTCAATTCCAGACACGCAAGCCAGCCACCTGTAATATGTATGTATACCAACCCTACCAGTACATTCCCCAACACGCGAAAAGTGACGTGCGAGGGTTGTACGAGATACTTTGTAGGCATAAAAGAGGTCTGCGTACTTCGTTCAACAAAGAAATGCATCAGCACAGGGGATATGACTGTGGTGACACCCTGCCTTTGTCAATGCATCAGCTTTGCTGCAACTTCAAGGGTTCCCCTTTAACTCCGACATGGCATTGCGCTCTTGACCCTGCTGCATGGCACCTGCTACCCCCCCCAGTTTGTCCCCCAAAACGCGACACCTGATCATGATTGGCGACCACCTGCAGCTTCGCCCCAAGGTCGAGTCATACGCTCTTCAGGTATGTGCTGCGAACACCGACAACATTGATCACATCAGTATTTTTCATCAAAAAAATTCTCGAAATGTGTGTTTGACATATATGTATGTGCAGGAGTCACAGTCGTCATGTCATCAGAGCCTATAGCTCAGTAGATGTGGTCACTGCCACTGCAGCCCAAGGTCGAGTCACACGCACTCAGGTACATGTGCGCTGTGAACACAGATGACGTGTATACTTCGAACTCACATATGTTCAGTGATGCATATGCTCAGCGCATGCTCGGGAGCGTGCGACTGTGTTTACAGCATATACTTCAAAAAAGCATACATTCACAAACATTGGCTTCAAAGCAGTTGAGTCAGGAAGAGTGCAGAGAGTGTGCATTTGCGTGCCCATGGCTAGGAACGGCAGGCAGCGGCACCGTACACTCATGAAAAACGAATCAAAAAATCGTAGAGCTCTAGGTGACAAGGGATGGTTAGCCGCAAGTGCCTTCCATCAATAACCGTGGTCGCCGCTGCTGCAGTCATTGGCCACGAGTCAAACAGTGCCACCATAACCACTAATGTTTCACTTATTTCAACGTCTGACATTCAGGTTCGCGAACCCTGAAATTTGCATGCCATGTGCACTTTGCTACGTGAGCGCTGCTGATGTGTTGATCGCTGCCACTCCTCCACTGCAACACTCTGCAGGTCCGGCCTGGCCTGTCGACCTTCAAACATGTCCGTCTTTGCGTGTGTCGGCTGCTCCTTTGTGCAGTGCTGACCTGTTGCAGTAAGTCGCTGCCTCATTGGCCGCCACCTCGCGTTCTAGCCCTAGCCCTAGTCCGAACCTGCTCTCTGGGCCTTGACGCATTCGTTCTCAGGCGCCTTCAATATGCTCCATTTGCATGAGCTGTTGCCATACACAGCTTCACCGTTCTCTTGTCCAGGTTGCCATGCACCTACTCCGTTTACGCTTGGCCATGCGGCACGCAAGCACTGCTGATACTGGTGTGCATTGCTATGCCTCCACGCCAACGCTCCGTGGATGCTGCAGCCTCTAGATTCTGGCCCTGACTTGTCCAGTTGACAGCGACTCGCTTGCACGCCTACTGCCAGTGCGCACCTCTTGCGTGCCACAGTTGAGCACTGCTCACTGGCTAGTTCCTGCTGACCCACTGATTGATGTCCCACGTCCTCCCCATGCACATTCGTCTCTGACTTTCACGCCAGCCGTATTGGCAACTTTTCTGATTTGACCTCAGCCACCACGATTACAAATGACCGAAACTCTGACCTCTGAGCGCCACCCCTACTTCATCCCCAGCCCTCATTCTACCTTACCCACACCTCTCAACCTTGCCTGAGCGCTAGTCTTACGCTGATCGCTGCTCCCAATTGATCGGCGCTGACACACGCTGATCTGTGCAGCAGGTGCTTTTTGGTAGCAGCGTAAACCTGAATGTGTCACTCTGTGAGCCCTCACCCTTACCCTGACCCTGATTGCGCGTGCTGCTACCCGTGAGAGCCACTCAATTGAGCTGACTGCCACTGGCGCGTTCATGGTGATCCTAGCTGTGACCCTACATTTAATCACAGCCGTAACCCTAACCCTAACCCTGACCGCCCCCCCCGCGGCAGGTGCAATCCGGGCGCGGCTTTGACCTGGACGTGTCCCTCTTTGAGCGCCTCGCACGCGCGCGCTACCCGTGCGCCATGCTCGCGCTGCAGCACCGCATGCCGCCCGCCGTGTCGGCGCTCGTGCGCGGTATGACGTACCCCGCGCTGCGCGACGCGCCGGGGGTCCAGGGCCGAGCACTGCTGCCTGGAGTGCGCGACCGCGTCGTCTTCATTCCCCACGCGCACGGCGAAGACACCGGCGGCGGCGGCGCGGCGGACGACGGCAGCTGCGTAGCGTCGCGCACCAACAGGTTCGAGGTGGGGATGGTGTCGGCCATCGTCAAGTACGTGCTGCAGCAGCAGCAGCGGGGGGGGGAGGGCGAGGGGGGTGATGAGGGGGGGGTGGGGGAGGTGGTGGTGCTGACGCCATACGTGGCGCAGCTGCGTGCGCTGCGCGATGAGCTTGGCGCCGGCGGCAGCGGCGTGACGCTGAGCGCTGCCGACGCGCGCGACCTCGCGCGCTCGCGCTTCCTCGGCGAGCAGGACGGCGATGACAACGACAACAGCGCCGCTGCTGAGGAGGATGCCGATGATGATTTGAGCAGCAGCTCGGGTGCGGGCAGAGGGAAGAAGAAGGGGGAGAAGAGGGGGGGCAAGGGGGGAAACGGGGGGAAGGCGGCAGCGGGAGGGGCGGTGGCGACGACAGGGCCGGGTGTTCGCGTGGCTACCATCGACAACTATCAGGGCGAGGTGAGGTTGGATTTCTTCATTTTGTTGCAGTACCTTGAGTCCTATCGTCGGTTTTGCACTGACTCCAGTCATGGTGAGCCTAACCTGCTGAAGCCTGAGACTTGACAACAGCCTCCAGTAGGTTCATGGCAGTGACACCCCTACAGGCAAGGCATAGGGCTCAGATGCTTGGCGATCACCTTTCCCCCCACACTGTTGACCATGCAGGACGCTCCCTGAGTCTCTGAAGTGACACCTCACGACAACCATGCCCCTCCCCCCCTCCCCCCCTTTCCCCTCCGCCGCACTGGCAGGAAGCCGACGTCGTCATCGTCTCGCTCGTGCGCAGCCGCGCGAGCGGCACCATGGGCTTCCTGAGCGACGCCAACCGCCTAAACGTGGCGCTCTCGCGCGCACGCCGCGCACTGATCGTCATCGGCGACCTCGACTTCCTCACGCAGCGCGCAAAGGGCGACGCGGCGCGCGAGCCGTGGCAGCGGCTGCGCAAGCTGCTTAGCGCTGGCGGCCACATCTACCCCGCAGGTAGGATTGCACGAATAGGCCGGAGTGCATTGGAGTTCACGGGGAGGCAGGCCATTTTTCGGGAGCCATAAGCGATTGTGTAAACATGTCGGTTTTGGCTGAATCGCAGTGATGTCACTGCTGTCACACAATTGGTGGTCCCTGCGTTTGCTTACAATGTGTGCATTGTCAAGCAGGCCACCGTAGTACAGCCAGCTAACACGGAATGAGAAACACACATCTACCCGCAGGTAGGGTTGCACGAAAACATATTTAACGCGTATTTGGCAATCAGGAACGCGTCTTGAGCAAACCTCAACATGATGACATTCTGCGCGAAGGGCGTATTTGTGGGGCATGTGGTGAGTCTGCTCTATTCCGAGCAAGCAGTCCACCACAACAGGGGCACTTGAACCCCAAAATAAACTTCAAAATACGCTTTTTTGCAACCCTACCCCGCAGGCTTCCCCGCGGTGTGCCAGCGTCACCCGCACATGGCGGCGGACCTGGCGACGCCAGCGGTATTCATGGAGCACGTGCCCGAAGGCGGCTGCACGCTGCGCTGCGACGCGCAGCTCGCGTGCGGCCACCGGTGCCCGCTCAGGTGACGTGCCAGATGTTTGAAGTCGAAAAGTTACACTCAAATGTAATCGTTCACGCAGGCGCGATCTGCACACAGGCATTGTCTGCAGACTCGGCAGCAGCTTACACGACATTCAGGGGCTGCTGTGTAGCTGGAGATTTGCTACGCGCGGCTCGCGTGCGGCCACCGGTGCCCGCTCAGGTGACGTGCCAGACTTGATGGTTGAACTTAAAGTTAAGTTTGAACTTAAGGGTTCCCGCGCACAAGAGATCTGCATGCAGGTATTGCCTTCCAGACTTCGCCAGCAGCTTGCATGACATTCAGGGCCTACCCTATAGCTGGAGATATTGCGTTCCATGAGGGCATGCCGGCTGCGCTGCGGCGGCGCGCAGGGGCACTGTTACCTGTGCGGAGTGCAGTACAGCGGCGCTCATCCTTTCCAAGATCTTCGCAAGTTGTGTCTGCCGCTGTTAGCAGCGTCGACCGTAATTCGCTTCCTTATCAGTTCACTTGTGGTACCCCCCCATCCCACCCCCCCCTCGCGCTGCAGCTGCCAGGCACGACTACCCGTGGAACAACGTACAGTGTTTTGGGATTGGGAGTCTTTAGAGCGCGCTGCAATCACATGTCTGCCATACACAGCAAACTATGCTTCAATTCTCGATGTCAGCATCAGCAGCTCGGCAACGCCCCCCACGCCGTCTGACCATCGTGCAGGTGCCACCCCGGATCCGACGCGAGCCACGACGACGTGCGATGCAGCGAAAAAGTCAAGCACGTGTGTCCCGCGGGCCACGAGAGCGTCACCTCCTGCGCCGCCACGCGCGCCGCCGCCGCTGCGGCGCCTCTGCCGTGCACGTTCTGCCAGCGCGAGAAGCAAGCAGCGGCCAGGGAGGCGCGCGCCAGGGCCGCAGCTGAGCAGCGGAGGCTGCAGGAGGCAAACGAGGCGCGGCTTCGGCTTGCAGAGGCTCAGCGGCAGGTGGGCGGCGACTGCTGTTGAAGTTGAAGTTGTGAATGAGAGGGTCAAGGAGGTGCTGTTGACTGTGAGGCGATGACATTGTGGAGCAGTGGCGACATTTCAAGTATGCAGGGCGTGCGACGCTGTGCAGCAGCCGTGATAGAAAATGTTGTGTCGATGTGAGCCGTTGGTCATAGGGCTGATGTCGAGTTTCAACTAGCCGTCAGACCTGATGCGGTACTTTAGAGCAGGTCCACTGGTTACTAGAGACCCTGATCGAAACTGTGTGAACTTTCGAACGTTAAAAGAATTTCGATCGAACGTCCGAACATGTTGTTGTAATGTACAACAAGTAATGTACAACAAGTGTCGCACATGAATCAAAAATCAAACGAAAAAAAAAATTGAGGCTGCACGAATGTACTTATGATCTTGTATTTATAGCAGCCCCAAGGTGGGCTTGATGCGTTGGATAAGAATGCAAAAAACTAAAATCGGACGGGCCCTTAGAGCCCTGCGTTGCAGGCTTGTACTAGACTCATGGGGGGCAGACACAGCGGCACCCAGTCTGAGCCACACCTATCGTAGCCGATGTCTCCATCTCTTGAGCGAAAACGCCGGAGGACCGCGGTTATGCCTCTAGTATACATTTGGGCCAGAGGCGCCCGGTCCTCGATTCCTTGCCTAAGCACGCCGCTGACGTGCCTGGCCGAGGTTCTCTTTCTTGCGTGTTCAAGCAAACGATCTACAGTGTGCCCTGATGCTATCCGTATCCCCATGTTCCAATATCCCCTGCTGCTGCCCAAAGCCGTATCCTCACCACACGCGACTCCGCAGCTCCTGCTCACAGCCAGCATCTCCCATCCCCTTGCTGCCTGATGCACCCTCGCCACCATCAGCGCCACCGCGAGTGCTGCCGCACCTCTCGGTGCTAACGAGCAGTATAACACGAATGTACAACAAGTGGTTGTCGTTGCGACACTTTCAGACTGTCATACGACATGTAGATTCCTTACAGCTAGATGCCAATCATCTGGGCTTTTTCGCGCCCTGAGCGAGAATTAATAAAAAGTACAACAAGTGTCGCACATGAATCAAAAATCAAACGAAAAAAAAAATTGGAGGCTGCACGACGTCTTTTCAAAGAGAAAAAAAAAAAACGAGGCAGCAGGTCTTCGTTGGATAGATTCAGGGTTCGCTCGCGAGTTGACTTCGTCCACACCATGCACCAAATCGTGTAACCATTCCAAGGGTGGGTCGGCTTGCAAAACCACTCGCAAAACAAGAGCGGGTCTGACTGAACCGTTAAGCTTGACATTTATTTTTGTTTGATCCGGCGCCCGTGCAAAAACCCAACAAGCTTGAAATTATTTTTGTTTGATCCGGTGCCCGTGCAAAAACCCAACAAGTTCGAACTCAGTATTCACCAGTATACAGCCAAAACACCCACACATAACCCATGCACACCGCGACATCAGTCCCTGCAAAGTCAATGAGTGCTGTGCAAGCCAGATCTGTGTTCACTTTGACTCTGGCTCACTGCTTTGCAAGTGAAGATAAACCTTAGGCTCTGACACAAAACGTGCAGGACTTTTTGCAGGAAATAGGGGGCATTTCAGAGCCAAAAAGGAAAGAAGGAATTGTCTCTTAAGTGCTGTTATTGTGCTCGCATCTGCCTTCTGAGCAGTGCATCTGATAGCACTCACCGAGCTGCATCCAATGCGCCACTTTCCAGTAAATCCTGTGAAGTTTAGGCTTAACCCTAACCCTCACCCTAGCCCTAGTGCTAGGGGTAGGTCCCAACCCTAGGCCCAACCCTAGCTAGTGCAGTTCATTTTGTGATTTTGGGGCTGTTTTGACGACAAAAAACAAGAAGGAAATGAAAAAGGAATTAGGCCAGAAAAAAAAACGTTTTGTGTCAAAGCCTAATAAACCTGCTGTTCTGTTCTTTCGTGTAGCACAACGAGCACTGCACGCGCTTCAGCACTGCTTCACGAGGCAACCAGCTGCGTCGTCACCGGCTTTCGCTGCTGCTGCTGTCGACCGTGGTGCACACGGACAAAGCGATGTTGTGCTTTCGCTGTTCCGTGTACACATGGCCGTGAGTGATGTGGCTACTTCGCAGAGATCACGTGCCGCGCTGAAGTATAGAATGCTGGTTTATAAACTGCTGTATCGCAACAAGCCCCCCATGCGGCCACGATCGCAGCACGAGCACCCCCTTTTGACCAAAGCAACTGCAGTTCGATCCGTTCGATCATGTCCGAGCATTAACGAACGCATTATTCGAGTGTGCTCGAACATGTCCGAACGTGTTCGAACACGTTCGAACGTAATGTTCGAGCATGTTCGGACATGATCGTGTTCGACTGTTCGGGATCGCGAACGAACCGGGAATTTCGAACGAACTTTCGAACCGAACGAACACATCGAACCTTCGAGTCATTTTCGATCGATCAGGGTCTCTACTGGTTACTGCTGGCGGCATTTCGTACTGCAAGTGCAGATTCGAGCACGACGTGCACTTTGAAGCTCAGAATGCTCAAGTCGCTGCGTTGGTGTTGTCGCTGCTTGCGGCATGCACAGCAGCATCATTAGGCAATAAAGGTGGCTCAAAGGAGCGCGAGGACTTGCAGATGTCGGCGGCGCGCCGAGTACATGTGATAATCTGGGCTCAGCACTGTAGCACACTGCACTTGACTGCATATGTACATGCATAGAAGTATTCGCTCTGTGCAAGTGTATCATGAAGATTGCGCTTACGTGCTTGTAGGTGGCATCACAATTGCATGCGAATCAAGCACCTACAGCAAATAGCCATGACAGCACGTGCAAACCGACCGTGCTCCGCTTTGCATCTGACCAAGGCAGTTACGGTTAGCGTTGAGGTAAGCGTCAGGTTTAGTTGAGAGTACATATGGACTTGTATTGTTGAGTATTGTTGAGAGTACAGTACACACTAGGGGTGCATTGTGTACTTTGACTGATTTTCACAACTTGCTGAAGTGATTCCCGACATCACACAACGTGTGACGCATGTGTGGCGCGACAGGTGGCGGAGGCTCAGCGCGACCGGCAGCACTCAGAGGACCTGCAGCGCATGCACGCGGCGGCGCGCACGGAGCGGCAGCGCGCCGCGCAGCTGCGCGCCAAGATCGACGCCGAGGTGCACAAGCACCTGAGCACTGCGCGCCAGGACGCGCGTGACGCCGCCAACAGCAGCGCTCAACTTGACGGTGCCGCCAGCAGCAGCGCTCAACCGGATGGCAGCGACGGCAGCAGCGCTCAGGTTCATGGTGCCGGTGGCAGTGCTCAAGCTGCTGCTGCTGCTGCCGTACGCCCGCCAGTGGCTGCTGCGGGGGGCAGTGCGGCAGGCATTGCGCCAGCTGCTGCAGCAGGGGACAAGGACAGCGGCGGTGCTGATGCGGCAACCGCTGTTAAGAGCTCAGGACCACAAGGGAGCGGCAGCAGCCGCAGCAGCAGTAGCAGCAGTGGCAGCAGCGGTGTCGGTGGTGGCAGCTCTGCCCAGCACACTGCACCCAAAGAACTTCTGGCGGCGCTATATACGGATACACTCAGCGCTGCAACCAAAGGCAGCAGCGACAGTGGTGGCAACAGCTCTGCTCAACTGCAGACAGCGGCCAGAGAGCTGCTGGCGGCACTGCACACAGATTCACTCAGCGGCGCGACCCAAGGCAGCAGCGGCGGTGACAGCGGCAGGACTGCCCAGCTACGCACAGCGGCCAGAGATCTTCTAGCGGCGCTGCAAACGGATTCACCAAGTGCTGCGAAGAACGACGGAAGCGCAAGCGCTGCACAGCTGCAAACAGCGGCCAATGAGCTTCTGGCGGCACTGCAAACAGACGCGTTGAGTGCTGCAACCAAGGGCAGCAGAGGCGGTGCGGGCGCTGCTCAGCTGACGACGGCAGCCAAGCACCTTCTAGCGGCACTGCAAACAGACACGCCAAGCACGGCAAGCAAAGACGCTGCCACAAAAGACACCTCAAAGGCTGCAGCGAATGCGGCTGCGTCACGCCCAAGCAGCAGCTCCAAGCCACAGGCCAACGCGGCGGGCCGTCGCAGCACCGCTCAGGAGGCCGCAACAGCAGCACTCACCGCGCTCATGAACGCGCTCGTTCAGGCCGCAGCAGCGCTCGACACGGCAGCGATGAGCGCTGCCTTTGCCGCCGTACCTACCCCCATGCGCGGCGCCGTTGCCTCCGCGCTCGCCCCTCTCCTCGGCACCGCCGCGGTGGACTTGCTGGATGCCAAGACCCGCGCGCCGTCGCCGCCGCCGCCGCTGTCCAAGTCGCTGGCGGCGGCGCTGGCAAGGATGCCGCGCGGCGAGTGGGTCAGGGCGCGGCGCGCTGCGGACGCCGAGCTGAGCCGTGATGCGAGTGGCGCCGCCGGCTACATGCGCACGCTGTGCGACCTGCGCATGGGCGGCGCCGCGGAGGACTGCCTGACAGAGCTGAACGCTGAGGATGAGCGGCGGAGCGGTGCGACGGCGGCTGCAGCGGCTGCGCAGACTGCCTCTGCCACTGCCGCCGAAGCCGCTGCTATGCCTCCAGCAGCGGCAACTGTCACAGCCGCGGAGCAGCCGGCGGCTGCAGCAGCGCAGCAGCAGCAGCAGCAGCATCGGAACGCGAGGGCTCCGGCAGCGGCGCCGCCGCCACTGCGTGCGCTGGCGTATGCTGTAGTGCTGGCAGGCATCAGTGGCCGCGGCGCGGAGGCTTGTGCGCACGCGCTGCACTTCCTGCAGCTGCCGCCGGCGCTGCGCACGGCGCACTGCGTGGACGGCGATGAATGGTCGCAGATGGCCAGAGACGTGATTGCCGCTGCGGCACCGGCGCTGGTCGCGGCGCTGACAGGCGGCAGCGGCAGCGATGATGCTGCGGCGGCGGCGGCGGCGGCAGCGGCGGCGGAGGAGGGAGAGGAGGAGAAGGCGGAGTGGCAGCGGCTGCAGCGCGAGCACGGGGTGCAGAGCACTGCCATGGATGAGCTGCTGGTGATGTCGGGCATGCGCGCGGTGAAGCTGCGCTTCCTCAACATCTGCACGAGCGTCGTGCTGGACAAGCAGCGGGGATACTGCCTCACGGACCGCCTGTACAATGTGCGCCTCGAAGGGAACCCGGGTAAGTGAGAGTGCCAGACCCAGGCTGGCGGCCTCTCGCTCGTTCTGATTTTAATGCTGGACAGTGCATGCAGAACGGATACACATGCATTTTAGTTCGCTCCCAGTAATCACTACCACTCTCGGCCCCCGCCACTGCCACTGGTGCTTGACATGTGTAATAAATATCACTACCGCTCTGTTGCTAGGAGCAAGGCATGATGTACATGCAATGCATATAATTCTATGTTCATGATAAACGTTCCTTATTCCTGGGGTCGGGGAGCACAGTCAGCACCCCAGTAAGGCGACGTCATGCTCCTTTCGTGTTTAGCTTTTGAACCAATGGATACCCATCCATTACACCGGTGCAGTTGCGTGGTCGCAAAACGCTAGGGCGAGTTACAATTGAAGAACGAAACTGCGGATTTATGCTTCCACCCCCCACCCCCCCCCACCCCTCTCCACTGCCCCTGGCCCCGCCAGGCTGCGGCAAAACCACGGTGGCGCGTCTGTACGGCCGATTGCTCAAAGACCTGGGAGTCTTCAACGAGGCCGCCAAAAAAGCCGCTGCGAAAGCCGCACAAGCTGCCGCGCAGGCGCAGCAGCAGGCGCCCTACCAGCAGCAGCAGCAGCAGCAGCAGCAGAAGCCGCCGCAGAGCGTCCAGGAGACGTCGGGGGCGGACCTGGCAGATCAGGGTCTGAACCTGCTCAAGAAGCAGCTGGCGGACATTGAGAAGGCGGGCGGGGGCGTGCTGTTTGTGGACGAGGCGTACGCGCTGCTGTCTGGCACCATTGGGGGGCAGGGGGCGCAGGTAATGGCGCGTCAACTGCTGACTTGTCAAGTTCACCTCAGCTGGCCTACTTCAACCTCAGCTGCAATGTGGTGCTGCGGCTCGCATGGTCCATGACACACTTAGTGAGGATGGGGGTATTCCTGTCGAGTAGCTCTGTGTATTTGACTTGTGCAGTGCGATACAATGTCAACTTTAAAGTGTACATTGTGGCCGAGACTCTGAGATACATTGCTTATTGAAGCGCAGTATGCATGTCATTTGCTCATGCACTGATCTGCTCATGTGCAGCGTGGAAGCTGCATCTACATGGCGCAACAACAATACCGCCGCAGCTGAAACTCAATTTGTATACTTTGAAGAATGTGCATGTACATATTCTCGTAGGCGTGTGTGTCTCACTAGCTCGCCTGGGATCCTGGGCTGTTGAATCTGCGAGCCGGTGCTGTCGTCTGAATTCACTTCAACTCCAACTCCTTTGCATGCGTAGGTGCTCAACCACCTGCTGACCGAAATGGAAAACCACCGCGACTCGCTTGTAGTCGCCTTTGCGGGCTACCACAAGGACATGGACAAACTTTTTGAGCACAACGAGGGCCTCCCCAGCCGCTTCCCGGAGACACTCACCTTTGAAGACTACTCGGATGCTCAGCTGCTGGGAATCTTCAAGTCGCTCATGGCGGCCAAGGGGGGCGATCGGCCCCTGCAGTTTGGTGGGGGGGAGGGGGAGGGAGGGGATAGGTGGGTGAAGGTCGCCATCACAAGGCTTGGGCGGCAGCGGGGGACGCGCGGATTTGGCAACGCGCGCGCCGTGCGCATACTCTTTGACAAGGTGAGCGGTGTCGAGCGCACGCCATTGAGAAAACGATGTCTGAAAACCTGTAGTCATGCTGATGCTGCGACGGTGCTTCAATACCTTTAGTTGCTAGAATCATTAGGGGGAGGGGGGGATGTCATGAGACAGCCAATGCCTGATAAGTGACACGCTTTGAACCGTCGCCCGTTGCCGTTGGCCGAGGGTGAGGGCCACTGTGAAGCTTACTGGCTGCTGCCGTGTGATCTAAAACAGCCCACACCGTCAGTCAAATGCACTGGGCTGGGTGGGAATGAGTGATCGCATACTTCAATCTTAAGAAGTAGGCCTTGGCCAACTCACATGCACTGCACTGCAGTAACTGTTCAGGTGTGACTCACCATACAACAGCACATTCACCCCCTTCCCACCCGGGTCTGTGTAAAACGGGCTTGCAGGTGATGCAGCGTCAGACAGCACGCCTCAACCGCGCCCCCGGCGCCGATCCCTTCACCCTGGAACGTTCCGATCTGCTGGGCGAGAATGTTCCTGACCTCAGCGCCTCGGACGCCTGGCGGCAGCTGCAGGGCCTGATCGGTCTGGCCAGCGTCAAGCGCAGCATTGCTAATCTCGCGGAACTGGTGAAGACCAATGCGGCACTGGAGCTTGAGGGGCGCCCGCTGCGGAATGTTTCGCTCAACAGGCTGTTCCTCGGCAATCCAGGTACGATAACATAATTCAAGTATACTTCAAGTATACACCTCAACTCTTGCAACTTCATAAACACACGCCTAGTACATTGCTGCGACTTCAAGTATACTTCAAGGTACACCTCACTGTTGCGATTCCAGCCCACACGCCTAGTACGGTGCTGCAACTACGTTCTGCGATGGTGATGCGCATCCAGGGTGTCGTTTCATGGGCTGATCCTCAGCAATATGGGGCGCTTCAGGCTTGCAATGTGAGCACACACAATTTCTCCTTTCGAACGCCACTGCTCCAGTGGCAGCACTTGCCCTGCCCGAAGCCGCCAAGTCAAGCAATGGCACTTTGTGAGAAGCAGAGGAGTGAAAATTTTGTGCTGCACCCATCATCTCAACTGATCTGACAAGACATCAGCAGCGCGGCGCCAACCATAGTTGCTGCATTCATATCGAAATACGCCCAGACACACTGGACTGTCATCATCAAAGACTGCCCCTTACCCTCAGCGAACACGAAGCCCAACCCTAACCCTAATGCTAGCCCTAATGCACAGCAACCACTTGCGCGACGCTGCCGCGTGCGCAGGGACCGGCAAGACCACCGTGGCAGCGCTCTACGCGGCCATCCTGCGCGACCTAGGGCTGCTCTCCAAGGGCGAGGCCCTCATGAAGACCGCCAGCGATTTTGTGGGGGCCGTGCTGGGGGAGTCTGAGTCAAAGACTCGCGCCATTCTCAAGGCCGCAGAGGGCTGCGTGTGCGTGATTGATGAGGCCTACGGGCTGCACGCCGGTGCTGGCGGCGGCGGCGGCGGCGTGCGCGGCGGCGGCGACCCTTACCGCGCCGCCGTGATTGATACGCTGGTGGAGCAGGTGACGGAATGAGTTGTGCTGCAAACGATTTCATGTGCTCTGTGTACATATAGCAGCAGCAGCAGTCCAGTGCTTCGTGTGCAGTGCAAGTTCAGTTTCTGCGCGTGATGTGGTATTGGCGTACAGCAGACATCGTTGGTTGCCTGAACAATTCATGAGTGGGAACCTTACTGAGTTCCTGGGTTCTCAAGTGGGTTGGGCACGTGAGCTGTGCAACGCATGTGGCCCGGATGCAGGAAGTGTGTGCCCAGCACACTCACAAACATTCAGCGGCTGCACAACATTGATTGACGTTGGCCAGTGCTGATGCATAGCTGGCACACTGCCGGTGCACTTGCAGGCTTGCCTGGACCGCTTGCATGGCAGTGCGCTGAAGCTGAAGTGCAACTTCAACTTTGTGCCAGTACGATCATCGTACAACCAATCATGGACACACGTGACTCGCAATCAATGAAGAGCCAGCACGCTTGGCCTCAGTGCTCTCACCATGGTTTTGAACATCAACGCAAAACATGGCCAGATCGTCTGCAACGTATTTGGCCATCCTCTTCCGGTTCCGGTGTTGACCTGTAGCACGGCATGCAGCTTGGCACTTTGCAGACGTGCCGTTTTCCCTACAATAATCTTGTAAACGTTTACCACAAAGACGTCATAACATTGAAAACTCTATGCGCACTTGCCCGATCTGCAGATCCAGAACGTTCCTGGGGAGGATCGCGCCGTGCTCATGCTGGGGTACCGTGAAGACATGGAACGTATGCTCAAGAACAACAACCCCGGGCTGGAGCGGAGATTCGCTTTGAACGACGCCTTTGTCTTTGATGACTACAACGATGAGGAGCTGTTGAAGATTCTGGACTTGAAGATGCGCAAGGAGCAGTTGACAGCCAAGGCACGTCACATGCACATTGTGTCAGTTGCACAAGGGCGAATCTTGCGTATTTCCTAGGGTTTCTGCCCTTAAATGGAAGTTGCTAAAAGTAGGCAAGCCCTTGGTAATTCAAAGACTGCTCCCGCATGTGTAATGGAGCCAGTGTGCACAGAGCATCCATTGCAATCCGCGCACACACCCGGGCTTGAATACAAGTTGAAGTTACCGCTGATATCGGTAGAGGCAGTAAGCTGAAGCTGGCCTTGAGGAACACTGCCCATGTGTACCTAGTTGCAGTGCTCGCGCAATAAATTGTGGCCTCTACCTAGCCTCAGTGGTCGTGGACTCTCCATGGCCCACTCTGTGCTGTCCATGATCTTCAACGGATTACGCGCCCACATACCAGCTTGACTTTGATGTGTGTCGTGTTCATCGCCGCGGTGTCAGTCACCTTGTGGTTTACTTCATGAGACTTCATCAACCTCCTGAAAGTGGTGCGTCGCTAGCCGCTGCACTCTGTACTCTGCATGGTCTGCCGTACTACACGGGATACCCACAAAGCAAAACTTCAATGATGTGTGTCCCATCATCACGGTTTCAGTCACCTAGTAACGTAATCCATCAAAACTCATCAACCTCCTGAAACTGGTACGTCACTCACACAGCAACATCATGAACCTACGACATCCCCTCACATTAGAGCGTACTTTATGCACACGCCTGAGCGCCGCAGATGGAAGCAAGGCTGGCGGCGGTGGCAGTGCTCGCGCGCCGCCGCGACGTCGCGACGCACTTTGGCAACGATTCCATGAACCTCATGCAAGTGGAGCGGCAGTCACACAACACTGGAAACAGTCGCATGGGCCTTTCTGAATCTACGGCATTCCCTAACACTGCAACGTCCCTCACGCACAACGCCTGAGTGCTGCAGATGGAAGCGAGGCTGGCGGCGTTGGCAGTGCTCGCGCGCCGTCGCGATGTCGCGACGCACTTTGGCAACGGCGGCGAGGTGGACAACCTGCTAAGAGAGGCCAAGGTCCGCAAGGAGGGCCGTCGCGACGGTTCGGACGATGCTGCCAGGCTTGACACAAAACTGGTAGGTGCCTCAAGAAGACGGTGCCGGGCGGTCAAACAGTAGCAGGTGCTGGTTGCCAAGTGCCAGTGCATGATGTGAATTAGGTGAATTAGGTTCACATCATGCACTGGCAAATGTGGGTAGGATGTACCAAATCCTGCAGGTATACCCACTTGTTGCACCCAGGTAGACAGCATGTATTGGTCTTGGGCTTTTCAGACTGTCATATGCATATGCCTGACCCAAAGAGTGAGTTTTAGGACTGCAGCAGGCCCAGATGCTGATGCTGGTAGTTACCCACACCCTTTGTTTGGCATAGATTTGGGTTGCAGTTCTGACGACTGCCCACAGTTAGCAAGCCGTGCTGCGTGTTGCCAGAGCCCATTTTCACATCATCCCTCAAGCGCTACACCGCATATAGGATGCACCGCTGACCGCAACGTTGCCTCGAGCGCGCGCAGCAATGCATAATATACCTCAAAATCAACCTGGCCGTACATGTACTAATAGTTGGTGTCACAGATCGCAGACACCTCGACTGCGCGCTACAACGCATGTACCACCAGGCATCAACTTTAAGTCCAACCTGGCCGTGATGATGATGATCGCTGCCACAGATCGCCGAGGACTTCGATTCCGAGTACGGGCGCCAGCCAGCCAGTGCAGCAGACCTCACACAGGAGCTGTTTGGGGATCTGGTGGGGTGCGCAGAACCGGCGGCGGAACTGTCTCGGCTGCGCGCGGTCTTCCTGCACGCGCAGCGCCGGGGGCTGGACCCCCTGGACAAGATGTGCCTCAACTTCAGGTTCACGGGCAGCCCAGGAACGGTAAGCGCGCCACAGTTTCAGAGCTGCTGTGGAATGTTTTGCGTGCGGGTTTGGTTGGGGTTAGAGCTGGGGCTACGGTTAGGGTTAGGGCTAGATTTATGAGCTGCTAAGCGCTTAGCATTAGGGTTAGGGACAGTGTTCTCCATGTGCGACGCCACTGTCGGAGTTGGCGAGAAGAGGGGGATTTGCGATACTTCAGAAGTACACAACAGTGCTGCCTAAGACAGTCAGGAGGCTTTTGAGCCAGCGGCGCCACGGTTGCCGGAGAGCGCAAGCATTGCTGGCCTGTCGGAGCAGGATCCGGGCCTGATTTAGGGTGAGAGTAGGGGCTGATGTGGGGCTAGGTTGGCTTAGAGTCAGTGCTAAGTAGGGTTCGGATCTGCTGTACTCCATTGTAGCCAGCAGCTGCTCTCCTTCGAACAGCGGTGCATGGGCCACACGCATTACGCAGTGTACCTGAAAGCTGTTGGAGTACAGGCGCACCCAGGGCCTTCTCATTCAGCAGTCGCGGCAATGCTGCACTTGTTACTGGCATGACAAATGCAGAGAGGCACAATGCACATATGTCGAAGAAAACATGTTTTGTAACATTCGCCCAGGAAGTGTGGATAGCTGCGCCCCTGCTTGTTTGCTGCAAGACGAAAGTGCTGCACATGCCACTCTAGCATCATGTCATATGATAGCGTGGCCGTAATGGACGACTTTCACAATGATACTATAAAAAAATGTAAACCTCAGGCTGATACTTCGATGTTGTGTCGCTGCACCCTCAAAGTTTCCTTCACACAGGCCACAACCAGTCATCACCACGCCAACACGATTTGCTGTTTGCCGACGACTCGGACCTATTTCTTGCCAATCATGCCAACAAGTTGAACTCTGCCACCCTCATCATCATGGCTTTGCAACAGGGCAAGACGACTGTGACGCGCCGCATGGGCCGCATGTTCAAGGAGCTCGGTGTACTTCAAAGCGATGAAGTCATATGCACGTCGCCGGCAGACTTCACCACGGGGTTCGCAGGGGGGCAAGCCGCCATCCGCACCAAAGAGATGCTCAACAAGGCCCTGGGGAGAGTGCTGTTCATCGACGAGGCATATGGTGGGTGGATGCCATTGGGTTGATGTGCAATTGACACTCACGCCTGCTTGTCATGAGCTTGCGGAGCGCTGTTGCAAGTGCCTGTAACAATGCTCAGCAATGGGCCTTCAGGGGTGTTTACATGCTGACCTCCTCTTTGTAGAACGGTTCGGTGAAGCCTTCTGGTGTTTTGAGCAGTGGCGCTGTAACAGAAAGTACTGATTTTCACAAAGCACACTGAAGCAATTTGTGCAGCAGGGTGCTCAGCAACACTACCGCTGCATGTCTACTTGCAACAATGGTGTTTTCCAAGAAGCTGGGGCACTGCACTTGCCAATACATGAGAGTTCACCTCATGTACACATGGACAACTCTTGCAAATATTACAAGAGTTCGGAGCAGCCATGTAGGGGGACATTTCCTCCTCACCTCCTGTACTTCTTACTGCAACATGCAATGCCACCCATCAATTGTCCGCCTCCCCAGTTGTACAGCAAGCTGCGCCCCGGTGCAGTAAACCTGCACGCCCTGGGCATGCGCTACACTTTGGGCAACACCTCCTCGCCGTATGACCTCATTGATCACCGATTGCTGCATGTACACGGCAGACCAAAGTATCCCGCACATCATTACAGTGCCTAAACCTCAAGTCCTGCCCTGACATGTGACGCTCCAATGCTTGCATCGCATGCCACGGCTCAACCCAGTGCTAATCTTTCAAAAGTCAAAACTGATCCATCAGATGCCTGCACATGCCGAAACTGTGCAAGAGAAACACCGCCTGAACTTCATGCCCGTGCCCTAACATGTGACGCTCCAACGCTTGCGCCGCGCGGCAGGGCTCAATCCGCAGCGCAGCCCCTCGGCGGCCATCATGCAGGAGGTCGTGGACCAGATCGTCCAGTCGCTCACGGACGAGCGCTTCAAGGGCAAGCTCGTCGTCGTGGTGGCGGGCTACGCGGACGACATCGAGGCCCTCATGCGTGCCAACGCGGGCCTCGCCAGCCGCTTCGGCACCACAATCCACTTCCCCGACTTCAAAGGTGAAGATGCCGCAGAGGCCCTGCGGCGCCTGCTGCGATCTGACAGAATGGGGTGCCTCGAGCTGTCGCCGAGCGCTGCTGCGGCGCTGCCGCGCATGGCCGAGGACCTCGCTGCGACGCACGGCTTTGCCAACGGGCGCAGCGTAAACGAGTGGGCGAATGGCGTTTTCGCGGCCGTCGCTGACCGCGCCGCTGCAGCTGATGATGGCAGTGCTCAGGAGGGGGACGAGGAGGGGGTGGTGCTGCTGGAGGATCTGCAGTGCGCGCTCGATCGCGTGCTCAGCACCCTGCCGCCGCTGCCGTCGCCAGCACTGACTAGTGAGGCAGTCAATGCAGCAGCGGCGGCGGCAGCGGCAGTCTTCCAGGCTGCGCCGCCGCCCGCCACAGCTGCGAGCACCACCACGACCGCACACGCATGCGCAGCGGCGCCGCCACCGCCAGCCTCTGCTGCTGCTGCTGTCACCGAGGAGGAGCCGCTACTGGCACCGAGCGACGCTCATGAGGACGCCAGCTTGCTCAATGCTGATGAGTGGGATGCGGTGACGGCGGCGGCGAAGGCGGCAGGGCTGCCGCCGGACCCTTCCGCAGACGACATACGCGGAGCGCTGCCAGAGTTCACGGCAGCGCTGGCGAGCGCGCTGCGCTGCAGCACTGCCGCGGCGGCGCGCGTGTCGGAGCGCCTTGAGCGAGAGCGCGCGCGGCGCGCGGAGGCGCTGCGCGCGGCGGCGGCGGCAGAGGCGGCGGCATCCGCCGCGGCGGAACGGCGCGCGCGCGAGCTGGAGGCGCGCCGCCAGTTTGACGCTGCGCAGGAGCTGCGGCGCCGGGAGGCGGAGAGGGTGCAGCAGGAGCTGGCGGTGCAGCACGCACTGCAGCATATGGGCGTGTGTCCGGTTGGATATCGGTGGCTCAGGGAGGGGCGGGGGTGGCGGTGCGCGGGGGGGTCGCACACCGTGTCGGACGCGCAAGTCAAGGCGGCCATGCGCTCTGCCGCGCGGTCTGGCGTCTGTGATTCGTTGATTGCCGCAGCAGGTGGCTCGCACACTGGCTGAGTGTTTCATGGCCCGATCATGAGGAGGCGAGGGAGGCAAGGGTGCCCCATCTCATCTTTGCCAAGGGGATTCAAGGTGGTAGGTCATAGTGCGCCAGGGGGGTGATTCGCATCCCAAGGGGTTTACTTGCCACGTTGAGCATACATTTGCCTGCGTGCATTCCACCAGCTCGGGGTGGAGGCAGGGGCGGGAGCGCAGGTGTGGCAGATGCAGGCCGCAATAAGTGTAGCATGGAGAATCTTCAAGGTGGCAGCATCAGGACTAGAGCTGGTCGTGCCCAAGTTGAGGACTTGCATTTGAGCCCGGCCCTTTGCATGGGCCGGCCTGGCGTTGGGTACATCCCAGGCAGCGAGCTGCACCTGTCTGCTTCATTTTTTTACACGCTGAAAACCACCAGGTTTCAGGGGAGCGCCGCTTTCAATGTTGTGTGCAAGGGCCAGCTCTCCAAAGGCCCCACTACTGCCGAACTACTAATGCGGTGACTTCTCATTGGGCAGCAGGCAGCACGACCTCAAGCCATTGCTCAGTTGTAGCTCAGCTGGGCGGTGCTGCCAGTCTAGTTTCCTTTCTATTCTGTGCGAATGCGTCTGCACCCAGCCAGGCGGTGCTGTCATGTTTTGCAGCAGTCTTTTTTCTGCGCAAATGTGTCTGCACAAAGCGGATGCCACAGATGATCGATCATGACATGCACCACCAGTCAGGCCATTTGGCCATCTGTGTGTCTCTGTGCTGGTCTTGCTGACGGAAAGTCCGCATACATACTGAAGGAGGCAGCTCTGTGTTGCATTTCAATCCCGTACGCGCATTGTATGACTCACCTGTAAGCTTGTCGTCTGACACTGTGCTGAGCTGCTGTTAAACAATGCACAACTTCACGTGCGTGCTACTGAAGGGCATGCTGTACACAGGGTGAACGATGCTTAACACGCCTCAATCAACAGGGTGTGCCTGTGTCGGCATTGGCATCTGCGGTCACAACACAGGTTGCGCCCTAACCACGCACAGCGGCCCGCAGTATCGACATACTGTATACACACCTGGTGCAGCACAAGTAGAGTCAGACGCGTAGGTGTCTGCTGTTCATCTACGCGAACTGGTCATTCATTACGTTTACAAGACAATACATCCTGCAGCGTTCCCTTGATATATTCAGAATGCCTTCAGTGCTGCAATGAACTCTCTCCAGCATTCCTTTGGTGTGTTGCGAAGTGTGTATATTCTACTCAAGCTATGCTGATGAGATATCATCACTGCAGCCTAAACTGTAGCATCTCCATCACTTGGACGTCTTCTGGTTGCTGGCCTTCAAGCTGTTTTAATGTGTCAGGTCTTTGCTACGGGCATCACATTTGCTTACAATCGTGTTTGCGGGCGTTTTGCAGACGACTGTAGTGTACAGTTTCGAAGTTCAAAGAATTATCTGGCTTCAGCCAAAAAACAAAGCTACGCCAGTATGCTACAGCTGAAAATGTTACTGTTGACATCAAAAGTAATGAAACGTAACAGCCAAAGCAATATTGCGACAACAATCAGTTCAACACAATACAAAAGATATCACTTGTGCCTGAAACTTCACGCATTTTGTATGCAGTCTTGCGCTTTTACCTGCAGCATATGCCGAACACCTCTATGCATTGAGCAACACATTGAAACTGTCACCAGCACTCACTTGGCACGCACCTCCAGCGCTGTCACCTCATCTTACGCATTCGCTGTTCTCACTCAACTGGAGCACACAGAACGAACTGCATCTTCATTTCATCAACCTCACGTTGGCACCTCAAGCGCTCGACAGACGCTGCCTCAAGAGTGCCTCGAGCACCTGTAACTGAGGATACTGATATTATCTGCGCGAAGATGCTGACTCAAGCGAGTGCCTTCCGACCAGCAGTACGCGCCGCTCAATGAACTTATTGAGAGCTCTTCAAAAAGCGATACCACCTCTGCCGACCTGTGCAATGTTGGCGAAAGCTCTTCGCGGTGTTGCAATCGAAGCTGCAGCAGTTGCGGCAACGTGCCCCAGCGCAAATGTGAGAGTGCTATGATGGTTGCTGTCAGCCTCTGAGCTGACGCGGCCTCAGGCCAAGGCTGGTGCTGCCTTTGCTTCGACTGCTGCTTTAAACGCCTTTCAAACGCTTACAAAAATAAGTCAAAGTCAACAACGGTTGAAGTAACACTTGAAAGTCTTAGCGAAGTGAACACAATTTCACACACGGTCAATCTGAAAGGTGAGGCAGGTGAAGTCAGGGCTTCGTTTCGTCCCTCCAGGTTGCCTCTTCTTACACTCAACCTTGAAAAAACCATCACGCCAAAAGTCGAATGCGTTTTACGGGATACGCGAAACTGAAACGCCTGAAACGACTGCGAGGCTTCAGAGGCAATCCTTATACAAACGTCGTGGCACACCGATCATGAAGAAAAATACATGCACCATGACGCCAGAGCGGCTGCCACAGAGCCAGAGGGCAACCAAACTGTACTGCCGTAACCCTCTGAGCGCCAACAGGCAGAACTCTGAGACCATCGCCAAGAGCAGAAAAAACTCTTGCGCCAGAAGCTGAACTTTGAAACCCCAGCAGAGCGGTTACGTGTGATGCCAAGCTCGGTGAGGCTTCAGAGGTAATCCTTATCATTTCTAAAAGTCTTAAAGCACACAACAAAAAGTGAGCATACGACCTGCTACAAGCGTACGAGCAACGCCTGGCCGCAAATGTAAACGCAGGTCAATGCTGAATGCAATCAGGTGGGCTTTTGAAACAAACAAAAATGTACATAGCAGGCGCCATGAGATCAAGAAAAGCCTAAAGTGTGCATCTGAATTGTCTACATGAGCAACTGCAAAGCAAAATTGTTGCAACGAGCACTGAGATAAACAACAGTGGCGGCTTGAATACCTTTGCTGCAGACATATGGTCACCACTTCTTATCGTAAAGCTGCAAGCATGCGACCAGACAAGTGCAACAGCGGTTGGTCAGGAGTCCAGTCATGTGCACACCAGCATGGGGGCACCAATCTGCATGACCGATCAAAGTCGCTGGTTCCAAAGGTCTGTACATGACTATCAACAGCTCCAGGATCGCCACAGTAGCTCTTCAAGTCTTGAGGCGCTTGGGAGGCCGGCCGCCTGATTCCCCACATGGCCCCCCCTGCGCCTTGTCCTCTGCATCAGATAAAACACTAGCACCATCATCTAGGTCGCTGACATCACGTTCCAGGTTGCCATCCGATGCCGCATCTGAAATAATATCAATATAATCTTCACCAGGGGAGGGCACTGTGTGCGCTTTCCCTTGTGCTGCTGCTGCTGCAGCTGCTGGCGCAGGCTCTTGAAACTGAGCGCTGCTGTCTGACGCATCAGGCGACTCGCTTTCTAATGCCGACGACTCCCCTGCCAAAGAAACAGGTGCGTCCGTGGCCTTGTGTTGCATCATGGCTGCAGCAGAGGGCGCCGCAGCGGCAAAGTACGACCGCAGATCTCGTGTCTTTGATGGCGGCTGCGGCACACTCTTTGCGGGCGCTTTAGCTGCGGAGCGAGCCGCCGCTTTTCCACGTGCTCCCGTGCCCACATGACTTGTTGCCACACCCGCAGGCTGCGCGTGTGGTACTTCAAATGCGCCCGTGCCCTTCACTGTGATGCCTGTACCAGTGTCGGGAGGTGCTGCTCTGCCAACAGCAGTAGGGGGGTTGGCCGGGGCGTGCTGAGCGCTGAGGAGGGGGTACAGAGCCCCTGCCATGGAGGCTGCTGCGGGGGGCACCAGGGCCTTGGTGCGCGCGCAGGCAATGGCGCGGCACGCGTCACGGACCTGTCGACAACAAAAAATACCCCACAAATTTGTGTTGTGACGTGAGGTCTAAGAGCTGCTTGGCTGTGCGCGGTTGATGACAGAAGATGCCCCACACGTTGGCGTTGTTGCGTGAGCTCTAGCATGGCTTTTCACAATTGTGGGAGCACGCGGTAGCGCGCTCCAGGCGTACCAATTACAGCAGTCAGAGCTGCAACAGAAACATCAAGCCAGATGCACGGTTGAGTATACGATTTGAACTTGAAACGTACTACTTCTAAGTATTTTTTTATAGAAGCAACTCTGATGTCGCATTCTTGCGAACGCTGACGCCCCTGTTCTTGCTGCTGCTGCTGCTACACTTGACCTGCCACTGTAATGATAGTCAAGCTTCGAAAGGCAATGCCACCTTCAAATTCAACGGGCCATGGTGGGGTCAAGGGCACAAGGCACAACCTTCAGGACTTTGGGACCAAAACACTAACCTGGTCGATGTAGCGCGCTGCGTTCTTTCGAGCGCTGACGCCCCTGCTGCTGCTGCTGCTACACTCGGCCTGCCACTGCAATCATGATCAACTGCAAGAGGCAATGCCAACTCTAAGTTCAACAGCACCTCTCGAGCCATGGTGGGGCCAAGGGCGAAAGCCATAATTTCAGGACTTTGAGGCCAAGCACCAACCTAAATTTAACCCTGATCCAAACTCGAAACCTAACCCTTAACCCAATTCTCACCCTAATTCTAACCCAGAAACTAACCTGATCGATGTAGCGCGCTGTGTTTTTGCGCGCGCTGACGCCCCTGCTGCTCATCTGCCTGACCTTGCCAAAAATGGCGCTTTCAGGAAAGGGCCTGTCCGTAGCGCCGAAGCACCAGGCGATGCCCATGTAGCCGTTGCAGTCCCTGCCATCGAGACTGGTGCGAGGGGAGTGAGGTTTGGAAGTTAGAATTACTTACAACGACAGCAGTATCTATGACTGATAGGGGGGGAGGGGAAGAGTTGAAGTTTGAGGTGAGGATGTGCTAACCTAGCGTGCAGACTGCCATGCAAGGTGTTTACGATTATTCATTTGCAGGCACCAATCCATGAAGCCTGAAGAAAGGGCACAAGCGGTGTGCTGTGATAGGAGCAGCAAGGACAACACGCAAGCACAGTGTCGTGGTATCATTCCGCATGAAAGAACATTCCTCACACATGCCTATACCCGCATGAGTGCAGACTACAAAAGCACTAGCGCAATTAGTCATGCTTTGAGGGAAGGAGGCCATTGCGAGTACTCAGAGCACTGCGTAAGAAGCTGACATGAGTCATTTTTGAAGCGGGTTTGAGGCAAGTCTTGCGTAAGAAGCTGATTTTAATCATTCTTGAGCGGCTTCGAGGAAAGACTCAAGTACCTGTACTTGTCATTGAGCATGACGGCTAGTTGATATGCCTCGCGAGGATCCGCCATCCAGCGCAACAGCTGCTTTGCCCAGTACATGCGCAGGTAGTTGTGCATCTTCCCTGCGGGTACAAGCGCCAGGGGATGCACGTTGGGTTGGAGTGCCATCAAAGCATGCATGGACATACTTCAAGCACTTCTACCAGCATTCATGAAAAAATCAACGATGTGTGAGTTCTTCACAAATACTTCTGAAGTATGAACTGTGATTGCGGTTGACATCCGCACTGTCAGTGTAAGGCTCAAAGCCATGGGATCAGCACATTAGATGGACACTGATAAGCTGCCACGAGTGTTTCGACAAGGCTGCAACGAGTTATCCCCAGTCATGACGCTGCGCATCTGATTCACCGTCGTTCCATGCAACACCGAGCGCTGCTTTCAAGGCATTCCTCGATGTAGATCTGCATCTCTGTCATCTCTCACATCTGTGAATCAGCTGCAAGGGTGCATACAGCTGCATATTATGGCAGTGCAGCAAATGCGGCAATTGAAAAACGGAAAAAAGAAAACGCTTCAGCTTGATGCAGCCTTCTGTGTCGATCACTGAGGATTCACCTGTGACAACCATCTCGTGCTGCGCAGCGTTCCTGCAGCGCCGCGCAAACAGACGACACGAGCACAGCGCAAAAGGAATAATGTCAGAAATTTGGACAAAGGAGCAGACTCTCAATCAGCTGGTCACTTACTGAAGAAAATAATCAGAGCTGACGACATGCATCAGCTGTCTTTCGCATTGATCTAACGTTGCTGCGGGCTTCGCTGCACTCCATTGCGGGCGCAATGGACCAACACAAGTTCAATAGCTCAGAGCATGGCGCATGCATACTAGATCAGCGTGCCTGCGCACCCTTTGGCACACTATGACAGGGATCCCCGTAACCGTAACCCTGACCCTAAGGTAGAGCAGATCGGGAAGCAGCTGGTCAGCTTGTTGACAATATGTGAGCTAGCAGGGCCTAATCCTAACCCTAACCCTAACCCTAACCCTAATGACTGACTGTCAGCAGTCAGCTCATGTTGCCATGGGTTCTGTGCGTGATACAGCAGGTGCAGTACACCAACATCTGTACGAAGACCCCAAGCAAACTGGATTGGCATGCCTGGGTGATGTGTGGCAGCCTGCCCGATATGCGCTGGCACCATTGCTGCTTTCTCAAGATGTGACTGCTGCTTAGCAGCCTCAGCGTTGGGAAGTGAAGATGCAAACGTGCCCGCTGCAAAGCTTATGGGCGACTCAGCTTGAGACATACATGGCACGTAAAAGCCATCATCAAGATGGGCATGTTGAGATATATTGATTCATTGACTGTAATCAATCTCAACGCATAGAGGTCATGAGTATCCGCCAGTCATATCCAAGGATCTGTGTCAAGTACATTTCTGCTGCGTGTGGACATAACAGCACAAACTTCAAGTTGAAGACGCTCACGCAGCGGATTGATGGCACCCCCTTGCTCCAGCTGCAGTGGTGTGAAAATTACATTTTGCACCAGCACAGCACTTAGCTCAAAAATAAGTGCGCAGTAAAGTATTCTATTGCAAGGAAAAGAGAAGGCGAGAGCCCAAACACACGTACCACAAAGGATCGCTGGTCTCTCCCCGCTCCAACTGCAGCGGCATATAAATGGTGTGTCGCGTGTCGCTTTTGTGCGCCTCTAGCGTGTCCTGAGCCCACTTGGGCAGGCCTGGAAATATGACAAGGAGGAAAGAATAGAGTACATTCAGATGCGTGTAACCAACCTCTTGTTTCGGCGTACCCAACCTCATTTTTCAAACACTACACGCGCACGCAACAGGTTTCCTGCGCCAATGTCAACACTCGTTTGGGTGAGCACTGAATCGTTCCATTAGCAAAAAGTCATGCAAGTACTAGTAGCACATCCGTCATGTGCCTATTTAGGCCGACCGGGCCAACATTAAGCATCGCGAAATAAAGGACTTGGACATCACGCGAAAAAAGCACCAGGCGTAATTAGAACAGAGCATCAGGAACACCCCTAATGAGCACACAATGACCATCCATAAGCGCGATGCGTCTTCTGAAAACAGTTTCGGCAAAAAAATTCAACTTCCTAGTGAAGTTGTTTTTGCAAACACGAGAAACGGTAGTGAACGGGGGGGAAGGCCATCATTGTGCGGCTGCAAACAGACTGCACATCAATATAACGACACTTGTGAGCATAGAACTCGCCATCTGCTTGCCTGCTATGGCGTTCCGGTTCATTTACTTGACCGTGCGAGCACACGATAGGGCCACGCAACCATTAGGTCAACACGGCGGATGTGCCACCAGGCCTAATTGAGAATAGGATTGGTGCCCGGTACACGCCAGTTGTTGGCCCGGTCGGCCTTAATAGGCACATGACGGTACATGCCAATTTAACATACTTGGACAGCGCGGTAGCCGATAAAATCAATTGTGCACGATAAAATCAATTGTGCACATGAGGAGGTCTCAATCAGAGTTAACATATCAATCAAAAAACTTCTTCAGTCACAAATTGCATTACATGCACACGCAGTATTGATCAACTGGACTTTCACCAAGGCACCGTCACACACAATATGCACTAGAACTCACGGTACATCGGTGTGGCACCAGGGCAGCTTTCAAGAGTGGCTGTCGTGGCTGGGTTTCGGCAAGTAGTTCTTGAGTTCAACCAGATACTTCTCAGTGCAGGAGATGTAGCTACTAACTTGCATTTCAAGTACTTTAGAGCACCATGACTCCAACAGCCATTGCCGCGTTCAGCGGCAGCTATGTCCATGGGCGCACTTTATCACCGTGCAATTGTGTAGCTGAAGTCAGCACATGCAACATTGCATGCTGACTGAATCAACATCATTCAAAGTAAAGCTGCTCGGTTGCAACACGCTCACCCAGCAAGCAAATTTAGGTACCAGTTGTATCGTTGAGACTGTGGATTCATTAGTGATACTTTGACGGTGAACATATTTGGACAAGTGTTAAGGCCCCATCAGCCCTCAAGGCAGGTGATGCTTGCTTCATATTGTCCCACCACATGCAGCAGTGCTCACGCTGCCGACTCACCATCGATGCTGTCATAACTGGGGTTGTTGAAGCAGTAATTGATCGCAAGCTCCCTGAACACTGCGCGCAAAGAAAGGGGAAACAGCAGGCAAGTTGAACATGAAGTTCAGCCATTGAAGTCCGCCGGCCGCTGTTCTGAAACAAATGTCTACTTTGAAATATGAAGGCCAGGGGCAACAAGACGACAGACTGCAAAGTGAGCCAGCGCAAGCTCAGCAACTTTTTCTTTAGAAACAGCCTGCATGACTTAAGGTCGAGGAAAGAAGGACACGCACCCTAGATGTGACTGCACGGCACAAGACGCTCACAGCAATTGCCTGCTGACAGCCGCGACGCACCAATTGATACCAAGAACCTGAAGCCTCTGCACAAACCTCTTCCACATTGAAAAGCAGCAGTGCTTCATCCTCGTACTCTTGCCTCAAAGTGCTAGCCAAACACGCAATGCATCTGCAGATGATCACAGCAACGAGTGTACTGCGAAGTGCAGCACAGCAGCAGTGCTCAGCAGCAGTGCTCACCTACGAGCTCGTCCACATACTTGGTCCTGTCCCTCGGCGTGCTGGACTTGTGTGCCAGAACCTTTGCCGCTATGTTCATGACGCTGATGTGGCCGTAGTGCAGATATGGCGACAGGTGGCTCTGGGCCCGCTTAAATGGCTCGTTCCTGTTAAGTGAGAACGACATTGGAACGACGCAGGTGTTGAGGTTGATGTAAGGATGAATTGAGGCGACGTCTTCGCTCTGGACGCGCTTGAATGGCTCATTCCTGTCATCCAAAGACGAGGCAATTTAGGCATTGCAATGAGATCAGGACGGGCTGCTCACGGCGCTGATGTGGCCGTAGTGCAGGTATGGCGACAGCTGGCTCTGGGCCCGTTTGAATGGCTCATTCCTGTCAATTGAAACCGAGGCAATTTCGGCAATGAGAGCGGTTAGGTTTTGATTGGATTAGGCCTAGACTAGCTGTTGACGGCACTGATGTGGTAGTGGAGATGTGGCGGCATGCGGCTCTGCACACGCTTGAATGGCTCATTCCTGTCATCCACGAACAAGGTAGGTAGGTTAGGCATTGGAAAGAGAGGCATATGATAAGTTGAAGTACGGTTGCATCAGGACGGCGTCTTCGCTCTGGGCGTTCTTGAATGGCTCACTCCTGTCAGTGAAGGGCGAGGAAGGTTAGGTTTTGGGCCAAGACAGTGGTTGAATTTTGATTTGATTAGGACTAGCTACTCATGGCCAAGTGTAGACTTTGGTGCATTTGCACTGTGAGGATTGGTATGGCATTAGGTGGCTCTGGGCGCGCTTGAATAGCTCATTCCAGTCAATTGAAAAAGCCCATGTAAGTTGAGCACTGGACCGAGGCGGAGGTTGAAGTTGAAGATTTGGAATTAGGACAACATCTTCATGGCAAGTGTGGTGTATACGCACTGCAAACATTGAGGCAAAGCGCTCAAGGTGCGTCACTATGACAGCTTTGCTCTGACAGGGGGCAGATGTCAAAAATGTGTCATACTTTGAAGTGAAGTGCATCATTGCAAATTCACTTCAAGCTGCTCAAGGCTAGCACTTTGGCGTATACGCACTGCGAACATTGAGGCAAAGATATCAAAGCGCGACAGTATGCCAGCTTTCCCTCCGACAGAACGCAGATGAGGAAAAGTTGTCGTGCACCTTCTTCTTCAAATTGTGACATGGGGTCATCTTCACTTGTTGACAGTAGTTGCCATTTGGTATCTGTTAGCTCTCATGACCAGTTCTACGTACTCGTGGACTTATGGTGACGACGCACTTTGTCAACATAAGTCCACATGTGGCTTTCAGCTCAATCGCTGCCGATATGTTGCAGAACTTTGAAGTGCAATACTTACCAGCTGCTCTCAGCTCACCTGCTCTGGCACACCCAGTGAGAGCCTAGTGCAGAAACACAGCCAGCAAGCACTTTGCCTCCGCTATTGTCTACATGTCCAAATTATCGTACATGCAGGAAAATGCACTTGGGCGCTTTCAGTATTAGCTCACCGACTCTTAGCAAACCCATTGAGGCCCTTCTGCAGGAACACGGCTAACAGGTGTTTCGCCTTTAGCATTAGCTAAACTTATCATTCGACACAAGTGATCACTCAAGTATACATTACTGTTGTCAGCTCACCGGCTCTTGGCAAACCCATTGAGGCCCTTCTGCAGAAACACGGCTAACAGGCGCTTTGCCTCCATCTGCCCTCCCCTCAGCACTACGCCTGCGCCTGCCGCTGGCACGCTGAGCTGTGGCACTGATCTGTCCACATTTAGACCTGCGAAACAATATAAATTCATGATTGTTCATGAATGAATGAAGCGTACACATATCCTGTATTTTTTTGTTATGAGACTGCTGCTGGCACGCTGAGCTGTGCCACTGATCTGTGCAAACTCAGACCTGCAAAATGCTATGAATTGATGGTAGTTCATGAACGAATGAACGTACACATACATAAACACTCACACGTACTTCCATGTATGTGCATATAAATGCATATGCGTGCATGCGCTTATTGTGATACGCGTGCATGCGCTTATTGTGAGACTGCCTGTGGCACGCTGAGCTGTGGCACGGATCTGTCCATATCCAGTCCTGCAAGGCAATTTGAATTCATGAGTTGTTGTAAACATAAAAGCACGTGTGTGTATATTTACTGCAGGAGTACATGTTGAGGTACACACGCAGAGTGAACATATACGACAAGGGTACATGGGCGCTGCTGATGGATCATTGAGCTCTGCTGCATGCACGCTAATTGTTTCTTGACTGTCCAACCCACCTAGGACTGCAGCGCGATTGAAATATTGGACTGATGCGCACCGCCGCCTGAAATGCGGCGTCGAACTGGCACCGAAATCCGTGGATGCAAAACTGCCAGTCACTCGCTTTGCACGCTTCATGGCCCACCTTTGCACCATCGAGTAGCTAAAACTGGCACAGGCGCAGAACGTAACATACAACATCAAGTAGCCAAAACCGACACATGCGCAGAACAACAGCATCAGGGTGGGCAGTTACAGCGGTGTAACTGTCGCCACAAACCTGCGAGCACTGCCTCGGGGCAGCTCACATCCAGCGCCCCCTCCTCGTCCTCTGCGGCGAGTCTCACGTCGAGCGATGCCACCAGGGGGGTTAGCGTAGGGGGTGGTGCCATGAAGTGTGCACGCACGGCAGCGCTTATGCGCGAGCGCAGCTGAGACGCGCTGCGCATCTTGGCGGTCGCCACGGGCACCACCACGTCGCTCTCCACCTTCAATCATGAATGAGTTGATGAATTAGTGGACGAATGAATGAATGTCCTCACAGCCGCCACGGGCACCACCACGTCGCTCTCCACCTTCGATCATGAATTGATGGTTGGATGAATGAATGAGTGGATGAATGCATGACTGAGTTGATGAATAAGGGCCTTTGCGGTCGCCACGGGAACCACCCCGTCGCTCTCCACCTTCAATCATGAATGAATGGATGAACCAATGAATGCAGCAATGAGGGATTGAATGTCTTCACGGTCGCCACGGGCACCATCACATCATTCGCCACATGAGATAACCGTCCTTGCTGTAGTGAGAGCGCGTTTTTGTAATGAGATCGTGCTGAGCGTTGCGATGATGTATATGGCATATATATGCAGCTTACCCATGTGCCACTGTAATAGCTTATGCAGCTTGACAGGACGAAATACCAAGTCTGCACACCTGGACGACAGCAGTCTTGGCACCTCCCGTGACCTCCCAGCGCTCTGAGTACACACGGAGTACACAAGTGCACCACAACGCTCGCCCATTGCGGATACTCCAACGGCTGATGGGCCAAACCCGGACGACCACTGCATACTTTACTGCTACCGCGGCTCACTTGACTGCACAGAGTGGCACCGCTGGGGTATGTTTATACTTCAGGTCTGCAGTCAGTTGCTGCGTGCTGCAGCGTGCGAAGTACACGCCTATGCACAGTATTACAACAGCCGAGATCCAGCACGAAACACCACGTCTGCACCTGAACGACAGCGCACTTGGCGCCTCCCACGACCTCCTCACGGAGTGAGTACGCAGAGAGTACACAAGTGCACCAGAGAGCTCCCGCAGTACAAAACTTCCGACAGCTGATGGGCCCCACGCAAAGGACCATCACAAACATAACCGCTAATGCGGCAGCACAAAACACCACGTGTGCACACCTGAACGACGGCGCACTTGGTAGCGCCCCCGACCTCCTTGCACTCTGAATGCCACAAAGCTCGCCCGCTACAGAATCCCTGACAGCTACTGGGCCAAATACGGAGGATCACTAAATACGTTACTCCCAACACGGCGCCATACAACACCACATCTACACACCTGAACGACGGCGCACTGCGCGCCTCCCCCGACCTCCTCCCGCCACCCCCTCAGCACCCGCGTGTACCCCCTGTCCGTCACCAGCACGGCGGCGTCTGCAGCGTGCCTGAGCACTGCTGCGGGCACGCTGCCGTCGCGCGCGAGCCGCGTCGCAAGGCGCACGCCGCGCCGCTGCAGCGCGCTGAGCGCGTCCGCGAGGCCCTGCAGGAGGAACGCGTAGTGGCGCTCGTTCGCGCCGGGGTAGCCCTGCAGTACAAGTGGGAGTTGGTTGGAGGGGGGGGGGGCATGCGTTAAGGTGATACTGACCAGTGTTTGTGAGCGCCTGGTTTTGCCATTGAAAAGGGTATCAGCCTCGGCGCAGTGTGCGTTCCTGTCCAGTTGTTGTGGGCGCCTACTTCGTGCATCGGGTAGTCGAGCACGGCTCGGCGCAGTGTGGCTTGCCTTCGCTACAAATGCAGTTAATCATTGGTATGCGTGTGAAGAAGATGATGTCGCGGCGCTGAATGCTGACGATATGTGAAGGCTGAGCAGAGCGGACGTGCAGCAAAGCTCAGTTGCTGTAAATAGGAGCGTCACCAGCAGTCGTCGACTCAGTGACGTGCCACTGCTAGTGCCTTGCTTGCCCGACTCTGTGCTGAAAGGCCGTCCTCAGCTATCAAAACACTGTGATGACCACAAACGCGTGACGTATGCCAGCCACAAGACTAGCACGTCCGTGATCGGGTGCTGAGTGTACCTGCCAACACATGTGGCAAGTGATGGCAAGTAGCCTGATGCTGGTGCCACATGGCTTAGCGTGGATCATAACAAACTGACATGAACATACCGATGTGTACCATCTACAGCTGCACAATGCTGTGGAGGCGAAGCACATTCATTTTACCCAAAGCTCTGTGCAAAGCAACCAAGCGCAGGACAACTACAGCTGCACTCGTCTCAACAACAGCTACGAGCAGTACTGCGCAGCAAATCACCTGTGTTAAGACGAAGAGCACACACACAGGCAGGCCCATCGCATTCGCCGTGTGTATGGCATACTCGAGAGCATGATTGTATTCTGTCCTGACGCTCCTCTGCATCCAATACAGCACGTACTTGCCATCGCCGCTAGGTGGTAGCGAGTTCAGTCGCTGCACGCGCTCCGCCTGGATTCCCGGCGGCAGCTTGGTTGGAAGCGCCATTGCAGTAGAAGCTCTTCTCTGAATCATTTTTTGAAAATGTTGAAGTTGAGGAATGATCTGACTGAAGTTGAAGTATTGGTACGTATGGACTTGTATTCATAAAGGCCCAAGGGAGGCCGGGTTGCCTATGCAATCGAAAAGCTTGCGTCAACGCAGCAGCCTAGTCTGCGCTGTGCCCTAGGAGCTTGGATACCGGCGCCGCAACACAGCCCAGCATTCGCGCTCCACGTGTGTACGCCATGACGCGCTCCGCCAACTCCCGCGCCAGCGATATGCTCAGCTCAATGTGGATCTGACGCTTAGCTAACCCGGCCTTGCGTAACACATCTGCCTTCCCCCCCCCTGAGCACAGTGCTGAGTGCATTGCCAACTCCTTAACAAAAAGGCTTGTCTGCTTGCCCAGCCGTCCGTACGACTCCTGCACGAATGGCACAAAAGCCCAAGATGACGTCAAGGTGCCGGTGTGGTGCTTGACCTTCGCGTCCTCCCCCGCCCCAGCAGCATAGCCGTCCGTGTTCGAGGCATTTGTTGGTACATATGCAAGTCTGCAGACCTTGGCACCCACATGAGAGAGGCTACAACTTATTTGAGCAAATAGCCTACGCAGTCAGAATGATTTGATTCAAGTTGAAGTGTTGGTGCAATATGCAAGTCTGCAGACCTGCTTGGCACTCAATGATGCATTGCGCATACTTGACATGAGAGAGGCTGCAACTTATTTGAGCAAATAGCCTACGCGGTCAGAATGATTTGATGTAAGTTGAAGTGTTGGTGCAATATGCAAGTCTGCAGACATGCTTGCCACTCAATGATGCATTGCGCATACTTGACATGAGAGAGGCTACAACTTATTATTATTGAGCAAAAAGCCTACGCAGTCAGAAGACCCACGGCCAGCAGATGTTGGAAGTGAACAATTGACGAAGTAACAACCAAGCAACAGAACAGCTGCAGAGCGGCTATGCAGACGTGTCATGACGCAAGACGCTGCAGCAGTACAGCACTAACCACAACGCAATTGACACCAGAGGGAAGCCAACAGCAGGATGCATTCGAGCACCTGTTGCAACAGTGAACACACTTGACATGCTAAAACAACAATTTTGCAGGTTGAACAGAACTGTGCACAGACACGGTGGTGTGATGGCTCAAATGCTATGCTATTTAGGCCACAGTGTTGTGTACAAAACTGCTAGTGCTATGGCTCAAGGTCCTTGGGATCGCCCAGCCACCATATACTCGCAAACTGCAGTGCAGCAAACCCCGCTATCATGACATCCCGTGATGCTGGTCCCAAGGGCACTGCACACGCCATGGTCTTGAGCATGAAATATGCCGTCATTAGACCAGTATATACCAGGGCAACGTAGTAGCCCGTGCGCCCCAGCGCAATGCCCACTGCAGCAGAGGGCGCAGCAAAGGAGAGCATGGCATCAGAGCAGTTCTGGGCAAGGAATGCAAAAGCGTGGCATGATGAAACACGCGGTCTGGCAGCAGCTACTTCAACACACCCCCCTTGCTTCAGCTGCCCTCTGAAAAGCATGGTGCACCAGGTGTGGGTTATGAAGCAAGTGGCACAGTGCATAATGCCCTTCCTGAGAGCCTCCTACATGAGTCAACGCGAATGAAGGCCCGTAAATATCTGTCTCGCACATATCTACACAACAGATCAAGCACCTCACGTGACGTGGATGCTAAGAGACAGAATGATCGAAATGACGCCAGCACAGCACAGCATAAGTAACGTGCAGCAGCGCACAAATTGTCGCACAGCATAGTGTTTGCTGCCTGCCCATGTCTCGCAACTGCCACGGCAGCACCAAAGTGGACCATTCGCAGCATGCCATGAGTTTGTTTGCGGAACCAAGGTACAGTTACAGAAACCGGACAGGCCCACTACCGCAGCCCGCAACAGACAACGCGGGGCAAATACTGCAAAGCACTCACCCTATACACACATACATTCTTGTGCGCAATGCCCAGTATGGCAAGTAGTTTCACAAAGCCGGTGGAGGGCAGACACAGCAGTGCACTTGCCTGCCATCCTTATACGCAGCTCCACGGACTTGTGCCTCAGTACACAAGTCTACTTTGCCACTCATAGCGCAATCACGGGGCGCATATGCACTCATGCACCGTTTGGTACATTTGATTAATTCTCGCTCAGGGCGCGAAAAAGCCCAGATGAATGACATCTAACTTGAAGCTTGCTGTATGGCATCTACATGCCATTTGGTACTTTATTATACATACTTTAAGTATCACCGAAGTGTTTGACTGTTATTGAAAACGGCCACGGGGGTGCAGACACGGCACTGAACTCACCCGATGCACAGTGCCGCCATACTTGCACTTTTCATTAATTCTTGTGCATTAAAAGCACACATCACCCAAGGATTTAACGGTTTTGAAGGACCAAGCGGGTGCAGACGCGGCACCGAATTCTCCCGCCATGTTTATGCACAGCGCCACACACTTGGCACTTTGGCGTACATAATGTGAAGTGTCACCCAAAGGTTATGCTTGTGTTAAAGGGTCAGGGTTCGGGTTAGGGTTGAAGTTGAAAAGCCCAAATTGCCTTTGAACTTACCCGCCATGTTTATGCACAGCGCCACAAACTTGTAGCCCGTGAACGCCACCAGGTCGAGCATCGCTGCGGGCGCGCCCAACAGGTACAGCCCCAGCCGCACCAGCAGCACCTCCAGCAGCTGCACTACCATGGCGCTACTGGTCACTTCGACCAGTACCTGCAGAGCCAAGGGGGCGGCAGCGTAACAGTTGCGTGTAACACTTAAAGTGGCAGGTGACAGGTGCACAATGGTTGTCGCGCTGGTCACAATGGTGCGTGAGGGGAAGGACTGCACGGTTCCAGCAGCCGCAGTGACAACAGTGGAGCGCTGACCGAAACAGCAGGAACTGCAGCAGATGCACCACCACAATAGCAAGTGTACTTTGAGGTTCATGATGGAGTACTTCGGAAGCCTTACCTCTGGTGTGAAGTTGGAAGCGCGCCCCTTCACAAACCCCGATATTAGGGCATGCGTGATGAAGGCCATCAGCGGCAGGTACAGATCGGGCGCGTTTTCGTCCACGCATGGTCGCGCAAACTGCAGCATCATAACATTCACACAAAACAAGGCAAGACATACAAGCGAGTAGATAGCACATGAGTAAACTCGCAGGTGGTGCGTGAAGTGCATGCTGGTCTCGCGCATGCGTTTGGCATGCTCACAAATCAGCACTTCAATCTGCACTTGAAGCATGCATGGGTTACAACGAGTAGTTGGCAGAAGTGTACCACATAGGTGAGTAGCGGGCACCTGTGTAAATTCTGGTGTGGTCTGTGAAGCGCGTTGTAGTCTTGCGCAGACGGTTTCGTGCCCATGACAAAAAGACCTTCCAATATGATATGCGCTTGCACTTGCAGTATGCAGAGTTTGCGATAATGCCAGAAGTTGGCAGAAGTGTACCACACTAAACGTGCAGTTGGTGTTGAGCGCTGACACAAGGTTAGGCACCATATGCTGCACTGCATTGTTCCTTGTACATACATCAAGACAATACCACGACTGATTAGCCATTGTCTGCCTTCGTGAGCCCAGAGTCATCTAAGGCGCACAAGCATAATTACACATGAAATGTGTTGCAACAGAAGTGAGGAACTTGAACAAGACAAGTACGTTGGACACTTGCCCTCACACACCTCCATAAGAGTCTACTCAGGAACCACAGGCGGCACTGACATTGCCATTCGGCGCAAGGGCTGGCCTTGCACTGAACGTTCATATCCGTGCTGTGAGGGGTGGAACTAAGATTATGTAATGTCTAACCTTGAAAAGGTGACATTCGGTGCTGTTAGGGTTAGGGTTAGAATAGGGTCATCCAGCGCCACCACCACCTTGCAGGTATTAAAATCAGGACCAGGTAACTTGAGGTGGGGTTAGCGTTGGGGTCTGACGTTGAGGTGAGCGACACCATCCGGCGCAGCCACCACTGCTTCAAGAATTGTTCTTGAGATCCGTAACTTCGAAGCTTGACATTGGAACACACGATTAGAGCTGAGGTCGGGGTCTGAAACTGGAGTGAGCGCTGCCATCCGGCGCCAGCACTACTTCCTCAAATGTTATTGTTGAGATTTGAAGTTCAGAGTTGACGTTGGGGACTGACCTCGATCTGAGCGCCATCTGGTGCTGCCACTGCTTCTTCAAGAATTATTGCCACTACTTCTTCAAGAGTCTTTATTGAGATTAGTACCATTTGAAGCAAGAGATTGGAGACAAAACTAAAGTTGGAGTTTGAGGTTCCAGTTGAAGTTGAAGTCTGACCTTGAACTGAGCGCTGCCGTCCTGCGCCGCGCCCGCCTCCTCCGCGGGCACCCTGTGCCAGCTCTTCTTGAGCACCGGCAGCAGCAGCACCTTGAACTTGCGCAGCACGTACGCGTTGTCCACGGCAAAGTAGTGCTTCAGCAGCGCCCAGAACCCGCTCACGCCCGGTTGGTACCTCGCCATGTTGCTGCTGATGAACGACTTGGCCATCGTGCCGCCCATGTTGAGCATCTGCTCGTTGACCCCCGTGGGCGCCCACTGATTCCAATTGGGCTGCGCTGCTGCCACCGGCTGCTGGTGCTGCTGCTGCGGCGCCGGCGTCGGCTTTGGAAATGCGTGCGGCTGTTGTTGTGGTGGCACCGGCGCGGGGGCGTAGGGGGGTTGCTGGAACGCGCTACTCTGCGGCTGCTGATGGGGATGCGCGCACATGGGAGTATGTAGAGGCATGCTGCTGACTATGAGCCTGACAACAATGACGTTGTGATTTGGAAGTGCAGCTGAGCAAGGCAACTGCCCCTGAACCTTCATTGCACTTCATTGAACATGGACCCCACCCCATGCAAGCTGACAGCGGTGGGTCCTTAGGTTCAGTTGTGGCTGCTGCCACTGCGCATGAAACTATGGCTGCCATTTGGACATTTGATGCATCACAAAGTGCCTGCCCAGTGAGTATAGCACAGGCGACGCTGCCTGTCACCTTCTGTTTGCCATGTGACGGCAACTGCATGATCGGTCGGCAGCGACCTCTCATCAGTCGCATAATTGGCTGTGAACTGTTCATGTTCTTATTTTGATGCTGCATATGTGTGCACTGGCGCGAGGCATGCTTGCCAAGTGCCATTGAAATCTGCCTACTTGTCAACAATGATGTGACACAAACACTAGTTTGGTGTAGCCGTGCAGCCTGCGTAGGAATAACGTCAGTTTTCTCATTCACGAGTGCGACAACAAAGCGAGGGCTTCTATACTCTGCATGGTGTCAGAGATTTATAAGTCTGTACGTGGGCTGAAGCGACAGCGCAAGCGCTGATCAGAACAGCAAAAATTCAGACCCATGTGCAGTCGACATGAGACCAATTGCAGCCAAGCAGAAACACAGCGATACATTCTTTCCTGAATAAGCTTGCGAAATCGATTGACGAAAGCAATTCACTGCTAGGGTGGATGGAACTCCGAAGCTGCAACTCTGCAAAATGATCCGTTGCTAACCTGCGAGTACGCTCCAAAGCTGCTCTGCTGCGGCTGCCCGTAGGACTGCAGATTTCCCGGACTCCTGGGCGCTGCTGGATGTGGCCTGCTGACCCCAACACCGCCTGCACCGCCTCTGGACACTCCCCCTGGCATCGGCAGGCTGCCTCCGAAAGATGGCTGTTGCTGTTGAGGCGGCGGCGCCTGATGCCAGCCACCCCCGCCAAAGCCTCCGCCATCGCCACCCCCCTGATTGCCATACATGGCCTCCTGCTCCAGCTCGCCTCCAGGCAAACTGCACACCTTTCGGTGTGCAACTTCCCCAGTTCAGGCGTCAGTGCTCGGAGTCGCCCGAGTTCAAAGAAGTAAGGAGGAGGTTACAGCACCGCGAGAGACACTACACACCACCAGAATTTTGTGAGACTTTGCGCTTGAGCTTTTCTCTCACTTTGAATACCCAGAGCCGGGCCTTCTGTGGATCGCTGGCAGCTGCAAGGTCGGAGGGCACCAAGTAACGCTTTTTACTTTGCTGGAAAAGGTGAGAGGGCAGCAGCAGCGTCATGGTACCCGGCCCTGTGCTGCAGTAGTGGACATGATTTGTCTGCTTGAATCTGTACATTGGTAGCTCAGTGTTTCGCAGCCACGCCGTGCATGTTGCTTTGTCGAACTTGCGAAAGTGACCCCGATCGGCGTTCTGCAAGGCAACCGAACATGCTTGTGGGTGTATACCTCCGCTGCGAGCGAAGTAGTAGTAGAAACGTGTTTTAATCGGGCGCAACGAGCGTGTCGGCGCTTCGCATGAGCCGCTTGTGGCCGCCAACACTACATTCAGGTTGTCGGCATCCCTCGAGCTTCGACCTTCGCAGGGCAGTTACTTTTGAGGATTTGAATAGGTGAAGCTGCTGCGTGTACTGGCAATCGCCATACACGAATTGCGTGCATGCGCTGATGTCTGGCGCTGGCTGCTCGTTTCCTGCAAGCAGGCTGAATCCGCACTGGCAGCACCAGGGAATTGGCGATAACGCAAGCTGCTCGTAGAGCATGGCGGCAGCCGCAGCGCAGCTAGGCGCGGAGCACACGGTGTGGGCCAATGCGTACAAGGGCGATGTCGCTGCAGTGAAGGCGGCCATTGAGGCAAATCCGGATGGGGGAGCAGACGTGCAGGACACGTTGCAGGGTTCCACTCCTCTGCACTGGGCGGCGTTTGGGGGACAGCTGCCACTGGTGCAGTGGCTCGTGCAGGAAGCCGGCAGGTGCGAATCGTGTGCTTGAATTGAGATGTGCCCAGTCTTATTCCGAAAATGCTTTTAGTATCAAATCAACAATTTCTCAAGGCGTTGAAGGTTAATTATTACAAGAAGTGCGTTCAAACGTAGTTGGATTGAGAGCTCTTGGTGCTTGCCTAGAAATCCCACCTTCTTCACTTCGCACTTATCCTCCATTGAATAATCTGGTCATGTATTGCCTCATGGCTTCACATTGAGTTGCTGGTCCATTCCCAGCAGGGGGTGGTGATTGAGGCGCGTGACAGTGCGGCAAGGGTGAGGGGTACGGTGAGCTGTGCCAGCACCAGCTGTTGCCGTTCGGTGTTCTTCGAGTAGACCGTTTCCTGCTCTTGGACACAGGCGACTAGCACTGCTTCAAAGTAGTCGGCCCCGTCATTGTTTCCTGGCGCACCACCTCACAGCGGAGTGCCATACGCCCAGCACCCTGTATACCTACCCCATCTCCTTTGCTAAATCATTCATCCACCACTTTATCCATCGTGCATCAGTTCTCCATGCATCACTCATGCATTATTCGCCCCTCACGCCATCTTAGGGTTAGGGTTAGGTGCTGAGCATCATCGTCGCAGTGCGTAAGCTTACAGCGGCGTTCACTGCTGAGTGTCGCAAGGCACTGCATGCACATACCCCAGCGTCAAGTACTTAAACCGCAAGCTCGTGGCCCACTCGTTGTGGTCAGTCGCCTCGGCTGGTGTAAGAAAGGGCAATGAGGGAGCTCATTGCACGCTACAGTTGTTGCTCACTCTGCCAAGAGCACAGAACCGTCTCTTCCACGGGCTGTAGTGATCGTCGAGACTGCCTGCTTGACCATGTATTGTCCCACAAAGTATGACGATGCTTCAACTTGAGCTTGACGGCGTGCTAGCCAAGGGTTAGGGTTGAGGGTCAGGTGGCTGGCACCCTGTTGGTGCAGCCACTTACATTGGGCGACTGCTCTGTAAGCAAAACTTGTGCATTCGGTGCGTGACTCATGTTGGCGGAGCCCGCAGTGACTCGCCCAACTCGCCAACTTCTGGCTTCCTGAAAACAACAAACAACCCCAGCTAGATGTGCGCCCTCTCACCTGACCTTGACAACCTACATATCTTCACGGTTTCGTTTGCAGCGACGTGAACGTGCGCAACAACGACGGCTGCACGCCCCTCTTCTTCGCCTGCGAGATGTGCCACACGGATGTGGTGCAGTGGCTAGTCACAGAGGGAGGTGAGCACTGGCAGTAACCCTAGTTGGTGAAACCCTAGTCCTGAGCAATGCCCTGAATGCTTCTGCGTCTTCTTTGACCTGCGTCAGCATCACTATAAAAGTCTGCGCAAAGTAGCAGATGCGATGTTTTCGATGGGTGCAGTTCGAGGTGGGCCTGACGCACATCTATGTACTTCAACAATTACTTCAACAGCCCCACAAGGAAGAGCACATCTACAAGGCACCAAACGACTGGGTAACAGTGCAGCTGGCGCTATGCTCCACGGCCCAACAACAAATGGCTCCCGTGCAGTTGCACTTCAAAGCCATCCTGAGATGAGCCGGCTGCTGCACCCTTTGTTAGGGTCAGGGTCAGGAATACGGTTTGGCCAACCCTGACTTAGGGTTAAAGTTAGGGTTAGGGTAACTCATTTGCACTCCAGATCATGCAGCGAGACACCCAGAATTTTGCGCTCAGGCGTAGGTTCTTAACACCAGTGCTGCAGGTCGTGTGCTATTAGAGCCGGGCGGTGAAGTCACTCACAGGTGTGTCTTGTGGCTCGTGACTCCAGGGGTAGCGTAACAAGTAACAAGTGACTCACAAACGTGACTCGTAACTGTCATGCGCGGCACCTAGCACGACTCTGACAGTGCAGTTGTCTACGTTTCTGAAGTGCAGTCGCCGCCATCAAAAGCAGCGCTCAAAGCTGTGCATGAGGCACCGTGAAGTTTGAAGTACTGTACGACCATGTTGCCGTCGGCCGCGTCGCAAGCAGTGCCTGCCTCAACGCAGCGCGCAACAGCGACGCCACGGTACCTGCGTACGTGGTCGTTGCGCATGCGTGACGCGCTGCCCTTGCCGCTGCTTGCTCGCAGGCTTAGGGCTAGGATTAGGGTTAGGGTTAGGCGCAGGCGCAGGCGCCGCCGTGAACATCACCGACGAGCAGACGCCGCTGCACCGCGTGTGCTTCAAAATTGTGTACTTCAAAATTGAAGTACTTTGTAATTCCGCTGCACGCTCGCCGCGCATGCACGCGCGGCCGTGAACGTCACCGACAGCATCTATGAGCAGACGCCGCTCCACCGCGTGTACTTCACAATTGAAGTACTCTCTAATTCCGTCATGACGCGCTGCCCTTGCCGCTGCGCGCTCACTCGCGTTTTCAGGCGCGGCCGTGAACGTCACGCACAGCATCTACGAGCAGACGCCGCTGCACCGCGTAATTGTGTACTTCAAAATTGAAGTACTCTTATTAAATTTCCGCCATGACGCGCTGCCCTGGCCACTGCTCGCGTGCACAGGCGCGGCCGTTAACATCACCGACAGCATCTACGAGCAGACGCCGCTGCACCGCGTGTGCTACAAGGGCCAGCTGGAGAAGGACATGTACTCGGAGGACCTCCTCCTGTGGCTCATGACGGAGGGCAAGGCCGACGTCTTTGCGGTTGACAGGTTTGGCCACAAGGTGGAGGACCTGGGCAAGGCGCAGGCGCTGAGCGTTGACACGAGCGCGGCAGCGAGCAGCAGCAGCGGCGACGGCGCGCACAAGACGGTGTCTCCGAGCTCCGCCAGCGTCAGCGCGCGCGTGGAGCTCATCGTCGAGGTGAGAATTTTGAAGTTGAAGTTGTTGAATGCGCAATTGAAGCTGAACACTGTGCGTCGATTGCGCGCTGTCGATTGCGCGCGTCGAGCTCATCGTCGAGGTGAGGGTGGTGATTGAGGTTTGTTGTTGAAGTTGTAGGTTGTGTGTTTTGTGCATATCCCGCCCAGCGTCAGCGTGCGCGTGGAGCTCATCGTCGAGGTGAGAGGCGGTGGCGGTTGATGTTTGTGTTGAAGTGAAGTTTGCGTGGTGGTTTTGTGCACATGCCGCCCAGCGTCAGCGCACGCATGGAGCTCACCGTCGAGGTGAGGTAGAGTTGAAGTTTTTGTTGAAGTTTGAGTGTGCTGATCGCTGCTGTGTGATATGGACAGCGTAAGCGCACGCGCGTCGAGCTCATCGTTGAGGTAAGATAGTTGAAGTTTTGTTAAAGTTTGGTTGGCGATCACGCACTTGTGCCATGGCCGTCGTCAGCGCACGCGTCGCGTGGAGCTCATTGTGAGAAAGAGGTTTGTTGTTTTGTGTGTGTGTATGATAGGGCGGTGGGCTGAAGTGAAGTGTATGTGGTGATTTTATTGATCAGATCATAGAGATGCAAGTCTTGTCATGGTTGTGAAACATGAAAATGTACTGATGACGTCAACGTCATGCAGAGAAAAGCTTCACGATACGATGCTTGCCTGCAGTGCTCAGTAGCGACGAGGCAATGTTCACTGCACCGCAAGCGTTCTCAGCACATGCACAAAGTTTTGTTGAAGTTCACAACACGGCTCGAAGCTTGTTTTCTGAGTGGTGCTCGACGAATCGTAAACTTATACTGCACCACTGAGATCCAGCCCGCTAGGCTTCTTGAAGTTCATATTTGAAAGTGCAGAGCAACTGCATCATTACGATCTTCACTATTGTGCTGCAGGCGGCCAGCCTAGGCGATGTCCTCGTCAGAATGATGCTAATCAATGCGCGATTGATTAGCTGATCTCCAGCACGCTTGGACCGCGTGAACTTCATATTTTCAAGCGTCGAGCGCAAGTGCGGCACTGCTGTCTGCACTGTCATGTTGCAGGCCGCCAGGAGAGGCAATGACCTGTCCAGCATGGTCCAGTTTGAAGTGCACATCACGGTGCGAAGTTCAAGTGCATCATCGTGATCTTTACCTTTGTGCTGCAGGCGGCCAGGAGGCGATGATCTTTCCAGCATGTTCCAGTTTGAAGTCCACATCACAGTGCGAAGTTTAAGTGCAGTATTGTGATCTGGACCTTTGTCTTGTGATCTGCACCTTTGTGTTGCAGGCGGCCAGGAGGGGCGATGACTTGTCCAGCATGTTCCAGAAGGTCAAGTCGCCCACGGGCAAGGTGGAGTCCAAGTTCTTTGGCGGAGGAGCGTCACCGGGCAGAAGCGGATCACGCACGACAGCCGCCACCCCCGCCGCTGATGATGTGAGCTTCAACTTCATTTGTGCATAGTGCTCCCACCACATGGTTTTCCAAAGTATGTCGGCATACTTCACATGAAAGGTGGAGTCCAGTTCTTGAACATGACTCAAATGCGAGGCGGAGTTCAGATTCAAGCTATTTGGCGGGGCAGCACCACCTGGCAGAACTGGCTCGCGCACTACCGCTGCCACCCCTTCTATTGCTGATGCTGTGAGCCCTTATATCAGGTAGTATATGTTGCATTTCATCATGCCCTGCGCAGCTCGTGTGTACATGTATGCCTGGCATACCTTGCATAAGTTTCTGAAGTACGATGCTTAGAAGTATATGCTGCAAAATCTAGCACGATGCTTAGAAGTAGATGCTGCAAAATCTACCAACGGGGCCTCATTTACGCATGCGCGCTTCAACTGCCGCAGGACGATCTGCCGCCATCGCCGGCAGCGCAGGAGCCCGCAGCGCCAGCGCCAACGGAAGACACACTCACCACACCAGCGGCAGCTACAGCCGGCACATCCGCCCCTGAAGCCTCCCCTTCCGCAGATTGTTCCGCAGCGCCCGCCACGGAAGAACCTTCCGCGGCACCGCTCTCCGCCGCGCAGCCGCCGCCGCCGGACGCCGCCGCCAGCGCCGGCAGCGGCGGCGGCATCAGCGGCACCGTCTATGCGGTGGCGGGCAGCGTTGCGGCGGCGGTGGCGGCGATCGCGCGCAAGACGAGCGGCGCGACGGCGGACACCGCCAAGGCAGCGCTCAGCGCGAACGCCGCCGAAGACTCCGCCGCTGCTGCTGCTACTGCCGCCGCAGCGCCATCCAAGCCTGTGGCAGCAGAGTCAGCGGGGGCGGCGGCGGCAGCTAAGCCCGCGGCGGCAGAGTCAGCAGATGCGGCGGCGGCAGCGGCACCCACGCCCGTGGCAACAGAGTCAGCAGGGGCGGCGGCGGCGGCGGCAGCGGCAGCGGCGCCTAAGCCCGGCATGGCGGCGTCCAATGGGCCGGTGGACGTCGTGATGGCGGCCGTGGCCAATACGGCGGCGGCTCCGGCGGCGGTGGTGGCGGCGGCGGCGGCGGCCGCATCCGATGCGGTGACCGGCGGCGCCACTGAGACAGCCGCCGCCGCGGAGAAGCCGGCGGAGGCGGCGCCCGCGGCGGCAGCGGCAGCGCTTGTGGAGAAGCTGAGCGGTGCTGCGCCTGTGGAGCCACTGAGCACTGCTGCACCACCAGCGGAGAAGCTGAGCGTTGCTGCACCAGTGGATAAGATGCTGAGCGTTGCTGCACCAGTGGAGCCGCTGAGCGTTGCTGCACCAGTGGAGCCGCTGAGCGTTGCTGCACCAGTGGAGAGGCTGAGCGTTGCTGCTGCAGATGCGGATGCGTCCCCAGCGCCGGAGGCCCCCCCTTCGGTCCCCCTTGTCGGCAGGGCGCGGCGGCGCAGCCAGCAGCCGGCGCGCAGCACCATCAGCATGTTTGGCGTGCCGCAGGAGCACATCGAGGTGACGTACGCAGCGGCGGCGGGGCTCACGCCGCTCACAAGTGAGTTCACTTAAAATCACTTCTATCAGAGTTGTGATAGAGCAGTATCACGTGCTTCAAAGTGTGTACACGTATGGCTGACAACCACACATACTTGCATACCTGACATACCTCACACCACCACACCGTATCGCTCACTGCGCGCATCGCTGTCTCCGCAGATGAGGCGGCGGCCGCCGCGCCGTGGGCCGACAACCATGCACACTTGCCTTTCCTGCATACTGTGCATGCATGTTACCAACTCGCCATTCATACCTGACAAGCGCGCATGCCGCTCCCTGTGCGCGTTGCCCCCTTGCAGACGAGGCAGTGGCCGCGGCTTTTTGGGCCGATAACCGCGCATACTTACATACCTTACATGCACGTGTACAAACATACTGTATCACTCACTGCGCGCATTGCTTCCGCTGCAGACGAGGCAGCGGCCGCGGCGCCCTGGGCCGACAACCAACGCCGCGCCAGCAGAACCGCGATCCCCAAACTGGACAGTGAACCATCGGTCAAGGACAGCGCAGCGGCGGCGGCAGCACCGGCGGCATCGGCGGCAGCCTCTCCTCCCCGCCAGCCTGCTGCCGTCGCGGCCGCCGTGTCGAGTGCGAAGTCGGAATCGGAGTCAGCGGCAGCAGCTGCGGAGGGCGCAATAGATAAGGTGGGGGGACAGGTGGCGGCGGCGGCGGTGGTGGCGGCGGCGGCTGCGGCGGCGGCGGCGGGGGTTCACGACGTGAGGGAGGATGGACCGGAGGAGGCGATTGGGAATGGTACGCCTACTAATGGTGAGTGTCTACATGGCGGCGGAAAAAAATCATTTTGCACATGGTGTACATTATATGTGGGGGCTGCGGGTGGGTGGGGGGGGGGGGGAAGGGGATAGGGGACCGGTTGGCGCATTTTGACCTGTGCGTCACTGGAGCAGTCGGCTGACTTGACCGCTGCGGAGCACTGCCGCGCTCGACATAGGCATGATCACAGAGCGAGGTGGCCGTGTGCATGGCATGCAGAGAGGGCACGTTGTGCGCCCCGCCCGCCTTACCCTTGCTCACGGCTTCGCCTTCTGTGCATGGCGCAAGTGGCCGTCTTGGCAGGCTCGCCCAACCAGCGCTTTGGCGGCGGCGGCGACGTTGACCATTGCGGACTCGCTGTCTGCAGGACTGGCTCAAAGCTCAGACAGGCACCCTACTTGGGCCTGTGTAGGCTCGCCAACTCTCAATAAACGTGCCAGCAATGATTCCTCCCCTGTGCGCTGTGCTCACGCCGCAAAGCCTCACTGTCGCGCTAGGAACGCGTACACTGTGCAGTCGCGCCGCTCAACGCGTTGGCGACGGCGACGGCGGAGACGCTCTGCAGCCAGCCCGGCAGCACAGACGTCAATCACCCCATCCCCCCCCCCCCACACATAATCGCTCACGCAAAGCCTCACGATTGCGTACACGCTGCAGGCGCGCCGCTCAGCGCGTCGGCGGCGGCGGAGACGCTCTGCAGCCAGCAGCGCAGACGTCAATCACACACCCTCCCCTTTTTCTCACTCACGCAAAGCCTCACAAGCGCATTACCAACGCGATACCACAGGCGCGCCGCTCAATGCGTCGGCGGCAGCGGAGACGGCGGCGGCGCGGGCCCCGGGCACGGGCGACGTGGTGGTCACCATGGCAGCGCTCAGCACGGATGTCATGCACATCATCCTCCCCTTATGTTCGCTCACGCAAAGCCCCTCACTGTCGTGTTACTAACGCGATGCCGCAGGCGTGCCGCTGAACGCGTTGGCGGCGGCAGCGGAGACCGTCTCAGCGCACGGACGCAAGTATGTGCACGTATGCGCTCGCTTGCTTTCGCCTTCAAAAGATGTCAGCAGACATCGTCCTGCACCTTATGTCAGCACTCACATGGCTGTCTTCACCACACTTATGTACAAACTGCAGGCGCGCCGCTCAATGCATCGGCGGCGGCGGAGACGTCGGCGGCGCGCGCCGCCGGCACGGGCGACGTGGTGGTGGCCATGGCAGCGCTCGCCGACGAGCGCGAGGCGGGCCGCATCTCAGAGGCCGAGTACGCGCGCCGCAAGCAGGAGGTGCTCGAGGTGGTGAGGCTCAACAAGCTGGCGCTGGAGGAGGAGGATGGGGGGGTGAGGGCGTCCCCGGGGAAGGGGGGGGGCAAGGCCATCAACGTGCAGACCCCCTCAGGGTCACTGCCCCCTTCGCAGCCCCCTTCGATGTCCCCGGGGGGGCACGCGGGAGGGGGGCTGTCACACGATTTCGCGCCGTCGCTGGTGGCCGCGGTTGCGGAGGTGGATGAGGGGGGGGCGGCGGAGGGGGGGGAGGGGGGTGGGGGGCATGAGACGCGCGCCGCAGGTGCGTGGAATGCGCTTGCGCTGCTACCGTGTGTCTGCTCTGCAGAAAATGTCAGCTTTGGTTCAGCGCTGCGCCTGACCAGTGTGTGCTGACCGTGCCTCGTTTCTAGTTTCTATTGAGCAGGTGAGTGACTGTTTGCGGCCGTTGTTGCATGTCGTCGTCCTTGCGTACTGATTTCATGTTCATGTGGGGACGCATTCACCATCAGCTACCACCACGTTATTTCTCAGCACTTGAAGACTGCTGACCATGCGGCAGGGGAGATGTCAAGTTCACAATTCCCAGTGACATTCTACTTGACAGAGGAGGCGACATCTAAAGTGTACGCGTGATCATGTTGGCGTGAAAGCCAGCAACTCCAGCCGCCGCCTGGCGATGATGCACGGCGCAACTTGCAGTGCTGTGCAGCAGCTGCGTATACCGCTGAAGTGATGCTGGAATTGCTTCGCGCTGACAGCATTCACGACAAATGTATGGCCCATGTGTCGTTTACGGATTTGGATAATGCAGCGGATGCGTACTCATACGCGTACTTACACACCCTCTCCATCAGTCCCCCGCACATCACAATCCCGTCACTGGAAGCTCATTTTCACAATGGCGGTTGCAACGCATTGCGCAGAGGTGAGCGCTGCTTCAGAGACGACGGCGGCATCCGGCGCTCCTGCAACGACATCGGCAACGGCCGACAAGGCGGCGCGCGCCGCGGCGCCTGTCGACCCAGAGAAGACCGCGGCAGCGGCAGCGGCGGCAGCGCCTGCGACTGCGACCGCCAAGGGCAAGTGCTGCATCGTCAGCTGAGGTGTGGTTGGGCTTGGGTTGCGACGGCGGTGGCACGGGCGCACGCGGTGTGGTGTCTACATGTTCCCTTTTGCGATCAGAATCGGGCACAGCGCTTTGCCATCTTTCCACTCTATGTGTTGTGTTGAAGTTGAGAGCGCGCTCAGAACGGTGGCGCGAAATGCCACCGGGGGGAGCAGGAACACTGCGCCACAGGTTTGCGGGGGGGGGGGGAACAGAGGGGGTATGTATCAGGGGCACGTATGGCATTCAGCGATGTTATGGTCAGGGCTGTCAAGCGGTCGTGTTGTGAGGTAGGAAGCGGGTTCATTCGTACGTGCTGCTGTTGCAGCGCTGGGATTGGAGGAGGGCATCTGGACTGGAAGTGCGGGGCACGTGGGAACTTGGAGAGTTGTGCGATTTTTCATTGTCAAGGCACAGCTACTCTGGCCGACAGATGTGTGATGAGGAGCTCAAATGCAGAGGCAGACAGTCGTGTGATGGCGAGTGTATTGCTGCTGTGTCATGCGTTACTGTTGTGTGATTGGCGACTGAGCAGTCACTGTGGTGCTGTGAGTATGCGACTAGTATTTGCCGCCTGATGGGTGTACTATCTTGTGCTTGTTTCGACCGCGGCATGACCTGATGCGGCTGTGTTGGCGAGAATTGTCCAGCCAGCATTCGTTCTTGCGCACAGTGCAGCATCTTTTACTTGTGAAATAACTCTGTAAGATGTCTCATCCACTGGTCATTCATTGCCGGTTTGTGTTGCGCCGATGTACATCACTATGAGGTATGAATCCCGACTTGACGTGTGAGTACATGCATGCAATGCACATGTTTTATTGCCTCATGTGCCATTTTCGTTGGCAATGAAACTTCAATTGTTGTGGCAGCACGTACGTACAGCACTCTCACACATGGCATGCTCATTGCTGCAGCTGTGTGTTGGAGCTGGATCCATTGACAACTGTCATGCTTCACGTCGGTCCAATAGGCCAATATTGCATGTAGACGCAGGACAGCATCCACATTTGTATGCTGCTATTCGTGAAGAGGCCATGCTCATTGGGGCAACAGACGGCCACTGAACCCTCCATCCTCTGTTGCGCGTGTAAACTTGAAGTGAAGAGAGGCCCTCGTGCATGTGCACGCACTGGGCAAGAAGTAGGATCGTTACGGTAGAGGGGGTATGGGAACTGTGACGGCGTGTCTTGAAAGCATTGCAGGCCTGTGTTCTTAACGGGTAGACGTGCCGGTGTGACGCTGGGCATTCTCTCACATAACGATGAATGCACCGATGCATGCTGATGTCGCAATGGAGTATGGGTTCTCTGAGACGGCGGTTGTACATGCTCCTGAGCAACAATATGAAAGGTTTTGTAGGGGATGAAATCTGCAGCAACTGATACTCCTGCACAGCAGAGTCGAGGTGGCAAAAGCACGTGCGGTATGGCAGTTGTTGTCCAGCTCAGCTGCGCACGAACTTGTGTATTTTCCCATTCGTGACATTGCTTGTCTGTCATTGGGTCCATCCATGCTACAAACATGTACAGTGCATTACCACCAACTGCTTGGGTGCGCTCAGAGACTTGCTGGACAGCAAACGCTGCCCTACTGGCCCTTAATAGTGCTCACGCCATTCGAGACTCGTGCTCTAGTTGATTCGTGCACATGGCCTTGTGCAGATGGTTGTTACTTGCATGCCAGCCATGTGTCATATGACATATGGCAAAGAATATCACCTGATCGTATTGCGGTCTGCTGCAAAATCACTTTGCACAGTGCTGTTGGAAGTGTAGGCGTGCTCTGATTGGAATATTTTTTTCTGGGCTGTGATGCCTTTCATGTAGACCGCATGCTCATACATGCCGGGACTTGGGGAAGCTACAACAACACTATACAATAGCAGCGGCGGCCCCAGTTTCCGTTTCATAGATGCCCACACAGGTTCCATTTTTCTTTCTGTCAATCAACATGACACCATCACAGAAGCTCTGGTGATCAACGGACATTGGCGGTGGGAAAAAAAAAAAAAAAAGACAAGTACGGGGTTCAAACCCGCCCGCACAGGCAACACCTGTGTTTGCAGACGCGGATTTGTCACTCAGCCGTAACACCTGTCCGGCGGCAACACCTACTTTGGCATATCTAGCCCTGGAGGAGTGCATCGCTTTGCCCGCTCCCGCCCTTCGGCAGAACTTTGAAAAGCGGGAAGGTACCTTGTAGGCGATCGCCCCCCCCGAGATGCGAGGCCTAGCGATAAGTTAGCACACGCGACGAGTATACGTGAGGCAGACGGTATGCCAGATCGAGCACCTCGCCGCAAGTGAACCTGCCACACCAGAGACGCTGGTAGCGCAGCGCGAGGAGGCTTTCACAGGCGCTGCTGTGTGGTGCTGCATCAGCACGCTCAGGCATGTGCTTTATGCAGCACGGGGCAGGGAGCATCATTCTATACAGCGCTGCGCACACGCAAGTTGATAACTTCAACGGTTGCAAGTTGAAGTTATAGTGGGAAGATCGGGAGTTGACAGATCGTGAACGAGAAGGCTCAGTGGTAGCCTCGTACGACATCTTCGAGGGCTCGCCCATAAATTTCAAGGTGAGCGCGCGGCTGCCGCACACTCACGGGCGTCTTCGCGCTGCTGCCGAGCATTTCAATGATGTGCATGGACCCAGCTCACGCGCAGGTGCGGTGGTACAGAGACTGCCGCCAAACAGCATTGACAATGGAACCCCAAGAGCGGGTCTGATCAGTAGACTGCCAATACCAGCGCCAGGTTGCATCTACCACCGGCCATCGTACAAGCGGTTGGTGCCTTCGCCTCGCGCAAGCCAACAACATCCATTTCGGGACAACGGAACAAGTCAGAGGAATAGAAAGAAAACGTCAATGCCGATGCTGTAGTGTAGGACTGGAGTTGGAGCTACATGGATGCTGGAGGCAGGTTCCGAGTGTCTACCGCTGTCGAAGGGGATCTGGTCAACATTCGAGTGGTGCATGAATGTATCAAAGACGAATCGAAACCAAGCGTTTGTACCGCGAGTTTAACGCTGACCTTGGATAATCTTCCCAAAGTATCCGTGCCTCCACACCAACAGGTATGCCAGTGCAGGATCCTGCAGTCGTCAGTCAACATGCAGTGTCTTATCACTTGTCAATGGTCAATTGCTGAAGCCGAGAGGCTTAATGGCAATCGCGGACAACTTGTGGGCGGCTCCGATTCCCAGCCATGACCCCTTTCCAGCCATGACCATTGTTTGCAGTAGTAGGCACTGCTGGCACAAGCAGCACCACAGCGCTGGACAAGGGGTCTCGCACGCTGGAAACCACAAAGATTGGCCGCATAGTCGAGACGTTGAACTTCCAGTCTTGTCATTAACGGCACGTGCATAATGTGGAGCCACGGCAAACAAACTCAGCGTCTTTTGTCCAGGATGATGCACTAACATATAAGCTGTGCATCTGAGTGCACACATCACAAGTGAGTTCTCCTGCACATATGTGAGCTTTGAGCTTGCAGGCGCCTCAGGATCAGCTGAGAGGGCCAGGATGGTGCCAGCATCATGGCCAACTTCAAGATGGCAGCTCCTCATGTCATATATCACCGTGACCCTGCTGTGGCACACAACGGCCCAGCAATGGCCCTCTGAACGCGGGCCGCGTCGTGGCAAGGGCTTCAGGGAGCTGGCACACCCGAAGCAGTTACTGACCGCCGCCTCAGGGTCCTCTGCAGCGCCTTCACTGGCACCGTCAGCGGCGCCATCGGCAGCTCCTGCTGCGGTGAGCCCTATAGATAGAGTTTTTTCATTTGTGTCCAGTTGCAGACACTTGTCATCACGCTATAATGAGCCGAATGCCTGCGTGGTCAACTTGGTTTTTGTGCAGCAATCTGGAAGTTCTAGATTGTCAAGTATCAGTGATGACATCATCACAATGCTGCAGTGTTCTACCTGAATCTGGTTAGATGCAACACAATGTTGAATACGCAACGTACCCGCATGCAGCTGCAACTTGAGCGCGCTGTGCCAAATGCACCATTTTCGACTCGGACGTGATTGTATGACTGGCTGACAATCAGTCTGAGAGCTTTTGAGCTTCTACCTCATGAGCTGTTGACTCAGAGCCAGGGGCCCATGTTACAGTGCAGCGACCAGGACAAAAAACGGCTGTAACTGGCAGTCAGCACCTGCTGGGCTGTCCTCACCTAGAGTGTGACCTCTGAGCGGTCATTGCAGTCAGTGACTGGTCTAGTAAAAGTAACTTTTTTGACATGATCACGCCGTGTGCCGCATGTATACATGAGTGCAGTCGAAAACTTTGCAACAACACTCTGCTACTAGCATGCCCGTGCACACGTTCTACCAGCCTCCGAGAGTCGTAGTCTTGAGCGGTCATTACAATATCACGAGTGCTGCTAGCTCAACGAAAAGTGCCTCTTTCATACCAGGCCGCCGAAGTCACTCTGTTGCCTGCCACACCGTAAGAAGCCTTGTTTCCGTGTTTGAAACTGGTACACTAGACGCAGCCAATTGCACAATATTGTGATTCCACAATAGGAAGGGTGACTCACCAATTGCGCCACAAAAAGTAGCACAGCGCCGCTCATGGCATGCTGCACGACCCAGGGATGGCCTGAAGTCATTTGTTTTCATATGCACCTGCAGTCATGTGCTGCTGTACTCAGATCCGCGCATAGTGGGCTGTCAATGGGACCCCATCGATCCGTCAAAATGCACGGTTGAAGTGCCCTGTAGCTTGTTCAGCAAATTTTCTCAATTGACATGAATTTTGCTGAGTTCCCCGCCTGCCATGGCCGTCCATGTAGCAGTGCTGACCGTCTCACCACACCCCGTCTACTGAACTAGAAGTATAAGTTTGAGGTGACGATCCTTGCAGCCTGCAGATGTAATGATACGCGAGACGCAGGGAACACTGCAGTCACACATGTCGCATGCGTCACCGTGACTTTAACACCAACGTGACCGTTGACGCTGTTGCTGCTGCTTCTGCCGACCACACCCGGTCCTGGACCATTGGACAGGGGGGCACCGCCTCAGGTCCACTAGAGACGTACTTCACCGACCTGACAAGCAGCTCCATGCTGTACAACGGGGATCTGAGGGGTAGGAGTGTCACGCTGGCCGTTTTGCGCACCTGTTGCATGGCGGCTGCTTGCACGTCTCTAATTGCCTTGCACCACTGGACACACTGTAGGCGCAGGCGTTGTCGTTACAACTCATCTCCGAGTCGGTACCTGTACAATACTGTACGACACTGTACGACGCTGTCGTATAGGTACCGCGATGCGTTGTACTATCGTACAGGTACTGAGATGCTTTGTATGGACAACACGTTTGTACAGGTACCGCGATGCGTTGTATCAACAACACCTGAGCGCACAACACACTCTGGCGCACTGATTGCCTGCTGCATTAATGCAAAGGTTGCATCTGGCACCTACCTTCTGCTGAAGGCTCACCAACACGTTGCTTGCTGTGTTTGCATGTGCAGGCATGACCAAGCATCCTGTGAAAGATGAGTGGTGGGTCTGGCTGTCTTCTGCGCAGGTCAGCAGCAAGAGCTCAGGCACATTTGAGCACCACCACGTATCTCAAGTTGTCCGACGTCAGTTTGTAAAAAAACATGTATACGTGCACATGTGCTGGTGCATTTAGCTTTGCTGAGCCCAGCATCAGGCTACCCGGTTCTAAAAATGTTAGACTACTTGCTGATGAACTACATTTGGTACTCCTAGTAGGTGCATGTATCAGTGCCCAGGCACTGTGACAGTGTTGACATGCGGTTGTCCTACTGTCACGATATGTCATTGAACAGTCTCCTGTATCCGCAACAACTCTTGTGCAGCTGCTGATATACCTATGCTGGCATTGCTCAGAGCATGTAAGTACGTTCGTGCAGACAAAACGAGTCATTTTCGCATGCGCTCACGACTCGAAACGTGCCATGTTCAATTGATGCTGCAATTCACAGGTGTTTAAAGTGCCCAACACACGCACCGCCGTGGAAAGTGACATCAAGCTGGTGCTCGATCTGACTACGCTGGGTCTTCAAGTTGGCGCTGAACCCGTCAAACAGTTTCCGATATTCCTGGCCTTCAGCCCAGACTTTGACGTGACGGGGTTTGTGTATGTCGCACATTTCGTCAAGGGCCAGTTCACGGTAAGTTGAAACTGGCTTGAAGTTGACGGCCTATATCCAACGCACAGTTCGTGTATGGTGAAGCTGCCGCATGCAGAACCCGGCTGCTGTGGTGTACTTCTATCACGCAAATTGACTCTCTAGTGCCTTAAGACATCATGATACTCAGAATTTGTGCCATGAACGTGCCCCCCCCCCCCAATTCCTCCCACCACACTCTGCAGAAATACCGGTGACCGTATTACATATATGCATTAGCTGGACCTTGCAATGGCACCACCTGCAACCCTAAGCTTGACCATCAACCATGCCTATAGGACGCGAGGCGGTCGTTGCTACCCTAATACAACCCCAACTATAGCCCTGACGCAGCACCCATCCTCTGCAGCAGTATGACGTGATCAGACATGACATGGTACCTGCTGCAGAGGGGGTGGACGACCCTCGATAGTGGCTCACGAGCGCATTGACTCAGTGGTAGAATTGTGTTTCCACTGTTGTATTTGTTGCATAAAATATAGCTCGACGTTTGATTCTCAACAGCTGTGCTTACCAGTATGCGTTTGTTGCGCAATGACATCCAAGTTGCTGTTGCAAAGGGACAAGCTTGGGCGGGCGGGGGGGGGGGCGGAGGGAAGGGGGGGGGGGGGGAGCGACCGCAAGAACAGTATACCCTGCTTCTGTCTCTGATTAGCTGTGACGAAGCGGCAAGTGCACATGAAAGCTCACGTCAATTCCGCTTGCGCTGTGCATGCTTGCCGTGAAGTCAGCTGCCCTGACTTTTCGCATTTGACTGCATCAGCCATTCTCGCCGACCACAGATTTCAGGACTCATGCGCAGCCTCCTTCCTGGTGTGCAAAGTATGCGCACCTGCGATAACCGCGCCCTTGTGCGAATGCTGCTGCCACCACCACTACAACCCTCACCCCACTGCGCACCCCGCTTCTGTCACACCGCTGCAGTTGTCGCGCATCGGGATGTTGTCAAATCCCCCTAAAGCGGACACGTTGCTGAAGTTCGACTGCGGGGGGCATATGGGGTCGTGGATGGGATTCAACCCGCTGGAGTTGGGCGTGCATACGCGCGCTGATGCGGAGGCTGGCAGCTTCATTCTCTATGTGACAGTCGGGGACTGCGATGTGCGAGAGGCAGCACAGGTCTGTGCCAGATCCATATATGTATGATAGGTACTTGACTCTGAATTTTGTTTACTTGAAGACTTGGGGAGTACTTCAACTCATCGCACTTGTTTGAGTTGGGCACACTATGTTTGTCGTTTTGCGCAAGTCGCTTTTGAAATGTATTGGAATGCCCTAGGGCTGCCAGCTCTGTGTTTGCAGGCGTCTTACCAGTGACTGGGCTACAACCGGTTGTGCGCAGGTCCTCCATTGATAGGATCGTCAATGTGCCGGTTGTCAATTGATGCTTGGAAGTAGGGTACTCAGCATTTTCAATTGATAGTGTCTGATTTGTTCATGGCGCTCTCTGATAGTGTCTGATTCGTTCATGGCGCTCTCTGAAGTGACACAGCGTACTTGAGTAAGCACGCATACTGCGCTATTATAATACGGCCAATATCACAAGGACCTAACCCGAGTGCATGTGCAGAATTGCGAGGGTCCTTGATTGTTATAGCTGCCATACTTCAAAGTAGTTAACGTTCGGGCTAGTGTCATTGAGAGGCAAGCATGCGCCCTACATTATCGCATGTTTTCCTGCTGCATTCCGCGTGTTCTGTCACGGTGCGTTCACTGCTCCTCATCGCTGGAGACAAATGTGTCCCGCCGTTCAAATACAGACTGTCACATGCCCATGTGAACATGCAGGACATGGGGCTGTATAATGGTAAGGTGCTGCGGCTGCACGTGGGGCCCACAGGACTGCTGTCCAACCTGCCATCAAACCCGTTCTACAACGAGGTGCGGTGCTTGGGTGCTTGTAATGCTGCAGCATACTCTGAGATCGGTTGTGTGTTTGCGCCAGCACTGACCAGGCAATGCCATGTACATGTAATCCAGATGCGGCAGTCATTAGAGTCAGACGGACGCTGTTCATTAGAGTCAGACGGACGCTGTTGTACTGCCCACCAATGCTGGCATGGTCAATATGCCAAACTTCACACAACACCTTGACCATTCGCTGTTGTCACTGCTTGCACTTAATGCCGAAGTGATTGAGCCTGTTCTTCTGCCATGAGACTGAGACACGGCCACGCTGTGTCTCTGAGTGTGTGATTTGAAGCATGGCACAAAAAAAATGTCGCAGTTGTTGCAAATCCCTTGGTCCTCCAAGATCGAGTCGACGCTGGAGTCTGTGAGGTCTTCAAGTTGAAGGTCTCTTGACTACCCAATCACGGCAGACCAATGCACTTACTGCCACTCATGATAAAATTTCACATTTCCCCTTTCAAGTGTGGAGTGCTTCAGAAAACTATCTGCTTCTACCTTGCATCATTTCAACGAATGCGTCACAACACCTGGTAATGTAGCTTGATATCATGGCGCAGCTCAGAGTACCTTATGCCCTTTCACCAGCATGTCACAGCACCTGGCAACATAACTTCACATCATGACGTACTTCACAGTAGCTCAGTGTGTCACAGTGTACAACCGTGCAACAGCTGTAACCTGGCTCACTGTCTTGTTTGAACTTCACCTCCGCTTGATGTTCCGACAGGCGACGCCTCGTGATGTCCCTGGAAGGATATTCGCAATAGGCTTCCGCAACCCCTTCCACGGCGGCTTCGACCGGGATGGCACGTTCCTGGTGGGCGATGTGGGCGAGGAGGACATAGAGGAGGTGATTCTGACTCTGACTCTGACTCAAATGACGAAAAGTTCATAGCGGAGGTGACTCGAGTGACAAAAACTACCCAACATAATTACAAAAGAACATGGTACATAATTACAATAGAACAGCGTATGCTGCAGCATTGAAGTAAGGATAATGGATGAGCCGCTTTCTGTTCATAGAGAGGGTGATTCAAGTGAAAAAAAATCCCCAACATAACTACTTCCAAAAGTACAACGAATGCTGCACCATTGAAGTAAGGACGATGGATGAGCTGCTTCTTTTCAAAGAGGAGGTGACTCAAGTGACAAGAAACTACCAACACAAGTACAAGACGTCGTTTGAGTGGTTGTCATTGAGAGACTCTCAAACCGACACATGACATGCAGATTCCGTACAGCAAGCTTAGATACCATCCACCTGGGCTTTTTCGCGCCCTGAGCGAGAATTAAGTACAAAACATTTTGATGTACCCTGAAGCATTGAAGTAAGGATAATGGATGAGCTGCTTTCTTCTATGCCGCACAAGGACCCGGTCGGACCCAGGTGTTGGGCATAACATTGTGGAGGCAGGAGGTGACAAAAGGGCAAAATTCCTGACAGCCTTGAAGGGCTTTTCAAGCACTTCGCTTCTGCGAAGTGAAAGGTGATGGCTCAGGGTGTGTTTATGCCACATGCAGACTGTGAGGTTTGTGCAGAGAGGCCTGAGATGAGCAGCGGCGGAGTGCAGACCTAGCTGGTTGAGTGGCTCAGGTCAGCACTACTATGCACAGCTACAGCAGGCAGAGTCCCAGCAGAACATGTGACCCGGATGGCTATAGTTAGGGTTAGGGCTACGCACCGTGTTGTCACTTTGCGGTGTATGCGAGCTAATGTATGCGCGCGAAGGCACCATGAATGTGCGCGGGATGCATGTTCAGAGAAACAGGGTTAGTTGGGGGTGAACGCTTGAGGTCATTTCGAGTGATAGAACCATGCTATTGCTGCGCTTCTCAGCGCACGGAAAACAAAGTATAGACAAGTGTGCCACGGAAAGTGCAATTGCACCTTTCCAAGAACCATGCACGGCCTCTACATATATGAGGTCACAGTATCTACCTTGAAGTATATAGGCGAGCATCTAACAATGCAGCTGACATATGTATGTTCCGTGCAGAAGCCGTCCAGTACAGTTCCATCAGGCAGGAATTCTCTTGAATGCGCCGTGCCTTGTGCAGATTGCTGCCAAAAAAATGTTCGCCCAAGCCCGTTGCCACACCACCCATTTCTCCCCTTGAGATGACCCCCCTGCATGAGTGGCCTCACATTTATGTTTGAAGGAAGGGCATGCCGCCAGCCATTCAAATATCAAACACAAAGCAGCGGCCACCGCTGCCAATGCGTAACACATTTCCTCCTGCTGCAAACGTCGGCTGTCAACTTGTTGCTGTGCCAGGTGGATCTTGTCACTGCTGGCAGCAATTACGGCTGGCCTGAGTGGGAGGGCACGCGCTGCAACACCACGCGCTGCAATGCGCTTGGGTACACGCCACCGGTCTATGAGGTGAACCCCGACCCTAATGCAAGCCCTAGTAGTGCCAACAGTATTGTCTAGGGCACGCGCTGCAACACCACGCACGACATGCTCGGGTACACGGCGCCCGTCTCAGAGGTGATCCCTAACCGTAAGCCTAACACAAGCCCTAAGAGTGCCAACATAGTTGTTTAGGGCACGCGCTGCAATACTACGCACTGCGATACGCTCGGGTGCACTGCGCCAGTCTATGAGGTAAACCCTTACCCTAATGCAAGCCCTAGTAGTGCTAACAGTATTGATTTGCGGCACGCGCTGCAACACCACGCACGCACGCTGGGGTATACTATGAGATGAACCCCCACCCTTATTCTAATGCATGCCCTTGTAGTGCCAACAGTAACGGTAACGCTAGGTCTACGAGGCAGACCAGACTTCATGTACTGAATCATTTCATGATCGTACTGCAGATAGCTTGCACGTATGCGCACATGCACCGCGACGCGGCTGAGTATGCAGCGCGAGCTCATCAGGTAAAGCTTGCCCTGAAACTAGCCTTTTGCGCGCAACATGCGCACGCAACCTTCTTGCTGCTGCCGTACGCATAAACCCTAACCTCAAAAGTGCAGTAGTTGGGCGTAAAAAAAATGACGCTGCGCCCTGTCGCCTTGTACAATGCTTTTAAACCTGAAGTCTCTGGGCACAGGTGGAGCACAAACTTGAAGTAGTCATCTAGCGCCACCGCGCCTCGTGCTGCACTGCACCACTGCTGGCGCGTCGACCCCAAGCACTGACCCCTTTTTTTCCCTGCACTGGTGGCGTTTTGCTACTCCCCAACCACCGCACGTGGTCACTGCTACGCTCTGGACGTGACCCGCACGGTCTTGCTGAATTACGCACCTGGCCCACATGCTCGCGCTGCTCATTAAGCGGTAGTGGCACATCATAATGTGGTACGCATCTATACCTACGCATGTGAGCGCTGCTGCCTCGCACTGCCACGCATCCTTCCAGCCGTCATGACCCCGCCAATGCCTGCGTCATTGGACGAGATAACATCAAGCGATTAGCTGCACTCACAACCTCGCGTTTATCCAATCAGATTGTTGCTGTCACGCTCACAGGCACGCTCACCCCGCATGCATGTGCGCGATTGCCGCTGCCCGCGTGTGCTCGCTGCAGTACTGTCACCGCGCCAGCTCCGCCGCCAACTACATTGCTGCAATAGCCGAACGCGGTGAAATCCAGCGGTGAAACGCGTTTAGCCTCACTCACAACCTCGCGCTTATCGCCAACCACCTTCCTGCTATCGGCAAAGGCAGCCTGACAGGCACGCTCATCATGCATGCACGACTGCCACTGTGTGCGTGTGTTCATAATTTTTTGTCGCGCAGTACTGTCACCGCGCCAACTCCACCGCCGCCGCTGTGTGTCGGCCGTCGCAAGACTTGTTTGGCGGCGGCCCGTACTCGGCAGTCATCGGCGGGGCCTTCTACTACGGGCGCAAGTATGCGCACACGGCGCTGTATGGCGGGTGCGTGAATCCATGTGACTCTTAACTCTTAAGTAGGGCCAAAGTCCTCGTTGAAGCAAATCAGTGGCTGCACCAGTGGTGAACACGCGTGACTCTCAAGTAGGGCCAAAGTCCTTGTTGAAGTCAATCAGCGGCTGCATTAATGGTGCCACGTGTGTAATTGCAATGCGAGCAAGTGCCCTGTGCGCTTTGACAGGGTATTACACCTGCTCCATTCAGAGAGTGCACATCTAGAGCCCGGCAACAGGTTCAGTTGAATGCGTCCAGCCTGGAGCCGCTTCTTTCGTAAGGGAGAAAACTTAGTCATTGGCAGAGTGGATATGCTGCCCCATAGTTCTGCATTCTTGAAGTTCATGTTACATGCTTCTAGGGAATTCATGTGGTATTTTGTACAATGCAACAACACAACTTCAACTATTGGCCTGAGGGTGCACAACTTCAACTGTTTGTCTGGGGCCACAAATTCCGCCACTATAGTGCATTATAGTGTCTGGCACGGTCGCTGTCGGCTGCTCATGGTGGGTTCACCAGATCGTAGCTACCTGCTTCAACCTGCTTTGTTGTCCTTTGCATTTTTTTTTTCCTCCCTGGCGCCATTCTTGAAGTGTCAGGATCGTAGTAAACGTGACCAAGCGTGTGTGTTGTCTGCTCTGGTGCCTGCAGGCATTCACACATGTCTGCAGTCATCAAATAGTAAAAAAGCATAACACAGATGGCCAAGAAAAACAATGTTTCTTGCATTATGCACTTTTTCATGTTTGTTCGCTGACGTGTGCCAGCCATTCCCTTCGACAAGTCTCCACATTACCACCGCGTTTGGCAGTACACCAAGCGGAAGACAGGCGCCGCATCAAGGCATGACATAGTTGCAGCACTGGAAGAACTTCAACGCTATGGTGTGCCACCATACATTATACTGAATCACGGGTGATGATCTCTTCCACTCACATTTGTTCGGTTGTATGCCGCCTGATTTTCTCTGTGCCAGGTTCATATTTGCCGACTACAACAAGCACATCATAATGGTGAGAGCGCAGCGAAGCGCGAGCATGCCCACGCCCTAGCCTTAGGGTTAGGGTTAGGGTTAGGGTTAGACTCTAAGCTTAACCCTAGCAAAACTGTCAACCATACCCTCCCCGCATGAACTCACACAGTGTGTCGATGACGGCACTGATGGACCTACTGTGTATGCGTGCCCGTGTCAATGGCACCACGCGCCATGATGGTTTGATGAAGGTGTTGCCGGCTGCGCTGCTCGCAATGAACATGCACACTCGTGCCACAAACAGAAACACATAGTATATTCATATACGCAGCTCCCTGGCCCGCATTGCATTAGCTTGCTGTGCTGCATGTCGCGCCATGCGAGAGGTCTCTGAACGGTGGCGTGCTGTGTGCACCAACAGTCCCGCCCGCACAATTACGTCTTGAAGCATTTCTCAAGGCCTCGCACCGCACACAGTGGCCGTGAGCCTGCTTAGCATCCAGTTGATCTTGCGTGGCTTGTCCTGTACATGCTCAGCAAAAAAGTGCATGCCGTCATAATGAACCTACTTACTGCTAGCAACCAAAGGTGCCAGCGGGCCAGATGATGTGCGTGTAACATCAGGATTGGGCAAGAAGATTTGTCGAGGCCTCGGTCACAATGTGGGGCACTGACGACAGGAATAGCATGGTGAGACATTGAGACGACAACGCTTTTGGTTGCGGTATAAAAAACTGAATGCAACAAGCATTTGTGTCCGCCAGCTTGCGATTGCGTGCGGAAATTGTTTGCTGTCACCTGACCGCGTGTTCAACCGGCTGCTGCCTGCACAGGGGGAACTGTTGGGTGCATCCACCTCGCATTACAAACACCGGCTGCTGCCGGTGCACCCCGCCGCCGCGCCACACTGCCCCGTGATTCAACTGCCACAGCTCTCACCGTTGTTTGTAGATGGCCCTGCGCACATGCGCTGCGCCTCCCAAAAAGTTGTTAGTGCTAACGATTCCAGACACTTTATCAGACTGAAAACACCTCGTTGCGCACGCGGGTTGGTCATGCCAGATGTTGAAGAAGGATCCGGCGAGCAACGACTGGATTAGGTCCACCGTCTACGACTGGACGCAGCTGCTTCAGGGCCCCATAGGTATGTAAGTTCATTTGCGAAATTTTATGATACTTCGAGGTTTACGATCGTTGCTCCCGACAGCGGCATCATGCGGATGAATTATTGCCGCCTACACGCTCATGTGGACCAACGACCAGTTTGCCTTGCAGCAACCTCAGGCGCGCCGCTGCGCTATTTGTGCGTTGTGAGTTCATATTTGGCATCACCTGGAACGATCGGTACATGTGCGCAAGAATCTTGTGCTGCCAGACAACACTTTTGCAATTGGCCACGTGCAATTGCTTTACGACGTGTCAGACGCTATGGCGAGGCATCGTGGCGTTACCGTTATTTCACTACCTGAGCACTGTTGCTACTGCCTGATGCCAGCGCCCGCGCCTCTCCACCGCACGCCGCCTGCAACAGGCATCTATCCCGATGATGACGGCGAGCTGCTGGTCACCGTGCTGTCGCGAGGGCCCGATGGCATCACGGTCAACGGCAGCAGCATTCTGCAACTGGGCTGCGGCATGCTGTGCGCCACTGAAGAGTGAGGCGCATGACCGCAGCGCCTGCTATGGCGTGTGCGCACACTCACGCATGCTGAGAAGTCACGTCTTGCCTGTGTGCTTGCGCTTGGGCTTACATGCCCTGCTACTTCAACCTGAAGTATATAGTGTGCTGCATGACGCAGCGACACCTCGCTGGTCGGCTGCGCTGGTACCAAAGCAGTGCTCCACCATTGGCGCGGTCATGGCTAGCTGAGCATGTACCGGCCTGCTTTTGACTCTGGTGACTGCTAGCAGTTGCCGTGAGAGCCGTCGCAGACCTTGAAGCAGGCAACAACTGGGTATTGTCCATCAGCATGGCCCTTTGCTCGTCTTTCCAGTCTTTGTCAGCCTCACCACGTGGCTACAAGTGTGGCTCTCTTTGAGTTTGCAGCATCTGCAGTGTGTGCGACACACTTATTGACGGAAACGTCAAGTGGCTTTCCACTACATCATCAGCTGAGATTGCTGGTAGTTGCAGCAGGTGCAACTCCCAAGTGTAGTTCCCCTGCAGTCAGGCAAGCCGCAAAACGTTTACATCTATCCGGGAGGCAGGCCCACAGGGTGCGAAGTGCTGCTTTCAGAGTATCATCAATCAGCTTGGCAGTACACCACCGGTCAATCACGTCGTGTGTGTGTAAGTACGTACATTGCCTGCATGGCAGCTGGATGTGTGGCGCTACACGCGCCTGAGCACTGACAAGGAAAAATTACAACATACAATGGTGCACCAACCAACCACATACCACATGCAGCGCAGGTGTTGAGACCGTTCTTTCTTTTGCGAGTTCTCCACATGTTGTTGTCGACACTCTCCCTAATGGTCTGCATGAAGCGTAGGTGTAGACTTTCAGCTAACCCCTGCGTTGTGCGCAACACGTTTTCATCAAATGTCATTGACACTGTGATTGCATGGACAGAGTCAGAAATGTTTGGCTGCCTGCAGTTCCTTTGTTTAGTTGCAAATGGGGCTTTCTGTCCTCAAGAAGCACTTGTCAACAGTGCTTGCATGGCGCTAGCCTTCAAATTAGTGAGGCAGAGAAAGGTGAGGAGGGAGGGGGGGTGGGGGGAATCAAGAGCACTCCTGCCACCACTGTACAACGTACATAAGCAATGAAGTGCGCGGGCAGACAACAGCGCGTTGCATTGCTTGATAAAATGATCGTGGCAGCACGTGCTGCTGCTTGCATTTGCGCGGCCTGAACAATTGCATAATTACCTTGCTGCATTCGCACACTGTCCAGACGCACACGAAACGTGACAGATTTCTGCACCATTCAATTTGGTGGGCATATTTGTAATGCAACTGTGCGACACTGAGGGAGGGGCAGCCTAGGCGCCGTGCCCCCCTAACGGGGCGCGCTGCTGCTGCTGCTGCTGCCGCTGCGCGTCACGTGTTCCGCGCCGTTTCTCCAAGTGCTCAACAGCGACACGCCGCTCCAGGTCCACCAGTTGCTTAAGGGCGAGCACTGCTGCGTGATCGTTCTTCGGCGGCGGAACGTTCCGCCCCAGCGGCGGCGGCTCGCAGACGGCACGGTCCGCCAGTTCCGATAGAACGGCGCCCTTGAAGTTGAGAAGGGTCTCGACAATGTCGGGGATCTGCAATGGCGGTGTGGGTGTAGCGCGCAAGCAATGCATTGAGGACTTTCAATTTGCTGGTCTTACAAAGTTGGGGGCATGCAGGTGCTGGCGCTACCGGGCTCAAAATATCGCAAATGCAACAAAAACTCCACATGCGGGCTGCGTTCAGTACTTTTCCTCGCAGCAGCTGCACATGAGGTCGTTGCAGGCGCACGTTGCGAGTGCTTGCGAGTGCGCTTTTTCTGCAGCTGTTGAGATCAGCAGCCTTGAATTCTGCAGCATGTTGCGCCCATGTCATTGCCCTTGTCAGTAGATGCTTGCTTGAGGCGCAAAATCGTCTCTCAACCATGACTCACGTCTTCAAGCGCGCGACCTCCGGCGTCCCCCTCCTCCCCAAACAGCGCCGCGCACACGCCGTTCACCACGCCCGCGAGCCGCGGCACCACCGCCACCACCCGCGCCAGCTTGTCGATCGCCCCCCCAATCTCCCCTATGTCCGAGACCGACAGGCGCCGGCACGCGTCTCTCAGGGCCTCGCGCGCTGCCTCTAGGGGCACTGCGGCAATGGCAGCGCTCAGCCCCAGGCGCGCGTCTGCCCTGTCGCGGCGCATGAGCTCGCGCGTGTCCGTGTGCCGTCGCAGCCGCCTGGGATGTGCAAGCAGGGCAGGGCGTGGGCGGTCAGGGGTGGGGGGATGGGAGGGGGGAGGCATGCAGGGGGGGGTTTAAGGGGGTTGGGTGCTGAGTGGAAGTGTGGGAGGGCATGGATGACAGCACCTAACATTCAGTGGCACGCTGGCGCGGTCTTGGCATATCAGCATGCCAGCATTCGTGTGGCAACGCAGCTACTGGGGGGGGGGGGGGGGGGGGGGGGCAACAGGGGAGATGTGTGACGTCTGTTTGACTCCCAGTGGATGTACAGAGCTGACGGCAGTGGCATCGCCCAGACAAAGGCGCAAGTAGAAGAAATCCCCAGGGTTGCATGGCGCGACTGGGACAATATCTCAGAATGCAGGATGTAGAGATCAAGGTATTGGCCATGCTCCTGCCACAAGGTGTAGTGCGAGGGAAATGTCATTATGCAAGTTCACAGATATGGTCCAAGTCCCACAAGAATCCGTCAGTGCGCTGCATCCAAGAACAATCACAGCATAGCTGGTCAATGTACAGAAGAGCTCGTTGTCTTTGGCACTGCGCGCATATGGGTCCGTTTTGTACAAGCCCTGTGTGTGTGGTATTGCTGGGCTTCTTATAGCTGAAGTCTCAGTGGTGACAGCGCTTCGCGGCCAGATCCTGATCCTGCTGAATCCAGGTCAGCCTTGAACAATTCAAGGTGATACTCAACAAAGCTACAACTGAAATTCCTTCAACAAAAACTGCAACTGTCATTTTTTTCATTGCAACTGTCATATATTACTTCAACAAAAACTGCAACTGTCATATTAGCGACGCACCTGATGTCATAGGCTTCTTCCACGTCTGCAACAGCCTTGGCCAACTGCTGCTCCAGCTCTTTAACCCTGAAAAGCAGCACAACACCCATATTGGCAGTACACCAGTGAGTACTATGACTAAACAATTATGCATCAGAATGTGTTGGCGTACATAAATCAGGTACATGGCACTACAGGAACAACCAAGAGTATTGCTCCTGTGACCAGATGCCCCGCAAGACCGCACTTGTTTGCTATCAGCTTGGCACTTCTGGCATGCATGCCGCTTGTCTATTTACAGGCTCGTACCTGTGCACAAGAGTGTGCATGTGTCTTTGGTAGATGCATGGGGAACAGCCCGCGACTGTTGTGCACTACACTCACGCAGGCAAGCACGCATTGCCAGTACACGTCGCATGTGCCTGTGCCCGTGTGTATGGCCATGAGGCTATACACACACTTAAAATACTGGTATGGAAACTATTTCTACGGGTGTCTTTGATTTTGATATTTGCAGCAACAAGAGATGGTTGTTCTGGTGGAGCCTCAAGGCTGCTTTCCACTCGAGCAGCAAGCCGCAAGCTCGCTGCCTGGAGGGCAGATGCTGTTGAGCCGTGAGCACTCGCACGCATGCACTTAAAGTAAACTTCAAAGAAGTTGAATTGTTGATCGTCAACATGTGATTTCACCCACCTGTACTGGCACTCTCTCCATTCCTTGACGGTTGGGCGCGACTGAACATCCAGCTCCAGGTTTTGCAGGCGCGACTCCGCCTGCGGAGCAGCGCATCGCAGACGCTATCAGATGTGTGCATTCCAACTACATTGCACCTATTATATGCTTCAAAGCAGGCTATGCAGCATGGCACATGCGTTCCCACTACGGTGCACCAATCAGATGTTTTGAAGCACTTTATGCCCCGTGGCACACCCACAATGTCAGTAAATGTGGACAAGAGAACGTGACTTTGACGCTCTCACACGTGGGCACACTGTTTCATTCTTCGACATACACAGTACTTTCAAAGTGTGCTTCATACTTCCAAGTAAGTGAATAAACGCACTACATGTGAACTCTCCGTTGGTGCGCTAGATGCGCAGCCCAAGAAAAACTTGCAGGACGCGCTCGAGAACGTGCAGATTGAGGGCTAAGAGGAGTCATCACTGAGGCGAGCAATATAAAACCACGCAGATCACATGCATACACATACCGGCTCTCGAGCTGATCGCTGCTGCGCCAGCGTCCCCTGGGCAGTAAGCCCCGCAGGAGTCAATCTACACTTAATACATACCTACCCTCCTCAAGCTGCTCGCTGCTGCACCAGGTCCTGACACCAACGTACATCACATGCTTGCCTGCCTTGAACACACACAAGTCCACTAATGAAGTACGTAACGTACCCGCTCTTGCGCTGACGGCTGCTGCGCCAGCCGCCGCTCCAGGGGCGCGCGTAGCATATACACACACACGCCAGGTACCATGCTACAAGCATATACATACCTGCTCTCGCGCTGAGCGTTGCTGCGCCAACTCCTCCTGCGCGCGCGCCAGCCGCCGCTCCAGCCGCATGTGCACCTCCCGCGCCGCGCTCAGCTCGCGCGCAGTCTCAGCAGCAAAGTCCTCCGCCTCCGCCGCGCGCCGCGCGCTTCGGGCGGCGATCTCTACGTCGGGGCCCGCAAAGACGCTCCGGTTCTGCGGATAGGAATGCAGCAACGCGCAGCAGATGATGTGGTGCTGAATTTCGATGCTCGCAAAAAGGGCCAGCCAGTCGGCGCCACCAGAGAGAAACGGTTAATGATTCACAGGTGTCTCGTTATGGCGGACTTGCCTTGGCAGCAGTGGAGCAATTCTGCACAAGAGAGCCTGCTCCATGCGGTAAGCCGCTCTCATGCCGGCTAACGGTTGCAGACCAGTAAACTGTCACCTCAACTCAGCGAGCCAGAGCTCCGCCGTCATGCATGCCTCAGGTTATGTATCGCCTATCCGCCTATCCGCCTATCCTCCTGCCTTGCATACCAGCGCAACGCACTGTTGCAGCCTTACGCGCCAGTAAACATGACACGGACTCTGGACAGCAATCGTAATCTGTCTGAGCAAACCCACACCCACAACACAGATTGACGGTTGCACAGGAATGAAACTGTCACGCGACACGCGCGTCACCTCGCTGTGCAGGCGATCAATCTCAACGATGCTGGCGGCCGGAATGCGCCAGCTTCAGCGTCACCGACTTGCGTCGACTGCAACCGCCGCGCGTTGACATCACCGCCCGCATATCAGCAGTTACGGGCAGGTGAAACCGCCCCCCCCCCCCCCCCCCCAAACATACATACCTCGGCGAGCCGCAGCTCCTCCGCCAGGCGCGCCACCTCGCAGCGCAGGTGATCCATCTCAACGCCGTCCTTCTGCCGCGCGCGCTCGTACGCACGCACCACCTCCGCCACACGCGCGTCACCGCCGCCGCCGCCGCCCCCGCGTGTGGATGCTGATCCGACAGACGCTCGCATCTTCGACAGCATGTCTTTGTCGGTCCTGCGCTGGCTGCTTTCGCGCTCCGCCTGCGGTGCGCGCGTGGGGGTGGTTGGGGTTAGGGTTAGGGTTTAGATCAAGCAGCTGCTGGCAGGCGGTGCACTGGTCTGGCGGGAGGGGATGGCGGCAGCGGTGGGCTGAGGCAACACGAGGGGGAAGAGCAAAAGAGTAGAATGTGGACCAATGACGACACAGCGAGCGCGCGCACACTTCAAGAGGGTTTTCATGTTGCAACCGCAGCAAACTGACGCTGCCTTTCACCAGCAATTGTATACTGGAGGAGATGAGCAATGCTGGATGCACAAATCGGTGCTAAGCATTGATAGGGTGTTGTGACAGATATGTGACCCAACAATCACTGGTGAGTGTGCATTGACAAAATGCACGCACGCAACAAACTGCACTAGCTGGCTGATGAAGCGCATCACCTACATGCCTTTTGATAAGAGCGTATACTTCGAAGTAGAAGAATCCATTCTTTGTGCGAATATACTTGGAAACTATTGCGGCATGTTATTTGACAAATGATGATAAACATCACAAGTGTTGCAAACCCTGTGGCAACCTAGCCTCATTGTGGGTATAAGTCTGGACCATGGGCCGCTTAAATGCCAAAATGGTTCACGTCTACAATTGTACGCGCGATACTGAGTGCACGCACTACTCAAATACTGTGCTGTCTGCAATGCAGAACAACCGGCGCCTGTGCTGAAGTGTGCTGCACAATGGCGAAGCTGACCCTCTCTGCACCTCCCAGTGCTCAGGCTGGATTGTCCTGAACGCACAGATAGTAAAAATGGATTACGAGATAGAGTACACAGCGTACCGTGCAAATGCACTCATGTGCTGTGCTGTCTGCAATGCAAAACAATGAGCACCTGTGCTTAAGCGTGCTGCACCATGGCAAACCTGACCTCAGAGCTCGCACCGAATCGCCCGGCACTACTGTGCGTGTGCAATGAGGTCCTTGTGAGGATACACAGGTGCCACCAGCCAGAGAGCGCAAGTTTGCCCTGAGCTGGTCGAGGTCACAAGCGGACTAGACTGGACCCCTTGCCTTGGCAGCAGCTTTAATTATGGAGCAATCAGGCAGTAAGAGTTCTCCACACACTTCGGAGTGTCATTTTCTCACGTTCTGTGTGCAGTACGGTCCTCACCTGCGCTGCAAGGCGAGCAATGAGCCTCTCAGCCAGCACCTCCTTGGCAGTTACGCGCGCCTCGCTGGCTTTAAGCTGCTTCAAGAGGCCCTGCTTGGTCGCCTCGTGCGCCCTCGCCTCTGCCGCCGCAGCGCTCTTTGCCGTGTCCAGCTCCCTATGCGCAAGCTTGGTGCGCTCCTCTGAGGCTCAGCGGTGACACGACAAGTTCATGTGTTCATTCTTTGATTCATCCATTCGATCATTCATGGCTGTGTCGACTTGTATCGACTGAACCCTGCTCAGGCACTGCTTTTGGGTAGTTAGTATGGTTTGAGAGGACTGCTGCCGCAGGCTTCAACGCGCACCCATCCTGTGATAGACTACACTGATAGTGTTCAAGGTGACTCTCCTGTGCAGATTCACATGCTTGAAGTACTTCTAGGCAATTTGTCAACGATATGCCCTCTGAATCTAGACTTCGTGATGCTTTCGTAGCGGCTTTATGTCCAAAAGTGTGTAGTACATGCAGTGTGTCAGTGCCTACAAGCAGCTCGGGGCTTGCAATGGATGAATAGTCATAGGGAGCACATGTAATGCAAGACAAACTAACTCATGTTGCACTTCCAGCCAATTTCAAGTCAACTACATCATGCATGGTGGTAACATCTGTTGTGCGGTGCTCCAAGCAAGGGTACGCACGCAATTGACGTCTTCAAGCTGCACAGTGTCTGAAGTTACCAGTAACGTTCAAATCATGTGCTTTCAATGACACACCACTGCTGCTCAAAGCACCTGTTTTAGATCTAATGATTCTCCGCGTGCTGTAGCACTGACAGAATCACAAATCACGAAAACCAGAAATTGAGATTGAGGGTTTTTCGCCCATGCTTGAAAAGCGAAAACATATGCATTGAAGCATCAGATAAACAAATCACAAAACATGGGGTATGTTTATATATCCTACATTTCACACGTACCTGCTGCGCGCAGCGCCCTCGTGAGGTCCTCGACCCTCCCCTCCAACTCCCCCGCAGCAGCGCCCCCCCCGCCCCCCTCCCCTCTGCGCGCGCCCAGCGCCTGCCGCTCAATGGCGCGCCCCCGCTCCTCATACTGAAGCAGCACGTCCTGCAGCGTCGCCATCAGCTCCAGCGGGTTGAGCAGCGACACCGCGTCGAAGCCGTGCCTGAGCAGCGCTTCGTTGACGGCGCCCTCCTGAGGCCCAAATGGGAAGTTGAAGTCCTCCGCCTGAGCGCCACTCCCCCCCCTTCCCCCTTGCCGATAGTCAGCCCCTCCGTGGGCGCTTCCCTCAGACTCCTCCGCAGCCGCGGCGCGATCCCGTGCCGATGCTTGGTCCTCCTCGTCGGCGCTGGCGCTGGCCTGCTCCCAGGAACGTTCTTGCGGCGCCGGCGCGTCATCGCTCAGCCCCGCGCGCGCCAGCATCGCAGCGAGCCGCGCCTGCTCCATCACCAGCTCGTCCATCTCCCGTCCGAGGTCCACCTGCTGAGGCGTGTCACCGCGGTCCCCGCCGAACCCCCGGCCGTCCTCGGACTCCTGATCCCACGACGGCTGCGAGGACTGGTACTGCTCCTGGTGCCGTTCCGTGGACCAGTCTGCGCGCCGTTCCTGCGCAGGCTCGCTGCCAGAAGATACGCTGTCGCTGCTGCTCCGCGCGCGGCCGCTGCTGCGCACGATGGGCGGCGGCGGCAGCAGCAGCGCGTCCATGGCGCCGCCGTCCGTGGCGGGAGGTCCACTACTGCCTGCAGCAGCGGCGGCACTAGCAGCAGCAGCAGCAGCAGCGGCGGCGGGGGCGCTGGCATACACGGCATCCGCGTCTGTGGCAGCAGCGCCAGCGGCAGCAGCACGAGGTGTCGAGGGGCTCGCTGCCGCGCTGCTGCTGCTGCTGCTGGTGAGCGCTGCTGCCTGGCGCAGCTCTGCCAGCAACGCCGCTGTGTCATCGCCATCCATCCCCTCACGCAACGGCGCTGCTGTGGTTGGCGCTGTGCCCGCAGCACCGGCTTGCGCCACTGTTGCTGCATGCGCAGCTGCTGCCTCAGCGCTCTGGCTGACGCTGTATCGCTGCAGCAGCTGCTCCGCGCGCGCACGCGCTTCCGCTACAGCCGCCTGCTGCTGTTGCAGCTGCACTGTCGCCGCTGCCGCCGCCGCCTCCGCTGGCGTCGGTCCGGGCTCGCTGCTGCCAGTGCTGCCAGCAGGTTGCCGTTGGCTCGTGACTGCGTTCAACTGCTGAGTGGTGCTGTGCACTGCTGCGGCATTTTCCTTTTGATGTGGCGATGGCATTTCGCGGCTGGTGCTGCTCACGCGCGGACCGGTGTCATCCGTCGTCGTGCCCTGTGCTCCGTTGCTGTGCGGGAAGAGCTTGAACATGGGGCGCGGCGATGCAGAGTTGGCGGATAGCCGGGCCGGGCTGCCAGACGCGCTGTTGGTGGCGTATTTGGTGGCGTTCAGGGGGGTGAGTGACTGGGGGGGTGGCGACACGCCTGCTATCGCCTGAGTGCTCAGCATGCTGTTGTCGAGCTCCGGTCCGCCGGTGTCCTGTGCAGCGACGACAGGCGAGCACGCATGGCTTGAATGTTACAAGTCTACTTCACTTGTGGTGTTCGTGCAGCAGGACAGCAGAAAGACCACTTGATGCATGCACAACCGACGCCGCTGTGACTATGTGTAGCACGGCATGCTGGCAGCATGCTGCTTCCTAGCTTCATACGACTGCAAGCATACAATAGAATCCTTTTGTGTGAGATTAAGGAAAGGAGACGCGGTAATATGAATGGAGCCTGCAGCTGTCAACCAGATTTCGACTTTGTCAGCACTCACAGCGTGATCACTCAGACAATGTAAGATGCACCCGACAAGCGCAACCTTCTGCCCTTACCGGTTCGGCAGCATGAGTCCGTGAGTGAGCAGGTGTGTTGTGGGCATTGGACAGGAGAGCACTCATCCTAGTGGCGACGTCCAAGGTCGACTGTGTCGGAGGGTGCTTCAACTCTGTCAAGAGTGCATCAAGGTCCACAGACGCCATGCTGATTGTGGAACTCCGACGAGAAGGACTTTTGATGACGGGGACATCGTCGTCCATGGCCAATGTCGCTAGCAGACACACACACGACAAGGCCACTGCACACTGCGCGCCAGATTTCAAACGCTATTAGTGGGGTTTTGGCCACGAGAAACAGATCGAGATTTTGTTTTTCTTGTTTTTGTTTTTTAGACTCAACCTCGGTGTGCATGTGAGCCAGCAGACTGATCAAGCGCATGCTGCAGCAGTGGTCATCATCTCATTCAGAAGACAAGACCACGCGCATGCTCAAATCAAACTGTTGAGCACCTCACTGCAAGATCTTGTTGAAGCTGGCGGCGCAAAGAAGCAGGACATGGTGAAAGAGGCGGAGGAGGCCTATGGCTTCGTATGCGCCAGGGTGGAAGCGATGACGCGTCAGCTGGTCAAAGGTGAGGCACTGACTGCGCTGGGGTGCTGCACACATGCGAAATTGCGTTCGTGAGCATCGAACGATCTTTGCTGCTTCCCTTCGACAGTTCGTTGCAGGCTCTGCGGCAGTAAATTTAAAGGGGTAGAACTCTCTGAACACCATTCTGAAAGAGCCAGTGCGAGGGCTGCTGACCTTTCTCTCTCTTTTTGCCACAGGAGGCTCTGCCGTGTCTTCGCCGGGCGCGGATGCGGAGCTGTATGGACTGCCATCCAGTTGAGTGCAGTCGGCGGGCGCTTCCGCGGTCTGGAGCCATTGGTCGCTGGGCTAGCTGCCGCCAGGGATCGCTGGGCAGAGGCAGCAGTCAACGGGAACAAGGCAGCAGCGAAACAGCCAAAATCCTGTGAAGCAAGGAGCGCAGCACTCAAAGCTTTAGGGGACAGGACCATCCTGAGCCACGTGTTGCAGTTCGCAAGCCGGCGCAGCTGGGTTTTCATCGCCGGGGTCAGCTCCCACTGGCGCGGCGTGTACATGGCGACTTGCGCCTTGCACTTCGGCTTGGCGCACCTGCTCAGAACTGCATGGAGGGAGGCATTTTCCAGCGTCGACATGTTCATTGCCGCAGCGGATGCGGGTGCGCTGGACAAAAAGGAGCAGCCTGCACTCTGCCACCAGCTGGGCAGGTGGGGAACACGGGCGCTTCTAGCCTGCGCCACCGGCGTGGAGTTCAACGTGTCGCTCGACGGCTCCATGCTCGTGGGCGCGGCTAAAAGCGGCTGCCCCGACTGGTTCATGCACCTTGGCCGCCTTCTCGTCAAGCGACGGCTTGTCACGCTAAAGGCTGCGGTGAAAGCCGCTGTTGCGGCGGCGCGGTGCGGAGATAACGCTGTTGCGGCGGCGCGGTGCGGAGATGACGGCAGCATGCTGGGATGGATCACAAGCCTCAAGCTTGCAGGTATGCCCGAGTGGATCGTGGCAGGCATGGCAGCTGTGGCCGCATGGCGCGGCCACCTGCACACGCTGTGGTGGGTCAATGAGCACAAGGATGACTGGGGCGTGGCCAATGCTGTTATGGACTGTTATGATCTGCCGCGCAAGAGTCTCGAAGAGGGTGCGTCTTACGGCTGTTTTCAGCGAGATGAGACAGCCGAGCACTTTGCGTATTACGACATCATAGATATGGCAGTCAGGGCAGGGCACTGGCACATTGTGCAGTACGTGGTCAGTGAACAGGTTGCTTGCCCATCTGGTGCTGCTATCGCTTTGGCGGTCCAGCTTAGGCGTGTTGACATGGCAAAGGTGTTGCTTGATAGTTTGGAGGATATCGAGTACGAGAGGTTTGATGACGTAATGCCCGCGCTCGCGCGTGAGCGCAGCTGCCCCGTTAAGTTTTTTTTGTTGATCAGGGCACGCAGCACATTCACCTGGTCACCAGAGTTCCTGTCTGAGGTGCTCACAATGGCAGAGGAAGTGCAAAACGCCACCCTAGCGGCATGGCTGCTGTCAATTGGCGCAGTGAGGCCCTGATGTGCCTGAAATACAGCCTAGCAGGCTTTTTCATTTTCCTGTTTGAACCAGTTCTCATGCCTGTGTGCTTGTCTTTGAGCTTCACATGTGTGCCGCACGAGGAAACCGAGGTCTGCACACTGATCACTGCCTGCTGGCATCGCCAGCAATCAAGCGTTGTGGTGGCGTCGTGTCAGTGCTCAGCATCGCTGCATTCAGCAAGCGCCTGCATCACATGGCAAAGTGTTGCTCGACTTCAGCTCCCATGGGGCAGCTCAAAATAAACCATGGGCCACTGACAAGGTGTCAGCATAGCTCACTGCTATGAACAAGGTGATGATCACGCCGCTTGATGGATCGGCGCTCTGGAGCATTAATGCGTTCTATCGTAATGCAGTGCATGCTTGTCTTGCTGGTGCTGCTGAGCTTGCAGACAACACTGTGCTGTCAGCATAATGCTGTGCTCCTCTATATCTCAGTGCACTCTCCTGGCTACTTGCGTTTTTGAACTGCATGAACTTTGTGCACAACTGTGTGACACAGGAGTGTGGCTGTTGCTTCTTTCCCTTGCAGATGGTGCCAGGCGCTGCTTGTTGGACATGCAGAGCACAACCAGTTCCTTCAGACAAAGTCAGTAGGTCTCCGTTTGCCGCAGTATAACATCACATCCTGAATTGTAGTACTTTGTGATCGCAGTACCTTGTGATTCACAACTACTTGCGGCACTGTTTCGTATACCATAGCGACTCGGGGTCGTGATACATGCCAGCTGTTAGACTCTGGATGTACTGCAATGAACCTGCAACAGAATTGTTGCAGACGCATTGTGTGACGCAGTGGATAATTACAGAGGCTGTTGATGTTGTTGATGTGTGTTTGTTGGTGTTGTGAACACCAAAGACTTCTTGAAAAAGATCCAGATGTCATGGCTATTTATCTTGGGGTCGCCAATTCTCTCTTATCAGCTGAGTTCTGGCCCCCCGAATCAAAGCACGACATGAGAACAAGCAGTTCTCTCTATCTCCTCGTTTGACTGTCCCAGCAACTTGCTCGATAAGCTTGATCAGTTTATCAGATGCACCATAACAGCACCTGAGTTCACACGGAAGTTGAATTTGTGCCGCAAGAAAGTAGCGCGCGCGTTTCCCCTGCTTGCAGCCTGACTGCCGTGTAGCAGTGAGCGCTGCTCTACTTGTAGCTTGTAGCTCACATATCCCATCACTGCCAATGCGCTGTTGAGCGAATCGATTGACGGCACACAGCATGGGGGCGAGTGGGCGCCAGGGACGCCCTCAGCTCCAGTCCATGTTTCAGAGCGAATCCCTTTATGTCAGCGTTACAGTAGCTGCAGGTGGTGGGAGCACTGCAGCACTCACTGGCAGTCTGATATTGTTTAATCCATGTATCGGAAGCTTGTCGCTTGTAGTCTTTGAGAAGCGCTTGTTCGCGGCCGTTGCTATTGGTATCACTAAGCATAGCAATTGTGCAGTGCTGTCGATGGTCTTGATTGACAGGTCACCGGCGTACTTCCAGTCACGGGCTGACGTATACATCATTGCGTCGGACGGCCTGTTGCTGACACGTGTTGAAGATCAAACCCTAAGTAGATGTTTTTGCCGTAGACTTTGGTACCTGCTAGTATGTAGACTGCTGATGTGGTGATTCAGTCCTTGCGCACTTTGAAGCGCTTTGCTGGTTGTCGCTGAATCATGATGGTTGCAACAAATTGAGTGTATTTTGCATCAAGGTAATGTCAACACGAGGTGCACAATTTGCCTGGGCAACAGGGCAGAGAGTTTCATTTCTGGCCCAGGGCGCAAAGAAACCCTCGGCTGGATAATTTATTAAATCATGCTCCGTTGTTTTGTAACCAACTTACGCTATAAAAAGTGCCCAAGACCTCACAAGTAATTCCACATTAAAGAGGCCACATTTTTTCAAAAACAAAATGCAATTTTTGCTTTCAGAAAGTGCCCCTATGACTGCAGTGTCTTCGGTGTTGTGCGCCTGTACGCCGCTGATCTAAATGAACCCAGCGAGAGGTCCGTGATGCGGTAAACGTGTACAAGCTAGCTTCTGCAACACACTAACGCTGTGGCACTAACTTAAAAGGCTTATAAATGTACGTAGTACGAGTGGCTGATGGCACTTGTTGTCTGCATGTTACTGCTCTCTATCATGCAAGCTGGAAAACATGTTTCCATAAGAAAAAAAACACTCCTGAATCGCATTGCGTGCGCAGCCTAGCTTGAGAATTCTCGCTCTGCTCGGGAAGGCCAGGGGCCCTGCTGCAAGCTTCACTCGCACATACAGCAGCAGCAGCGGCAGTGGCAGCAGCAGCAGCAGCGGCAGTGGCAGCAGCAGCCTGAGCAGCAGCAGCAGCGGCGGCGGCAGCAGCGGCAGCAGCAGCAGCTACTGCTGCACAAAATGCACCTCCAATCATACATGAGATTATCTGCTGAGGCATGCCAATGCAAAGATTTATATTGCCGTGCTACTTTCAAGAGTACTATTCCAGACGCTCTGCAGTGCTCAGAGGCACGTCATGTATGTGGGTACGGCGTGCTTGATAACAGCAAAAACGCCGCTACCCCCGCTCCTCTCCAGCATCTGCAGCGTCTCCTCGATGAGCACGCTCAGGTCGAGCTTGCGGTTGTGCCCAATCTCCTTGCCCTGCGCGTTCTTCAGTGGCGCGTCGTTGATGTGCCTGCAGAGCGGTGACACGCCAGTAGATGATCACTCAGATTAAGGTTAGGGCTAAGGCTAGGGTGTTAGGGTTGCGGCCTTGAAGGTTTGAAGGTTCAGGTTAGCAGATGACAGTGTGTTGAGCACGTGCATGGTCATATGGAGGCTGGACTCCTGCCCTGCACCGCCTGATGAAGTTGCTCTAACAAAGTAAAGACTGCACGTGTAATTTTGTTTGGCAATTCTCGTTTAGGGTGCGAAAATGCCGGTTGTGTGATGCCGAGCTTGCCATCACAGTCTACATTTGATTTGTCTCAATGATAATTGATGACCACTCCACACGATGGCGCCAAACCGTATCTCTGCCCCAACTACATCCTCATCCATCACGCAGTTCAAGCGCATGTGTGTATTCCCACTGAAGTACGTACAGCTGAATGTATCTAGGGCGCCACTGGCATGCAGCTCCGAACACAGCGTGCACAAAGTCCATGTTGCAGTTTTGAACTACAATATTATGCAACGCCTTCGTATGCTTACTTGTTCAGGAGGCTCAGGAAGGCTTTGTAGTGTGGCACAAGTGCCAGTCCCACTTCCGGTCCTATGCCCACCAGCGTCTCCAGCACCTGCAGAGCAACGCTCAGCTCAGCTTGCCATCTTGCTGTCATAGGCGATGGCTGAGCACTGATGTACGCAGTCAGGTTTGTAGTAGACTGCTGCGGTAAGCGACACTACCACATGCTGTTACTGGCAGTTACACTTCCCATAGTCAAGCGCTCCCTGCACGTCTTGCCCAGCACTTCCGTACACTAGGAACATTTGCGCTTGGTGATTGAGTAGCATCTGCTCTCATCTGCTGTTGAATGCTTGAGCCATGATAAACGCATGTTACTAGACATGATTCAATTATACTGAGCTGCTGCACAGGACTTGGCATGTAATCGCACCCAGCACTTGTAGTTTCCGGTCATGACTCTGTTTGAGTGTTGGGCAGCATTATTTTTCGTCGCCATTTGAGGGAAGGGGGAGGCAGCAATATGCAGGCTCCGCCGCTCATGCACGTGGCATGACATTAATGCAGGCTGCGCCCCTGTGCACGTGACCCTTCCTGTTCGTACGACAAAGGCCCTGCATGCATGTCCACCTTTTCAAAGGTTGTGTCCACAAGCCCACAAAATTGCTGACCTTGATTGTAAATGTACAAACCACAAGCTGAAGCATTGCTGACCTTGGTTTTGATGTTACAAAAAGAAAACTGAAGCACTACATCCGTAGGCACTATGCCTCCATGGTGCCAGGTACATACCTTGCAGGTGTAGGCCACAAGCTCTTGACTGTCGGTGAGGCACGCGTTTCGCAGCGCCATTGCAATGTCTTTGAGCAGCGGTACCACCCGCTCAGGCGTCCCTGTGGCAGCGCTCAGCAGATCCAGCAGCCCCTGGCGAGCGAGCATCTTGCAGGGGTCTGCAGTGCATCTGTGACAGCATTATCACGGAGGGCGAGTTAGGGGCAGGACTAGTTGCACATGGTCTGAGTGGGCGAATGTTAGGAAAAGGTAATAAGGCAACGCTTTGCAAGCCACGGTTGCAGTAACGCGACCTGGTGCAGTATCTCTAATTGTCAGCATGTGCATTGAAAATACTCACTGAACAAAGTATCAGATGTACCTTCGTGCCAGAAATGCTCCCCATGCACTGTGCCTTCCACAGCAGGCTAGCAGAGGTCAACTGGACCACTTGTTGGCACCAGTTCACCTCTGTGTATACCAGAAACCTGCACAATACCACAAACTTGTTCAGATTCTTGGGCCTTCTTCATGATTTGACATACGTATCAAACCACTTGTACACTTCATATACTCATTAGACATGACTGAACAAGTCTCAGATACATTTCCGTGCCAAAGAAGTCACTGTGTGCATTGTGCACACCGCACTGCCATACACCAATTCAGCATACTACACAAGTCTGCAGCCGTAGAGTTAATTTGTCAGCAGCGGTACAGCTTTGTCAAGTGGGTAGGTATGCACCTGATGCCATCCAGGAAAAGCGGCAAGTAGTAGTGGTAGTCCAGCTGCTGCAGGGGGCACACCCACACCAGCACTCCGTCGCCGCTGTCAATCTGCAAACAGTTACAACAGACACACGCTCAGCGTCGTTGACGCTGGTAATTAAAAGTCAATGCACACAGTTGCAGCAGGCACAACTGCACACACTGCACACGACACGCGCAGCGTCTTTGCCTATCAGCATTCCTGTGTCGGCAACTCATTATACTGCACACAGTTGCAACAGCACGCACACGCAGCATCTTTGACAGTGAGTGATCATGTTTTTGTAGTTCATTCATACGCTACAGCGACATGCGTGCTCGCGCAGTAGTCTAGGTGAGGTCATGATCTTGCATGGCACGAGCTTTTAGTGCAGCTCGCATGCTGATGCAACACGTCTTGGTGCGTAGATACCGCCGGCGCCGGCACGTGCGCCACTTCAAATACATAAACCTTGTGTTTCATGGGACAGTCTTCTGTGTCAGGGCAAGTCATATACTCTGCGGAATGAGACATGCGCGTAGCATGCACCAAGTGGCGAATTAAAGGTCAGGACACGGTGCCACCCCTGATGCAGCCAGACACACCTTCACTCACACATACAGCACATTAAACATGATGGTACCATACAGAATGCCTGATGGCTTCGTACAAATGCTTATCGCACATCGATCCTCTGTCACACCTTCGAATGCTCCATTTCAAGCATCGCACAATGGTGCGCAATACGCACTCGAGCACACCTCTGAGCATTCCTAGACAGCAGTGTAAATGCAAAACAGCCCCCTGCCACCTACCGAGCACGGTATGTCGCCCATGGCGTAGCGCCCGGGGAACCGCGACGGCGTCGCCGCCGCCGCCGCCGCCGCGCCCGCACCTCGCCGCTGCACAGGCGCCTTAGCCGCCGCCGCCGCTTCCCGTGCCGCCTTGTCATGCTCCCACTCGTGCCGCGCCTTTCGGATCAATTCGCGTTTGCGCGAGTTGTCGATGACGCTGCCGGGCGGAAAGGTCTGCGCGCCGCCGATGCGGGCGGCCGCTGTGTGGTGTGCGTCGTGCGTGCTGGCGTGTTCGAGGCCGTAAAAGGTGTTTCGGGGCCTCCGTGCCGGAGTGTTTTTGGGGTGTGAGAGGGGGTCGGCGCCGCGGTCGTGGCCGCGCGCTTGCGCCTCCTGCGGAGCGGGTTATGAGCATAGGAGGGGGACGGTTTGGTTCGGTTGGTCTTGTCACGCCTCTTGAAGCGCAAGCGTAGCAATGACTAATTTGGCCACATGCCAGCTGTAAGGCTGTCTGCGAGTGACCTCAATTGAGAACCAAATTCTCCTTTGTGGGTAGACCGCGAACCAGGTGCAAGCTGCATGAAGCATCTAAGCCATGCATTGTTTGCTGTCACCATCACGTCATGATTGCATAATCGACCTGTTCCGTTTTGAAGTTGATGATCATCTCGAGACCAGCTGACAATGGCACAGTACAAAGGTCAGTCCAATCTACATTGGACCTTGCACAGTTACTCTAGCCTGCACAGTGAGCACACAGCATCGAGCCCGCTTACGTACATTGTCAGCGGTGCTGTGCTTAGGCCGTCGCACTCCTTTCTTCTCCAGCACCGCCGTCATGCGGTTGCATTTGTTCGACACCAACTCGAGCTGCTGCTGCAACAGCTTCTTGCGCAGCTGCAGTTCGCATATGCCTGCTCTGCTGCTGGTCAGCGATGACTGCGCCATAGTTGTTGTTCGCTCCTGTTGTCTTCGTGAAAGAATCAAGAGCGAACGTTACTCAATCTGAAACTGTCACATGTTGCAGTTCTCTGTGTGCAGCTGCAGCCAGCGTGTCAGGCCAGGCCGACAACAGCATGACGTGAGGTGGTCTGTAAGTAGTTTTAGCTATGGTGGCTGTGCTGTTCGAGCTTTGCATCAGCGGCGGTGGCGGGGGTGCTGATCAAATACGCCAGGAGCACTCCAAGGGTGCTACAAGCGAATGCTTCGGCACGCAGCAGAAGCGCACGATTCAGTTGCGGCAGAGAAAGGCAGCCATCGTCGCTGCCGGTGTCATGCCTTCGATGTACGACATCGAGCAGCAGCAGCAGGCGCGGCAACAACAACGCTTGTGCACGCCTCATAGCGGCACGCACTGCGCCAGTGACCGCATCGTGCACTCCGCCGCGCGCCAACATTCCCAGCTGCCTCTTGACAAACCAGGGACTCCAGGGATAATAGCACGGGCACAAACTCCTGATGCAGCATTATTATCGCCCCACCAGCTCCGAAGTGGGATCGTCAGAGCTCGATCTTGCAGCCCACGCAGGAAGCGCGCAAGGGGCATGAGCCCAGGCCACGTATACGCTGAGGACAAGCAATCCATGGAGAATGCATACGCCAATCTCACAGACAGCGCGGCCAGCGATGTGCAGCACGCAGACGCAGATGCATTTCTGCAGCAACAGGAGGCGGGTCAGCAGCAGCAGCAGCAGTTGCCGCTGCTGCCGCAGCGACAGTGCGCAGCAAGCGGCACGCCAACTGCAACGCCAGCGGCTGCTGCAGATGGCGCCATGATACTGGCCAGGAGTGCGCCTGATCTGCATTCCCTGAGCTGGGCGGGAAGGCAGTGCAGGAGCCGCCTGGGGCCTAGACGTGGACTTGGGAGCCGCAGCGAGGGACGGCCACGCACGGGGTGTGACGTGCCACCACCACAAGGCGACACTGACAGAGTGGTGAGAGGGGAAGGACATCCAATGTGTGTCTCGTCATTTTTTGCGTTCCTGAAGCAGTTTTTGCTTGTTGGCAAGCCGCTGAAGTCCGCTGACGCAAGGCAGGTGCCGGCTGTGATCATACACGATGATTGTTACAGTAGTGCTGGCTGGGATGACAGAATATACTTCTACTTACCCTGGCCGATTTGAGCACTCTGCACTTCAGCATACAAGCACTTTCCAGGGTGCAGCGTTTTCTGCGGCGCTCAGTAGCATCACCAGCCGCTTTGGCCTCTGTGGCGGGGTCTGCGATCTTGTCACCGGTCAATTGCAGTGTTACCCGCCTTTTTACTACACAGGCACGCGAGCTGCTGGGCCTCATGAGGGGCCCCGCTGGTCAGGCGTGCAGCGCAGCAGAATTCTTGGGGCTGCAGATGCTCGTGGCGGTGAGGGAGGAGCAGCTGGCGGCGGCGGAGGCGTGCGCGCGGGCAGCGGACGCTGATTTGCTGGGCTTGAAGCAGGTTAGAGCAACGCGTACCGAACGTAGAAGTGCAACCATTGGCAAGCGAAAGTCAATAAAAGTACCATCATGGCTTGTACAGTCTACGATGAGATATATCACTGCATGAGCCTGACGATATGGGTTAGGGTTAGGGTTAGGGTTAGGCGCGAGCAAGGCATGTTCAGGTCTGCTGGATTTGCAGCAGGTTAGAGCATTGCCTACCTACACTGGAGTACAACCATCGTCTTGTGTGAAAATCTATTATTGCATGAGCCTGATGGTCATCAAAAACAGTGAATCTGGAGCAGGTTGAGGCATTGTGTGCAATCACTTTACAGTGATGGCCAGCTGCTTATAGTTGTGTGTTTTGCAAGGAGGCCAGCTGGTATCACTTGTAAGACAGTTCTACCTTTAGGCGCACACAATGCTGCACATGCATAGGCTCAGCGCAAGCATTTCATTTAACTTCAGCATTGCTGACTTTCCTGTCAGATGAGCTGTGAATGCATGGCTCGCACATGACGAGACATGAGATGACAACTAGGGCAACATCAGAATGGTGGTGTGCTTACCAAAATCGACACTGTCACATTGGAGCCTGCCTGTCTTGCACTTGAGTGCTGTTTCTCAGGTGCTTCTTTTTATACCAGCTATCTCAAAGCAGAGGTTTGGAACCGTGATGATTGTTCGCTGTCTCAGGTTGAGGAGGCCATCAGGCTGCGGCGCCCCAAGCAGCACATGGTGGCAGCCTTGGCCCCCACGGCGCAGGTAACCCTAGTCCTATACCTACCTGCCTTCTGTTATTCAGCTAGTTCTAGCGTTGTTGAGCAATGCATGAAATGAGGCAGTGGGCCAAGCGTGGGTGCGCTGTGGTCAAACACACAAGTTGAGCACGTAAATAACAGCGGCTCACAATGCTGGAGGTCATGCTGTCTTGCACCAAAGTGCAAGAGTGGGAAACTCACTTCTACTCAGGTTTTAGGTACTTCCTACCATCAGGTTGACATTGGAGTAAACGACAACCGTCATCATGATGTTGTAGTGCTGATGTGATATGTGTGAACATCTGCTGCGCAGCCTGGTGGCCAAGTATGGCAAGAGCGGTGGTGTCTTGTATCACACTTGAAAGCCTCCAGGTCTCTAAAGGACAGCACCGTTTTTTATGTACTCCATTGCAAATTTAAAGATAGAAACGCACAAGCAGTCCAAGCATGACGAAGTTATTCTGTGTACACCTCTGTACTCATGCCGCTCAGGCGCCACGCGCATGTAGTTACGACCGTCGGCTCACGCCGACACTTCATATATTGAACTCCTCATATGGAGGCCACCGTGTACCTGGCCGAGAGCATGTCAATGGCTGATGTAGCAATTTAACACAACAATATGTTCTACGCTGGGCCTTAAAAGGGTGCTTTCTGCTTTCCGCGCCGCTACAAGAACAACTATGTTCGACTTTTGGCTTCACGTGCTGTATGCCATTGCAATCGCTGCTGGCCTCAAGACGTACGGCGCACGAAGCTGCAAACAGACGCGTGTAACCGCCTCAGGGACCTTTTGGCAACCAACTACTCCTATATACAGTACCATGTTTAGCTTTCAGCTTCACAGTCCTGTACACCCTCGCAACTGCTGCTGCCTCAGGACGCGCGGCGCGAGAAGCTGCGAACGGATGCGCGCAACCGTCTCAGGGACCTCAGCGTGCTGCTGGCGCACCTCCGCGGCTCCACCATCGAGGTCGTTGCCGCAATGACGGTTACAAAAGCAGTTACAAGAGCAGCCAAGGAACCGCTCACCGCACCCGCCAGAGCCACCGCTATGGCATCATGGCCGAATGAGGCGGGCAGGCGCCCTTGCACGCATGGCGGCATCGGCGCAACGCCGCACCCGCCTGCGGTCAGGACTGACTTACGGCCTTGTACGCACAGCGGCAGCGTGCGCCCTATGGTAGAGCGAGTGCTGCCGCAGCCGACATTTGTGACCGCTGGCGCGAGCAGGTGGGTGGATGCGGGTGCCTCCATCGCAGGCACGCGCGGCGGCGGCAGCAGCGGCGGCGGCAGCAGCAGCGGTGGTGGTGACTACGCTGCGCAGCAGCAACGCCAGTGGCGGCTGCAGCTGCATGACCAGCAGCTAGTACGACCCGGAACGAGCCAGAAGCAGCAGCCGCACCAACAGCAGCAGCACCACCACCAGCAGCAGCAGCAGCTACCGCTGATGCCGCAACAGCAACAGCAGCCGCGGCAGCCGCGTAGTAAAATGTCGGAAATTGTACCGTGCACATGGCACGGCATCAACTACATGGTGAAGTTGGCGACGGATCTGGCATTTCTGGATGTGCTGCCACGTGTCCACGCTCAGCTGGGGTTCACTGCGGCAGGTAACCCTCTGCTCATACCGCCGTGGCAGCAGCCGTCAACAGCACCATCAGCAGCATCTTCGCAGCACAGTTCAGTGGCACATGAGCACCCATCTTCTGCGCCGCAGCGGCAGCAGCAGCAGCAGCAGCAGCAGCACCAGCAGCACCAGCAGCAGCAGCAGCAGCAGCAGCAGCAGCAGCAGCAGCGGCAGCAGCAGCAGCAGCAGCAGCAGCAGCAGCAGCAGCAGACACAACGCTCAACACCAGCGATTCAGCGCCAGCCGCACATTCACCACACCTCCCGAAATTGCGAGTATCAGTCAACGCCACAGCAGCCGCCGCAGCACCCGCAGCGCCAGTTCGAGCGGCAGCCAGCAAGTACATCCTTACCAGCGGCCGTCCGCCCTCCCGCCGCTGCCGCCGCCAAAGCGTGCAGCACCGCCACAGCTCTCGCGCGTCTCGACATAGACGTGCCGCCGCTAGTTCCAGATTTGCCGGTGCCGCTGCTAGAGCTGTCACGTCTTGCGACGGAGGCTGTCACGCGCGCGGTCGCGGCAGCGGCGGCAGCAGCGCCGACTGGCGCGGCAGCGGCGGCGACGGCAGCGGCTGTGCGGGCGTTGAAGCTGCCGGTTTCTGTGGCGACCGGTGGCAGCAGCGGCGGCCGCAGCGGCGGCGACGGCAGCAGCAGCAGGCACGGCGGCATTCGCTGCGACGCCGCCGACTGGTTCTCTGCGTTCAGCGGCGATGGTGATGATGAAGAGGATGATGAGATGGAGCTGCTGCGGCCTCGTGCGGTCACAGACAGCGTGTTCAGCAGGCGTGGCAACGGCGGCGGCGACGGAAGCAGCGTGGCTCGCGATGCATGGGATGAGGATTCGAAGGAAGATGAGGGCGCAGAAAGTCGTTGTGACACTGAGAATGACCGTCACACTGCTCACCAGTCTCGTGATGAAGGCAGCGTTTGCAGGGCTGCGAACTCAGGCAAGCTGCCGCCGCCGGGTGCTGCTGCAATGGCGCAACCTGCAACGCCGCCGCGGCACGCAGCGCGTATGTCCCTGGACAGCATGAGCAGGAGCAGCGCTGCCGCAGCCGCCACTGCCGCTGCTGCCGCCACTCCTCTGAGAAATCACCGTGCTGCGGATGTGAGCGCAGATTCTGTGGCAGTGCTCAAACAATTTGCCGCGCAGCCTCTGCGCCCCCTCTCACGGCCACACACTACTGCCGGCTACCCCTGTCAGAGAGCTGCTGACAATGGCAGTCACGGAGCTGCTAATGGCAGCTGCAGCAGCGGCGGCGGCAACGGCAGCGGCGGCAACGGCAGTGGCGGCAATGGGGACGCGCTGACCACATTCTCAAGCAGCGAGTACCGTTCCGTCAGGTCTGCAGGCAGCGCGAGGATCCGGGCATGGCCAAGAGCGCTGCTGCCTGCACGCAGCACCACTCAGCTAATCAGGACCGATCGCGAGTCAAGCGGACTCAGTCTGATCACCAGGGAGAGGCGGCATGCCGCTGCGGCAACCGTCATACAAGCTGCTGCAAGGGGCAACGCGGTCAGGAGGCAGCGGAGGGCGGAAGCGTCGGCGGCAGCAATACAGCGCGTGCTGCGCGGCAGGTGGGGGCGGCGGCGCGCGCACGCCGCCGCTGCAGCACAGCTCAGCAGAAGGCTCGCTGTGAGGCGCCAGGTGGGCCTTGGATGTGCTGTCTGCTACTGTTGTACTACCTACTTTACTGAATGTGCTGTCTGCCTCAAAGCTGGTGCATGATCAAGTACTACAGTTTGTCAAACCACCATGTACTTCAATTCTGATGGCAATGCTCAAGGACGGCCGTGACAGGTCCCCCAAGGCTGTCATTGCTGCAAAGTCATGAGTGCAACTAGTACAGGCTTCACATATAATCATGGAAGGCACTTGCGGCTAACCATCCCTTGTGACCTAGAGCTCAACGATCTTTTTGATTCGATTTTCATCAAGCATCTGGCCCCCTTTTGCGTTCCCCAGCAAAAATTACATTATACAATGTACAAAAGACAGGTACTGTCACGTTTCGGAAAGTTGACACCATCTGTGTGTGCGATTCACAGGAGCGGGCGGAGACGGCAGCTGCGAAGGCCATCACGCGCTTTGCACGCGGCCTCCTGTGGGCCATACGCCTCAGGGACGGTGCGGCAGCCGCAGCGGAGGCGCGCAGGACTGCCGACGGTGAGCACTGTGGCAACGCATGCACCAATGAAGCACGTCCGCATTTTCTGCAGAACCATTCTTGCTGCTTCTACCTTGCCATACACCGAGCTCACTGAGATTGTGAGTGCCTGCAATTTTACACACATGCTTGAAGCTGTCGCATGGCTCGGCACAGCCACACTGCTCAATGACAATCTCTCATGATCAAATGAGTTGCTTATGCCGACTCACGGAGGCACTACCCCCCTGGCTCTTGACACTGGGCTCAGTGGACCAGCTTTCAAATCTTCTGTCAATTGTAAACTCAACAGACCACTTGCCTGCCGACACGATACGTCAAGCTTTCATTTTTTTTACCAGGATTGCCCGTAGGTGCCATCTCTTGCCCCCTGAACAAGCAATGCTACTGCTTTATCAGCCCACACACACACTCCAGCACCATGGCTACTTGCATATTAATACAGCAGTCAGATCATGACAAAAGCTCAGACCACGGATGCGTCTCAGGTTATGCGGCATGTGTTTCGAAGTGTTCACTGCAGCAGTTAATGACACATCCATCACATTTACGCAATTTCTGCACTGACATGACGTGTAAGCTGACATTCAGCAACCACCACAAAGCCAACAGGCCTCCTCACCTCTCACCCCCCCCCTGACCCCCCCCTCGCAGCGATGCGCATCCTGAACGCCGCCGTGGCCATCCAGACCGTCTGGCGGGGCAACCTGGCAGCAGCGCGCGTCCGCCTGCTGCGCGCCGCCCGCTGCAGCAACGCCGCGCGCGAGATACAGCGCGTGTGCCGGGGGCGGCAGGCTCGGGCGCGCGTGCGTTCACTGCGCGTCGCGATCAGGCTTGCCAGGAATGTTGATGCCAGTGGAGGAGGGAGCATTGGTGGCATCGGCGGCAGTGGTATCGGCGGCAGCGGCGGCGGCGGCGGTGGCGGTGGCGGCGGCGGCGGCGGGGGCGGCGGCGGCGGCGGCGGCGGCGGCGGCGGCGGCGGCGGCGGCGGCGGCGGCGGCGGCGGCGGCGGCGGCGGCGGCGGCGGCGGCGGCGGCGGCGGCGGCGGCGGCGGCGGCGGCGGCGGCGGCGGCGGCGGCGGCGGCGGCGGGCGGCGGCGGCGGCGGCGGCGGCGGCGGCGGCGGCGGCGGCGGCGGCGGCGGCGGCGGCGGCGGCGGCGGCGGCGCAGCTCGCATCACTTGGAGCGGCAGCGCGTCTGCGGCCACGCGGTTGCAGGCGGTGCAGCGGAGGCGTGCTGCTTGCAATGCGGCGCTGGCGGCGGTGCAGGGCGCCGGCAAGCTGCGGCAGGTGAGCTTGATGTTTGACAAGTGCGGCCAGAATTCATGAACACAGACATTCAGGGCTGTTGTGCAGGGCTGATGATTGCCTGCAGCACAACACACTTTGTTGTGAGATGCACGCCGAGGTGTGGTGTGGTATACTTTGAAGTACGAACTGGCAATCGCGCATCGCATGGTTTGGCATACTGCTATGCATCCACCATGCACATCACATATTGAAATCTAATCTGCACACATTCATTGTATCGGTGCTGAAACAATGCTGCAGCTGCGCCAAGGCGCCGCCGTGGAGGCAGCCACAAGGGCGCTGGCGGAGGCACGTGCCATCGCAGCTGCAACAGTTGACACTACTGTAAGAGCAACAACAGCAAATTCAGTGTCCGCAACGGCAGCGCCAGAGGCAGCTGCCCGAGAAGTGCTTCAACGCGGCGCAAGTGCGCGTAGCGTTGTGTCTGCAGCACATGATGGCAGCGCGCCTGTGCGCTTGGCGCGGCAGCCGACTGCAAGCAGGTAAGCAGTCGTGAACCAAAGCAGTTGTGGCGTGTACTTCGAAGTATCAACTGAAGACAGTAATGCGCATGTGACCTGGGTAAACTAAGTAAAGTAATACCTATGAGGCCCGGTGTAAGCGTGCCTCACATAACTCCATCATAACCTCAACCCTTGCCCTATTGTACCATCATCAGGCGTTGTAGCCTTGGGCTGCAAATTGACACCCACATTGCTGTATTTTACAGAGTTGTCTGTTGGCATTTTCTTATGAACAAGTTGGGTAAAGGAAGAGTAGCGGATGGACTCATGGCCGCCTAACGCGCAGCCTGCCGTCACAGCCTCCGGTTATCAAGGCTGCTCTCGATGAGCTGCGAACACCCACAGCAGACTATCATAGACGCTACCCTCGGCATCCTTCCGTATTGCAGCACCAGTACTCATCCTCTCAGCACATCTGATTGGCTGCAAGGGTCTCAAGACACTATAGCACAGGCAGCCTTGTTCATGCCCAGATGATGCAGCGTGTGCAGGCTGTGGTCGCATTGCACGGCGACATGATCTCGGCACGCATCGTGCGTCCTGCTGTGCCACTGGCATGTGCTTGCCCCCCTTCTATATGGTGCTCACTGCAGGCATTTGAAGGCTGATTGTGTTGCGTGGTAAACCATGTGCAAGGGTGACAAATCTGTGGGTGCTTTACGTTTTTGCCGTGAACGCTGTGCTTTCCATTGCTGGTGCAAATGAACAGTCTTTGCACCCGCAGCAGTGCTCACCAGCAGCAGAGACGCACTTCCAGCACAGCTTACATATACATAGACGTATATGTTCTGCCGGCACCTGTGGAGGATGCTTGAAGATCTGGCTCGAGCATATGATCATGCAAATATGACAGCTGACAGCGCCCTGCTGTTTGCATGCACGCAATACGCTCTCGCAGGAATGCGCTGGAGACGTGCGCGGAGAGCCTCAGCACCTGCAGCAGCGCTCATTCTCACCGCGGCCACTTGATGGATGAGTTTGATTTGCCGGAGCATGCCGACGACGCTTCTGATTGGTGGAGCTGGGACGAGAGCAGTGCCGACTGGCCAACCGAGCAAGGCCACTGATGCTTCGATTTAAGTAAATGCGCCTTCCATGGACCATGTGCCACAACATGTCACACCCAGACTTTGCAATGGCTGTGGCAACTGAGTTGTGTGCATGGCCTCGTCAGTGAAAGGGACTGCACAATAAACCATATGCACATGTAAATATACCCTCTAGATGTTTCAGTGAATTTGTACATGCATGCACACCCTGCAGGCTCCATGCTATGCAAACGCACTGCATGACACCATGCAATTTCATTTTCTCGACATGTGTGTATCGCAATTCTGTACCGCTCGGCAGTATACGGCAGCAAGCGGCTGCAAGAGATAGAGTGAGGCATTGTCAATCATTTTTTTTGCTGCAAACATGCAAGCACAGCCTTGGAATACAATTCAAGGTATTCATCTATTTAACAAATACGCCAAGGATAACAAACCCATTGCGCCTCACAGTCAACCCATTACGCCTCACAGTTTTGCCTTGGATGTTTCAAACACGCCATCATGATAAATAGCGAAAGTCGGCAAAATCCAACAACGCGCAACAACGCGTTAAAACGCGCTGCGAACGCACTCGAACGCACTCGAGTGCGTTAATGCGCACTTCTGCCACCATGCTCGCGTGCACCTTTCCACATTTTTGTGCGTTAAAGAGAGCTATAACGCGTTCAAACGCGTTATAACGCGTTTTCCGCAAAAAAACGCACTATAATGCGCTCTGCCCGTGTGTGAGGTTTCATCCTGCTGAGAGTGAAAACGCACTTTTAACGCGTTACAACGCGTTCCTGGCAGTGGGATGTGCCAGAAACGGGCAAATTTTTAACAGAATTGGGCGGAGGGGAGCGAAAAAAGAGAAAAAAAGAAAGAAAAAAGAGAAGGGAAAGAAACCGTTTGGTATCCGTTTTTCTCGCCTCACACCAAGGCGCGAAACAGAGGTCAAAACGAGCAGAAAACCACGCTAGACTTGAACAAGCGCGCATATAGTGCTGTGGCCTAGAAGTGAACTGTGCACCTGGCTGCAGCATGCATGTGCACATGTGATATGTCATGCACGCGAAGCTGTGCATACCTGATCCATGTCATATACGTCATGAGTCATGGCCATATATCAAAACACTGTCAACGTCGAAGCATTCGGTCCGAAATGAAGCAGAGTGAGTGCAGATATGTGCAACACATCAACTCCAACAGCAATCAGTATTCAACAAGGCCCAAGGTGCCACAGTTCAGTTACTGACATCCCTTCGTTGAAGTCCAACTACTCGTGCAGTAACACTGAGGGCATGAAAAGGTGCAGCAGTGACAAAGCAGCAGGGTGCTATTGTGTGCCACAGACTTGTTGAGGCAGATGATGCACAGTATTATCAGATGATGCACAGTGGTATCAGTTGCGCTTGTGACATCATGACTGGATTCGTTCACGCTTTCTGAGGTGAACCATGGCACCTGTCCAGGCGCGCTCAACAACGCGATATGTGAAATAACAGCCCGTCGCTGCTCTGGGCACATGCTCTCGTCGCTCTGCATTAAAAGAAAAACAAAAGTACCAGTACCATATTACACAGCATACAAGCATGCATGATCCAGCATAATGCTCTCACAGCTTGCGCAGTCGAGAGCGCACACATCAGCAGTAATGGCAACACAGACGGGCAAACTACAGCTGTAAAACAATGCTTGCACAGCGCAGGCAAGTAACATGCACATCATGTGTTTATTTTGCAAATTGCCATGTGATTTGCTACAGTACTGTGCGGTGCAGCCAAGGTAGTGACAACGCTGCGTTGCTGCACGCTGTCTGCTCGTGGACTCGGCAATTTCTGCACGCTGCTTTTTAATGGCAGCAGCAGAACGTGCCTTGTCTCGCTGGTGCGGGCAGTGCTGCTGAGCACTGATGCAGGACCTCTTGTGCTTTGCTTCTGCGCGGTTGTCAGCGCATGTTGCTGGCGCACGCTGCGTGCGCTTCTGCTATTGCTGCAGCAACGGCAGCGCTGCACTCGTCCTATGAAACAAGTGACGGGCAGAAGCAATGCGTTCACTGGCAATATTGCTGAATGAACTGCTCCTGCTCCTTCCTGACTCATCAAATAGTGTATTACCATGTTGCTGCAACATCGGCATCCACATCTCCATTGCAGTCCTTGTCCCCCGCCCCCGTGCTCCCAGCGCTGCCCACACCACTGCCAGTCCGTGCAGTGCTCGCGTCACCTGCTGCTGATGCGGCGGCCGCCGTTGAAGCAGCTGCTCCCACCTGCCGCGGCGTGTGTTCAGTAATTGCAGCAACAGCACTATCATGAGTAGAGTGGTATCCATCACGAGGCAGCCACAGTGAGTGACTGTGCAAATAACAGATTGTGAAGAGCACATCGCCATTGTGAATACAATCTTTATGTTTGCTGCCTGGTCAGGCAACTCAGCACGCAACTGAAAGGCTACAAGCATACCATGCAATGTTAATCGCCTGCATGTAGCAAAACGTCGTTCTCACCTTCCAGTCGGTGCATGCGGATGAGGAAGCCGCTCCTGCACGTGCCTCTGCTTGTCATTTTGCAGCACCAGATTGAAGCTGATAAGCATCTAGTTGCTGTGCTTCAGTAGAACCTGCGGGAACGCGCGCCAGTGCACTGCCATCATCAACACAAGCGCCTACCGCCTCTCAGCGCCAGGCCGGGGTCCTGCAGCAGCACCACGTGTGCCAGCGCAATCTAGGTGTGGGAGCAGCTCCCACAGCTGATAGACCGGTACACCGTCATCGAAGGCATTGCTGGCGGCAGAGAGGCCAAACCGCGTGCCTTGCCCAAGTCGCTTCAAGTCGTGTTTGAAGTTGAAACGAAAAATTGGGCGAAATCATGTCGCGTGACACTGTCGCGTGATCGATTTTCCTACCCCGGTAAAATATTGCCCAGAAACGCGCTATAATGCGTTTTGTCGTCGTGTGAATAATGCATTATAGCGCGTTATAACGCATTATAACGCGCCCGTTGCGTGGAGAATGCACTATAGCGCGCTATAACGCACTATAACGCGCACCGAGCGCGCTTAAGGGCACTTTAACGCGTGGTCGGTTTTTGCAGTGGTGCCATAAATAGAGGAAGCCCAGATCACTCTGTGCCCGAGACGGGTCCGGGAATGCGCGGATCCAGGAATGCGCGGATCCAGGATCCAGTTTTTTTTTGGCATTGCATTGGCTGCTGCTCGTGAGAGCACGACAGCAACCACCGAGGAGGAAGATGAGACTTCACCAAGGCAGCATGACCTGCAGCGCTCTGGTGGCAGCGCTGCTTGGCCCATCATCCATACAAAGTAGACTGACATGCCTTGGAAATGGCAGCGCTGGGCTTGGGCACAGCCATCGACCAAGGTGGTACCGATCACCTCTACCCCACCAACTCCAGGGAGGAGGTTTGCGTTTGGCGCAGGAGCAGGCAGCAGGGGTAAATGGCTGACAGTACTGGCGATTGTGACGCTCGCAGCGGCCTTGCTAGTATGCGTGGTTATATTGGCTGTTAGCGCTGGGAATGATGGCAGCGCAACCCAGGCTGATGCCGACTCTGACAGCTTCCCACAAGGCGACCCGTTCAGGACAGACCGGGTGCTGCTGTGGAGTGACGAGTTCAATGCACCTGAACTGAATCAGGTGGGCATGCTGCTTTGTTGCCGCTGGCTGCGAAGGTTGCTGGTGAACTTCTTTGGAAGGGGCGATGCAAGCAATAGCTCGCCTTTTTGCGCTTTTGATGTGCCGTGCAAGATACTATAGATTGCTTACAAACACCCATATTGGACTTGCACTGTTACCTTTACGAGTCCTTTGTAGTGATGATTAGCTTCTGCGTCATTAGTGGTCAACCTGCACTTTGCTGTTTTGCTGCTGGTGGCGGCGCAGAACATGTGGGCCTACGATGTGGGCAATGGCTGCAATACGGACTTTGGTTGCGGCTGGGGCAACAAGGAACTGCAGTCGGTAAGACGCACTGCAACCACGTATGATGGCAGCTCAAAGGCAACCCTTTCAACCGCACTACTGTAGGCGTTGGTCAGTCGTTGGCAGTCACGGGAACAGCAGCGCACACTACTACCTCAGGCTGCAGGTGTTCGTTCTGGCCCTACCATACAAAGGGGTTCTGCCTGCAAGACTGATACGGACTTGCCACCACCTCACCTTTACTAGTGCTCTGTCAGTATGATGTAGCAAATATATTCTGCTACTCCAAAAAATTCCATGTCTGCACACGTGTCTGCATGTGCTGCTGCTGCTGCCAGCACTGGCAGCTGCTTCATTCCTGCAAGGGCGGCAAGCCTGTGCTGGCAGCAATAGCCTTGCCAGCTTTGCGTACCCGTTCTGCCGGTCAGCAGCAGCTAATCAACAGGATACATGCACTCTAGGCCTATGATGTATGCAGTCCGTCATACCATTCGATGTTGTGCCTTTTACTTGCAGCCGACTACTGTAACAAGTGCTTCCACAATACAACACACATTTTTCCTACTCTGCTTGCGTGTGCCACTGCTGCTCCGCCAGTACCGCGCAGCAAACGCATTTCTGGAGGGCGGTCAGCTGGTACTGGAAGCCGTTTCCGAGTACCCCGTTCTAGCAGATGGCAGCAGTTTCTCATCAGGCCGCGTACACTCCATTGCACCTGCGACCGTCTTGTACGGGCTGGTGGAAGCGAAGATTACTATAGGCAGCGGGGTGGGGCCCTGGGGATCCTTCTTCCTGCTGCCAGAGGAGAATGTGTACGGGGACTGGCCTGGCTCGGGGGAGATTGATGTCGTGCAGATGGTGAGCACTGGCGTGCCCGCACTCATCGCTTTACTGAAGTACTGATTTGAAGTTGGTGAGTTGATGTATTTTCTAGGAAGAGCGGGATCAAAATCCGCCGAATGCGGTGTGCAAAGACACACTGAGGTGCTTGGCACGACAGTGTGAGGTCCAAGGACGCTTGCATAAAGAGTCTGACCTGGCTGCAAGGTTTGCACTTTCGAACAAAAGGACCTGAATCTGAATCATGACCCACAGCACTGAAGTCCAATATGGCCTCCTGCACAAATGTGATCTCATGGATATGATTGTCACGCTTTGAATGAAATACTGCAGCGGAATACCATTGGGTTGCTACGCAGAGCGCCGTGAGGTATCCCATGTTGGGCTTGCTCTTGATCATCAACCTTTGTGAACTTTTGCCAAGTAGAAGAAGTCCAAGCCCAAAATCAAAGTAGGAAAATTGATTTGTGCTCATCATTTGAAGGCAGTTATCGCTGTAGCTCCAGGGCCATCAGACTCTGAGTCTCCTTGTCTTTCTCGCCATGCCTATACAGCAGCTGTTTTGCTGAAACTTGCACGCCATTTCGTCCTGGCAGCCTTCAGGCTACCTATACTGTAGGTATCTCGTGTGATTTGTGGCGAATTAAGCCCTAGTACTTACTGGTGGCATGCATGTCAAGATGCTCTGTCGCTTACCTCTTTGAGCGCATCTACGCTCAGCTTCGCGCCCTTGACCCCGTGATATCACCATCTGTTGCTCGTTGCGCGCAGGCAAGCCTGAGCCGTGACTCATCCTCGTCCATTGTCAGTGGCCTTCGTTACGGCTTTCCCCTTGGCGAAGGCGCGCAAGGTAAAAGTGTTCATGTCGGCTATAACAATGGTGACTCGCATTGCCCATAGAACTTCAGGTAGCGGAGCTGCTGTTGAGTTATGGTGGAAGCACTACGTGCTTCCGAAACCTCATGAAGTCGCAGTCTAAAGGTGTCGAAGATTCCTGACCGCTTTGTAATGTTTTGACGTCAGGTACCCTAAACCTGAGCAATCCTCTGTGACAGTAATGCTTTTGAAAGTCGGCTCGCAGAGTGTACTCATCCAGGCAAACGTGCTCAAAGCATATGCAGCAGTGCTCATGCAGGCGTACCACTTTGTAACAGAGACCACAGTGACTCAGCATGACTTGCCTTCAGCTTTCAGCACATGCCTCGTCCAGCGGCAGGCAGAAAATGCAATGGCATGCGACCAAGAGACAAGTATGGCAAAGCTGAGCACGATACAAACAGCATGCAGCCCGCTGTTGTTTGGTGCGTTTCAAAGTGTTATGTCAACGGGGTGCCTTCTGTGAGATATACGTGTATACGCTGCAAGCTTTGTGCTTTTTTGCTGCAAGCAGTCAGAGCACTGACTACCTTCAATGTATGCAGCCCTTCAGGACGTTCTTGGGTATGCCTGATGGGACGATGATGGCCTGACACAACCGCAACATCGTGACTTTACCCCCACTCAAATTCTCCGGTTCAGATGTCAGAATTTTTGCATGACAGTCGCTGCGGCTTGCTGTCTGTAACTTAGGTGAGCCATAGTCACATGCCACACTCAGGGATGGTGAGCTGAGCTTGTAGGATCATCAAAAACTGTGCTAACACCTGCTTGCTGCTGTTGCTACACGTAGTGCTGACTGCGCGTTGATGACAGGGAAGCTTTGCCAGACAAACGTTAATGAGCACCAATGAGCCCTATGAAGTATTGAGCATACCCCCTTTCATGGACTTGTGACAGACATCCTTCTGTCAAGCTTCTTGCAATGAAAAGCAGCAAGGTACTGCGCGACCGCCTCTCTATATCAGCGTCAGATATCTCGCTCCCGTCCTTTGCACTTGCAGGTAACGCTGGCTGCACTCTGAGGGACGGAGAGTCAGTGGCAGAAGAAGCGCATGTGTATGGAGTGCTGTGGACACCAGCAGCAATTCAGTTCTTTGTTGACGGGTGAGACAACTCCGCAGTCCTGAAGTAACCGCCGAGTACATTGTGTTTTAAAGTGTGCTGCTAGGTTTGAGACTTTGCCAAACTGCGCATGGTTTTGGAGAGATCTCGCGGCCGTGACAATTTGCACGTAGAACCGTTCAGGGTTAGTGGCCGTTGCAAGCAGCGCGTGGAGGAGGAAAAAAGTGCGCATTGGCAATGGGTGCGCCACATCATTGCATCAAGGCGGATTGGAAGTGAGATCAACTAAGCAACACTGAGGGTGCTGAATGGAACAACACATTCAAATTGTTGCATGAAGGCGCACTTTGGTGATCACAACAATGTCATCACATCTAGTATAGCGCTATCAACATCATTATGATTGCTGTTACTTGACAACTGCTGTGACTTCCTGCTGCAAGCACTGTGACTGTGATTGTGTGTTGATTAATGTGCAGTTTCGGTACACATAACATGTGAAATTTAAGTGGCAGTGTCAACAATCATATAACTACGCAGAGCTTGTTTGAACATTTACCGCCTAATGGTGCGGTGTGTCTTTTCTGCCCCTTCAGCAGCTTCGTAGTGTACGCAACTGGTTCATGCAACATAATAATCCGTCGCAGCTAGCAAGCGCTACCAGTGTTGAGCATATTCTTTTTCTAGATTTCAAACTGTGGTTATTTGGGAGTTGGTACCAGCCACCTGCCAGCTCAGACACTAGGCAATTGCTTAAGTTTAAACCGCGAACATGTTCTTACTGCAGCTTCAATCACGCTGCTAATCCTCTGTTGCCTGCCAGGATCCTGTACTGTGATCTCAGCCATTGGTGGGCTGGAAATGCCCTGACTGGAAATTCCACAGCGCCATTCAACCAGAAATTTCAGGTCGGTGCTTGACACAACAGAGCATCTGAAGGTCTCTTTATGATAAGAAGCCATGGCAGCTTTCAAAATGATTGATATTGCTGCCGCAGTGCTCCCTATGCTTGGCAGTCGCATGCGTAATCAGCCTTGCTTCTTGCACAGAGGGTATGTAAAGGGCAAGTCAAAGTGTGAAGTTGTTTTGTCGAGCAACTGCATTGCTGAATGCAGTATTGCTGATGCACTACTGTAATAACAGCGTCAGCAGAATCTGCGCACCGCCCTCCGCAAGCACCAACCTGCTTGCCATGCTGGTCGTAGTCCATCTTCAGACAAGAAGGGAAAAAATACACATACACGCACACACAGCCATTCACCGACTGCCTCACTCACACCTGCATGCGCACAGGTGGTGCTGAGCCTCGCTGTCGGCGGCAACCTCCCCCAGATCTTCACCCCCGAGGCCGTCGACGCGACGTCGCTGCCGCTGCGCATGTCCATCGACTACGTCCGCGTGTACGACCTGCAGCCCACGGAGACCGCCAGGACCGGCGCCCAACGCCCCTTCCCCGGCCCCATCTCAAACCCCGACACCACCGGCGTCCCCCTGTCCGGCTTTACTAGCCTGCAATCTGGGGTGCATACCGCGCCGATTGTGTCACGGGGGCTCGTGAGGCTGGATCAGGAGTTCTTTGATGTGGGGGGGCAGGGGGCGGGGTTCGGGGAGAGGAGCCCCACTACTAATAGGGGGGACAGCGCCGTGCGGCCGCACGACGGCGTCGAAGTGTTCCAGGACGACTTGTACTACCCTCAAGGTGAGCGCTGCTGCGGTTGCAAGTAGGAGAGGCCGCATGCACTGTCTGGCGGTTGAGTTGCGTTTGGCGGCGGTGGTGGCAGGGATGATGGACAAGGGGGGATGACTTGGTGAGAGGAGCCCGTTGCAGAGCAAGGGGATGATGACCTGCCTAAGTGTATGTTTTTGTGTCGGCGATGCAGGCGCAAGGCAAGCATTGCCACCTGGTTCTCATGCGGCAGTAACATGCGGCAGTAATCGGGCGGAGGTACTGTATATCCGGTGGTGACGGCATGAGCATCATCGAAAGTTGCACTACTGTTACAGTAGCCAATAGGGTGGCACCTCCATGAATGCGGAGGAGTGTCACATCGGTTATGATCGTCACTGTGCGCAACATAAACTCTGCTGAAGAGTTAGCATATTAATCAGAAATATGTTGCTCAATTGGTATCATGCCAAGTAGCTTTTGACAAACGTTGTTTCCCCACCAGTTGCAAGGCGTGAGGGCTCCATTTGGTGCTATTGCTAAATGGCACTTGAGGTTCTGCATGTAGAGGAGGCTGGTGTCCTGACCTTCAATCTTCAACAGCTATGTTGGCCTTGTGCGCATGTACATCAAAGCAGTAACTTGCTGGGATAATGCTGGGTTCAAAGCTGCGCTCCAGTTTCATTAGCTGCGGATGCTTGGGCACGACATTCAATAATCCAGCGGCAGATCAACCAAGCCCCAAAAATATGACACAGCTGCACACAATGCCTCCTGGCTGCCGGTGATGCTGGCCTTCGGCACGCATTGAGTCGTGTTGCCCGGCAGTACACTATATACCTAAACACGCCCCATGAAAGTAAAGCACCGAATAACACGCGATCCTTGCGATTGCTCAGGCAGCGAAGGCTTCCAGTACGCAGACCTGGCAGGCGCCTACGTACGCTACGCGGCAGGCGAGTGGACCAGCCACAGCATATACCTACCTGCCCCCCTGCAACCTGCCTATGTCGAAATCAGACACAGCACACTACGCGGCGGCGGGTTCAAACTGCTCCTGGACAGCACCAACTGCACTTCCCCGCGCGCCCCGCTGCTGATAAGTGCCCCTACGCTGACGCCAGCGCCGGTCGCCACCAACCTCCCTCCGCCGGTACTGGGCCTGGATCCCAAGTGTTGGCAGGTGCGTCGCTTGGCATAAAATATATATTCTACTGGCGCCAGACATCAAGGGAGGGCCACAATTGGGTCCTGTCGTGTACTGCTGATGAAACAGAGCAGCACGCACCTCAAAGTACACTGTACTGTCACCACAGGTTTATAAGCCTGTTTCCAAGAGCGCATAGTCTGTCAGGTAAATGAGGGGTGCAGCCAGGATTATCAATTCATGTGAGGGCTGAAGTCTTGGGCAGCTGTTGGAGACGCCACTCCTTACCGTGTTTCAGCGACATGCTGCTCTGGTGCTGATTCTTGGCAGCAATGAGTCTCTATCCACCCTGCTGGTGTTATGGGCCAGCTGCTGAAAGGCATGCCAGGACCATTACTGTTGTGCTCAACATCAAACTTCTGAGTAAAACAGTTGCTCTTGGTGCGGCCATGCAGCTGATAGAGGGAGGCTCATTAAGCGTCTGAACTTGAAGTTGAGTTATTGAAAACTACGATGTCTCTGGCGATGGTTGCTGCAAGCTGGCCTGTCGGTGCTGGGCCAAGACCGCAAGTACTGCTGTTGACATATAAGGCATTGAGTAGCTGCCTGGCAACCATAATTTGTGGAATTCAATCCTCCATTGGTGCAAGGTTGCGCCCCATTTGCAGGGTTTGAGATGGGTCTCCTCAGTGCATGTGATCAAGCAGCAGTGCTCATTTTTTTTGACAGCAGAAAAACTCACTTGAAGCAGCAGCTTTCCAGTGCACTAGAACCAGACACACACAATGCACACGTTTATCATTAAAGCGCTGCAAAGCATTTCATTATATTCTCCGTCCGAACCAATTTTTCAAGAAAGATTGCCAAGCCAAACAATCCCAGTTGTGGTTGCTCTGATGTATGCTCAACACTTCTACAAGATGCATATTGTACAGTCTTCACCTTTCTCGTGCTCTCCACCACAATAGCCGATGCTATGACGAATAGTGCACTCCTCCCCAGACATCTGCTGCATCGCTACGAGATCACTGGTTACCCACCCTTGCCCTCACCTTGTCGTTCACTGGCAGACACAGCGTTGGGCCGTGGCGTTGCCTGCCGGATATCATCGCCTGGTCTTCTGCTCCGCAGCTGAAAACCTTAATGTCCAGGTGAGGATCATCAGCATACAGCATGACTGCAACCGTGACAATCGTGAACAACACCAGCTTTGCTCAAAGAAATGTACTCTCTGCAGGACCGCTCTGTTGCCATTCCAGCAGCATTTCATGCAATCATGTGGCAGGAAACATCGGTGATTGTTGACAATTGTCAGCCGAGCAGCTCTCTATATGATGGCTTCCAAATTGGCTACAAGCAATCTGCCACAGAGAGCGGAGCCTGCCACTGAATGCGGGCATGAATCGGCCTGACACTCACTGTATACTGGAACTATGCTGAAACCAGGTCAAAAACTACTGGGTAAAAGTCTTGTGCGGCAACAAATTATGCCTAGCCAGCGTCATTATTACGTTTCCTGCAACAGCGCACGCGCTACAGGCCCTATGTCCAGTGCCCAGTGGCCGAGACTGACCCGGAGCAGCACAATGGGTGTGCTGCCTGGCGAAAGTCGTGCTAGCGATAGCGGCGCAACGATGTCAAGCAACGATCGTGTGCCCAGCACACCTGGCAGTGCCGCAGCTGCTGTCGCAGCGGGCGCTCAGTCTAGCGAATGCCCCAGGGACCCGACGGGATCACACTGGCAAGGCCTGCTGGGGGCGGCTGGCGCACTCGCGCGCAGGGTACGTGCACTGGCCCTTGCCCCCAATCGGGCACGCGTCACGGTGCTTTGCGCTTGGCCGACGGGTACCAAGCTTGGACCCTGCCGCACGTCACGCCGACTGCATATGCGGCCGGCGCCCAGCGACGCGCCAGCAACACAGACCCTGCTGGGCCGGACTTCCTGCGCACCGCTGGCGAGTCAGATGCATGACCTGACGGTCACGTTCAGCTTGCTCTCCCTCCGAGAAGAAGGTAATGACCTGGCAACGGTGTTTGACCAACTCTCCCTTAGGGAACCGGTCGTTGCCAGGTCGCCTCGCCAGCCAGCCGGGAAACGTGGTGAGTCAGACGTAACGCAGGCTGGTGATAACAGCACCCACGCAACAATGACCGAGACAGCACCTGTAACGGCTATGGTTGCCAGTGGAAAGCGCAGTCGACGCAGAGGTAAACACAGACGGCGGACGCAGGAGCGACAGGCCCAGTGCGACAATTCTCGTGCACCCCTGGCACCAGCCACCACACCGCCGAGGGGCGGTGCCTCTGCCCCCTCAGCACCAATATCCGGGCCGGCGAAGGTCACCACCGTGACGGTGGCGACCCGGGTACCCTCAACCGTGTGCCATACAGTCACCGTGGAGGAGCAGCAAGACGCGCTGGCAAAAGCCACCAACTATGGTTTTTCCACTTGGCACACGGGCCTGCAGGCACTCCACAAACAGGCGCTTGGGGAAAACACAGCGACGCTAGCACGTGGTGGGGAGCTTCGCCCCGTGAGCAACGTGGGCAACGGCAACTGCCTGATTCATACAGCTCTACACGGCATAGGCAGCGTCGCAGTTGAGCACGGACTGCCGGCCCCAGCACTGGTGATTGCCATGCGAGAGGCACTGCTGGACGGGATGGTGGCATACGTCACGCAGGGGGCGGGCAAACAAGGGGCCAGCATGTCATCGATGCGTCAACTGACCGCGCATGCAGCAGCCCAACCTGCGTGTACACGTGAACAATTCGACACGTACGGGACACGCGCTCGCTGCCTCGCAATCGAGTACGGCACAAATGAAACGGACAGCGCGGACAGCGGGCACACGCTCCTGCTGCAACGCCTACAGGAAGAGGGCGTGTGGGGACGGCCCCTCGGTTTGTCTGTGTGGGCCATTGTTGCAGCGGTCTACGCGGTCTCGGTGACGGTGTGGCAGGCCGAGCCTCAGGCCACTGGCAGCACGCAAAAATCAACAGGGCTGGTGCTGGCACAACTGATGGGGCTGCCAGCGGTATTCGCACCGGTAACTCCAGCTCAGCCTGACTGCCATCTGGATGTGCTGTGGACGCCGCCTGGGCTATATACAAATGTGGGACACTTTGAACTGCTTGTCGCCCCTGCGGCAGCTCCGCCCTTGCCAACCACTATGACAGCGTCGGCGACCACTCAAGCTAACAGCACCCACATCACGGCTCCGAGTCGGACACAGCCCCGTACTGCGCTACAGTTGCCGCAGCAGCCTGAGCCACTGAGGTGTCCTTTATGCACACTGGCATTTTGGCAGCTTGGTCAGAAAGAGGACAGCAAACAGCGAGGCAAACTGTCAGCTGCGAGCCGCATGGCACCGGTAGTGGCCCACTTCAACGGTGGTAGCTGCACGAGGTCGATGCTGAACCCTGAGGCGAGCACATCACACTGTCAGCAAAATCTGGCGGCAGCATACGCCAAGGGCATCCGGCAGCAGGTTGATCACGACCCATCCGGTGACCGTGCCCCTTCAGGCAGCAGTACCTGCAACACTGGGGCACACCATGCCAAGCGTGTGCAGGAGATGAGCACCATGTATGGTTGCACGGCAGAAGACTTCCTACGGGCGGTAAGGAAGCTGAGTGCATGCACAGGTGCCTGCGGTCTGGTCCATATGTCAGCCAGCGCGGGGCAGAGGCAATGCGCGCTGACCTCGCCATGCCACACGTGTCGACGGAATGGAAGCGCCCCCACGCGCGCACGCCCGGCAGTACCCCCGGGCCAGTCCGAGGGCGGGGGTGCGGGTAGCGACGGCGCGGCCGCGGCGGCGGGGGCTGCCGCAGCGACACCTCCAAAGCCACCGGCGGTGCCGGCTAGTGGCGCTGCCAACTCAAAGTCCAGCAAGAAACGCCCGGCGGCCACGGCAACCGGCGCGCAACGCCGGCGCCGAACGGCAGCTGCTGCGGCACCGCCTGGCAGCGCCGGCAGCCGCACTCAGTCTAACAGCCTAAGGCTGCAGGACAGCAGCCCCCCCCACGGGACGGCCGTGGGATGGGCGGACATGGACTTGGACCCGCCGGACGATGCCGCGTCACCGCCCCCCCCGACCACCACCACCAGTGGCAGGCCCTCAAAGCCCCAGTCACGAGCATCCCTGGCTTGGGACCTCTCGACGCCCTCGGTCGTCCACGCACTTGACCAGACCAATGAGGCGGATCTACTGCTGCTACGGTTCACCACGACTGCCAACCCCTTCCGCACTCAGCTGCAGTGCACCCAGTGGGCACGGCTAGTGGAGCACGCCACACGACTACTGGCGGACGCCACAGACAGTGCACGTGAGGCGGCACGGGTGCGCCTCCACCATGGTGCCGGGGCGTTTGCTCATCAGGTTTCTCAGACTCTAGTGCAGCGCGGCTACAGGCTGCTGCACCTGCTAGCAGCAATGGCCTTTGGTAGGCAACCGGAGGGAACCGGTATGCCGCCTGCGGCCCGGCTGGCAGCGTTGCGGTCTGGCGACTTTGCGGAGCTACTGAGAAAGACGCTGTCAGCAGCAGCGGCGCTGCGGGCCCCCAAACCAAACAACGCAGCTACGGCGTCGGCACAAACGAACTTCGATGCCGACTGGACGGAGGCTGACTCCAGGCAGCAAACAGCATGCGCTGCCCTCTCAGGCAAGCGACGGGGGGTAGGCCTGGCTGCCGCACGACTAGAGGCGCGTGAAGCATGCGCCCCAGCAGACGAGGTCACGGCACAGGTGCTGGCAGCAAAGCACCCTGAAACTGGCACCCGGCTCGGGGTAGTCGATACGCCAATGGAGCAAGTGCGCGGCCTGGTACGCGACGCCCGGCGGCACTGCTTGCACGGCGCAGGGGTGGCAACGACCGCCGGGCCCGCTGGCAGCGGCAGTCCCGTCTTCGAATCGGGTCAGGCGCATGATCGCAGCGATAGGCCTGAGGATGCTGCCAGCGCAGCCGGACGGCGCCTCGAGGTGGAGGCGACAGACATACTGTCGACCTTGTCCGCAGCAGGGGCGGGGAAGGCAGGAGGGCTGGACGGCCTACGCTATGAACACCTCTTGATGGCCGCTGGGCCTGGTGCACCAGTGAAAGCAGCCACCCGCCCCGTGGGCAGTGCCTCGCCAGGACTAGCTGGTGATTCAGAATCGGATGTGATGGAACCGGCATTCGCCCATCACCTGGCCAAGGTGTTCACGACGCTGCTTGTTGAGCCCGAACTGCTGCCGGAGCAATCGCAACGGCTTCTCCGCGCCGCGGCCCTCTCAGGCATAGGACAGAAGCGGCGTCCGATCGCCTGCTCCAGTGTCTGGCGCAGACTCCTCGGGTCCACAGCGGCACGGGGTGTCAAGGGCAAAATATCGGGGCTGCTGGCCTCCATGTCGCAGTTTGGCGTAGGATACCGGTCTGGCGTCGAGCATGTGGCAGCGCGCGCGCGCGTGTGGCACGAGCTGTATGGCACCACAATCCAGCTGGACTGTGAGAACGCATTTAACAGTGTGGATCGCGCCGCCATTGTGCGGGGACTTATGCTCTTCTGTCCGGAGCTGCTCCCGCACTTTGAGTCCGTATACTGTGGTGACACTGCCCCAGAGATGCGAGTGGAGGTGAACGGTGAAGCTCGCATTATCTGCTCCCACCTAGGGTGCCAGCAAGGGGACCCTCTAGGGCCGCTGTACTTTGCAGTGGCAGCGGCATTCCTACTCTTCTACCCTGATGGAGTGAATGCGACGCCCGGCAGTATGCCGGCCTACGGCCACAGCACAGCGGAACCGCCAGCCCCGCACTGCGCTTTCCTGGATGACCTCAACGTGCTGCAAGCTGCCTACTTCGACGATGCAGCGGCCGCTGGGGTGGCAGAGGTGATCCGTCGGCTTGCGGCAGGGGGCCTACGCGTTCGACCAGACAAGTCGCTGGCCATTGCCATGCGCGGCACAGTGTTTGATGAAGCGGCCAGAGCACGCCTGCGCGCCCTTGACATACCGTTTGTGGACGCCACCATGCCAGAATCCAGTCAGGGCTTTACGTCGGTCGGGGTACCGGTAGGGCACCCAGCCTATGTGCATGCTGCCATGAGCAAGCATCTTGTTGACGCAGGGACATGGCGATTGTCGTGGCAGCTAGCTGGGATGGCGCGGCATCACCTACAGGCAGCACAGTTCATTCTGCGCAGGTCACTGACGAAGCGCATGGGCTTCTTAGCTCGGGTCGTTGACACGGCTTTGAGTGAGACATGGCTGCACGCATTTGACGGGTTCTGTGCATGGACGCTTGAACGCATGCTGCACCTGCACGGCTGCGCTACCGCGGCAGTCATGAAGTCACACCTGCTGGCCGCCTGCACTGCTGGTGACAATGAGGTAGCCAGCAGTGGCAGCGTGCTGGTATTGCCGCGCTTGGGCCCGCCAGAACTCACGGACATCGCAGTGCCACTGCGGGCGTCACGGTTGCCGGAGCGACGAGGCGGTCTGGGCATGCCGCTTTTGGGGCTACTGGCACCAGCCGCATACACGGCCCAGGCATGCACAACACTGCGGCCTGCAATAATTCATGCCACTGTGGCAGCAGGGGCCCTGAGGCTCGGCACTGACGAACACGGCGCAGTCACCTGGTTCGCGCAGCACTCATGCGCAATACGCGAGGACCAGGGACTGCCGCCAATCATCGAGGCCGTGCGACGCTCTACGCGAGCGCTGACAGCTGATGGCGGCGAAAAATCACGCACAGCTGTGGCCGAGCAGCTCCCAGCATCGTTGCTACGGTGGGCAGCGGATACAACGGCCGCAGCGTCGACGCTCCCCACTGCGGTGCAAGCGATCTACGCCGCAACTGCCGTCACGGAGACGGGGACCACTGAGCCAGCCCCACACACCCACGGCATTGTGCCTGGCGCCGAGGCGGCCGCTGCGGCGGCGACCGTACCTGGCCCTCAAGCCGCTGCCGCGGCTGCCTCTTCCACGCCCGCTAAAACACAAACTAGCGCGGAAGAAAGCAGCTGCAGCGGCGGGCAGGAGGACGACGACGACGACTGGGAGGCCTATGCTGACGAGATCTGCAGAAAGGTAGTGCCCCGCCGCCGGCGCGGTCACTTCACGCACGGACTACAAGCCCGCCTTTCAAATGTTCTTCGACGTCAATACGAGGACTGCCTGGTGGAGGACCTAGAGGCTGCCTCGGCTGGTGCCGTGGGCAAGCCGACGCAGGCTACACTTATTGGTGACTTGCGTGACACCAGCCGCCGCCGCCAACAGGCTAGCGCGCGGGTCCTGGCGCAGCTGCGCAGCCAGCGTGCGTCCGGGGCAATGGCGTGGATGAGCGTGCCACCCGCTGCCAATGACCGCCCGGGTGCGGCGCCCATGTCCAGTATGGCAGCAGCCACGATGATTATGGTTGCGATCTTTATAGACGGGTGGGGCATACAGGGCGAGGTGTGCCCATGGCGGTGCAGTGACGTGAGCCCCACCTCCACGCATGCGATCAGCTGCCCCAGCCAGCACATACGGGGGCACAACGCGACACACACTGCCCAAAAGCGGTGCCTACAGCGCATCTTGAGACAGCACCATGTCTCTATTGTCCGCAATGAGGACGCTAGCGTCTTCAAGGTACCGGGGTATCGGGCGGACACAGTCATTGACCCAGGGTGTCTGCACTTTAGCAGTGCATACCGTAACAAGGGAATAGTGCTAGACACAAGTGTGCGCGCGCCCACAGCGAGCTCGTACCTGACAGGCAAAACAAATGCCTCGAACACGGACGGCTATGCTGCTGGGGTGGGGGAGGACGCGAAGGTCAAGCACCACACCGGCACCTTGACGTCATCTTGGGCTTTTGTGCCATTCGTGCAGGAGTCGTACGGACGGCTGGGCAAGCAGACAAGCCTTTTTGTTAAGGAGTTGGCAATGCACTCAGCACTGTGCTCAGGGGGGGGGAAGGCAGATGTGTTACGCAAGGCCGGGTTAGCTAAGCGTCAGATCCACATTGAGCTGAGCATATCGCTGGCGCGGGAGTTGGCGGAGCGCGTCATGGCATACACACGTGGAGCGCGAATGCTGGGCTGTGTTGCGGCGCCGGTATCCAAACTCCTAGGGCACAGCGCAGACTAGGCTGCTGCGTTGACGCAAGCTTTTCGATTGCATAGGCAACCCGGCCTCCCTTGGGCCTTTATAAATACAAGTCCATACGTGCCCAGTGGCAGTTCAACCGCCCAGCTCCCGCAATTGCTACAACAGGTGCTGTATTGTAGAGATTGAAGGAGTGCTTGTCCACCTTGTCAAGCTCGTGCATGAGCTTGCTTCAGCTATGTGTTTAGGTGTGGCAATATTACCTAAATCAGTTCGAATGTTGGCACTCACTTTCTATGTTCGATTTGCTGTGCATGCTGCCTGAAGTTATGTGGGGCTTGTCATCATTCTGAGCACTGGTGACCCTTTGTTTGTGCTCGTGGATGCAGTACATGGACATCATACCCTTCGAGCCTGACTGGCCCCTCCTAAGTGGTCCCAACTGTGACGCGACAGCGTGATGCAAACTAGGCCGATCCATACTGCCCTATGCCATGTTTTTGGGGACAGAGCCTTTTCCTCCTGTTTGCAAGTCGCTGGCACAGTGTGATGGTGCGTTGCATAGCGAGTATTAGAGAGGGCTGTCGCATGCCGCAGGTGATGTGCAGCGGGAGCAATCACTGGTGCAGATGCAGCTGTAACATGGTTGGTCCGTGTACACGCGCCAAGTCAATTGAGGCAAGATAGTTTTTCTACGATTGTCTCATTGCACCACCTGTTTGCATGTCACCATTCTAAGCGGGTTGGGCTGCTTCTTGATGCATCGACGCTCTTCCCCACTTTATTTGCATGCCAACTTTTGGAATGCAGTAACTATCGCCCTCTTCAAATAGATCAGTACTTTCAAAGTAGTATATATGCCAGAATGTGCACTGGAGTGTGTGGAACGACATGTCAACTTGGACAAATTCTTGTCGATGCTTGAGAGTGTGCAGCCCACAAGTTGCTTTTTTTGGAGAGGTGTGTACAAAACCACAGTGACTGTATTTTGAGGTACTTGTACTCATCACTGATGTAAACCTGCATCAGTATATAGTTGGCCCAACAGCGTTGTTGCATTTACAGCAATGCGCCTTCCACTATAGTAGATGCGCGGCATTGCAAGCTTCGCATTGCACAGGTACCTGGCCAGGCTGACTGGGCTGGCCGGGGCTGGCCTGGCTGGCTTAAAAAAATATGTATATTTCTACTTGATGATACAGTATATCAGAGATGGCGCGTAGTGCCATCTCTGCACCGGTCGCGCGTAGCGCGATAATTTTTTTTGACAAGTACGCGTACGAGTAGCCAACCAGTACCCGTATACTTGTTGCACCGGATATTACTGGTTCAACAAGTTTTCACCAGCTGCACCAGTTATTTGGAAGGCCCACCAGCATTCATGTCATGCAAATGTCATAGTATGCTGATGTACTCACTCATAACTGCATGTGAAGGCTGCAAGAGGTGGGCACGCATTTGCACGCTGATGTCACAAAGGTGTTATTTGCATGATATGCACAGCGCACACACGTCACAGCAGCAGCATGCCAGCACAGCTTGTCCTTTAGAAATGACTCACGAAGTGAACGCATCAAGCTGGAAGCCGCGTGCTGTGCAGCACTGCTTGCTGTCGGCGTCGGCACCTGTGTTCTGCAGGCAGCCGAGCGTGCGTGCGTCGCTACACATAGTTTCCCAAGCTCTAACCTTGCCCTGCTCAAACTCAAAGCTAGAAGGCCTTTTCGAGCTGCTCAATCGTAAGGAAGTGGCAAACATCTCGCCATCGGTCGCTACCAACCAAACCATGATGCTCCCCTCGACAGAATAAAGCGGAACGGGCATTAACTCGTACCGCAAGTTATCAGCTGCGGGACCGATGGGTGTTTACGCGTTGCCTTCACGGCAAGTCACACGTACCGGCGTGCCACCAGTTACGGGTTAAAACCGATACAAAAACTTGTACCGGTGCAACAAGTAACTGCAGTATATAGCATGAACTTGTGGCTGGTAGATGCACCAGCACAACAACAACACTCCTCAAAGTAGCACATGAAGTCAACTTTGTGTTTCTGCATCTCAAACTTTCAAATAGAACGCCTCACGACTTGGGTCTGCCCCCCACACTGGCATTGTCACAGTGAAGTTTCATGACTGGCATCACTGATTTCGAAATGAGCGCTGTTTTGTACGCAGAGGTTGCACTTGAAGTTGTGCGCTTGACGGGTGCAGTTTATTCAAGATCTGTTTGAGATCAGTTCGGTATCTGTTGCGTGCTGACTCAGCAATTATGAGCTGGAATGCACAGGCTTGCTGTGCTTTTATAATGCTTCGAAGTATCAATACAGTGTACTGTTTTTTTTAATTCTCGCTCAGGGCGCGAAAAAGCCCAGATGATGGTCTAACTTGATGATGCTGTACGGAATCTGCATGTCGTGTGACTTCTGAACGTGTCTCAACGACAACCACTCAAACGCCGCCGCCGCCAATGTATTTTTTTTACACAACCATGGCACGTGCACGTGTGTGTAACTTAATGATGTCATGGCCCAAACTCATGACTGCAGGTTCCTCTGCACCGTGATCTGCGCAATGTCAATATTGCAGTTGAAAGCAGCGAGAAACAATTTGAAGGTCTGGCAAATGACACCTTGCATGATGAGAATTCACGAAGCTGGCTTAGCATTCAGGCAGGCATACCATTGTCAGTTCGCATAAAAGACTAAGTACGTGCAAGTAGGAAAGATGAAGTGCCACAAGGATGTAGTCATGACAACAAGCAAATGCCGGAGTGACAGTAATTTGTATTAATTCTCCCACAGGGCGCGAAAAAGCCCAGATGGATGGCATCTAACTTGACTTTGGAAGCTTGCTGTACGAAATCTACACATGTCGTGTGACAGTACTTCCCCATACAGCGGGGACTTGACATCCCTAGGAAATGAACAAACCTTGTCAGTCGTGCAAAGGAACTGTTGAAAGCAATCTTTTCTTCAAAAGCCCAAGCTCTGAAGTTCTTGCTTCGAGAAGCTTTCCTGAAGGAGAGTAGAAATGAGTTTTTTTCATGTGAAGAAGCGATTGTTCCAGGATGCATCATGTTTCTACAAAAAAATCTTACAGTAAGACGATCGTCGACAAAGTGGGACCCGTTTAGAACTGACAATCGTCTTTAAACCTGAGTGTGACACAAAGCTGCCCTCCAACTATCATGATGAGTGTCAGGAAACGGCTATAGCATACACCAGACATCATGTCAACCAGATGGGAGTACCAATGAAATAGTGTCGCAACTGCTGCGGCTGCCGTCCTAGGCGCCATGTACACCTGCAACGCCGCACCGCAGTCGTTGCAGTCTGACAACCAGTCATTCATACTCAGCTGACACAACAAACTTTTGAAAGTGGTGACAGAGCAGCGTGGCAGTGTGTTGTTTGGCACAGCAGAGGTCCTGCAATGCATGCTGCGAGCAGCACAGTGCTCAGCAGTTAGCGGCGCACTAGAGTCCTGGCACGTTGCCAGCACGTAGAGCAATGCATACCCTCACCAGCATTTGCAAGCACTCAGAGCGCATCCTGATATTATTATGATTAACACATGCCATTCATGGCAGTAAATATGCACTGGTGCTCTCTTGTGCCATGGCAATATATATATGCAATAAACCGCAGTCACGCTGCCACGAAGCGACGAACCTTGAAGCTGCTCCAGAGCAAGAGGCACTGGTAACACAATCTCGAGCAAGCTGTGAGCCCTGACGCTTTAACAGTGCAAAAAGTGCAAGAACACACAGCTGAGTCAAGTAACGCTCAGCACTACAAACAACTTCAGTACAGCACTATAGTGTAGGCAACAAGCGGTGCAAGCAGGGAGAGACAACTGCATTATCCCAGCACAAAGGTCATGGACAAGCAGGCACGACTCCACTAACGCTCAGAGGGACAGTCATCAGCAGGTCATTTAAGGTAGCACGTGTACATGTACATCAATTCATTGTGCGCCAATTGACCGCAGCCATGCCACTAATGGGGCATTTTGCACCTCGTTTGCTGCTGTCAGCATTGCTGATAGGGCCTCTGCTGACCAGACTGCTGTGCTGTATGCCCTGGCAAACTCAACCAATGTAAAAGGGCAGCTGGGCTCGTGTGCGAGCACAGGCAGAACCTCTTCAGCGAAACTCTCATCTACAGCTTCCCAAGTGGCGAGCAACACCTGCGCCATGTCTACCCGGACAATTCGAATCGCAAGGGTGATGGTCTCATCGCTGACGTATTCGGGCAATTCAGCGGCAATATATTCCACGATATGCATGTGCCCTGACCTGACCGCCGTCTCTGTGACGATGTGGTACTCACCGTCTCCATCTGGCGTCATCACATCAGGCTCAAAGCAGCCGTATGAAGCGCCCTCTTCAAAAAACCTCTTTGGCAAAAACTCGAAGTAAAAAGGCGCACCCCACTCGCCTCTGTGCTCCTTGACCCACCGCAGCGTGGTCAGATGCCCATGCCGTGCGGCCACAGCCGCCAGCCCTGCCGCGATCCACTTGGGTATGCCCGCAAGCTTCAGGCTCGAAATCCAGCCCAGTATGTTGCCGCCGTCTCCGTACCGCGCTGCCGCGACAGCTGCTTTGATCGCGTTCGGGGGGTCGAGACGCTGGCGCTTGACGAGCAGTTGCCCCAAGTACATGAACCAGTCGGGGCAGCCGCTTTCAGCGGCGCCCACGAGCATGGAGCCGTCCAGCGGCATGTCGAAGCCAGCACCGGTGGCGCAGGCTATAAGCGCCCGTAATCCCCATCTGCCGAGCTGGTGCTGAAGTTGAGGCTGATGCTCGTAATCCAGAGCATCCGCGTCCGCCGCCGCCATGCATGTATCGACGCTGGCGAGCACCTCCCTCCATGAAGTTCGGCACAGGTGCGCGAGGCCGAAATGCACGGCACAAGTGGCCATGTATGCGCCGCGCCAGTGGGGGCTGATCCTCGCGATGTACACCCAGCTGCGCTCGCTCGTAAACTGCAAAATATGGCCTAGAACGACCCTGTTGCTCAACGCTGTGTGGGCTGCGCTCCTTGCATAAGGTTTCGGCTTTTTTGCTGCTGGCGCTTCTCCGTTGACTGCGGGCTCTGCGCGGCAATCCCTGGCGGCGGCAAGCTGAACGAGCAACGGCTCCAGGCCGCGATAGCGGCCGCGAACTGCACTCAGTTGGGTGGCGATGGCGTGCAGGCCATAGAATTCCGCGTCCGCACCCGGCGAAGAAATGTCAGGGCTTCCTGTGGCAACACAAGAAAAGGATGTGCGGCGCCTTCGTTTAGACCAGTGCCGGCAGCACTCGTAGCTCAAATCAAAAGCAGTGCATGTGTTTGTGTGTGCAGTCAACCGCGCGAAGCCGCAGCCGAAAAGACATAGTTTCACGCTGCAAGCTGGTTGTCGTGCGAACCCGTGCAGGCCACTAGCTGGCATCTGGTTCAGATGTCCGCTCTCAGTGCAGCTGACAGCGTCTGATGCAGCAGCGCAGGTTCTTGCAGTACTGACGCTGATACAATGCTTGCTTGTCAAAATGGTGCACATCGTAATAATGGTGTGCGCAGTGTTATCATTAGTTCCATTGGGGTTGTGAAAATACCCTGCTGTATGGTTGTTGGCCTTGGCTTGGGCGTAATTATAGTGTGCGTACAACTATTGCAAAGTTTCACCTGGTCTGTGAAAACACCCTGCCGTATGGTTGTTGGCATTGTTTCCACTCTTGGACGATGTTCAGCTGTGAACATGTGAACTGTAAGCTTGCACGCCACACCCTCCCACCTCCGATCATCATCGTCGTCATATGCTACGTCATACGTGATCATTAGGAACACTTATCACCTATGGTCAGACAGTTGCGCCAACTAAAGAAACACAAATGTGACCTGGGATTAGCATGCACCGTCAGCTGAGTATAATCATCGGGTTGCATCACATGTACAGACACCTGCAGCGTCCCAAGCTCGTTAACGCCGAAAGGCGTGGCAGCGAATGCGGCTGGTTTGGTGGGTGGGCTGGGCTGCAGGGCTTGCAGGAGCTAGCACCAGCGGCCCTCAGGTGATGCCAGCGTGCGTAGCCCCTTCGAGAGGACTTCAAACGTGTGGTGGTGTCTCGGAAGCCCTGGCTGGCGTGCGGAGGAGGGCCAGGCAGCGGCTTGGCGTGCTTGGAGAGCAATCGGCTGCACGCCACGGCACCAACCACAAGTTACTCGCAGCGGTAAATGGCAATATCTTGTCAGGCTTGCAGCCTGCGGTGAGCCGTGACCTCGCTCATCAAGGAGGCGATGCTTTACTTAGTTATATAGCCTTTCTCTCTAGCGTCAGCGCCTGGCGCCCAGTGACTCCCTCTGCTTATCTCTATGATATCGGGGTTCACGTAGATAGCCACAATCTCCAGTTCAGGGCCCATCATGGTGACCTTGGCCTGCATGAAAACTTTGAGATGGAGTCTGCGTGGAGCTGGGTGGCCCTTAGAAGGGTCTGTTTGTGGGGGGAGAGTCTTGCAGCTTTGTTTGGTATCCCTGCTAGTGTGTGGGGGACAGTCGCTTGCGGATGCTTTGTTGGGGGTGATATGGGAGGCCCGGTGAACCACCGTCCCGCTCATCAAGGAGGCGATGCTTTGCTTAGTTATATAGCCTTTCTTTCTAGCGTCAGCGCCTGGCGCCCAGTGACTCCCTCTGCTTATCTTTATGATATCGGGGTTCACGTAGATAACCACAATCTCCAGTTCAGGGCCCATTATGGTGACCTTAGCCTGCATGAAAACTTTGAGATGGAGTCTGCGTGGAGCTGGGTGGCCCTAAGACGGGTCTGTCTGTGGGGGGAGAGTCTTGTAGCTTTGTTTGGTATCCCTGCTAGTATGTGGGGGACAGTCGCTTGCGGGTGCTTTGTTGGGGGTGATGTGGGGGGCGGGGTGTGGCGTGCAAGCTTTGCATGCTACATTTAAGAGTGAGAACAAGGCGACACACCTACAACATGGCATTTCCACAGCCACAAGTGGAATATAATAAAAGTACAGACACGTGAACAATCTCCCTACACAAAAAGTCCCCTGCATGTGACTCACCTTTGGCCAGCAGCCGCATCATCGCTTCCACCCTGGCGCAAACGTATCCATACGCCTCACCCTCCGCATTTGTCGCCATCTCGTCCGTGCGAGCGATTTGCAAGTTACTTACTCCAAAAGTAGTTCGGAACTTTGTGGCGCGTCACTTACAGAACCTGCACGACACAAAGTGCCGAACGTAATGCGAGAGCACATGGCGATGGGAGCTCCCGAGTGGTTGAGCGCCTGCTGCTGGATCACGACACAGTGAAGCGCCACTATTTGAACTACTTGAACCAGCCCGACACGCCAATAACGTAAAGAACGTGAAGAGCCGTTATGATAAGCGAAAATGCGCATCACTTTTGAAGGCATTGGCAGGTAGTGATATGCATCGCATGGCGGCACCGGGGAGGTTGCTGAGACACATAACTTGTTACGCGAGCGGAGACTCCAGCACTTATGTCCGTTTTCAACTTGCGGCAGAAATTTCACCACTGGAGGTCAAATCTGTTTGCTCAAGTTGTCGACAAGCATTTCATAGCAAGATCACGTACCTGTGGAAGCACTTCTTCGCCACCTTTGTCTGCATATCATTTTTGCGTTGGAGATGCTTTCTGCTTAATGTCTTTGATATATGACCATCCCTAGCCAACTCGAAAAGTTCGCAACACCACTGATACAGCAAAACACTTCCTTCAGCTTGAAGGCCTGATCAGGCTGGCCCTGCCAGTTCAACTTATTATTGAATAAGTTAACTGGTATACACACGAAGCAAATGCATGTTGATGGGACAGCAGCATTGCTTGTGACCACCCCCACCCTTACAGCTGATCAGGCAATAGCTTTCACAGTGTGGCAGTGGGCACCGTGACGTGACGCAAACTTAAGTCACTTGCCAGTGCGACACAGTGGCAATTTGAGGAGCGTGCACTTGCACTTTAACAACAGAATCGATGTCATGGTAGGACAGTGATATAGTTACCCTTGTATCTACTAGATACAAGGGTAACTATATCAGACAGCAATGCAGCTACTGGACTGTTCTCTCAGGCTGCTCCCAGCACACTGTGGCACTTCGAAAATAGGGTGCACTGTGGCACTCATGAGGCTGTCGTGGCATCCGCAGTGTGTAGCCTAGGCTGTCTCGGAGGTAGCTGCGCTATAATTGGTTCATTAAGCACTGCAGGCGCCATGCCAGCTGGCGTCACTGGATCTTCATGAGCACTAGTGTTTAGGTTGCCTTGGTGCCTCTTGCACTCACTCGTATTACTCAGTCTTCCGGTAACTTTTAAAAAGTTAGGCTCCTTGAAACTTTGAATGATTCCTAACACTGCAGCATGCTGCCAGTGGCATCACTGGCATCTTAACTTAATTGAATGATGCGGTGATCATGCACCTCTCTCACTGGCAGAGCACGACCAGAGAAGCAAAATATTTCATAACATGTACGTTTTTTTAAGTGCATTATGACCAATGTAAACTATCATAATGGTACATTGACGAAATAAAGCACCCTGCCAGTGTCACTACTTGCCCCTCAGAGTCCCACGGGCCCTCAGGAGTTTTCAAACTTCATGCTGGCTGGGCACCAGTCAGGCAGCTGCCTGAGTGAGAAACTGCCATGGCCGCCGCTTGGCCAAATGTGCAATGTGGCACTTTCACATGAAGCACACAAATGCAAATTTGCTTAAGCAGCTTCTGTTAACCTCCGCTGTTCACTGCAGACATGGTACGTAGTACTCGGCAGTGGCAGAAGGCATTGGCAACAAACACTAAGCTGGACGATTACATCAGTGCTACAGCAATGACGTCACTGCAGTGCCATGATGTGAAGGGCACAACCCGCACTGCGATGCAACTTGAACGCCGCCTTTGTCAACTTGAAGATTCCAATGGACCATGATGGCATGCAGTGATAACTTCCCTACTAAGTGCGCTCAAAGGCCGCCGTCATGTCAGCGTTGTGGACCTGTTACACTTGCAGAAGACAGCTGACGTCACTTTCTCTCGAGCAGTACATGTGCAGCGCCAATGCTGCTCAGCAAGCCCTAGTGCAAGCGTAGCAAGCAATGATTTGTTTCTGCTCTCTGACAGCAAACCCTAACTATACGGCGACAAGCTGTTGTCCACATGCACCCATCGTCAGCATCATGATGTTGCCGCTTGTTCAACTTTAAGTTATTGGCACATTGCACCATGCTTGCATGTTACAGTGGCCATGCATCTACAGACAACATTGGACAAGGAATCTCAAGTCACCAGCAGTGATGGCAGCCGGGCAAGATGGGCGCGCTGCTTCTCACAGCACAGGCTGAGCTCGGACAAGCAAACAAGCATTCAACATCATATGTTCTCGGTTGAAGGGTCTAATTAAAATTTCATTCATGAGTGTACGTCAGTGCGTCGTTGCTCCAAGAGACCGTAGCCATGCCGCAAGGGGCACATTGTCTGCCGCTTCTACCGTCGTGAGCAGCCTTGACAGGTTATCTGCTGCTGACCAGTAGGGCAAGCTGCTTGCCCTGATGTTATCAAACAACTCAACAGGGCAGTTGCGGTCATTTGCAAGGACATCAGTCATAAGTTCGACAGCATCATGTTCGTCCCAATCGTCCTGCAAGGCTATCGCCACGTCTACAAGACCCATTTCTACTGCGAGAGTGACGCTTTCAGTGCTCACAGTGGCCACCTGTTGACCTACAATGTACTGCACAATGTGCAAGTGTCCTGCCCGGACTGCCGTGTCTACCAGGTTGTAGTACTCAGGGAACTCGTCGCTCCCAACTAGCTGCTCAAAGCAGCCGAACAAGACGCCCTCGTCCATGTCGCACGACATCACAGCAAAGTTGTCAAAGAAGTCGTCCGGGACGGGCATACCCCAGTCTCGTGCATGCGCAACGACCCACCGCAGCGTGTGCAGGTGGCCGTGCCGCGCGGCTGCGGTCGCCAGGCCCAGCACCAGCCAGTCGGGCATTTCCGTAATCCCGAGGCTCGCGAGCCATCCCAGCATGCCGCCGCCGTCTCCGCACCGCGCCGCCGTCACAGCCGCTAACAGCGCATTTTTGCGGCTGAGCACCCCGCGCGTGACGAGCAGGCGCCCCAGGTGTATGAACCAGTCGGGGCGGCCGCTTTCGGCCGCGCTCACGAGCATGGAGCCTTCGAGCGCCACGTCGAAGCCGGCGCCGCTGGCGCAGGCCAGGAGCACGCGCGTTCCCCACTTGCCAAGCTGGCGGCGGAGCGCGTGCTGGTGTTGCTTTCTCAGAAGCCCCGCGTCCGCCGCCGCGGCGAATGTGTCGACGCTAAAGAGCGCCTCCCTCCACGCGGTCCTGAAGAGGCGCGCGACGCCGCAGTGCCTCGCGCAAGTGGCCATGTACGCGCCGCGCCAGTGGGGGCTCAACCCCGCGATGAAGAGCCAGCTACGATTGCTCGTGAACTGCAATATGTGGCCTAAGATGACCCTGTCGCCTAAAGCTGTGTGGGCCGCGCTCTGTGCCTGGCACGATTTTGACTTTTTGGCTGCTGGCTCTGCGTGGCATCCCCTGGCGGCGGCTAGCCCAGCGAGGATTGGCTCCAGACCGTGGAAGCGACCGCCCAGCGCACTCAATTGGGTGGCGATGGCGTGCAGTCCATGCAGCTCCGCGTCCGCGCCCGGCGAGGAGATGGCGGCAGGCCCCCCTGTGCAAGAACAGAATGAGAAGATCAGCGACGCTGGCATCTCTCTTTGAGGCGTTCACTCACTGCAAAGAGGGCTCTGGCAATGGATGAGTACTTGTAGAGCGATCTCACTGACCGCCTCAAGTAAAACCATCATGCAAGTCGGACCACACAAAAGAAATCCGCATGTAAGCGCAGCAACCAGTGCCTCACCTTTGGCTAACTGCCGCATCATTGCTTCCACTCTGGCGCACACATAAGCATAGGCCTCATCCACTGCAAGCTGTGCAGCTTCCATTGTCTTTTCCATTGTCTTTTTTTCCTGCTTTTTCTCTCTTCGCTCAATCTTCAACAACTTATTGCACTTGGAAGGATCCTACAGTTTGTGAGTTCTGGCTGAGTGTTCTAGGCCTGCAGTACGCCGCCGCGGCGTAGCTGCTAAGCTTTTAAAGCAGCTGACATAACTGCTAGCGCAGCGGCTCAATCGGTGTGCTTTGTCTGAGTCATCTTCATCGCTCCGGCACTTTGTCGGAGAAGCTTCAGGAGCTGTGGCCACAGCAGCTGCTGGTCCCAAGCTCGTGACATGGCTCGCAAGAAAAACTTGACGCCAAAGCGAGGTCGCAGTGCTGTAGTTCAACCGCCTGTGGCAGCTGAAAGCTCCGATGAAGACGCCATCGCCCAGCCTCGCAAGAAGCGCAGCCGCGCAGCGCAAGTGGTATCGAATGCAGTTGCCTCTCCTGCACCAGACGAGCCTGCTGCCTTGCTGTGCACCATACCTGTGCTGGAGTCCCTAGGCGACGAGCACGTGGCCAGGCAGGGCTGCCACGTTGTGCTGTCGTCTGCGGGGGTGAGCCTCGTGCAGGAGCGGCTGCTCGGCACCGTACTGGCCGAGGACAGCGATGAAGAAGGGGGCGCAGCCTCCGCTAGCGCGCCCGGCGCCGCCAGCTCACCTTACGTGGTGCTTCAAACCGGAGCCACCAGCAGCAGCAGCAGCAGCGATCAGCAGCGCCCCCTCCTCTGCCGCATCGACGCGGCGCTGTGGGCTGCGCTGCGCGCGTCCCTCCAGGACAAGCTGGTGGCGCTGCACGCGCCGGACGACGCGTGCGGCAGCGCTCAGCCCTTGCGCCCGCGCCGCCTCCGCCTCTCCCTCCAGCGCGCAGCCTTCTCGGCAACGAGCCCCCTCAGCGTGCCGCCGGTCACCAAGCCAGCGCTGCGCCGCCTGCGTGACCTCGTCTTCGCGCTGAGCCCTGCCACGCTAGAGCCCTACTGGTCACCGCGCCTTGCGGCCGACGGCGGCGGCGGCAGCGGCGGCAGCACGCTGATCACCGCGCACGAGCTGTACGACGCCATCGAGGCGCGCCGCGCCGCCGACGCGCCGCTGCAGCGTGCGCTGCAGGCGGGCGCGCCGCTGCCGCGCACGCCGGCGCTGCTGCCGGCGCTGCGCCGCTACCAGCAGGCGGCGGTGGCGTGGATGCTGCGCCGCGAGGGCGCGCCGGCAGCAGCAGCACCAGCAGCAGCAGATCTCATCAGTGCTGCGCCCCAGGGCGCTGCTGCGGCGGCTGCAGCTTCGGACAGCATTGAAGTACCCACCGGCACATCTGCCGTGATGACCCGATTTTCAGGGGGTGAGCCTGTGAGCCAGGTCATGAATGGCTTAATGGACGATGGCGCAGCGGTGGCGGCGGCAGAGCTGATCGGCTGGGTGCAGCTGGCGGGACTGGACGCGGCGGAGGGCGTGGCGGAAGGGCAAATGCCACCGGCAGTGTGGTACAGCCCGCTGAACGGGTGCTCTGCCTGGGAGCCGCCGCTGCGCGAGGTGGCGGGCCAGCGGCTGCGCGGAGGCGTGCTGGCGGAGGAGATGGGGTGAGTAAATACCCTGCAAAGTAGATCTGCTCAGTTGGACTTGAGGGTAGATGTTGTTGACCGGATGTTAGTTCGACCGCAGTGCTCAGTTGACTTTGAGGGTAGATATTGTTGACCAGATGTTAGGACCGACCGCACAGTCACAATGGAGGTTTTCAGAGAGGCGGCTAAGGGGAAGCGGGGGCGCTGCCCGAGCACGTTAGCTGTTGGTAGATGTTTGCCGGGTCAGTACGAAGTGGACTGAGCAGCCCTTGCAGGCAACTGCTGCAATGCATGCATGCATGCAGGCAGAAATCAGCTTCCCAGGTGAGGCTGAGAAGGCAGCTGCAGCCGAAGCAGGCGCATGACTCTGCCCGCAATTAGCTCCGCAGTAGCGCTCCGCATCAGCGCTCCAGACAAGTCGAGCGCGGCATGAGCCCTGCAGGCACTAAGCCAGGCTGGCAGGCGGCCTTGCGCATCCACGCCCATTTCTTTCGACTGCTGTCTCAAGCTATCGCTGCCTGCGCGTCATCGCCATGCCGCCGCCCGCCACGCTGTGCCATGTCTGGCTTGCGCCACGCTGTGCCATGTCTGCCTTGGCGGGGTTCTAGCAGGGGGCTGCAGGCTGTAGTCACTAGTTTCTTCAAATAGCACTGTCAAGGCAGGTATGTATGTATCCTCACGATGACAGTTAGCCGCACCGTCCATGCAGGCTCGGCAAGACGGTGGAGCTCATCGCGTGCATACTGGCGCACCGGTGGACGCCGCCAGCGCCAGTGCTCGACGATGCTGCCGCATCATCGCTCAGTGACGGCCGTCACCCGTTACTGGGCGCTTCAGAAGCGCTCACGCAACCGGTCACCCCAGCTGAATTGGAAGGCGCAGCTATGGGTATCAAGGAAGAGCTGATCGCGGAGCAGGCGAATGGGGGGACGGGGGTGCCGCAGCCGATGGACGTCGAGGAAGTGCAAACCCTAGATAACTCCGCGCTTTTAACTTCAAGCCCTAGCTCGGGGCACGCGGCGTCTGGCCGCAAGGCGAGCAGCGAGGCGCCAGAGGGGGAGGAGCGGGGAGAGCAGGCGATGGAGGTGGAGACTGGGGAGCAGGCCCTAGCATTAGGGTTGCCGTTGCGGAGCACCCTGCCAGCGCCTTCGGAGGGAGAGGAGGCGGAGATGGAGTGGGGTGGGGGGGAGGCTGCTGCGACGGCGCCTCAGGCAGTTGGGCTTGGAGTTGTGGAGGCACGCCCGCCGCCCGCTAGCATGAAGGCAGCGAGGGGGTCCAAGCGGAGGGCTTCAAATGCCAGCAGCCGTCCCTATTGGTGAGCGATGCAGCATGGTGTGACTGCGCGCAGCCTTGTGTAACTCTAATGTGACGTTTTGGCTGCGGATGCTGCTGCTTCAGTAATTGTGATTATGTGACCTTTTGGCTGCGGATGCTGCTGCTTCAGTAATTGTGCCTCTGATCGCGATCTTGACTCTCGTATACCGTTATGGCACGCGCACACTGGCTCGCCACGCTGCTCAGCGCGCCACTTCAACTCTCTCCAGCAAATCGCTCACCGTCGCTGTGCCGCAGCGCATCCTCCCAGTCACTCTCATGCAGACAGACGCCTGCAACAGAATCCATACGGCTACATCTCTCGATGCGCATTGCAACTCAGCCCCGTGGCAACCCCTGCGCCGCCGCCGCCGCCGCCGCTGCGCGCTGCAGGGACAACCTGCCGCAGCACTCCTCCGCGGACGCGCGGTGCATCTGCGGCCGCGATCAGGCCGAGGGTGGCGGCGGCGGCAGAGCGGCGCACATCGTCACCTGCACGCGCTGCCAGTGGCGCCTCCACGCCGACTGCGCCGGCGTCGCGCCTGCTGCCGCCGCCCCCGATGCAAAACCCGCTGCCGCAAGCGCTGCCACCGCTGCGCCTGGTGATGGCGCCGCCGGTGCCGCTGCCGCAAGTGGCGTTCCGCAAGCTTCAGCCAGTGCTGTGTTTGGCTCTCAAGGCGGCAGCGGCGGTGGCGGCGGCAGCGGCGGTGGCGGCGGCAGCGGCGGAGGCGGCGGCAGCCACGGTGGCGGCGGCAGCGCAGCCCAGCAGCAGCGGCGCCAGGAGCAGGAATTTGTGTGCGTGGCGTGCCGGAGCGCGGAGATGGCGGTGTCGCCTGTGGCGTGCGGCGCCACGCTCATCGTCTGCCCTGCAACGATACTGCACCAGTGGCGGCAGGAGCTGAAGCGCCACACTGCGCCCGGCGCTGTGAAGGTAGGGGCGATGATTCCTCTCATGTATCGGCAAGCACCGCTGCTGCTTCTCTCTTCGCAGGGCAGCTCTTGCTCATAGGATGCGTACTGCCAAGTCGTCTTTTTTTGTGGCCTGCACGTTGCTCACCGCGTCTGCTTTCGTGATGCCTCCTCACCAATGGTGCCAGCACTTGCGACACGCCTCAGGACATGGACCTTGAAAATGTGTTGGCGGCTTTCATAATTGAATTTGTTGTCCGCGCCGCCGCAACTACCCAGGTGGTGGAGTACCCCGGAATCTCAGAGGTCGTGCGGCGCGGCTCCATGCGGCAGCGCTCCCCACGGCCGCCCCCAGCCGCTGCCGCCACACACGACGGCGCAAGCGACGCTGCCGACACCGAGACAGAAGCCGAAACGCGCACCGCTGATGCTGCCGCCGCTGACGATGACCTTAAGGCCACAAATGATGACAACGCTCAGCAAGACGGCAAGCCGCAGCAGCAGCGCTCGGCTGCAGGCGCTGCTGCAGATGGCAGCGCTCATACCGGCAGCGACGTAAAGCAGCCCTCAACAGAGGCGGTTGAGGGGTCCCCTAAAGCGGCGAAACGCGCTTTAGCAAAGCCCGTTGCGGCGCCGTATGCGCTGCTGGACCCTGCGACCCTCGCATCGTGTGACGTCGTCCTCACGACGTACGACGTGCTGCGTGCGGAGGTGCATCACGCAGTGGCGGCCACGGCGGCGGCGGCGGCGACGGGGGGGGGGGAGGGGGGCGGCGGCGCGGGGGGGCGGACTATGCGGCGCGCGCGCGCGTACAAGGTGGTGCCGTCGCCGCTGACGGCGCTGCTGTGGTGGCGCGTCGCAATGGACGAGGCGCAGATGGTGGAGACCACAGTGTCAGGTAAGCTTTATGACATACATCCTCCGAAGTGATGGGCTTGTTTGTTATTACTTCAGGTATAACTCTGGTGTGAGGGTCGGCCATTGTTATTACTTAAAGTATGACCCTGGTGTGAGGGTTGGCCAATAGCATGGCCCATTAGCCGCTGACGGCCTTTGCAAGGCGCGCTTGTGCAGGGAAGAGGCCTAAATGGAAAGCTGGCAGCTGGGGCGTGCTTGACAATTTATGTAGTGCACATCGCGGTGACATTCGTTAACCCTAACCTTGGCCCTTTACGAGGGCTGATCCACGAATGTGTCGGCGGTTACGTCTCCAGAGCCTGCCGTTTTCTTACAATCCCTGCAGAAACTTCGCAAGCTGCGCCACTGCTGCTATTGGAGCTGAGCTGTGTCCCGCATGTTTCAGGCATGGCATGGTGGACAGCCTTGACATCAGTAGTCTACCCTAACACTCATCCATCGTCGCTTTAACCCTAATCCTAGGTCTATCACTTACCTCAGGCCCTTACCTTACATCGCCTTAGGTCTGTTTGCTCTTCCGCAAATCATGCTGGTGATCGCCGTTCCCAGTGCAGACGCGGCGCAGATTGCCGCGCTGCTGCCGGCCGTAGACTGAGCCACTGACTGTTCCCTGTGACATCCTCTGCAGACGCGGCGCAGATGGCGACGCTGCTGCCGGCCGTCAACCGCTGGGCCGTCTCGGGCACGCCCGTTGGCCACGGCCGCGTGGAAGACCTGTACGGATTGCTGCTGTTCTTGGGTCAAGACCCGTTCAGCGAAAGGCAGCTGTGGCGGCACGCGCTGCAGCGGCCGGTTGAGGGGCGCCTCCCTGGCGCAATGGAGAGGCTCATGAGGGTATGTATGGATTTATATACTTCGAAGTATGTACGTATGACATATGCATGTAGCGCAGCAGACTGGGTAGATGGCGATATGGTGAATGGTGAATGTGTGTGTGCAATGTGTGCAGCTGAAGTCTTGGCTCATGATGGCTCGAGTGCTTCCAAATGTGCAGTGTGATGCCTCGTGCCCCGTGTTGATGATACTCCAGACATCAGTATATAGTGCTCTCCGCATGCACTGGTACATGATGCGGTCTACAACCAGCTTTGTGTATGCAATGCTGATGCCTCAGCTACCCCAACCTGAGTAAAGCTGCTGACCGCCATGACTTTGATGCAATAAGCCTGTCCCATGCCACCATTTCCATGCTCTCACCGAAAGTGCTGCTGCATGTGCCCCTCCAACTGCAGGTCTTGGACGGCCTTCTGTGGCGCACCACCAAGCGCTGCGTCACGTCTCAGCTGCTGCTGCCGCCGCAAGTGGAGGACGTAAGGCGGCTGCAGTTCAGCTCCATCGAGCGCGAGTACTACCGGCGCCAGCATGCCGCTGTCGTCGCGCTGTCAAGACAGGTGAACTGAAGTTGAACTCGTGATGTACTGAGTCGTGACCACGTGTTACATTTCTGTACATGTCACTGAGCATGTCCCGCCACTGGCAGCGTGTTGTTTTCAAAGTGCTTGGCTGTTGACAGACTGCCAGCGTCATGTATCTTCTGGAAAGCCTTGCATTCCCGCATCGGGCTACACTGGCCTTTGCCTGATGATGTTTTCCTCATTCTGTCCAAGTGCGCTAAGTTAGGAAAGGGTCAGAGTTGAAGTTGAGCTGTGCTCATGATGGCCTTGACCTCCCTGTCATGCAGCACAATGTTTCATGAGCGTTGCATGCCCGCATCACCATTCTGCCTAACGTGATGACAATGAGTCACTCACAGACATGCCATGGCCATTACCATGTCACCGATCAGGAACAGTTTTACTTCAAGTATATTTGTAAACAAGTACTGTCGCCAGCAAAGTAGTCTGTTGCTTTTCAATATAGATGTATTTTACTTTGAAGTATCATACATAAAGTCTCGATTTCGAAATACTTGTTGTTGAGGCTACATCATTGCAAACCTCGTCACAACTCAAAGCCTGTGATCAAGCCATGGCCATCAGATGTCATCACACTGTTGATATGATCACTTCAATCACCTATGATTCATGCTCACCCCGCGTTCTGACAGCGCACTTTCCTCACAGACACTGGAGCATGACAAATGCGCAAGCGCGGTGACATCGCATGACATCGCAAATTTCCTGATCATGTAATGGCCATCATGCCATCTGACCAATGTCAATGTCACTTCAACTAAATTACAGTGTACTCATCCCGAGTCTGATTCTGCACTGTCCTCGCAGACGCTGGAGCATGACAAGCGCGCTGTGAGCCAGCAGGGGCAGCTCAAGCTCAGCGAAGGCATGCTGCAGCTGCGCCAGGCCTGCTGCCACCCGCAGGTGCCTGATGTCCTGCATTGCATCGCATCGACTCTGCGCAATGTACATGCACACCATCTACGGTACTCGTGTTCGCATCAGAAGCTTTTGGAGAAGGCGTCAGACGGATGCCTGCTGTCACCGGCACGTACCTGGTGTTCTGGGTGACATCACATGGACTCATGTGTTGGCACCCATGATACTTCTTAAAGCATGTGGACCACCTACCAATCATTGCACTACAGAAAACAACAAACTTATTAACTGACGTATTTATTACACACAGCACATGATCGGGGTTGTGATGGTTCATGCCCAGCACTTTGCTGAAATTAGGCATTGGTCTTGTGTATTGAGCTGCCATTGTCCTACGCAATAAATTGCGCTTCAATCAGGGCAGGATCGAGCAGTACAGCACACTCGTGGACTCCTTTGCTGTTCAGTCGCGAGGCTCAAAGCGGCTCGCACAACATTGTCTGCCAGCACCAGTGCGCGATTACGATGCACTGAGCTCGTGGTTTGAGCTGATGTCCTGCGTGTAATATGGAAATTGTTCCTTGGGGCCTCATTATTGCGCAAGCGCAGCAGCCACTGGCTCATGTCCTTGATTTGCCACTCAACACTGGTCACATCCTGCTCAGATCAGTTTTGACACAATCCAGGCAGACATGCAGACATGCTAGTAGCCATGACGCTGGTTCATCGTGCCCACCTCCTGCCGAATGTGCAGATGCAAGCAAGGGTCTAAGCCTGTTTGCGTATCGATCCGCTCATTGACCCAAGTAGTGCTGCTCATGCAACGCAAGTGAGGCTTGCGTATTCTGGGGCACAGGAAATCATGCTTAGCGTTCTCGGCCCAGCTTGCCCGATTACATGGAACTGTAATGCTATTCAAGCGATGGCAGCATGGCGTGCATACTCATATGGTGAGCGTTGTCATACGTACTGTATGTATGCGTGTAGGTGGGTATCAAGGGCCTGGGACGCACCCTTGGCGGCAGGGGCGGCAGGGTGATGACGCTGGCGCAGATCCACGACCACCTGGTGAGTGATGGTATAGGTATGTAGGTATAGGTACAGGTTTACAATCAGTGACCACATTGCATGCCGGAGAGCCTGTGTCACTTGTGAACTGTGTACTTCGAAGCACTTGTTTTTTTATTCACGACCACTGGTGAGTGTGATGTAGTGTGCGTATGGAGGTATGGGTATAGGTTGGATACAACGAGGTATGACCTGCATGCCAGAGGGCCTCCCTTGCTGCACAAGCACTGTTGTGCTTTTCAATGATTTTTGTGTGAGACGCTATTATTGTAGCATCTTGATGTAAGGTACTTGCTTCTACATGCCTTCGTGCTGGGACCGCGCGCCCATCTATGCTGTGGCATTAGGGATTCGGACTGGCACTCCAAAGCGATTTGGGATGTGGTCAAAGGGCATATTTGAGGACGTCACTTGTGGCTCTCGCTGGACTGGCCAGGCGACCTGATGCACAGGACCTGAGGGTAACCCTAACCCTAACCCTTATCCTAAGGACGCAGAGCTTATATGTGTGAGAGTACATACTTCTGGAACTGTCGGAGGCAGTTTACGCGATTCTGACAATGTGAGCAAGGTGGTTCAATTTCTCATGCTTTCTCCCGCGTAGTAGCAGAAGCAGAAGCAAGTACGTCATTTGCTCTCACCTAAACATCGCTGTGAGCGCTGCCATCTCATCAGCTGTTGCTTGCAAATCTGTGCACTTGAATGTTTATACATGAATCAGAACACCCGATTAGGGTATTGGCAAGCCTTGTTTGACCCATGTGGCGAGCCATGTGACAGTCTAAATACCTCCACTCACTGCAGGCACTGCGCTTCTGAATCTCAGTGCTTGTTGTGAAAACCATGATACTCACAAACATCAACACCAGAGGCTCTACTGCGAGCACTTGACCACCAACTGTTTGGCCTGGACACCCACTCATGCAGGTGGATCAGGAGCGCACCACCGGCACGGAGGCAGCGCGCAAGCTCGTGTTTGCGACGAACGCGCTAGCGGGCGTCACACGCGCAGAGGCCGAGCTGCGCATCCGCCAGGCCGCTGCTGCCGCCGCCGCCCCACCAAGCGCTGCCACCGCCGCAACAGGAGTTGCAGCAACGGCTGCTGCAGAGAGCGCTGCCGCCGCGAGCGCAGTGACGAGCGCTGACGCGGCGGCGGCGGCGGCAGCGGCGGCGCGCGCCGCGCCCGGCGTGCGCGCGCTGCTGCAGGAGGCGGCGTCGCTGTACGCGGACGTCCTGACGGCGGCGCGCGAGGCGCGCAGCCCTGGCATGCTCACGGGTATGTATGTATGGAGGCATGCAGGCGTTGCCCGCTAGGTCTGCTGTATTACGGTAGCAAGAAGACCACATAACACCCGTGCGTTGTGTGCTGGTGATGTGACTGCAAGCAGCAACCAAAGCAGAAACGTTGCTGCCAAGATGCGCTGCAGAGGCAGTGTCATTCGACTTGTGCGCGCGCTGCCTGTGGGGAGTAGAACTGACGCTGACTGTGCTCGGGCTCAGCCGAGATGGCATGCTGCTGGGATGCGCTCGCAATGACGGTGGCGCAGTCGGCGCGCATAGCACATGCGTGCTGTAATGTTTACCTGCAGGCACTGGTAACGCCCCACATGGTTTGTACCAAAGCGGCAACGCTGTACACACACGCACGTTTTGCTGGTGGCGTAGGAGCACTGTTATCCTGTGCAGCAGGCGCGCAATCTTTGTTGTGCTGGGTTGCCTCCTTGAGAGCACGCAATCAAACAGTTCTGACTTCAAGTTCTGCCCCTCACTGACTCTGACTCGGACTCACCCCGCGCAGGCGAGTCCGAGCTGCGCGGCGCCGCCCTCGCCGCCGCCGCCGCCACGGGCCGCGCCATCGTGCGCAGCGGGCGCGCGTTCCCGCTGTGCTGGCGCGTTCCGCGCGCGCGCGTCGGTCCGCGCGGCGCCGTCCACGGCGCACCGCTGTCCGCGGTGATCGAGCTCGACCGCGGCAAGCGACTCGCAGGACTCCGCGTGCGCTTCTCTCGAACGGACCTCGCGCCCGCCGCCGCCGCCGCCACTGCTGACGGGCAGCACGGTTCTGCCGCCGCCAATGCCGCCGCTGCGGCCGCCGCGCGCGCCGCAGCTGCTGCTGCTGAAAGCGCCACGCCCGGCGGCGGCGGCGGCAGCGGCAGCAGCGCTGCAGCTGCGGCGACGGTGACCGCGGGGTGGATCTGGTACCCCCAGAGAATCGTTCTGCAGGCGGCGCACCTGTCAGAGGGGGGGCAGTTCTACGACGTGGCGCAGCTGACGCTGCCGCCACCGCTGCTGGGCACCGATGGCGGCGGCGGCGGCGGCGGCGTGCTGCTGCGCGCTCCCGGCGGCGGCAGCGGCGGTGCTGCTGCCGCAGAGTGGGAGACGCTGCCCGAGTTCCGCGACGTGCAGGGCGCGCGTGCCAAGATCTGGCGAATACAGGTCGTGTCGTGTCACCGTGTGGCCGCCGCCGCTGCTGCCGTGGCAGCTGCGCCGTCCGCGCTTCTACCTGCGCCAGGGGGGGTAATGACCCTTGGTGGTTTGGCGCAGGAGGGGGAGATTGCTTCTGCGCGCGGTGTGGAAGGGGGGGCGGATGCTCCTCGAGTCGAGGCGGCGGTGTGCGCGGAGGTGGAGCTGCTGGAGGCAGAGATGGATGTGGATCTGCTGCCGCAGCTGCACGCCGTCGCCAACTTGCGCGACACCCTGCAGGAGCTGCAGGGGAACAGCGGCGGCGATGGCAGCCATGACAGTGGCGGCAGCGGCGGCGGCAGCGACGCCGCTGCTGCCGAGTCTGACGGGGTTTTCGTGACGCCTCCGCCGCCGCCGCACAAGCTGGGGCAAGTGGCAGCAGCAGGGGGGGCGGGGGCAGTGGCGCGCCTGCCCAGCTTGGAGCACTTAGCGGAGCTGGAGAATGGGCTCAGGTAATGTGGGAGCAGTAGGGCATTTCTCAACGCTGAAGACACGCGAGTCAGCGCCAATTACGCAACCAAGTGCCGTCAGCAGGCGACTTGCAAAGTTGCGTAGGCACACTGGCAGGGTCCTTGTTTGTTTACGTTGAGGTTGTGTGCACACTGGCAGGGTCCTTGTTTGTTTACGTTGAGGTTGTGTGAGCTGTCGCATCAATAACATCGTGCACCGCCGCTCACCTGTGCTCACCAGAGCCCCGCATCCAGCAAAGCTACACCTTGAAAGCGCTCATGCTGTGATGTACACAAGTCGAGTACTTCGAAGTACAAGTGTTTGTTTTCCTTGTAGGTGAGTGCATACTTAACCCTTGCCCTAACTAGGCAGCACATGTCACCTGCCAGCACTGCGCAGATTTAAGTCTGCTGTGGATTCACAACCTGGCAATGGCGCCGGACAGCCAGCGCGCCGTTGCACAGCTGCGACTCCACTTGAGAAGTCGACAAGTAATTCAGCTGACTGTAGTGCTTCCACGTGTTGGCGGCTCCCTCATCACACGCACACTGGCAATGCGCTTTGCAGTGGCACGATGGTCAGCGCAGCGCATGCATGCCCGCGCCTGCAGCCGCGCGCTTGTGCGCTCTGCTCACTACCTACCCAATTACAGGTGGTGATGCTCATGATGTTCATCGACATCTCGTGCCCTCCCCCCGCAGGCGCGTGTACGCGGAGCACTCGCGCGCGCACACCGGCAACGCGCTTTGCAGTGGCACAATGATTATCGCAGCGCGTGCCCCTGCCCGAAGCTGCAAGTACGCTCACCTGCACACGTACGCTCACTACCTGCGCACTTACAGGTGGCCATGGCTCACCGACACATCATGCCCCCGCAGGCGCGTGTACGCGGAGCACTCGCGCGCGCTGTGCGCTCAATGCACACATACAGGCGGTGATGCTCATCACCATGCCATCCCTGACTCCCGCAGGCGCGTGTATGCAGAGCACTCTCCGCGCTCACTACCTACCCACTTACAGGTGGTAATGCTCATAATGTTTATCGATACTCTTCGTGGTGCCCTCCCCCCGCAGGCGCGTGTACGCGAAGCACCCGCGCGCGCGCACTGGCAACGCGATGTTGCAGTGGCACGATGATCAGCGCAGCGCATGCATGCACCTGCCCATAAACACACATATACTCACTACCTACCCACGTTACATCTGACCACGGTTCATCGACACATCGTGCCCTCCCCCCGCAGGCGCGTGTACGCGGAGCACTCGCGCGCGCTGCGCGCCGCCGCGCGCCTCGAGGCCGAGACTGCGCGCGCCGCCGTTGACGCCAAGGCCCACCAGCTGGCGCTGCTGCGCGGCGTCGCGGGCGGCGCGGCGGCGTCCGCGGCTGCGCAGGCCGCGGCGGTGCCGTGGTGGGACGCGATGCTGCGCGCTGTCGAGGCGGACGGCAGGGATGCGGAGGCGAGGGTGGTGGGCGACGCGGAGGGAGCGCTGATGTGCGCGGTGGAGGGGGTGAGTTGAAGTTGAAGTTGGTGCTGAGATTGTTTTCACACTGTTGGTGGTGGTCAGCTGTGCGGCTCACTGTTTGCGGCATCAGAATGGACATGCATGCCTGCAACGGTGCACTGGATGTTGGAGGGGTGTTGATGTGCGCGGTGGAGGGAGTGAGTGATTAGCTCAGCGAGGCATTGAAGTTGAAGTTGATCTTGATCAGCGATATGTTGAAGTTGAAGTTTATGCTGAGATTGAGGTCGATGTTGTTTTCACACTGGTGGTGACGGTAAGCTGTGCAGTTCCCTGTCTGTGGCATCATAACGACCATGCATACCTGCGACTGTGCACTGATGTCTGAGGGGCGCTGATGTGCGCGGTGGAGGGGGTGAGTGATTGCTTAGGGAGACGTTGAAGTTGAAGTTTATGCTGAGATTGAGATTGATGCTGTTTTAACACTGTTGGTGATTGTCAGCTGTGCAGTTTACTGTGGAAACGTTTGCGCAGCGTCGGAACGGACATGCACAATTGCCACTGCACGCTGATCCGGTGGCGCGCGAATGCGCAAATGCGTTGCCGCCTGTTGCTGAGAGGCATACGTTCAGCCACATCGTTTGCACCGAGTTAATGCACATCGCTGCTCGAGTGCTTGCTATGGCCACCGAATGCTTTATTACCACAACAGCCGGTTGTGCTGTTGCTCATCGTGCGCATGAGCTGCGCAGTAGTTTTCGGTGCCGTCATTTTGGTTGTGCTGTTGCTCATCATGTGCATGAGTGCTGCTGCGTGGCAGTCAGTGCTGTTCTTAACTTGAAGCGACAGTACATCTTGTATGATGCATACATAGCGGTACACACGCTCAATGCAACACCACATGTGCCCTGTTGCAGTCATTCAAGGGGGAGCAGGTGCGGCGGCGCTTTGCACAATTCGGCACCGCCTATGGGCTGCGCATGCTGCTGGCGACAGAGCTCAAGGTACGGCACTGTAGCACAAGATGGTGTCAATTGAAGTGTACCTGCCTGTTAAGGCGTCAACATTGCAGAATCGTGCCTATAGCCGTTGCAGCATTGCTCATTCGTGCTTCGTTGTGACCAAGCAAGCAAAGGTAACCTGAGACTTCAATCGGCAGTTGTGTCTGAGCTAGCGCCAATCCAGGATTTTTATCAAGTGCAGGCAAATCATTTGGCTGAGGAATTAGCTTAAGCTGTATCTCATGCAGCGCTGCCATGTTGCTGCTCCGCAGTGCTCAATGACACGCACGCAGCCATTGTCCGTAAACCCTGACGCTTGCGCATGCACACGTCAGCTTGAAAACGTGCATGCACCCATATGATTATCCCGTGTTTTGGAGTCACCAAAACGCTCATTCTGTGCCGCGTTGATTGACTCTGAATGTCAATGCTGCATGCGGAGTCACATGCAGGCGTCAGCTCATGAATCACCGCGCTGCAGGACGCTTGGCATGCAAATTTTGAATAAAGCTTTCATAATCGACTCCTTGCGTTCATTTGTGGCCTTCAGGTGTTCTCCCTACCGGTACACACAATTTGTGTGTGTCCGTCAAAAACCAAGTACTTCACAAAGCTACATGTATGTGACAAGTCACAACAAAGCGCACGCTCGCCCTGCCTGCCGCAGGATCTGCGCGAGAGTCGCAGAAAGGTCCTGGAGCACATTCTTGCGCTCAAGGAAACGCCGAGTTCTGCGGAACTATCTGAGAACGGCAACTGCAGAAAGTGCCGCAAGGACTGGAACCGCACCGGGCGCGAGTGCTTCCTGTGCCGCCTGTTCAACCAGCTGGATGAATACTCTAACATAGTGTACTTCAATGCGCGCGTGCGCACGCGCGCGGTCGAAGTCGGACAGGGCTATCAGGTAAGCGATGGCACCAGCGCTTGCCGGTGGTGGTCTGGTGGAATACCAACATGATGCTTGAAGTTCAAACTTGCGCATTATTTGTTCGTTATTCAAGGCATCTGATGGGTCAGCATATTCATCTGCTCTAACGTAGTGTACTCCAATGCGCGCGTGCGCACGTGCGCGGTGGATCTCGGTCAGGGCTATCAGGCAAGTTTTCATGCTCAGCAGTGCATGAACATGTTGCCCTTTCAAGTTGTTGCATCGGCTCCATGCATGCGCACCAGACAGGTGACTAGTTTTCATGCTGTGATGTGTTTTGAGGTTCAATGTATGGGCAAAGCTTGATGAATTTGAAGCTGCTGGCTCCGGTTGCTTGAGTTGGAGAGCGCAGGCCAATCAGAAGGTGAGTCCCTCAATATGATCATGACATCTACATCAATTTTGATTTTGTTCGATGGGTAGGATTTGTCAACAAGAAGGGAATGACGGGAAGTCGAGATGATGTTGATAATAAATATTGCACAGCTGCCTGATACTTGAATACAAGCTAAATGAAGCTGGTGTTTCTGGTGGCATTGCTGCGGGTACCAGGTTAGCTTTTGATTTCGATGCTTTGATGTGCTTTGAGGTTCAATGTAATGGCGGCGAACCTTGAGGAATTGAAAATTGTGCACTTTTGTCGTTTCCACTGGTATGCCCTAATTATCTGATGCTCGCGCCGCAAAACTGTTCTTGCAGATTGATATATAGAGGTCTAAATCCAGCTCCTGAATAAATATCTGATGTGTGCGCACTTCAACCCAGGCATGCAGTCACACAGCATTGAACTTTGGGCAGGGATTGCGCAACTGCTGTTGGTGTGCTGCATCTCCCAAGCATAATCAACACAGCTTTGTGCACAGACGTCAAACACAGTTTTTACATGTGCTCAATCATGTGTTGCACCATTCATGATTTAATGACCATTGTCAGTAGTGACACCACAATGGCAGCTGCCAGGGGTGCCTGCTCATGTGCTTGAGCATGCGCTAGCATTCTGCATATTTTCTGAGATTCAACAAGTCTCAATGCGGATTTGCATTGAACCGCGCTAGACTGCCGGCAGTGGTACTTAGGTATGCAATGGTGCCAGCGCTTTTGACAGTATATCAATGAAACTCAACTGTTGAACTTGAGGCATTTACATGATTTGTGCATTATCCCACCACGGTTTTTGGGTCAGTCTGAATCTATATAGCACGGCAACAAGATTTCCCAGCGAATGGGAGCTAAGGCAGGTTTGCCGAGTAGTGGTGTCAGCGAGAAATGGAACATGTCGGCAGCTGATGCATCCCAAACAACTGTGTCTGTAAAATGTCAACATATGAGCTACGCCACCGCGAGGCCGGCGCTTCGGTCGGTAGAACGATTTGATACACGCCTGATGAGACAGCATGCCCAAATAGTGCCTCATCGTGAATGTGGTTGCTGACTGTACTTCTGTGGTATTGCACGGCTGCTCCGTGCGCAGGGTTTCCGCACTGACTCCGGGTGCGTAGCCATACTGCGGCTGCTGGAGAGGGAGCTGAGGCGATCGCCCCCCGCCAACTTGGGCGCTGCACTGGAGCAGCTGAAGAAGGAGGCTCGAGGCGAGCTGGAGAGGGTGGAGGCGGTGAAGAAGGAGGTGGACTGTCTGCGCGCACTGTGTGCCGCGCAGCAGGACATGATGTGCGTCACCCCTTGAAGTAGTGGCAGGGATGTTGAAGTGTGTTTGATGGTGCGCTTTGAGTAATTGCTGAGCCGTAAATGGAGCTGGAGATAGTGGAGGCGGTGAAGCAGGAGGTGGACTGCCTGAGCGCCCTGTGCGCCGTGCAGCAGGACATGATGTGCGTCACCCCTTGAAGTAGTGCCAGGCGAAGTGTGTGGGTTGGCATGCTGTGAGTGATGCTGAAGCGTAATTGATGACCACGGTTCAGGAACGAAGTGGACTGACGGTGGTTTGCAGAGCATGACGCACACTGCTGCCAGGGAGTGCTGCAATTTTTGAATTTTCTAATGCCGTGACTGCGGTGCTTGAGCGCTCCTCGCAAACAAAAGAGTGTGCATCCCCTTATGCGTACCTGTTCATCCAATACAATGATAACTCAGATACTGCACCACCATTTCAATGATGGCCTTGGCAACAGTTGCATGGCGCCTCAGCACTAGCAGCAGTGTCCTTCAGCAAGCTTGCCTATCACTGCCTGTGCCAGATTGATACATGGCTTGAGCTGTCAAGTTTTTGATTTGCCCTAGATATCGCTTATTAACGCTGGAAGACTTGACGTCAAGCTTCCACCTCAGCCACCACCCTATCTCAGCGAATATGCTCTTGTTGCCCTTTGTCATCTCTGTGCAACAGGTCCCAGTTGGATGAGCTTGCTGTGGCCACTACACGCCTCAGACTCATAGAGGTGAGTGAGTCATTTGTTTCATCCACATTTATTTGGACTTGCCGTACCTGCTCAGCCCAGGCTACATTATTAGTTGAGTAATTACCTTTGTAGGGTTTTGTAGCTCAGAGAGGTTTCTGAAATCGAGTGCACGTTAGATGGCGGCCGTTGCAGCCACATAAACATTTACATATACATGGATCTCTGGCCTGCTCAGTGCACTTGGAATGAGATGACAGGCAGTGCACCATCAGCTTTCAGCACCTTAGAAGCTGCTTGAGTACAGGTCCCAGAGGAGGCCGGCTATTGTGCACGTACGCAGTACTGTGGTATGCCATTGCTGCTTGCACGCTAGCCTTACCTCCAGAAAAATGACTTTCTTGTTTATGCAAGGCAGTCAAACTTCACAAGTCGGAATTGACTTCGATAACATTCCTATGATCTTTCTATACATTGTTTGAAATGTTTTGACATGGCAGTGAGTGCTACACGTGGCACTCTGCAGAGCTAGTTTCACCGTTGCTTGGTGCTGAATGTGCTCTATCCCGCTGAAAACTGCAATCGCTACGAGGCAATGTCTGAGCGCTTACTTCACCGACCATTTAGCCAGGAGATGTTACTGCCTCAACATGCTGCTGTTTGGGGATGTTGTTGTTTCTGGGCTATAGGCAAGTCTGGTTGTTTGTTGGCAGCACAGTGACCTGTGCCATATCTCACTTAAGACTGCAATGAGTATGAGGCAATGTCCCAAGCGCCGAATGTTCCCAGCTAGGAGACACTATGAGCTTGACATGCTGCTACTTGGAGATGCCATTTCTTCTGTGCTACAGGCAAGTGGTGTCGTTGTTCGGTGGCGCACGGCCTTTTCGGCCGCATCTACCCCCGCGCTGCATTCAGCACGCGGTGCTGTGGAGGAAGTCTCTGCATATGCTTCGAACGCTCAAAAGCTTGCACAGTGAAGTCTTTTTTTACTACTGTGGATATGGTGGCACTGTATAACTCGTGGCCAATTGCCGCAGCAGTTGCCACCACGGTCATCGGTTGAAGGCATTTGCGCCTAACCACACCGTGTCACCTAGACCTCTACGATCTTTTGATTCGTTTCCATACTAATTGCATCTGCTGCGATGTCCCTGCTCATCACCACCAGGATGGGGAGCCGTGGCGCTGCTGAGTTTAGCAGGTGCTTATACAGGGCAAGTATCTGACAACTTTCTTACATTTGCCGTGACGTTCCCTGCTCATCACCACCAGGATGGTGAGCCCTGGGCGCAGCTATCGCCGCTGGACCGCGACCAGCTGCTGCACCCGCTCGAGCTGGGCGAGAAGCGCCTAGACTACAGAGCGCAGATAGCAGCGGCGCGACAGGAGCTCGCGCAGAGCCGGCGCCAGCTCGTGTTCCTGCAGGGGCAGAGGGGGGCTGTGGGGGGCGCGCAGTGCCCTATATGCCTGGAGTCCATGGATGTGAGTGGGGTATGTAGGTACTGCAGGTTGCAGTCCAATGTCGTGTGGAAGTGCGGGTGTTTGGTGCGATGGCGAGTGTCATCTTCAGTGCTGCGCACAGCTTGCGGCAACTCGTGCACTCAGGTGGCAGCGAAAGAGTAACAAAATTCATAGTGGCACAGCAGGATGCGCTAGTCTACAAGGAAGTACATGGTTTCCAGCGGTGACATGGGCGATGCCTTTATCGTAATGCGGTTCGTACCTCACAACTGCTACATTGATGCCATTGGGATCTGAAGCTGTGCCCCAAGCGGCGCTTCTCCGCTGCATCAGCTGCCCAGGCTTTGTGATGTCAGTTGCACGGCTGTCTATTGGCAAGCATTGCATGGCACAACCTCACCGCGCAGCGCGTTGTTCCTGCTGCCTCAGGGCCAAGTGGTGGTGTCCGGCTGCGGCCACTCGTTCCACGTCGACTGCGTCGAATGGTACATTCAGCGAACGCACGCACCCGCCGGTATGCAAAGGCGCACGAGCAATGGTGGCGGCAGCGCCAACGGTGGCGCCGGCAATGGCGGCGGCAGCAGCGGCAGCGGCGGCGGCGCAGCAGCCGCAGCTGTCGTTGGGACCTTCAACTGCCCGACTTGCAGAAAGTGAGCAGGGAGCGATCATATGTACTGCATGGACTGTTGTGTAGGAGCACTGCTTGATTTGCAATTCACGTGTCTGACCTGCGTCCAGGGCACATACATGCAACATGCCCACATATAACAGTCCTCCTGAGTGCAGGCGTGCCCTTCTCGCAGCCATGCCTCCAGCCTCAGCTGCCCCACACACAGAACGGTTTGTGCACATGTGTAGGTTCATCTACTTCGTACTTGTAGAAGTATAGCACCTCTTACAACAGCACAATGGAAACGCGTCATGTTGGTGTCACTGAAAACGTTGGTGTCACTGAAAATGGAATGTTGCCCACGCATGCAGGCGCACCCCTCGGGCGGCCATGTCTCTGGCCTCAGCGACGCCGCAAAATGACGGTACCAGGGCAGCGCAGGTCAAGGGCAGCTGGGGTACAAAGGCAAGTGAAAGCATTTTGCGTTGCAGCCGGTGTAAAGCATCAGTGATTGAAGCCTGCAATATAGACATCGTAGCCTAGCCCTAACTCCTAAACAGGGTAATCGTTTCTGCACAAACTCATACTGTGCTCACATCCCATGTGTCAGGCTATTTAGTCTATATTGTTCGTGCGACTACCACTATGATAACATCTCAAATGTGCAGCGTAGCACCACATACTGACATCAGCCTACTGATCCAGTGCGGCCCAATGTAATCCAGTCCATTGGGCTGCACTGCGGTGAGTGCATCGGGGTCCTGCGTGAAGCGGAGGAGAGTAAACTCTTGCTGAATAGATAAATATATCATGCGGTCAATGTATGCTGTACTGCAGCTGTGGGGATGCAATTGGCAGAAAAGCATTCATATGCGCCTGCCTGCAAGCATCCTGCCACCAGCTAGTAGCCAGTCCCATCCTCTTCATGTGTATGTGCACAGCAGCCCAAAGCCTACGCCCATGTTCGCCACTGAGTGGGCATGTGGCCTTTTACTCTTAGGTGCGCCATGTGCTTGCTGCTTGCGCTGACAGTGTTGGCCATGCGGTCAGCGCATGTGTCACTGGTCTGCATCACAGCCCGGCTAGTGTGGTGTTGCTTCTCAATGGCAGTGCACCCGCAAGCACAGGAGCCTGGCAGTCGGGACTGAACAAGTGACATGTCTCTGACCATATTTTGTTTCAAGGCAGTTACTGTGCTGTGCCGTCAGACTGTCAGGTCACATTGCCTCTTGCTGTCAGGCTCTGGCCATCTTTGCTGCAGGTGTACGGTTTGTGCTGTTATCAGGGCCTGTGCAAAAGAGCGCACCTCTTGTGCATCATGTACAGTTACTACAGCGAGGTGCATGAGTGCCTCTCATATCTGACGATACCAAGAATACTTACAACGGCAATGTTGTTGCGTGCTCTGCTTCCGTTAGGCGACTCATGCAGGTGTCGATATCAGTCATGTCAAGAGTCTGTGACCATCATTCACTGAGCACTGCGGTTGCACTGTTCACGCACTGAGACTGCAGGTCAGCGCGCTTGTGGGTGACCTGCTGTCACTGCCGCCGGGCTCCAAGGCCCTGGTCTTCAGCGAGTGGGAGGACATGCTCAGCATCGTCGAGGAAGTGAGTGCGCATGCTACATAGCGCATGCTTGGCTGGCAAGCCAGACTATGCACTTCGAAGTAGTGCTTTGCAGCAGCAACAATCAAGCCTGTGCTGGAGGCTGCAAATGGCTGTGCACACTATGCGTTGACACAGTGGGCGCTCTCAAAGTGCAGTGCAGCGTGCTTGCAAACAGTAGTCTTTCAGTCGTGATACACCATGGCTTCACTACTATCAAAGAAGTCATTCAGTTGTTATACACCATGGATGCACTACTACCACAAAAAGTCAGTGATGCCGATCGCTTTGTAAGTTGTTTGAACTCTACACGCTGTATGGATCACCCATGATGTGATACACGATTTTGTGTGCAAGCAGTGCTGAGACACTTTTTGGAATATGTTTACTAACGATGATTGTGTGCGCATTTGTGTTGCAGGCGCTCAAGGCCAATGGCGTGCTCTACGGCCGTGTAAAGGGCAAGGCGGATTACGCAACTGTGGTAGCAGAGTTCCGTGAAGCGCCCACTGGCGAGACAAGCGCCACCGGATGTCACACCGCTCCCTCCGCCGTCGCTGCCAATGGCACACATAACGCATCTGGAAATGCCCATGCTGGCCGTGACAATGGCTCTACTAAGGGGAGCAATGATAATGGAGGCAGCGGTGGTGGCAGCAGCGGCAGCGGCGACGGCGGCGCCAGCGACAACGGCGTAAAGGCGCGCGTGCTGCTGCTCAACCTCAAGAAGGGAGCGGAGGGCCTGACGTTGGTGGAGGCTCAGCACGTGTTCCTGCTGGAGCCGATCATGAACGCGGCGGTTGAGGCGCAGGCGGTCAATCGCGTGCACAGGATCGGCCAGACGCGGCAGACAACGGTGCACCGGTACATAATCCAGGGTGAGTCACTGTGCTGTGCAGTGCAAAAATGCTTTTCGAGGCCTGCAGTGCAGATGTGCCATCACATTGCTGCCTGGCGGCACATGTCATATGGCTGCTCGTGCTGTGGCGGAGGCTCATGGGGTAGTTTGCATGCCATAATTTCGGGATGTACCAACAGAGCTCTAACTGGTATGTTGTGGAGGGTGACTGCTGCAGTTCGCAGCAGCTGTACATCGGCCATTTGTCATGTACAAAATACAGAGCTGCAGCCGCAATCGGTAACATGCATAAAATTGTTGGGCTCTCGAGATCAGTGCGCGATGCAACACAGCCACTGTTTGCGCAATGAGCTCCCGAGTGAAGGTTGTTGGTGCAGGCCGCCGTGTGCTCACACCACCTGAGTGCAGCACATAATGTAGCAGTGCGGGTTTGGCCACATACGCACTGCATGTTGTGAAGGTCCGACTGTTTCATTGCAGGTGGAGCTGCCATTCCACTGGGAATCCACCCATGCACACTTGTCCAGTTTGCCTGATGCAGCAAAAGCGGCTATACTGGAGGCGCCTGATGTGTCCTGATGCAGCAAAAGCGGCTATCCTCGAGGCGCCCCCATCACTGCCATGAACGCGAAGGCAGTGCACTCATATACCTGCACAACATCAGCCACATGGTGCCCCTTCCTCATTGAAGCAGGCACAAATATTGTTCAAGCAAACACCTGCAAGACGCAGGCGTACATAGCACGTGCAGGCATGCAGCACTTGAGAGTCATACGATTACAAGTTCAACAGGCTAGAATCAGGAATTGAATGCCGCAGAGCACCGGCATTTGCTTCCTGCCAGTGATCAGTGCCTCGTCTGCAGCATGTGCATTGCTCATCTGATTGAGCCTTTTCTTTCTTTCTTGCCACAGATACAATAGAGGAGAAGATTGAGGCTGTAAGGCTGCAGCGACTGCAGGCGGCGGGCGGCACAGACGCGCTGCTCGCTGCCATCTCTGCGGGCGACACCAAGCGCGCTGGCGAGGAGCTGTCTGAGACCATACTGCACACGCTTTTCGACGATGACATCATCGCGGAAGCTGCAGCAGCGGCAGGCGGCGGTTCAGCGAATTAGCGCACAGCCCACCGGCAGTGACACCACTCAGCATATGGTGACGTGCTGTGTGTGCATGCGAGAACGCACATGACCGCGCTTCCTGTCTAGTGCGCCGGCAGGGGTGATGCATTGGTAGCAGTAACAGTATGTAGCAGGAGCGCTATGTAGCGCGCTCGCCTGTAAGAATCTCATGGTTGCAAGCCAGGGCAATGGTTGCCACGGCCAGCGCATCACCACAATGCGGCTCGCTCTCTGCGCTTGCGGTGTTTGCAAGGTCTTGTACGCCATTGCCAGCATCGATGAGACACGCAAGTCATGTGGTAACAAGCAGCTTCAGCAGAAAGCAGGGATCCTGACACCAGCGCCTTGCCTGTAAAGCAGCAGTTGCGATTGCAGGTGAAGAGCAGTCCAGTCGGACACATATGCCATTTGCGCGGTTGCCGTGGCGGCGTCTGCATTGCAATGTCAGCGTTCGCATGTGTTAGTAGTGCGCACTTCCAAGCAAGGACAATCCAGCATGGCGTGCGCAGGGGTTGTTCCGGTGCATGTAGAATGTGCGCTGCAATGAGGTGTGGCAACTCCGTCAGGGTACAAAGAGAGAATGGAAGCAAGCCGCTCTGTCGTGGACTTCTGCGGCATCTACATGCGCTGAAGTCTTGTATGCGTTTGACTGCATGTGGTTGCGTTTGCAGTGGGCATGCTTAGCGGGTAGGTCACATTGTGTTCTGCTCATCTCGAGGCTTTGGATGCGGCAGCTGCACGCCATGTGGCAACTCATGGCAGAATGGCTAGCCAAAGCATGCCTTTGTCAACGCATTTTGGTGTCGGCTGTTCTTCAGCCAGGTGTGCCCATGTTCTGATCGTTTGTCAAACGTTGACAGGGTGATGTAAGTTACCGCAGGCTATGCCACCAATTCCGCAGTGGACAGATGGCCTTGCGCTTAGGTTATGAGAGTGTGTGCTGAATTAGAAGTGCGTTGTAATGGCAGATTACAGCGGAAATGGATAGCCAATGTTTGAGCGCATTTCGTCAAGCATCTCTGTAGGCACTTGTAGCATCTGTTGCAATGTATGTTGCAATGTACCAAGTACAACTGCCGGTTCACTTGAACACTGCCGACTTCAACATGTACGCCAGTTGCGAGGGATGCGTCAGCGTGGTAGCACGGTTTTGGGTTTAATGGCAACAGCTGCGGTGAACCCGGAGTTGCAAGAGAGTCTTGAGCTGCAAGGCGAGCCTGGCGTTGTTGTCAGGCAGCAGCAGGTGAGGTGCTGTGCTGTGCCGTACAACAAGCTTTGCCATGCTCCATACTATTGTACTACTTCAAGGTATTGGGAAGCACGCCGTGCTGGCCCAGGTCCTAAACCTAGAACCGTTGGTCCATGTCATCACCCGTGTGGTGATGCTGCCGCAGCCATCAGCTATTTGACCGCAATACTTTCAACGGTCTGCTTGCACCGTTCATCCCACCGAATAATTCTACACACCAGTTGCAGATAGCTATAGTATAGACTACATACATGCGCCTCAGTGGCACTGAACCAAACAGTGCGATGCGAGTAAGCAAAAATTACTTTCAGGTTGTTCAACCTGCTACGTTTGCAGTCGCATCTGATGCAGCCTGAACTGCACCCATGACTTGCTTCGTCTTACTCATACATAGTGCGCCGCGCGCCGCCACTGCTTGACGAGCTTGCGCATTTGTGTCTGTTCCTGAATCACCTCTGCTCGCCGAAACAAGGCATCAAGCAGCTGCGGCGGCAGCGGCAAACGAAGGTATTGGCATCATGGCGGCGCACCAGCAACATGCAGTGCTCTCATGTGAGGCAAAGATGGTGGCAATGATGCGGCAGTTCCCCCAGAGTGCCAGCGTGCAGCGGTGGGGCGCATGCGCTATGGTCCGGCGTGTGCAACGCTTGCCAATGGCGCGCCTCACTATTGTGCACAACTTGGGCAGGGCCGGAGCGTGCGTGCACAACTTGGGCAGGGCCGGAGCGTGCGAGGCCATTGTTGCAGCGCTTTTGGCTCACCGCCTAAATGTCAGGGTCCAGGAAGCGGCTCTCGCCGCTGCGGGCACGCTCGTGTGCGGTTCGCGTTCCAACTGGCTTAAGTTGAAGGCAGCAGGCTTGTGCCCCCTGGTGGTAGCAGCAATGCGCGCTCATGCTGCCCAGTCTGGGGTGCAGCAATACGCAGCTGGTGTCATTGCAGAAATTGCAGAGGCGACAAGAAGCTTCGATGTAGCCACTGCCTCAAGGGCTGCACATAGTTCCGAGCACGCTGCAACGAAGGAGGCACTCATGGCCGCTGGTGTCAACACCGCCCTTGTGCGGGCACTGCAGACACACTGCGGCAGCCATAAAATGGTGTGGAGGATATTGTATGCTCTGATATCGCTCACAAGTGCCTTTACCAGGCGTGATGCTCTCAAGTTCTGCAGCGCAGGCGGTGCCAACACACTGGTTGCAGTCATGAACGCACACCCCTTTCATGGCTATGTGCAGCAGGCAGCAGCAAGAGTCCTGATACAGTTGGCCGGCACAGGCGGCACCGATGCCATTGCCAACAAATTCATAGCTGCTGGCGCTAGTGCAGCAGTGACTGCAGTTTTTCACAATGTGCCCCAATTTGCATCGTTGGATGCAGTGGCGTGTCTTGCAAGGTACGATGCCGCAGTGCAGCTGGCGGCGGCAGGAGCAGCAGAGGCAGTGCTGGCGGCTGTACGCACGCACACAGATGATATCTTATTCAAAGTAAGCCTTTCCACAAGTGAATTGACCAGCGCCCTATATGCACTAAGCGTGCTCGCAGGAAACGAGACCGTTTGCACCAGGCTGCGAGCTGCAGGTGCATGCGAGGCCGTGGCAATTGTTCTCAGATCGATAGAGTTGCCAGAAATTTGGCCTGGCCCAAATGCAAGAGTGCACATGTACGCCCTGTCCTTAGTCCGAAGCCTGGCGAAAAACTCTATGTGCAGCACTGGTGCACCAGAGGGCCTTGCGCGCCTGGCACATGCTAGGGCTTGTGAGGCTGTCGTGACGATATTGCGACAGCTCCTGCAACAACCGCATGGGGAGGAACTTCTCACGCATACCATTGACCAAGCCATATGTGCTATGGAAACCCTCAGCAATGACTCGGGTCTAGCCGCACGCCTGGCCCTCGCAGGTGCCAAGAGCGCAGTAGCGAGTGCGATTGCTACATACCCAGCCAACAATTACTTCCAGGCAGCATGCAAGTGCCTCAAGTACCACCTTTCGTCCACTGCTGCCAGCAGATCAGACAGGTACTACTGATCACTCAATGCACCAATCTTCAGCCGGCTTCCGTGTTTTGTATATACGTGCCTTGCTTCAGATGGCCGACCATCGCACTGGAATGAAGCGCCTGCCAGTGGCCCTAGTGGCACAGGTGCCACTGCTGATGATCCTTGATCGTTAGGGCTGCCATTTGCCAGTGGCTGCTATATAGCATCATATGATGCCCTGCTGTTGTGTCACATTGAGGCACCTTAAGTTTACAATTGTGTACCTTGTTGAAAGCATTGAGCGCGTGCCTGTAGCTCAACAAGTTGTTACCTTGCTGGTGCTGTGGAAAAAATTAGGTGGTCAGCTGCGGCTCACATGGACAGTGCCTGACGCCATGGCTATAGCAGCTAGTATGACCAACTTGTAGTTTTTGCCTGTGCAAATCTGCGCCCATGTTAGCACTTGCATGGCTTGAAACTGAGCAATGCTGTATCACGTGATCACGTCATGTCATTACTATGCACTGCACTCACAGTGTGGTGAGGCGACCCTAGGTGGAGCCGTTGTTGAAGTAGGGTTGTGTAACCGCTTGGTACACGACATGCCTTTTGTGCTCTATACAAGATACCCAACACCATGACTTCCTGACAGGACTTCTCTCCACTGCCTTTGGCCGCTGGCTATGCTCTCATTTGATATGGGTTTGCACACAGCACATGGGCATGTGGAACTGAGGTCTCAGGAGTCGTAAGGTGTGTAGTTTCTAGCGTAGTTCATAAACACAGCAGTGAGGCAACTCATGCTTATGATGGCAGATCTCGGCAGTCTTTAGCCAGCCAGGAGACACTCTGGGAAGGCTTAGCGCAGCAGTACGCGGCGCCAAGCTCCGTTGAGCTCGTGCTGCAGCATCAAGCAGGGGCAGTCGGCGGAGCTTCGGGATTTCAACAGCTGGGGGCGTGTGCTAGTTGTGGCGAGCTACAGCGACACTACTGCGCCACCTTCAGTTCAGCAACAGCAGCAGCAACGCTGCTTTGGCGTGCAGCGACGTGCCTAACCGTAGGTGCACGCCGGCATCGGTTCAACAACAGCACGTGCACGCCTTCTTGCTTGCAGCAAAATGGTGTGGGGGGAGGAACGTGCTGCTATAAGTCGTGAGGAGGCATTGGAAATTCACAACTGGCTTGTCACAGTTGGACGAAATCCATACAGCAGCTGGCAGCGAATGGAGGAAATGAAGGGATCGCAGATTGAGCCGCAGTTCTGGAGTGTATGCGATGCATTGGAGCACTTCTATACAGACAGCGAGCGCCTAATTGGTGTTTTACTCAAAACGCGTCTAGCGGAGACAGAAGAAAGGGTCGCTGAGGAAAACCTGAGGGTATTGCAGCTGCAAGATCGTACAGTGAGCAGCCAGGAGGCAGCGGTAGCGGCAAGGCTGGCGGAGCTACACATGCAGCAGCAGATGCAAGAGCGGCTACAGCAACAGCAGCAGTTACACCAGCAGCAACAGCAACAACTGCAGCAGCAGCTTACAGGCGTAAACGAGCGCCTAGAGCAGCGGATGGAGGAGGCGGACGGGCGAGAGGGCCGACTGTGGGCTCGCATCAAGGCGCTAGAGCAGGGGGAAGCGCACTTGGAGCAGGAGCTAGCAGAGGGCTCAGCGCGTCGAGGTACGCTGGAGGCGCGAGTGCTGGAGCTGGAGTCGTCTGCAGCAGCTATGCTTGCAGTGGAGCTGCAGCAGCAGGTTCAGCGTTTGGAAGCGCAGAATGCTGGCCTGCGTGCTGCAGTGCAGGCTGCGTCGCTTACCACTTCATCAGCCAGCACCGTGACACCAGCGGCCAGCAGCATCCCAGCACCCGCTCGTCAGCGTGAGCAACAGGGTGCAGCAGCTGACGATTCAGCATTGCTTTCGCAAATGCGGAGGCGGGTGTCGGAGCTGGAGCAGGATGCTGCTAGCAGCAGAGCGTTTGCGGAAGGTCTGCAGCAGCGGCTTGCTGCAGCTGACGCTCAAAGCGTGCACCTACACATGGTGTGCGATGCGGGAGCGCGTGCGAGCGCGGCGTTGCGTGAGCAGCTTGCTTGTGCGCAGGCGGCCGCTGCGGCAGCGCGTGTGCCCACAAACACGGGTGCTAACGGTGGAGATGCTATCAGCGGTGTTGATATCGCTGCAACATCAGCGCCCACGGCGGCGCTAACATTAGCGCCCATGGCGGCGCTTACATCAGTCATGTGCGGGGGCAGCGGCGACACTCCCAGCAGCAGCGGCGCATGCAACAGCAGCGACGGCGCGCGCAGCAATAGCAGCCACAGCGATGCTCGCTGCAACGACGCGCGCGGCGATGCACACGGCAGCGGTGCTAGCGGCGGAAGCGTGTGCGGCAGCGGCGGGCACGGCGGTACTGGCGGCAGCACGCGCGGCGGCAGCGGCAGCAGCGGCAGCGGCGGCGGCGCGATCGGCAACAGCAGCAGCAGCTGCATGCGCGGTAGCAGCGCTCCGCGCAACAGCGGCACGCCAGCGCTGCACGTTCCGGCGCACGCGGGAGGACGCGGCATCAGGCGGGCGTACAGCGCGGCGGCCGGCGGCAGTGTCGGGCGGCCGCTCACACGGCGGCAGCAGAAAAGGAGGGAGTATTGGGCGGCTTACACGCCTGAGGAGCAGCAGCATCTGCGCGATCGCCAGGCGAGGCGCAAGGTGATGCTCACGCGCTGCGTCAGCAAGGCGGGAGGCAGCGATGGCGCGCAGCTGCCGCCAGACTTGGCAGCAGCAGGTGCGCACAGCGGCGCACACTCAAGCGCAGCTGTGGCGCTCCGCAGCAATCAGGCTCCTCATCATAGCGCATATTGCGCTGATGTTTGTGAGACACACACAGCAGCAGCTCTTCTCTGTGCCATGTGTCTTACAGATACACCTTGAGTACTACTCGGAGTAGCTAGGCCTGCTCAGCTCGGTCAGTTACACATGACAGCGCTTGGCATATTGCACGTTAGCAATGACGTGACAGGAGGCGTTTTGCAGGTCTATCTCTGGGCCTGTACGTTTTAGACACCACACTACTTCGGTATAGGCTCAGCAGTGTAGTGTCTGGGGGCGATGTCGTACAGGTACCGAGACACGTGCATGGCACAAGTGTCGACAACACCTGGACGCACAAACCCACCCGCCCACCCTAAAGATTGTTTCGGCCACCGCGCACTTGTTTTGCGCGTGTGTTCGACACAAACGCTGGGGGGGGATTAGTGCGCAGTGCCAACATGTCGGGGGCGTACGTTGAAGTAGAATGGTGGTGTGTTTGCTTGCGTTGATTGCGCAGTGCCAACATGTCGGGGGCGCATATAGCAGCGGAGCAAGTTGCTTGCTCAAACTTGTTTTTGTGCTGCAGCAGTAAGATTGTATTGTTTGCAGCAACGCAGGTACTACTCCGGCCAGACGCGCTGCAGTCTTTCTGAGACTTGGTGGTAGCGGAGGGTTAGTGGTATATGCCAGACGCCCGCGTTCTCTTCGAGAGTTTCGGCGGTAGCGGAGGGCTGCTGTTCTTGCATTCGTAGAGATACTGAGTGTGTAGCACCTAGGGCACCTCACATGTGTGCATGTCTTTCCACTTGCGGAGCAGAAGAGCCATGCAGGGGGCGTGTGTGGTGAGGCGACCCTAGGTGGAGCCGTTGTTGAAGTAGGGTTGTGTAACCGCTTGGTACACGACATGCCTTTTGTGCTCTATACAAGATACCCAACACCATGACTTCCTGACAGGACTTCTCTCCACTGCCTTTGGCCGCTGGCTATGCTCTCATTTGATATGGGTTTGCACACAGCACATGGGCATGTGGAACTGAGGTCTCAGGAGTCGTAAGGTGTGTAGTTTCTAGCGTAGTTCATAAACACAGCAGTGAGGCAACTCATGCTTATGATGGGTACAGGTACCGAGACACGTGCATGGCACAAGTGTCGACAACACCTGGACGCACAACAGGGCGCCAGCGAGGTGTAACAGAAACGCGATGGCTGCACTGAAGTTGCGACAATGTGGACAACTGGAACGCTTTCAGTGAACCCAATCACATGCAACTGCTCCTGCTTAAAATCGTATGTACAGGCTTTCTAGTGACTCAGTAGCTTTGAACCCCAGCTGTTTCACTGCACCGGCAGGCAACCCGCCCGATATCCGCCAGCAGCAGCATGCCCACCATGGCTGCAACAACTTGTGAATTCAAGCATGATGTCAACAAACTATGAGTGGTGAGCGTGTATGCAATGCGGCAGCTCCCAGTGGTACTTTCATGAATGCATGCGTTATGGTTCAGTTCAGTAGCATTGGAAAAATGCTGCTGTGGGTTCCTTGAAGTGTTGCCCATTGACAGCATGCGTTTGCAAATGTGCTCTGCCAGCAGGATGCTGGAGATCTCGAGCATCCTAGGTCCTGTGCGTTGTGCTCTTGCAGTGCCGCTGCAATATTGCATATGCCCTCTTTAATACGACAAGACTGCAGTGGCTACGGTGTTTCACAGGGGCGGCTGCGAATGCGAGCGGGTTCCCAGCCTCACCGTTACCTGTGTTCAGTGACCGTTCACTGGTTAGTTCTCTTAGGAGTCCGTTGTGCAGGACTTGAAGTAGGGGTGTGACCTTATTTTTAAATAAATATTAAAAAAAACAAAATAAATAGTTTTTTTTGTGCTCAAAAGAAGAGAAAACAGCGGCCACGTGAATCAGTGGCGCCATCGGTGGATCGGAGGGGGAGTGTTTGCCATCACAGCAGCCCCCGCGAATGGGGAAGAGGGAGGCTGCGTCGTGAGCATGAGCTTACAGGTCAGTTGGGCGCCGATGTCAAAAGCACGAGCTGAGACAAGGTTTAGAACCTTGTAGAGCTTGCTGCATCACGTTTGCAGCGGTAAATTTGCTCGCAGCGATCGCAATCAACTTTGTCGTGACGACCAGATCAGAATCTGGTGTCGCCACCGGACACGGCACAAGCAGGCTGAAAAATATGCAGTTGGCTGCGCGGCAAGGACAGCATATTTCCTGCCCTGTGAGGGGACTTTTTGGCTTAGCGGTCATGTCCACTGGCAGAGCACAGACTTGCGGTAGGCTGGTGGATGTTGGACCCTGCAATTACGTTGCTTAGGCAGCTCACCTCCACTACTGTACATGGCGTCGCAGTAGTGTGGCCTATTAGTAATACATGCATCACGAATGTGGTCAAAAGGTGGTTCTGTTCGTTGCATCACAAAATGAATAAGTTCCTCTGCCAATTTTGACTCATCAAGTCTTGTTACTTCGCCACATCTTCTGTGGGATGAGCCATTCTGAACAGCTGCTTTTGACGATTTTTTGTGTAGAACATGTGAAGACAGTGGCATCCTCCAGATGAGTCGCGCGCGGAACAAGAGGGCTGTGACAAACAATCAGTCAATGAGTTGGAAACCAGGCAACTAAAATGCGCCGATCTTGTGATGAGGTTGCATGCCCAGTGTCCTTCAGCATGCGGAGGCATACTGCCAAGAGTCTCTGTGGCTGTGCCATGCCTTAATTAACAGAGGTCCGGCTGCTGCTTTTGCCTACGCCACATGCGGTCTGCTTAATAGCTGCACCTGCACTGGTTGCTAGCGCTTTGAGAGACGCTGCGTTGGCATGTTTGTGAGTTTTGCAGCGCTGTACAGAATGCGCTTTATGTTCTGTGAATGAATTAATCGCGCAACACTGGCTATACAGAACAAGACAGATGCCTTTTGCCTTCTGAAACCAGATTTCCGTTGCCTTCCGCATCACAGATACCCATCTGCCTGTGAGGCCATATCTTGCACCAACTGCATTTGCAAGACAGTCGAGGTTGCACATCGGGCAAGGCGAGACTGGCGTCATTGTCGGACAGCCACAGGTGCGCCAGCTGCTGCCTTTCAGCAATTTTGTGAGCGTCACCCTGCCGTTGGTGTCCGTTTTGCTGCAATTAAACAGTTTGGCATTAAAATCTGGCACATTGAGCCAGGTGCCAGCCTCAAAATTTTAATGCTTGGAGTGTTGACAACCCATTTCGAGCTGCCACAGTGACTGCATAGTATTAATAACGTCAAGCAACTTGAAGGTCTAGGCATGATAGATTGTCACTCATCAAATGTAGGCAGCCAGACGCATGCGCTGCTTGTCATTGAGCTACACAATGGGAGCAGCAACTGGAAGGTTCATGCGCACACACCTCAGAGTCTGTGCGCTGTTCAACAGTCGGTCAGGCTTGACCTTGTGAGCCGGATGCATTCCATTAGTCTGTTCAAGTCCTCCCCTGTTCGGGCCTGTTGGGCTTGTTCAGATTGACTGGTCTACGGCATAATCCACTTATTGATGCATTTGCGTGCACTCATTCAAGTTGGACAGCCCGAACTGACTGAAGTGCATCAGTAACTGTTCTCACAGTTGTCGTTGCAGCACACTGTGACACTCAGTCACGAGCCAAACCGCATGTCCCCGCAGATCCATTTTGCCAACTTTGTGGTGACGCAGCGGCAGCCATCAGCTATTGCTTCAGTGTCGATCGTCCGCTTGCAAGGTTCTTGAAGAATCGCCCCACCACGCTATCCTTGACGTGGCAAGGAATCAAAAGATCGTAGAGCTCTTGGTGACAAGGTGTTGTGAGCCGCAGACGCCTTCCACCAATAACCGTCGTCGCCGCTGCTGCGGTAATTGGGCACGAGTCAAACAGTGCCCCCATATCTACAGGAGTCAAAAGGCTTCTGTGTGCAAGCTTTTTAGCGTTCGAGGCATGGGTGTTCATGCAGTATGGAAAGCTCTCACGTGTTCGGTAGGCCAGCTCCAGCTGGTACTGTAGCGCAACACAGGAGGTTGCATGTTTGTCCGAGCTATGCACCTTATTGTCGCCGGTTCAACATCTGTGACGCAAGATGCACGTTGAACGGGGCGTGCATTCGGCTGCCTCAAGTGCACGGAAGATGCACAGTACTGAGATCCTCTCATCATCATGTCATTGATCATGAAGAGCCAGCTGCTAGCTGAGCATACCTGTCGTGCTGAGCGGTACGTCGAACTCTGTGGACGATTTTGCCAGGTTATCAAACGTGTGTGCCGGATGATGTCAGTTTGAGAGTTTGAAAGTGCACATCTTTCACAATTTTGTAGAGTTACGAGCCGGAACCGACTAAGACGGTTCCGGGTCGTCCAGACGGCGAAGCCTAAAAGACGGATTGTCATGTCAACACACCGTTTTTTCCTTTTTTTTTCAACGGCCTTTTAACACTCAAGCAGGCATGTGGCTCGCGTACTATGCCAAGGCAAGAGTGCTGATGCACCGCGCTGCTTGCTACATTCTCTTTTTTGTTCTTATTCACTTCAAGTTTGAAGGTCAAGAGTGTCGCTGTCCGTGCAGGAGTTGTGCTTCGCTGTGTAGGTGTGCCGGGGCGGGCGAGTGTTTATATCATAATGCTAATGAAAAACAAAACCCTTGACCAGCTACATTCTCTTTTTTGTTCTTATTCACTTCAAGTTTGAAGGTCAAGTGTGTTGCTGTCCGTGCAGGAGTTGTGCTTCGCTGTGTACCACATCTAACAACTTGCACATACTATCTACCATTGTGAATGAAGTCCACTTCATTACCTGTCAGGGGGTAGCACAGGTGCTACTGCCGCATCACTCTGCATTGTATGCTCAGCTTGATTCTTCAATGACTAACAAGCAGCCCTCGATCATTATTGTGCACAAGTTGTTACTGCTCTGAAATGAATCATACAAACAAGTAATACAACCTGGTACAATATCAGATTCTGCAATTGTTCTCTGGCCTAAAAATGTACCCACAGCTTGTTTCCTGCCATTGCGCCATCACTGCCTGACAAGCTGGCAAATTGAATCCCGTGTCTACACGACCTCTGCATGCTGCAGAAGGGCATCAAGGCGCTGCAGGGGTGTCGGGAAGACCGGCCTGCGCCACTGCAACCACTATGGCGGCGCACCAGCAGCACGCAGTGCTCTCATGTGAGGCCCACATCGTGGCAATGATGCGGAAGTTTCCCGACAGTGCCAGCGTACAGAAGTGGGGTGCGCGCGCCAGCTCTTGCAGCATGCATGACATGGCGCACCTTGCTGCTGAGCGCAAACTCAGCAGGGCCGGAGCTTGCGAGGCCATGATTGCAGCGCTTGTCCAGCACTCCCTAGACGCCAGTGTCCAGGAAGCTGCCATCTCCGTCGCAATCAGTCTTTTGTGCGGTTCGGCTTCCAATGGGCGTAAAATGAAGGCGGCTGGCTTGTGCCACCTGGTGGTAGCGGCAATGCGAGCTCATGCTGCGCACTCGGGGGTGCAGAAGTGCGGAGCTGATGCAATCATGGTACTTGCAGAGGGGATGCGACGCTTTGGCGCAATCGCTGCACATGGTGCCGAGCGTGTTGCAATCAAGGATGAGCTGATGGCCGCTGGTGTCAGTACTGGTCTTTTGCGGGCGCTTCAGACGCACCGCCTCAACCAGAGGACGGTGTGCAGCGTTCTATGTGCTGTGACATCGCTTGCACCTGTCTTTACCAGGCGTGATGCGCTCAAGTTCAGCACCACAGGTGGCGCTAGAGCACTTGTCGCGGTCATGAATGCACACGTCTTTGATGGCAGCGTGCAGCAGGCATCAGCACAGGTACTGATGGACTTGGCAAACAAGGATGACACCAATGCCATTTCCATGCAGTTTGTAGCTGCTGGCGCCGGCGCTGCATTGGCTACAGCAATTCGCCTTGTGCATCGATATCATCAGGGACCGTTGGATGCAGTAGCATGTCTTGCATGCATGGTGCGGTGCCGCGGCGCAGCTGGCAGCGGCAGGTGCAGCCGAGGCAGTGCTGGCGGCTGTGTGCGCCAGCACCCGCTCGCACACTGCTGCAAACATGTATTTTAAAGCAGTGGTCTGCGCCTAGCTGACTAGCGCTTTGACTGCGCTATGCACGCTAGCAGATGGTGACGAGGGCGTCTGCACCAGGCTGCGGGATGCAGGTGCATGCGAGGCCTTGGTCCTTGCGCTCAAATCTTCAAAGCTGCCAGAGAATTGGGCTGACCCAAATGCACGGGCGTACTTTTTTGGTTTGTCCTCAATCGAGAGCCTGGCGAAAATTTGCAGTCCTGTCGATCCGCTAGGCTTTGCACATCTGGCACGTGCAGGGGCTTGTGAGATTGTTGTGAGCACGTTAAGAGAGATTCTGCAACAGCCCGCAGAGGACGTGCTTGTTATGGACACCATAGAGCGAGCCTTTGGTGCTATGATGAACCTGGGCGTTGACCATGGTTTAGCTGCACGGCTGGGCGTGGCAGGTGCGAGGAGTGCAATAGCAAGCACCATAGCGATATACCCAGACCACGATTTACTTCAGATGATGTGCAACAAAGTCAAGGACAACCTGTCGTCCACTGCTACCAGCAGATCACAAAGGTACTACTAAGCATACACAACACATTTATCTCAAGCCCACTCTTTCAGATTGCCAAGTTGACTTCCGCGTCGTGTAGGTGCATTTGCTTCTGACACCCAACCACTGCACATCAGGCCCTGAAACCATGATCATGCGCCTGGTCCAGTGGCACATAATATGCTGTTTGTGTGGATCCTTGAGCTGCTTCCAGTGAGCTGCTTCCGTGTCTTGGTAACACATTGTGATGTTTTACTGTAAATCCCTTGTTTTGAGTACTCCCACCTTGGGGCTGCTATAAATACAAGATCATAAGTACTCTCACATGCCTAGGCCTCATCAAGTACGGTGCACCACCATGTTAGGAGGAGCCGCTGGCGGAGCGGCGGCGCGGAAGGCGAGGATGCACAGGGGACACTGAGGGCACAGCAGCACCGCACGCTCAACCTGTCAGCCTGGCTACAGCCCGAGGACTAGAGAGCGGATTTCGCTCCACCGCGGGCCTGTGGCGAACAAGGCCAGACACGCAGCGTGGGTCGCCGGTGACAGCAAGTAAGCCTCGCATTGATTTTGCTAAAGCTACCTACGCACACAGCGACATCGGCCGAAGCACAAGAAGGGCAAACTAAACCAAAAAAAAAAAAAGAAAACATCAGACGATATCGCCGTCGACGGATCGGGAAGGGGGAACCTAGGGCACACTGGATCGCAGGACAGTAGATAGCAGTTCACCAGATTAAGGTTTGAACGCTTGCTGACCAGCTTGATTTGCAGCCGCACAAGGGACCTCGCCTGGCAGAGACTGACTGCATTCAGCACACGCACAGACACGACAGGATCACGACACTGCAGCGGCAAGGACACGAATTGCACAGCATTGCATTCAACCTAGCTGCCTTGTGTTGGTCAGAGGCAGAGAGCTTGAGCACACCGACTCGTTCCACCACCGCTCGTTTCACGACGGCGGGAAAAGCACCTCACCAGATACACCAGAGCAGGGTGTGATCTTGAACTGGAAGTGGTATAGCTGTGCAGGGACGTGTTCGCGGTAGGCAGCCGCGCTTTCGAGATCGAGCCTGGGCTTTTTTTTTTTTTTTTTTTTTTTTTTTTTTTCTCTCGCCCCTCAAAGTCGCCTTTCAAAGCTATGGCCCTCCACTGGCTTACCAGCCCTACCTCACATGGGGAGGGGTCACCTCTGAAACGCAAACGGGGACAGCGCAACCACGGGCTGAATACTGGCTTGTGGTGGTGGCAGGTCAAAGCTGCACGCCAATCTGACACACGCCGCAGACGCCGCCATGGTGTTGGCCGTTGGGTACGCCTAGCGATACCGCCGCCGCCACCGATCCCGGGCCCGCCGCCAATCCCGGGCCCGCCGCCGATTCCAGGCCCGCCGCCGATACCGGGCCCGCCACCGATCCCGGGCCCGCCGCCGATACCGGGCCCGCCGCCGATCCCGGGTCCGCCACCGATTCCGGGCCCGCCGCCGATACCCGGCCCGCCACCACCTCAGCTGATGGCCCAGAGCTCTAGACCGCGGCCGATGCCAGAGGTGCCAGTATGCAGTCAGGTTGCAGAGCTGTGCAGAAGCATGCGCAGACTACACTTGTCGTCAGCCGACTCGGACGAGCCTCAGGGCAGTGGCAGCCATGCGCACGTCAAGAAGCGCCGCCGCCATCTGACCAGCCCAGGTGCCAGTAATCACTGTAACAGGGGATGCTCACAGACGAAGCGCCCGCGGCATCAGCCTGCCAGTGACTCGGAGGCTCAAGCGGCGAGTTTACGGGAGGCACTGCCGCCAACAGCGATAATTGTACTGAGCTTGGTGGTACTACCGCCACCAGCGGCAAGTACACGCCGTCGGGCGACACTGCCGCCGGATCCACCAGTAGCGACAACGCCAATGCCAAAACGACGATCGCGGCGGAAAACGCCTTTAGTGACGGCTGCCACTGCCGCACCAGCGGCGGGGCCCGCACCGGCCAACCAGGTGGTTGCACAGCCACGGACGACTGTCACAGCCGCCGCTGCATGCGGTCGCAAGGTTACCTCCGACTTAACGGCGGCGGCAACGCCACGTGCGGCAGACATGGTGCCAAAACCACCGGCAGCCGCTGCCGCATCAGATGGCCAACGCGGGGCAGCTGCATCCCGGCGGGGTCGGCGCCGCGGCGCCAACGCTGGGCCGCCCCTGGGCCGCCTCGGAAGCATTGGCAGCATCAACCGCCCAGAGTCGCCGTGTGGCAAACTGAGTGCGCTGGCAAAGGCGGTCACCATGACCGTGCCCGTACCGATGGAAGTTGGCGAACCTACCAGTGGGCCAGCGGGTCACCAGAGACGGATCACGTCGCGGCCTTCGCAGCCAGCTAGCAGCGGCGCCTCTCCCCAGTGGCATCCCGGTCCTCAGCCGATGGAGGTCACCGCAGCGGCAACCCCATGTGCTGCAGACATGGTGACAACAGCACCAGCGGCCGCTGCTGCACCGGGCGGCGAACGTGGGGCGGCTGCACCCCGGCGGGGTCGGCGCCGCGCCAGCGCCCAAAGCACTGGCAGCGTCACCCGCCCAGAGCCACAGTCTGGCGGTGCGCTGGCAAAGCCGGTCACCGTGACCATGCCTGTACCGATGGAAGTTGGCGAACCTGGGCCGGCGGGTCACCAGAGACAAATCACGTCCCGGTTTTTGCAGCCAGCTGGCAGCGGCGCCTCTCTGTCAGGCGGCAGCGTCACCTCTGACGGTAACAGTCGCAACGGGCACCCAATATCCGGCATCACCGCTAGGACAGATCTGGCGCCCGCCAAGATACACGCTGCCAACCGGAAGGTCAATATCCCGGGGCTGGACTGCCGCATGTGCGACAAGTTCATAGTGCGAGCAAATCCTCGCGCCCTGGACAAGAATTGCCCAGCGGCACACGCATGTGCACACCAGCGCACGCGCCACACAGGGAAAGGGAAGCAATTTGCAGAACTGCATGTTCAGCTTTTCCTAGACCACCGACCAATATGCGGCGGCCTGGAGCAGGTCTGCGATGGGTGCGGCAACCTCTTCATCAGACGCACAGCAGCAAGCGCCACGACACCATCTGGTGATCTAGGGGCCCTGGACCAGTGCGACGTGTGGCGCTGCGCCGACTGCCTCGCAGGCCCGGTCGCCGCGACAGCATGCACACTGTCAGGCTGTGACCGTGCATCAGGCCATGATCACATTGCTGACATACACACCCGACCAACGACATGCGCGGCGGCAGCGGGTGGTGCAGCTGTTGGTGGGGGGAATAGCCTGAAGCCAACAGCCGCGCTGCTCGCCGCCGCTAGCAAATGTGGTCCCATACGCAAAATCCTCGGATGCGAGCACCTGGGGGTGGACCCCAGGCAAGCCCATGCATCTACGTTGGACGGTGTGGCAGTTGCGCCGCTGCCGAGACTGACCCGGAGCAGCACAATGGGTGTGCTGCCTGGCGAAAGTCGTGCTAGCGATAGCGGCGCAACGATGTCAAGCAACGATCGTGTGCCCAGCACACCTGGCAGTGCAGCAGCTGCTGTCGCAGCGGGCGCTCAGTCTAGCGAATGCCCCAGGGACCCGACGGGATCTCACTGGCAAGGCTTGCTGGGGGCGGCTGGCGCACTCGCGCGCAGGGTACGTGCACTGGCCCTTGCCCCCAATCGGGCACGCGTCACGGTGCTTTGCGCTTGGCCGACGGGTACCAAGCTTGAACCCGGCCGCACGTCACGCCGACTGCACGCGCCAGCAACACAGACCCTGCTGGGCCGGACTCCCTGCGCACCGCTGGTGAATCAGATGCATGACCTGACGGTCACGTTCAGCTTGCTCTCCCTCCGAGAAGAGGGTAACGACCTGGCAGCGGTGTTTGACCAACTCTCCCTTAGGGAACCGGTCGTTGCCAGGTCGCCTCGCCAGCCAGCCGGGAAACATGGCGAGTCAGACGTAACGCAGGCCGGTGATAACAGCACCCACGCAACAATGACCGAGACAGCATCTGTCACGGCTATGGTTGCCAGTGGAAAGCGCAGTCGACGCAGAGGTAAACACAGACGGCGGACGCAGGAGCGACAGGCCCAGTGCGACAATTCTCCTGCACCCCTAGGGCAGCTGGCACCAGCCACCACACCGCCAAGGGGCGGTGCCTCTGCCCCCTCAGCACCAATATCCGGGCCGGCGAAGGTCACCACCGTGACGGTGGCGACCCGGATACCCTCAACCGTGTGCCATACAGTCACCGTGGAGGAGCAGCAAGACGCGCTGGCAAAAGCCACCAACTATGGCTTTTCCACTTGGCACACGGGCCTGCAGGCACTCCACAAACAGGCGCTTGGGGAAAACACAGCGACGCTAGCACGTGGTGGGGAGCTTCGCCCCGTGAGCAACGTGGGCAACGGCAACTGCCTGATTCATACAGCTCTACACGGCATAGGCAGCGTCGCAGTTGAGCACGGACTGCCGGCCCCAGCGCTGGTGATTGCCATGCGAGAGGCACTGCTGGACGGGATGGTGGCATACGTCACGCAGGGGGCGGGCAAACAAGGGGCCAGCATGTCATCGATGCGTCAACTGACCGCGCATGCCGCAGCCCAACCTGCGTGTACACGTGAACAATTCGACACGTACGGGACACGCGCTCGCTGCCTCGCAATCGAGTACGGCACAAATGAAACGGATAGCAAGGACAGCGGGCACACGCTCCTGCTGCAACGCCTACAGGAAGAGGGCGTGTGGGGACGGCCCCTCGGTTTGTCTGTGTGGGCCATTGTTGCAGCGGTCTACGCGGTCTCGGTGACGGTGTGGCAGGCCAAGCCTCAGGCCACTGGCAGCACGCAAAAATCAACAGGGCTGGTGCTGGCACAACTGATGGGGCTGCCAGCGGTATTCGCACCGGCGACTCCAGCTCAGCCTGACTGCCATCTGGATGTGCTGTGGACGCCGCCTGGGCTATATACAAATGTGGGACACTTTGAACTGCTTGTCGCCCCTGCGGCAGCTCCGCCCTTGCCAACCACTATGACAGCGTCGGCGACCACTCAAGCTGACAGCACCCACATCACGGCTCCGAGTCGGACACAGCCCCGTACTGCGCTGCAGTTGCCACAGCAGCCTGAGCCACTGAGGTGTCCACTATGCACACTGGCATTTTGGCAGCTTGGTCAGAAAGAGGACAGCAAACAGCGAGGCAAACTGTCAGCTGCGAGCCGCATGGCACCGGTAGTGGCCCACTTCAACGGTGGTAGCTGCACGAGGTCGATGCTGAACCCTGAGGCGAGCACATCACACTGTCAGCAAAATCCGGCGGCAGCATACGCCAAGGGCATCCGGCAGCAGGTTGATCACGACCCATCCGGTGACCGTGCCCCTTCAGGCAGCAGTACCTGCAGCACTGGGGCACACCATGCCAAGCATGTGCAGGAGATGAGCACCATGTATGGTTGCACGGCAGAAGACTTCCTACGGGCGGTAAGGAAGCTGAGTGCATGCACAGGTGCCTGCGGCCTGGTCCATATGTCAGCCAGCGCGGGGCAGAGGCAATGCGCGCTGACCTCGCCATGCCACACGTGTCGACGGAATGGAAGCGCCCCCACGCGCGCACGCCCGGCAGTACCCCCGGGCCAGTCCGAGGGCGGGGGTGCGGGTAGCGACGGCGCGGCCGCGGCGGCGGGGGCTGCCGCAGCGACACCTCCAAAACTACCGGCGGTGCCGGCTAGTGGCGCTGCCAACTCAAAGTCTAGCAAGAAACGCCCGGCGGCCACGGCAACCGGCGCGCAACGCCGGCGCCGAACGGCAGCTGCTGCGGCACCGCCTAGCAGCGCCGGCAGCCGCACTCAGTCTGACAGCCTGAGGCTGCAGGACAGCAGCCCCCCCCGCGGGACGGCCGTGGGATGGGCGGACATGGACGTGGACCCGCCGGACGATGCCGCGTCACCGCCCCCCCCGACCACCACCACCAGTGGCAGGCCCTCAAAGCCCCAGGCACGAGCATCCCTGGCTTGGGACCTCTCGACGCCCTCGGTCGTCCACGCACTTGACCAGACCAATGAGGCGGATCTACTGCTGCTGCGGTTCACCACGACTGCCAACCCCTTCCGCACTCAGCTGCAGTGCACCCAGTGGGCACGGCTAGTGGAGCACGCCACACGACTACTGGCGGACGCCACAGACAGTGCACGTGAGGCGGCACGGGTGCGCCTCCACCATGGTGCCGGGGCGTTTGCTCATCAGGTTTCTCAGACTCTAGTGCAGCGCGGCTACAGGCTGCTGCACCTGCTAGCAGCGATGGCCTTTGGTAGGCAACCGGAGGGAACCGGTATGCCGCCTGCGGCCCGGCTGGCAGCGTTGCTGTCTGGCGACTTCGCGGAGCTACTGAGAAAGACGCTGTCAGCAGCAGCGGCGCTGCGGGCCCCCAAACCAAACAACGCAGCTATGGCGTCGGCACAAACGAACTTCGATGCCGACTGGACGGAGGCTGACTCCAGGCAGCAAACAGCATGCGCTGCCCTCTCAGGCAAGCGACGGGGGGTAGGCTTGGCTGCCGCACGACTAGAGGCGCGTGAAGCATGCGCCCCAGCAGACGAGGTCACGGCACAGGTGCTGGCAGCAAAGCACCCTGAAACTGGCACCCGGCCGGGGGTAGTCGATACGCCAATGGAGCAAGTGCGCGGCCTGGTACGCGACGCCCGGCGGCACTGCTTACACAGCGCAGGGGTGGCAACGACCACCGGGCCAGCTGGCAGCGGCAGTCCTGTCTTCGAATCGGGTCAGGCACATGATCACAGCGATAGGCCTGAGGATGCTGCCAGCGCAGCCGGACGGCGCCTCGAGGTGGAGGCGGCAGACATACTGTCGACCTTGTCCGCAGCAGGGGCGGGGAAGGCAGGAGGGCTGGACGGCCTACGCTATGAACACCTCTTGATGGCCGCTGGGCCTGGTGCACCAGTGAAAGCAGCCACCCGCCCCGTGAGCAGTGCCTCGCCAGGACTAGCTGGTGATTCAGAATCAGATGTGATGGAACCGGCATTCGCTCATCACCTGGCCAAGGTGTTCACGACGCTGCTTGTTGAGCCCGAACTGCTGCCGGAGCAATCGCAACGGCTTCTCCGCGCCGCGGCCCTCTCAGGCATAGGACAGAAGCGGCGTCCGATCGCCTGCTCCAGTGTCTGGCGCAGACTCCTCGGGTCCACAGCGGCACGGAGTGTCAAGGGCAAGATATCGGGGCTGCTGGCCTCCATGTCGCAGTTTGGCGTAGGATACCGGTCTGGCGTCGAGCATGTGGCAGCGCGCGCGCGCGTGTGGCACGAGCTGTATGGCACCACTATCCAACTGGACTGTGAGAACGCATTTAACAGTGTGGATCGCGCCGCCATTGTGCGGGGGCTTATGCTCTTCTGTCCGGAGCTGCTCCCGCACTTTGAGTCCGTATACTGTGGTGACACTGCCCCAGAGATGCGGGTGGAGGTGAACGGTGAAGCTCGCATTATCTGCTCCCACCTAGGGTGCCAGCAAGGGGACCCTCTAGGGCCGCTGTACTTTGCAGTGGCAGCGGCCTTCCTACTCTTCTACCCTGATGGAGTGAATGCGACGCCCGGCAGTATGCCGGCCTACGGCCACAGCACAGCGGAACCGCCAGCCCCGCACTGCGCTTTCCTGGATGACCTCAACGTGCTGCAAGCTGCCTACTTCGACGATGCAGCGGCCGCTGGGGTGGCAGAGGTGATCCGCCGGCTGGCGGCAGGGGGCCTACGCGTTCGACCAGACAAGTCGCTGGCCATCGCCATGCGCGGCACAGTGTTTGATGAAGCGGCCAGAGCACGCCTGCGCGCCCTTGACATACCGTTTGTGGACACCACCATGCCAGAATCCAGTCAGGGCTTTACATCGGTCGGGGTACCGGTAGGGCACCCAGCCTATGTGCACGCTGCCATGAGCAAGCATCTTGTCGACGCAGGGACATGGCGATTGTCGTGGCAGCTAGCTGGAATGGCGCGGCATCACCTACAGGCAGCACAGTTCATTCTACGCAGGTCACTGACGAAGCGCATGGGCTTCTTAGCTCGGGTCGTTGACACGGCTTTGAGTGAGACATGGTTGCACGCGTTTGACGGGTTCTGTGCATGGACGCTCGAACGCATGCTGCATCTGCACGGCTGCTCTACCGCGGCAGCCATGAAGTCACACCTGCTGGCCGCCTGCACTGCTGGTGACAATGAGGAAGCCAGCAGTGGCAGCGTGCTGGTATTGCCGCGCTTGGGCCCGCCAGAACTCACGGACATCGCAGTGCCACTGCGGGCGTCACGGTTGCCGGAGCGACGAGGCGGTCTGGGCATGCCGCTTTTGGGGCTACTGGCACCAGCCGCATACACGGCCCAGGCATGCACAACACTGAGGCCGGCAATAATTCATGCCACTGTGGCAGCAGGGGCCCTGAGGCTCGGCACTGACGAACACGGCGCAGTCACCTGGTTCGCGCAGCACTCATGCGCAATACGCGAGGACCAGGGACTGCCGCCAATCATCGAGGCCGTGCGACGCTCTACGCGAGCGCTGACAGCTGATGGCGGCGAAAAATCACGCACAGCTGTGGCCGAGCAGCTCCCAGCATCGTTGCTACGGTGGGCAGCAGATACGACGGCCGCAGCGTCGACGCTCCCCACTGCGGTGCAAGCGATCTACGCCGCAACTGCCGTCACGGAGACAGTGACCACTGAGCCAGCCCCACACACCCACGGCATTGTGCCTGGCGCCGAGGCGGCCGCTGCGGCGGCGACCGTACCTGGCCCTCAAGCCGCTGCCGCGGCTGCCCCTTCCACGCCCGCTAAAACACAAACTAGCGCGGAAGAAAGCAGCTGCAGCGGCGGGCAGGAGGACGACGACGACGACTGGGAGGCCTATGCTGATGAGATCTGCAGGAAGGTAGTGCCCCGCCGCCGGCGCGGTCACTTCACGCACGGACTACAAGCCGGCCTTTCAAATGTTCTTCGACGTCAATACGAGGATTGCCTGGTGGAGGACCTAGAGGCTGCCTCGGCTGGTGCCGTGGGCAAGCCGACGCAGGCTGCACCTATTGGTGACTCGCGCGACACCAGCCGCCGCCGCCAACAGGCTAGCGCACGGGTCCTGGCGCAGCTGCGCAGCCAGCGTGCGTCCGGGGCAATGGCGTGGATGAGCGTGCCACCCACTGCCAATGACCGCCCGGGTGCGGCGCCCATGTCCAGTATGGCAGCAGCCACGATGATTTTGATTGCGATCTTCATAGACGGGTGGGGCATACAGGGCGAGGTGTGCCCATGGCGGTGCAGTGATGTGAGCCCCACCTCCACGCATGCGATCAGCTGCCCCAGCCAGCACATACGGGGGCACAACGCGACACACACTGCCCAAAAGCGGTGCCTGCAGCGCATCTTGAGACAGCACCATGTCTCTATTGTCCGCAATGAGGACGCTAGCGTCTTCAAGGTACCGGGGTATCGGGCGGACACAGTCATTGACCCAGGGTGTCTGCACTTTAGCAGTGCATACCGTAACAAGGGAATAGTGCTAGACACAAGTGTGCGCGCGCCCACAGCGAGCTCGAACCTGACAGGCAGAACAAATGCCTCGAACACGGACGGCTATGCTGCTGGGGTGGGGGAGGACGCGAAGGTCAAGCACCACACCGGCACCTTGACGTCATCTTGGGCTTTTGTGCCATTCGTGCAGGAGTCGTACGGACGGCTAGGCAAGCAGACAAGCCTTTTTGTTAAGGAGTTGGCAATGCACTCAGCACTGTGCTCAGGGGGGGGGAAGGCAGATGTGTTACGCAAGGCCGGGTTAGCTAAGCGTCAGATCCTCATTGAGCTGAGCATATCGCTGGCGCGGGAGTTGGCGGAGCGCGTTATGGCGTACACACGTGGAGCGCGAATGCTGGGCTGTGTTGCGGCGCCGGTATCCAAGCTCCTAGGGCACAGCGCAGACTAGGCTGCTGCGTTGACGCAAGCTTTTCGATTGCATAGGCAACCCGGCCTCCCTTGGGCCTTTATAAATACAAGTCCATACGTACTCTCACATGCCAGTGGGCACTGTCTTGGTGTTCTGTCAACTCGCTTTGCACTTGTGAACTTCGAAATTCCACTTTGTGCACAAAGCTGTGGAAAAGCTGTGCTGTGTGTATTGTTTCTCTTGTGTTCACTCTTAGATATCGCTTTGCACTTGTGAACTTCGAAATTCCACTTTGTGCACATGGCTGTGGAAAAGCTGTGCTGTGTGTATTGTTTCTCTTGTGTTCACTCTTAGATATAGCATGCAAAGCTTGCACGCCACACCCCACCCGCCCACACGTGGACTTGTAGTACTTAACGCAAGGACTTGTATATATATACTTCAAAATACATAAGTTTGCACTTCAAGGGGTGCACTTGATATTGCAACGGTTTTGCACTTAAGCTGTTCGAATTTGTGGAGCCCGCAAGTTATGTGCCTCAATGATGCTGACGTGGCACTGTCCAGGTTTCATGCTTCAAAATTTTGAAGTCAGAAGCAAAACCTCTGAGATCACTCCTTATCAGTGCAGGCTTTTTGTATTGCATTTCAGCTGCCTCTGTTCAACAAGTTGTCTTTGCACTTGGCATTGTCTTAAATAAAATCTCACATTAGCCTGTCCTGATTCTCGAACAGCCGCATGGAGGCCCTCTTGAAAGGGCACTGTTAGTGTGCAATGACACAGCAAAGTATTTGGCTACTGCGGCGGCCCAAAAGAATGCGCAGCTGATGCTTCGTGTGCAGCCGACATGCTGGCTTCCTTTGCATATGGCAACGTAGGTATCCTGTCAATTGAGGTAACCTAGACGTATTGTGCAACAATCACTTGTTTCGGAACAGCAACAATCTCTGTTCAGTGTGGTTTGCTCTGCTTTGATGTGAATCACTCCGTATTATACAGACTGTATTACAGTACATCTGCATCAAACTATATATCTCAAAGGTTTTGAAGAAGTGATGCAGTGATGCCTGCATCAAGTGGGGTGTGTTGGAAACACAGCGGCGGTGCAGCAGGCAGGTGAGATCTCGCATTTGTGATCATCATCCTTAATGTTTGGGTGCATGAACATATCAAAGATGCACCACAGTAGCCCCATTCCAGCTGGCACTGCAATTTTATTGAGCAACGTTGCCATACCAGGCCTGACTACAACTCAGCACAGCAGCTACAGCCTAGGCCTGAGGCGAGGACTGCCAGTGCAAGAGCAGGGCGTATTCATGCCATGTGTCATACGATTTGTGGAGTGTAGAAGCGAAGGGCATTTGCTCATATGCGCGATCCCAAGCTGCCATGGCAACAAGGCAGACTGGGCCATGACCTGGCATGCAGAGCAACACCGTGACATGTTTGCTTCCAGTGGTCGGAGACTTTAACTTACCTGAGAATGTATAGCACGTCAGATGTCATTGTTTAGCAACTACCCCAGTGTCTTGAGAATTAGCGCCATATTGCGATCGAGTAGCCAATTATTTAAAAAGAAACAGCTCTTTGCAGATGCGGTGCTTGCCTGCCATTTGTGTATCAACAGCGCTGCATATGCCATGGCGATTGTTTTTTTTAAATCTTGAAAGCATCCCTCGACCATTCTTGGCGCATTTGCCTCGAGGAATGCCCATGATGCCACAATTGCAGAAACTGTAGCGAAAGACACTGGCGGTGGTTTGGCAGCACACTGTGACCAATCCAGCAGCTGCGACAGCGATCAGCGGGTGGTGACGACACTGTCAGCGCTCAGCATGCACATTGGACTTTCATACTGGCCGCACTATTTGCTGCAGCTAGCCATATGGCGCGCATGTGTCAGACCGATCATTCATAAAGGCACTGCACAAACTCTGGCGCGGATGGCATCGGTGGCTTGCTATGCGCATGCTGCTTTGCGCAAGGCGTAGGTACTTCTTATTGATCATTCTCGCCTAGGGCGCAAAACTAGCAACATCAACACGACAGAGGACCAAGATGGTAGTGATAGCTGGAGGCTGAGGGCCAGACAACAATAAGTTGTAAGTCCTGATTACAACTGTATAATTCAATCACAACAAAAGCAGCGGCGGCAGCTGCTGGCTGTGCTTTGGATTGCTGATGCGATTCGGATGTCCTGCATACAACTTGAAGTAATTTGATCCAAAAAAGGAAATGCGTAGACGAAGGAAGGCGCACACGGTTCCGTGTCCGCAAATCCGCACATTAGGTGTGTCTAGCGCAACGTGGTGCGGCGGTACCTCTCCCTCGCATTTCGCTGTTTCCCAGTCCTGACATGTAACTGCGTGCACTCACGCTAAAGGTGTCTCTCTACACTTTTTGACTCAAACTTCAAGCGCAACGCACCGCCAAGCTGGCGCCGCAGCTCGGATCATATCTTTTTAAAGTGTAGCACCCGGGGGCAGATGATGAATTGATTTAGTTCACGGTCAATGAAAAGGAAGGGACTTCAGGACAAACACCATTAGGGGGCAAGTGGGCAGCGGAGTATGGGTTTTCTGCCAATTGGTGTGTGCAATACTCATCAGAGCTTTGTGTGCACCACCGACAATTGAAAGGTATCTAAAGTGGCATCAAACTTTAAAAGCTTTTCTTCAACTTCAACATTGAACTTCAAGCGTGCCGACAGGTCAAAGGAAGGGGAGACTGGGACAGTTGATTCAGGTTGAACTGCGGCAAGGAAGGGAGATCGGGGCTGTCGTGACTCAGGTGAGAAGACATCAGGAGCATATTTGGTAGAACACGTGTTGTTGTAAGCGGAATTCTGAGTACTATCTGTACCATGTCGGAGAAGTGGGGTTCTTCACAATTTAATACATACTTCCGGTTTGACTTCCGGCGATCAGCCTCATCAAATAATTGCGCCACACCACAGTACCCTCTGCGGCTCTCTGATCAAGGCAAAAACATGAGTAGCTTTCGCGTGCGACGTCAGATGGTAATGCTGCTCAGATCTATTTGGCTGAAGCACAGCAGTCGCCAGGCCGGCGCAGCTGGCGCAACTCGCGATGGTGCTCCGAAAGCCTAAGGTGCAATCGACTTGATTGCAGGAATATAGGACATTGTCGTAGCGGTGTGCGTCAGTACCGTATTGTCTATAATCTTTCAGAAAAGCCCAAGGGGATAGTTTTTTTATGAGTTTCCGAGCTCTCACACAATGACAACCCGCTTTTATATTTCGCTCATGAAAGTGTGCCCCCCCCTCCCCTTTTTCTCACGTGCATACGCAGCATGTATTCTCTGCGTACGTGTACTCTGCACACTCAGTGACTTACGCTACATCTCCACATCATGATTGCGTGTGCGCATGCATGCACTGTCAGCAACGTGCAGAGCATACAGAAAGATGGCCAACGATGTAGCCAAACTCACAGAAAGGCTCCCAGAAGCAGCAGCTGGGTTTCAATATTTGACCTGGTTTCAGGACAGTGGAAGCAGTGACTAGGGGGATGGGGGCTGATATAGGATAACCTCTGATGGTGAGGGAGATGGCTCATAACATTATTTGAACCAGAATCCCCACGTTGACATATAGGATAGTTACTAAGCATGTCCGACTTAAGCCGACTTTGGCCGACTTTAATCGCGAAAAATCGCAGAATATCGGTTATAACGGCTGTTTTCGACTGCCGCCGACTACAATCGGCTATAACCGCCCAGATCCGCGAAAACGGCCCTGGAACTTGCCGGGATCAGGCTTCTAACCAAGGTCCTGCTGCACATGTGCACATGTCAGTACCACGCTGCTGGTCATTGGTGTGTAGCAGGGCCTGTAGCATCAAGCATCCACTGCTACTGCTGCTGCTGCGTCGGCAGCAGCGAACACACGCACGTTGCAGGCAAGGCTGTGAGTGCTGCTTGTCCTCTATGGTCTAACGAGGCATCCAGCACGCCTGCACCGGCCGGGTGGCACAGCGGCGGCTGCTCAGACTGCAGCAGCTGCCCGTCATTCGAGCTCTCTCAGCGGCAACCCTTCTTTGAAATGTTCTCTCTTGTACCAAACTTCTACTGCGAATGGGTTGCACCGCTGGAAAGCCCAACGTCTCACGAGTTGATTGGTGATATTAAAAAATTGCGACACCCTGATCGTGACAAGAGAAGCCAAGCCCTAGGCCAAATCCTAGCTAATTTTACCGAGACCTGCACGACTGTATCGCTTGCAGCTCAAGATGTTTGGGGCTTCGCAACTCAAGGATAGGTGCATTCAAAAGGGCTCTTCAAGCCCGACATTCTGAGCTACTCAACACAAGCATGGGCTTTGGTACAGCAGAGTAAATTGCAAAAGGGTGTGCTCATCCCTGTAGTCACTGCTTCCACTGTAGCGGCGTAGAAGCGTGCTGACACCTTATGATGGTGATATATGAGCTAGCTACAATGGCTCAAACATACATGCACCCCAGTGGCACCCTTTTTTTGCCCATGTTATCAATGGCGACCCACCCCCCTTTTTTCGCTTTCATAAAAAACTCGCCGCATGGACTTAATTATCAATAATACGGTATTCTATTTGATACTACAACATTCATCATGAGTCGCAACATTGGCGATACCATTGTCGCATGTGCACCGGATCAGCCTCTTTGCACTATCGCACAGCGTGCATACAATTCAATCTGTACCCAGTCCTGATACTTCGGAACATTCATGTACTGCAAAATCACTTGATGCCTGCTTACACTGGACACTGTCGTCCTGTATCACAGGCGTCAGCCTTGTTTTTTTTTAGTGAATTTCTGCAACGCGTGTGGTGCCTATGGTGTCAAGCGAGGCCTTTTAGCCGGGGCGAGGCGAAACTGGCATCATCGTGAGGCAGCCATAGGTGAGGCACCTGCTGTTTTATGCATGTAGGTTGGTCTATCAGTGGCACATGCCTGGTCGCTGCTGTGTCTGGCACTTCAAGTTGTCTTTGAGGCTTGCTGAACGAGGACACAAGGTTGGAGTGACAGGGACTTATTGGGAGCTGCCTCTGCGGCTTGACTCTTGAGATCAGCGCCTTTGAGTCATTGGCGGCTGTCGACAGAACCTGGAGGTATGCAGGCGCATCGCAGCGTAAGTGTTGCAGTGGGCGCAGTGAGGTCAATTAGAGTGCACCCCAGGCCTATGCATCTTCAAACAAGCGATCTTTGCTTGGCGCTGGGAGAAATATATATCGACAAAACTCATCTTTGAGCAGATTTGTATGAACACTCTGCTGGACCGGATGCATGTTCTATTTTTAAAAATTGAAAGCGAGTGGTCCTTGACATACTTTCTCTGATGAAAAAACATTGCCTATTTGTGCACTTGTGGCCAGCTTGTGACCAGTCTAAAGTAATGCTAGAGTCCTTCAGTGATCATTGACGCCTTCGCCCATGACTGCAGCAGCGGTGAACACGGTTATTGGTGGAAGGCACTTGCGGCAAACATCCTTTGTCGCCTAGAGCTCTACAATGAGCATCTTTTGATTGGTTTCCATAAGAGCCTCAGCTGAGCGGTCTGACGGCTGAACACGGATCTGGTCGATATAAGAGCAATTTGGAGCTGCTCGGGGCAGACCGCTCTTAATAATATATCGTGCCCACCTACCGCTTGCAGCTTCACGACCGATGCTTAAATAGCGGTTTTTTGCGTGATATTCAACAACGCTCAAGCGTGTCACAGCAATGTAGCACCCAGCCGCGTGCTGTCCGGCTTAATTCGAACCCAAGTTCAACTATGGTCACACAAACCCTAGTTAATTACTTCAAACCCTAGATATAGGGTTCGGGTTATCCTAGGGTTAGGGTTTACCCCACTTATGGACAAGAACGACTTAGGAGCGGTAACGGTCTAAGAGCGGTGAGGCTGGCGGGACGGACCCGCTCTTTATATCATGACCCCGGGGCCCCTTGTATTGATAGGAATAGCACCCCTGCCGGCTTGCATGTACTGTGCATGATTGTTATGATTGTGCCAAGAAACTTACTTTCTGTATGATGCATCTTTAATCCACTCTGTACTGGCTGCTGTACACTAACAAGTCGCTACAGTGGAAGCAGTGACTACAGGGATGAGCACACGCAGTGACCACAGGGATGAGCACACCGTTTTGAAATGAACTTTGCTGTACCAAAGCCCCTGCTTGTGTTCAGTACTACTAGTAGCTCAAATTGTCAGGCTTGAAGAGTGCTTTAGAATGCACCTATCCTATATCGAATGCACCTATCCTTGAGTTGCGAAGCCCTGACCATCGTGAGTTGCAGGCAATAAAGTCGTGCAGGTCTGGGTGAAACCTGCTAACTTAAAGGTCTGACCTAGGGCTTGGCTAATTTTGTCACACTCAGGTTGTCACTTTTTCTAATATCACCAATCCACGCGTGACACGCAAGGCTTTCCAGCGATGCAACCTGCTCGCGTTGAAAATTTGGTACAAGATAGACCATTAAATTTTCAAAAAGGGTTGCTGCTGAGAGAGCTCAAATGACGGGCAGCTGCTGCAGTCTAAGCCGCCGTTGTGCCACCCGGCCGGTGCAGGCCTGTTGGAGGCCTTGTTAGACGATAGACTTTGAGGATAAGCAGCACTCACACCCTCGCCTGCAACGTGTGTGGCTTCACTGTTGCCGACGCTGCAGCGCCGTAGCAGTGGGTCATTGATGCTGCTTGCCCTGCTACACACAAGTGACCAGCGTGGTAGCATCTGGTGCGCATGTGCAGGAGGACCTCGCTTTGAAGCCTGCTGATCACCTCGGCAAGTTTGAGGGCCGTTGTTGCGAATTTGGGCGGTTATAGCCGATCGTAGTCGGCGTCAGTCGACGAACAGCCGGTTTTAACTGATTTTGAAATTATGCGATTAACCGAGTTTCTGGGTTTTTTGCGATCAAAGTCAGCCAAAGTCGGACAAGGTCGGACATGTTGTCACTGCACTATCCTACTTCTCAACGTGAGGATTCTGGTCCTCATAGATGTAGGTGGCCCCTTTCTCGCCATAAACAATTAATAATATCCCATATCAACCCCTATCCCCCTCCACTGTAGCGCAAGACACAAAGAGTCATGAAGGCTGGCCATGAGCTAATAGTGTGCACAGTTTGCTGTGAGCCATTTAAAACTTTGATGCAGAGTAAAATGTTGATGCAGTATTTGTTTACAAATCCATGCGTGCTGCTGGATGATACAACATGGCGGACTCTGCTGGAGTTGCAGCAGTGTCAAATGCACCATGCACAAATTATATCTTGGATGCACTATGCTGATGATTAGCGGAAAGTGTAACGAAGGTGTGCCCTTGCCCATGTTTATGCTTACTACCTGTGCAGGCCGCGCTTTTCAATCACTCGGAGCTCCGGCACACTGCAGCATTAGCTGATCGTGCAGCAACGCCGGCCGCCAGCCCGGGTTGTCACTAAAGTATGGCCCAGCACCAGCAGCATGTTCCGCAGTCGTGCGCTGCCCACATTGTGGCAATGATGCAGCAGTTCGCCGACGTCGCCAGCGTGCAGCAGTGGGGTGCGCGCGCTATCGCCGGGATCGCGGACAATGTGACGCAGCTCGCTGCCACACGTGTCCTGGGCAGGATTGGGGCTTGCGAGGCCATAGTGACAGCACTGGTGGCGCACCCCCTGGTCGCCAGTGTCCAGGAAGCCGCCCTCAACGCTGCTGAGAAGCTCTTGCTTCAGGATCCGCTCCGCTCATCCGCGACCCTGAAACTCAAAAAGCAACCGAGCACTTATGCTATAGTAAAGTCTCCAGGGCAGAACAGGTGTTGAAGTTGGGTAATGGCATGCTGTAGCCCTATATCAGGGGCATCTGCTGACTACTCACTTGTTGAAGTTGATGTTGTTCCTGATGTGATATTGTACTTCAACGGTGATATTCATACTTCAACTTCATGCCAACTTCAACTGTCATATCACTGCTCAGTGTGCAATAGCACGGCTCCACCCGTCTCAACTTCAACAACCAACAGCTCTTCTGGTGCGTCTAAGTGAGGCCAAGAATCTACCATTATCAAACTTCAACAGTTTGAGTGTCTTGACTGACTTCACTATAGCATAAGTGCTCGGTTGCTTTTTGGGTTTCAGGGTCGCGGATGAGCGGAGCGGATCCTCGAAGTTCGTTCGGACTCCAACTGGCAGAGATTCAAGGCTGCTGGCTTGTGCGGCGTGGTGGTAGCGTCAGTGCACGCACACACCGCCTATGCAGGAGTGCAGCAGTGCGGCGCTGGTGCAATAGCGGGGATGGGAGATGTGACGACAGCACGTGTTGGCGTGGCGACTGCAGGTGACTCTTTGTCCGAGCAAAGAGCAGTGAAAGAAGAGCTGATGGCCGCTGGTGTCCATGCCGCTTTTGTGCAGGCGCTGCAGACGCACTCCCGCAACACGGTGATAGCGCTCAGTCACTGTGTTCTCCATGCTGTTATGGCGCTGTCTCCTGCCTTGACGGGCGAAGATGCCATCCAGTTCTGTGCCGCAGGCGGTGCCAAAGCTCTAGTCGCAGCCATGAAAGCATATCCGTTTGATGCTGATGTGCAGTGTGCGTCCCTACACGTACTGATACAGCTGGTCTACGCAGAGTCCTCCAGGAAATTTATAGCTGCTGGCGCCAGCGCTGCAGTTACTGCAGCCCTTCGTTATACGCCTCAAGACGCAGTCTGTCAGGCAGCATTGGATGCAGTGGTGTGCCTCGCGCGATATGGCGGTGCAGTGCAGCTGGCGGCTGCAGGTGCAGCAGAAGCAGTAGTGACAGTTGCACGCGCACACACTTTCGCACGAATGAATGACGAAGAGGCTGCAAATATCTTGACCAGCGCGCTGAAGGCAATCACCATTCTCGGTGATAGTCATCACGACGCCGCTCAGAGGCTGCGGGAAGCAGGTGCATGCGAGATCGTCGTATCTGCCATCATATCACTAGAGCTGCCAAACGACTGGGCTGCCGACAGCTCAGAAGCACACCTTTTTGGCCTGGCATCAGTTGAAGTCCTGGCGACAACCGGCAGTGCTATCAGCCCAGAGGGGCTGGCCAGCCTGGTACATGCAGGGGCCTGCGAGGCTGTCGTGGATGAATTACGCGGCCTGTTGTCGTCACAGCCCCCACTGGCAGAGGAGGAACTTGTCATGAAAACCATTGAGCAAGCCCTGTGCGCTATGATAAGTCTGAGCGTTGACAACGGCGTAGCCGCACGCTTGGGTGTTGCAGGTGCAAGAAGCGCAGTTGCAAGCGCCTTGGCTGCATACCCAAATCACGAACACATTCAGGCAAGTGGCGACAGGCTGAAGCAGAACCTTGCATTCGCTGCTGCCAGCAGATCAAGAAGGTAATGGCTCAAATTGAATGCATGCAGCTGCTCTTTCCAACACATCTCGGAGTTTTTGCATCTACCATATGTGTGTGCTTGCAAGTCTCAGATGCTCATGGATTAGTGATTGTACCAGGCTCTTTGACTGTGTGCATTCGGTGCCTTGCTGCATGCATGATAGACCTTCAGCGCGTTGGAACATATCATACATTGTGAAGTATGGCCGCAGTTGAGCGCTTTGCTGCATACCTGAAGGGTTAAGCACCGGCGCACCTTTACGTTCAACTTGACAACAGTGCACATGTCAACTAACTACAGGGCTGCTTCAGGTGAGTCTGTACGCCAATCACCTGCTGGCAAGCATGCGGCCACTGCTGCGGCTTGCATGTCTGCGGGCAACACCAAGCATAGCACTGGCTGGCAAAGCTTCAAGATAGACAAGTCCATACCTGCAGTGCACATAGATTTCGGTGGCACCATTGCTGAAGCGGCAGCGGTGGCGGACGGCGGATCAGTATAGTTCAGCACACACATGGCTTGAGCTGTTCAGCCAGAGCGCGCCTGCAGTCAGTGCACGGTGACAGCTCTGCGTCGCAGCAAAGCAAAGCACAAACTGCAGATGGCTTTGCCTGTTGGGTACTATGCCCCAGAAATGATACTCTCAAAGCAGATGCTGTGGCATAGGCATCAGGTTCATCAATGGCACAAACTTAAGTCACAGCATGTTGCAGCTGTTGTCACGGTACCACCATGACTAGCGCAGGTCTTTACTGACAAAATTCAGATTGCGTTGACATCCTTGTCTGCACCAATGGTGTGGGTGAGTTGCGTGCGCGTGGCCAACTGTTAACCATAGCTACAAGTAGGCACACATGCCACAAGTAGGCACACATGCCATAAAAGACCGCCGTGTTGGCGTGTACCATAATGATTGCAATGTGGCAAGCAAAGGAGCAAAGATCCTGGCGGCAGCGCCATGATGTTGGAGAACATTAATTATTTTTTATGCATCGTCGTTTGATGACCTGGGGGTTGCACCACAATGTGCAGCACTGGCAAGCAATAGGTAAGCTTATAAGCAACGCTCAGAAGCGACGGTTCACATCCCAGGTCAGGGTAGCAGGCATATGCAAGCTTCATTGCACATACATGTACGGCAACCCTCAGTAGGGTTTGGTTCTGGGTGTTGGTGGTAGTGTGCACATGTGAGAAGGCTGTTTGCGTTTGAGTCTCTCTTCGGAGAAGGAATGTTGCATTCAGTGCACCTGCAAAGAGAGGGCTTTCCGCGCCCCTAGCGAAGCGAAATAAATAAAACTACAAACGCTGTGGGGTCATATCATACAGAGGCTGTTTCCCCGGGGCCCATACATACACCTGACCGAACGTGAACACACCTACATCGCATGTGCCTACTACCTGTATACATACATGCTCACCACAGTGGCATACTATATGTAGTACCGAGGACTGGTCCAGCACCAGTTCAGTATTGTTCCTGTAATGTGTCTGAACCAGTGTCTGTGTCTTCTCCACTTGCACCTACCACCACTTCATTGCAAAACCCAGCCTGTCCTGGTCATGACTGCAGGTGCTGTTCTATACTTCTGCACTGGGTCCACCTTGAGAGTCGTGTGTACTCTGCCACGGCCGTCAATAGTTCTGTCCGCACGTGAGGGACCTTAAGTGCTGCTGGCAGTACAATGATAACTGCTTAAGCACACACGCCGTCATTGCACATACTCATACAGCAGTGTGCGACCAGTGCGCATGCACAGAGCAACATGTGGCCAAAACGCCCGTCAACGCAGCAAATTCAGTGTACTTCATGAGTAGCATTTTTATAATGGCAGGCATCGCTTATGCCCGGTGCTGGCGGTTACAGCACCTATGTCGGAAGCGGCCGCTTGCTGTGCGATCGGCGACACACCCACGCACATCACGCGCAACAACACCACGGTTTCTGCGCCCTCGCCAAGCCCTCGAGGCCTCGCGGTGAGCTACTCTGAGGCGCATATGTACAGTCGTATCGCAGCAGCGCACGCCACCGTGCCGCTGCGCGCTGCAAGCAGCTGCACGGTGCCAGTGCACTGCCCGCTTCAAAAAACGGACGCAGGGGGTCCAGGCGTCCCGCAGCGAGGCGCCTAACAATGCACCAGCTGTCGATGCTGTGGGGTGGACTCAGTGGGAACTTGACACTTTCGGCAAGTGAGTGAACTGAGTGTGCTGAGCTTGCGCAGGATGGCTGCGCAAAAACTAACAGCTTGGGGGTAAATACCCTCTGAAGCGTGGCACCTGTTGTGGGGGGGAGGGGGTGGGGGGGGAGACGGGGGGCTACTACACCAGGATGAAAACTAGCACGAGGTCCATCCTCACGGGGAACGCATGGCCGCAACCGCGCAATGGGTTGCCGCACAAAACGCCCGGGTGGGTGGGAGGATTTTGCAATCAGGCTCCGCCTGAGCTGCAAGCTCCACGTGCCACCTTGGGCAACGTTGGCGTGACTGCTGCATGTCAGCCAGAGACTGCGCCGTGTGTGACTGCACACCAAGACCATAACCCCCTTCCTCCTCATGCCCCCTGCTGGACTCTGGTTTTTGGCTTCACTTTTTGCCAAAACTGCCGAAAACTTTGAAACTAGCTGTGGGCTGGACGACGGGATGCGATGTGAAGCGCACATAATCGATTTGGCGCGAGCACTATAAGGCAGCAGCACAAGTGCAACAGACAGCTGACAACTGTGTGGTGGGGGAAAACCATCCTCACGGGGAACGCATGGCGGCAACCGCGCAATGGATTGCCACACAAAACGCCCCACAGAGAAAGCCCCAAAAGCCCGGAAAGAAAACCCCCACAAGCAGCTGTCAGTCCAAAGAAAAGTGGTTGCTACACGCCCCCGCATCCACATCTAGATGGGCACACGCACATGTACACAGAGCTGCTAATTGTGACACTCAGCTGCAGCACTGATGATGTGGTGTCCAGCTGCTGGCCCGCTGCGAGCTCCATTGCTGGGCTGTCAGTGCCGATGTTTTCTTCAACTTCAACGGCCCTGACAATCTGACAGCGTGCCCGTCCTGCCTGCGACGGCACTTCACGCGCCCGGGTCAGCAGTGCCGGGCAACGCGCTGCGCGCACACCACGCTCCCCGCGGCCTGCACCACGCCAGCCGCCGCCACTGGCACAGCCGCCGGTGCCCCTGCGGTAGCCACGGCTGCAGCCGCCGCGGCGGCAGCCGCCGCGACGCAGCGTGCGCCCACCGGCGCCGCCGCCTCGCACCCCCCAGCGCCGGCGGCGACCGGCGCCGCCGCGACGGACGCTGCCGCCGCCTCGACGCCCGCGCTGGCGAGCGCGTCGCCGGGCGCCTCGCCGCCGCCGCCGGCGGCCGACGCGGACCCTGCGCAGCTGGGCCAGGAGCAGCGCATTCAGCAGCTGCAGGGGGGCATCCTGGAGGGCAGGACCGCGCGGAAGGGGCTGCAGCAGCAGGTCAAGGCACTGACAAAGCTGCTGGCAGCCTCCGAGGCGGGAAAGCGGGCTGCTGAGGCCGATCGCGACCGGTCTCTGGCAGAGCAAGTTCGTGCGGAGCGGCTGGCGGCGCAGCAACGGAGCCTGCGCGAAGGAGAGCAGGTGCGCAACGCTGCGGCGACCGCTCGACTCGAGGCGCAGCTGACAGCGGAAGCGGCGCGCGCTGCGAGCGTGGCGGTGCCGGCGGCGGACGCCGCCGGCGCGGTGGCCACCACGCCCGTGGCGGGAGACCTTGAGGCTAGCTCTGCAGCGGCTGGCGCTGCGGCGGCGGTGGCGGCGGACGGGGCAACGGCGGCGGGCGCGGCGGCGGCAGGCGCGGCGGCGGCGGGCGCGCCGCCGCCTGCTGTAGGTGCTGCCAGCGCAGCAGCGGCAGCGGCCGCAAGCGCGGCAGCGGACCTTGCGGTGGCACTGGAGGCAGCGGCGGCGCCGCGGCAGCCGCCGCGCTCTTGCTCACGCGGGCGCTCGCGGTGTCGGCGCGCATCGTCGCCAGCGGCTCGGCACGGCAGCGACTGCAGCGCCTCCCCCTCGCGCAGTAGGCAGCCCCCCATGCCTGCCAGTGACAGCAGCGCGCTTATGTCCGACAGTGGCACACCCCGCGCCAGCCGCAAGCGCACGGCTGCTGAGCGCACGCCGGGCTCGGCGGCGGAACCCCCCGCTGCACGCCCCGCGCGCGGGCTGCCCCAAGGTCAGTCCGCCGCCGACCGCTTCCTCTCCACCTCGACGGCCCAGCCGCCGGCACCGGAGGGAGGCGGCGGCGCCTCGGGCCTGTAAGCCGCCGGTGCGGCGCTCCCCTCATCCACCGTAATGATGTCTGACTCTTATTCAGGGGGAGCCGCACCGGCGGCCATTGCGGCAGCTGCTGCTGCAGCAGCGGCTGCCGCGGCGGGCATAGACCCTACGCAGCCTGAGGCAGTGCAGGCGCCCGCTCAGCCTGCAACGGCTGCCATCTATCCGCGCTGCCCTTTATATGACACTGGCTGCCTCTTTCGGGTGCCAGTGCCCAAACCGCGCCTCCGCCGGAACGGGGAGGCGAACACGCTCACGGCGCAGACGTCGGCGTCGCTGGCGCTGGCGCGCCGCATCGCCACGACGCTGGCGGATCACCAGCGCCGCGAGCATCCGAATGTGCCTGCCGACTTTCTCGCGCGTATGCAGGCGGTCGACGATGAGTGTTTGACTCTCCACCGAGCCGGCGCGGGCACCTACTACGCCGTGGAACCCGAGCTGCTACTCTGCGCATGCGCCTCGTGCGGCGAGCCAGGGTGCGTGCGCACGAAATTGCACCAGCGCGACCACCTGTACAAGTCCCGGGGGGCGGCCGCAACGCAGCGGCCACACGGGCCCCGCGTCGCGCCTCTGCCCCCCATCCTCTCCCTCTCTACAGCCAGCGGCGGCGCGCGCGGCCCCGGCGCCCGCGCAGCTGCCGCTGTGGCTGCGGCAGGGCCAACATGGCGCAGCGCGCTTCCGCTCTGGACGCTGGCGCCGCTCTCGCCCGCGCGCGCAGCGCTTGACGACCTCTCCTTTGACTATGTTCTGCAGCAGCAACTGGTGGTCGGCCGCTGCATTCGCCTGGAGCACCGCTCGGACTTCACAGCCGCCCTGACGGCCACGCTGGCGGGCCTCCGGGAAGCGCAGACGGCGGTAGCGCAGGCACACGGGGTTGAGGCAGCGGCACAGGCGTCCGCCACAGCCGGTGCATGGTGCAAGCTGCTGCATCTGCTGCCGTGCCTGCTGCTTGTACCCGACGGCTCCCTGCCGCGGGCGCACCGTTTTGCGGCCTTCGTGGCAGGCGACCTGGACCTGCTCACGCGCACAGCGCTGGCCTTCTGCCGCCGCGGCGCCGCCCGTGCGGGCACGCGCCGCGCTAGGTCTATGACGGAGGCGGCGGCGGCAGTGCGGGAGCGCGCGGCGGCGACGGCGCGGCAGCCGGGCGGCGTCGGGCGCGCCGCGCGGCTGCTGGCGGAGGGTGCTGACACATCTGCCCCCCGCGACTCCGCTACCTTGCATAAACTGCAGGCTAAACACCCAGCTGGCGATGCGTCTGCGAAGCTGGATGCCGCGGCATCGCGGGCGCGCAGCTTGGTGGCGGCGGCGGCGCTGGCGGCGCCGGCACCACTCAACTGCGCTTCATTCACGGCGGACGGGCTACGCGAGGCCATCCTCGCCGCCAACCCTGGCTCGGCCGCCGGTCCCTCTGGGCTGCGCAACTCCCACCTCCAGCAGTGCGTCCGGCACACGGCGCACACGTCGGGGCGCACGGTTGACTGGCTCCTTGAGCTGCTGGCGTGGCTGGGTACCGCGGTGTACTCCACCCCCGCCGCGCTGCCCGCCCCCTTTTGGCGCCTTCACGCGGCCGCGCGCCTCAGCGCTGTGGGCGAGAAGGCGCGCCCCATCGCGTGCGGCGACACCATCCGCCGCCTGTTCGCCCGCACCTTCTGCACGGACACCCGGGACCGCGTCTCCGCGCTGCTGGAACCAATTGGCCAGTTTGGGGTCGGCGCGCGGGGGGGCGCAGAGAGAGTGGCGCTCATGGCGCAGCTCACGCATGAGTGCGGCGGCGTGCTCCTTGCCATTGACGGCAGTAATGCCTTCAACGCGCTGTCGCGCTCGGCAGTCCTCACCGCGGTGGCCGAGCATCTGCCTGGCCTGTACGGCTACGTCGAGCACATCTACGGCCCCGGCCGGGCCCCTTGGCTGCAATTTGGCCTAGATGGGCACGCCGACGCCGCCATCATCCTCTCCCAACAGGGCGTGCAGCAGGGCGACCCATTGGGGCCGCTGCTGTTCGCGCTGGCACTGCGCGGCACCATGGTGGCTGCCCGCGCCAAGTTCCCGCAACTGGCGCTTCCGGGCTACCTCGATGACCTCACCATCATGACGCCCAGCTGTGACGCGCCGGTGCTCGGCCACGTTGGCCGCGCGTTCTGCTTCATACAACAGGCGCTGAGCGAGCTCAACATTCAGGTCAACGTCACGAAATGCGCGGCGCTGGTGCCGGCCTCAGGCGGCGCCCGCGAGCGCGCCGCCGCCGTCTTTGCCGCCGCCAATGTCCCCGTACCAGTATGTGACGACGGCATCACGCTGATGGGGGTGCCGGTCGGCACCGAGGGCTTCGTGCGCGCGCAAGTGGCGGCGACCCTTCGTGCCCCCGGCACCGACCGCCTGGTTGCGGAGCTTGTGCAGATGGAGGATGTGCAGGCTGCCTTCTCCATTCTGCGTCTTGCCGTCCCCGCCCGCGCAGGGCATGTATCGCGCAATACAGCGCCATCCCTCACGCACGAGGAGCTACGGCGCTTCGACGCCATCACGCTAGCGGCCGTGGCCGCGCTGGCGCAGGAGCCATCGGCGGGTCTTACGCCGCCGGCCCACCAGCGCGCGCCGGCGGCGGGTGACGATTGCCGCGGCCCGCCGGCGGTTTCGGCGGCGGCGGCGCCGCCCTCTCTGTGGGCGGCGGCAGTGGCATGGGTACGCGGCGCCGACTGGGGTGGCGAGGCCCCAGTGACGCTACCAGCACATCAGCAGGTACGCGTGCATCTGCGGCTGGGGAGTGGTGGCTTTGGCGTGCTGGGCGCGGCGCCCCGTGCATGTGCCGCATTTGCTGCACGTTCCCTCGAGTGCATGGGGCCGGCACTGGCGGCATTTCCAGTGGCGGCACGCAGCCGCGTCCTAGAGCATGCCCGCTATGGCTTCACCTTCACCCAGATAGCTACCTGCCTGCAGCAGCTGCGCAGCGGCAGCGATGAGGCTGCAGCGGCCCTCGCACTGCTCCTGCCCACGGTCTGGTACCAGGACTGGCGCCAGGACGACGGCGCATGGCGGGCGCTGCGCGATCTGCTGCAACGGGCAGGCGGAGCTGCGGGGCCGGGCATGCGGACTCGCGCCGGCGCGCGCCGCGCTGCTGCGCCAGCGGTGGCGCGCGAGCCAGGCTCTGCCCAGGCCCCGCCGGCCGCCGTGCTGCCGCGGCGTCAAGCGGCGCTATCACGGGTGCTAGACGCAGCGCTCGCCGCCACGCAGCTGCGTCGGCTTGAAGCAGCAAATGCGTTGGAAGCAGTCGCGGCGTGGCGCAGCGGCGCCTCTAAGGGGGCCATGGGTTTCTTGGCGCAATTGCCGAGCACTGACCCAGCGGAGACCATGTCCCCGCCGGAATTCCGCGAGACGCTGCGGCGCCACCTGGGCGTGGAGCGCCCCGCCCCCGCTGCGGCGCGGTGCCCCAAGTGCCATAGACCAGTGGACTCGGGTGCCCACCTGCGCCGCTGCACACAAGGGCTTAACGTCACGCGACACAACTTGCTCGCAGACGCGCTCTTTCAGCTGCTCAAGCAGGTGGCCCACCTCCGCGGTCTCGACCGGGACACCCTTGCCCCCTTCCGCCGCTACGCGGCGCGCCACGGGTTCAACAAGTTCATGGACATCGTCTTTGGCAGCAACCAGGTCTGCCTTCCAGTCCCTAAAGTGCAGCCGAGCGCCGACGCGGTAGCAGCAGGCCGGTGCACTAAACTGCGCGGCGGCTTTGAAGTAGCTTGTTGCATAGACGTCACCATACGTGACAGCTCATGCCCCTCCCGCCTCCGTCAGGCTCAGGGGGGCGCGCGCGATGTGCAGCGCGTGCTTGAATCGGCTTCGCAGGAAAAGATAGACACATACGTAGTCTCAGGGGCCCTGGACCCCACTACACACACCCTATTTTCCGCAGCCTTTGACCACTTCGGCGCTATGTCACGCGACACCCAAGCGCTGCTACACGCACTCGCCGAGCAGAGCTCGCAGGGCAGCTACAATCTCGCGCAGCGCGTTGCCTTCTGGCGCCGCCGCACCTCCCTCGCGCTACAGCGCGCGCTCACACGTGTCGTGATCGACAACTGGAACGCAGTCATCGCCCCTGATGGCGACGTCAGCGCTTACCGCCGCATCGCACTGTTGCAAGTGCCGCGGCCCTCGCCGGCCAGCGCCGAACCGCCGGCCCCTCCGTAGATTTAGTTATTGCAAGCCCGATTTATCGTGCGCGCAGCCCATGCGGTCCAGGACATAATATACAACTTCAACGTCGAACTTAAAGGTTCGCAGTTCGAGCTGCAGGTGTAAGCTTGCAGGTGGAAGGAAGGGAGACTGGGACAGTCGATATAGTTTGAATTGTGCGAAGGAAGCGAGATCGGGGCTGTCGGAACTCAGGTGAGATGATATCAGGAGCTATTTGGCAGATCACGTGTTGATGTGGAGGGAGCCTGTGAGTACCCACGTCTTGATGTGTGAGCGGGAGTACCATCTTGGAAAGTGGGGTTATCTACAATCTGATGTATACTTCCGGTTTGACTTCCGGCAATCAGCCCCACCAAACAATTGCGCCACACCACAGTACCCTCTGCGGCTCTCTGATCAAGGCAGAAACATTCGCGTCCGACGTCAGATGTCAATGTTGCTTCAGAACTATTTGGCTGAAGCACGGCAGTCGCCAGGCCGGCGCAGCTGGCGCAACTCGCGATGGCGCTCCGCAAGCCTGGGTTGAAATCGACTTGATAGCAGGGAAGGAGGACTCTGTTGCAGAGTGCACCCAGTACAGTATCATCTATAATTAAACCCAAGGGACGAGGTTTTTTATGAGTTTCCGAGCCCTCACAATATGACGCCCCACCCGTATTTTTCGCTCATCCCCCCCCCCCCCCCCCCCCTTTTCTCACATGCACACGCACCGTGTGTATTCTCTGTGTACGTGTACTCTGCACAGCTCGTGACTCAAGCTACATCACCACATTGTGTGTGCGCATGCGTGCACTGTCAGCAACCGTGACGTGCAAAGCGGACAGAAAGACAGCCAACAATGTAGCCAAACTCACAAAAAGGCTCCCAGAAGCAGCAGCTGGGTTTCCAAAAGTTGAACCGGTTTCAGGAGCGGCGCAGAAGCGTGCTGGCACCTCTTGATGGTGATAGATGAGCTATGATAGCGCATAACATAAATGCACCGAACCCTTCTTTCCCCATATATTTATGGCGACACACCCCCTTTTTTCGCTCTCATAAAAATCTCGCCCCATGGGCTTAACTATAGATAATACGGTATTCTATTTGCTACAACATCCATCATGAGTCGCAACAGTGGCGATACCATTGTCACATGTGCACTGGATCAGCCTCTTTGCATCATCGTGCAGCGTGCGTTGTACCATTCATGTACTGCGAAATCACTTGGCGCCTGCTCACACTGGACACTGTCGTGACATCCTGTATCACAGGGGTCCGTCCGCCTTGCTTTTTTGGGGGGAAAATCTCTCCAACGCATGCGGTGCCTATGATGTCAAGCAAGGCCCTCTAGGTGGGGCGAGGCGAAATTGGCATTATCGTGAGGCAGCCATAGGTGAGGCACCAACTGTTTTATGCAGCATGTAGGTTAGTCTGTCAGTGGCACATGCCTGGTCACTGCAGTGTCTGGCACTTCAAATTGCCTTGGAGGCTTGCTGAAGGAGGACACAAGGTTGGAGTGACAGGAAGTCATTGGGAGCGGTGCCTGCAGCCTGAGCATCGAGATCAGCGCCTTCGATTCGTTGGCGGCTGTCGACAGGGCTTGGAGGTATACAGGCGCCTCTGCAGCATGAACTTCGCAGCACTGTGCGCAGCGAGGTCAATTTGAGTGCGTCTTCGGACAGGGGGTCTTCTCTTGGCACTGGTGGCCAGATTTATCTTGCCAGATTCACATCGGAGCAGTAGTGTACTACATGCCATTGACCCTCTTAAACCTGACGCGTGGTTCAAAGTTTGTTCAATTTGAAAACGAAATTCAATTATCATGTTTTCGACTTGATTCCCTGTTGAACCATTGCCTATATGTGCACTTCTAACCAAGCCTGATGTAATGCTTGAGTGCTTCACTTATCATTGTCGCTTTCACGTGGCATATTATGCTGTGCTGGTGCTGGTGGCGTTAGAGCAGCTGATGATGACTACAATAGCACCCCCGCGGGGCTGCATGTAGTACTGTGCATGATTTGTTATGTTGATAACAAGAGAGTTTTCCTTTTGACACAATCGAATGCCTCCAACGCTGAAAAGCTTACACATATACGTCTTTTTTACTACTGTGGATATGGTGGCACTGTTTGACTCGTGACCAATTGCCGCAGCAGCCGCGACCACGGTTTATTGGTAGTAAGGCATTCAATTTGACGGCTACCCACACCTTCTCACGTACTGTGGAGCTCTACGATCGTTTGATTCGTTTCCATAATGCGCTTTGCACTGAGTGCTGTACCGTAGTATCTATAATTAAGCCCATGGGGCGAGTTTTTTTGACTTTCGGAGCCCTCACAAAATGACGCCCCACCCTTTTTTTTCGCTCATAATGATGTGCCCCCCCCCCCCCCCCTTTATCTCACATGCATACGCAGCATGTATCATGTATCATCTGTGTACGTGTACTTCAAGTTTGCACACTCGGTGATTCATGCTACGTCACCACATTGTGTGCGCGCATGCATGCTCTGTCACCGACGTGCAGAGCAGACAGAAAGACAGCTAATAATGTAGCCAAATTCACAAAAAGGCTTCCAGAAAGCAGCAGCTGGCTTTCCAAATATTGAACCGGTTTCAGGAGCGGCGTAGAAGCATGCTGGCACCTCATGATGGTAATAGATGAGCTAACATGGCTCAAACATCAATGCACCCCACCCTTTCTTTCTCCATATATTAATGGCGCCCCACCCCCCTTTTTTCGCTCTCATAAAAACTTGCCCCATGGGCTTAATTGTAGACAATTCGGTACACTAACAAGTCGCTAGTGTAAGGCACACAGTGTCACGAAGGCTGGCCATGAGCTGACAGTGTGCTGCGAGCCATGTAAAACCTCGATGCAGGGTAGAGTGTTGATGCAGCATTTGTTTACAAATCTACGCAATGCCATGCTGCTTGAAGATCCACATGGCAGACACTGCTGGAGTTGAAGCAGTGTCAAATGCACCATGCACATATTCTCCTGGAAGCAACCTGCTGATGAGGAGCGGAAAGACTAGTGTGACGAAGGGGTGCACTTGCCCGTGTTTGTGCTGACCGCCTGTGCAGGCCGCGGTTTTCAATCAACCGGAGCTTCGGCACACTGCCGCAACGGCATCACCTGATCGTGCAGCACCCCTGGCCGCCAGCCCTGGGACGCCAGTCATGGCCCAACACCAGCAGCATGTACCGCAGTCGTGCGCTGCCCACATTGTGGCAATGATGCAGCAGTTCGCCGACGTCGCCAGCGTGCAGCGGTGGGGCGCATGCGCTTTCGCCGAGATCGCGGACGATGTGACGCAGCGCGCAGCCGCACGTGTCCTGATCAGGATTGGGGCTTGTGAGGACATAGTGGCAGCACTGGTGGCGCACCCCCTGGTCGCCAATGTGCAGGAAGCCGCCCTCGACGCCGCCGAGAAGCTCTTGTTTCGTGCTGACTCCAACTGGCAGTTTTTCAAGGCTGCTGGCTTGTGCCGCGCGGTGGTAGCGTCCATGCGCACACACGCCGCCCATGCAGGGGTGCAGCAGTGCGGCGCTAATGCTGTAGCGGGGATTGGACATTTGATGACAGCACGCGCTGGCGAGGCGACTGCAGCAGGTGACCCTTTGTCCAAGCAAAGAGCAGTGAAAGAGGAACTGATGGCCGCTGGTGTCAATGCCGCTTTCGTGCAGGCACTGCAGACGCACCGCCGCAACACGGTGGTAGTGCACAGTGTTCTCGATGCTGTCATGGGGCTTTCATCTGCCTTGACGGGAGAAGATGCCCTCCAGTTCTGTGCCGCAGGCGGTGCCGAAGCGCTATTCGCAGCCATGAGAACACATCCGTTAAATGCTGATGTGCAGGGCATGTCCCTACACGTACTCATACAGCTGGTCTACACAGACTCCTCCAGGCATTTTATAGCTGCTGGCGCCAGCGCTGCAGTTACCTCAGCCCTTCGTATTTCGCCTCAAGACGCAGTCCGTCAGGCAGCATTGGATGCAGTGACGTGCCTCGCACGACACGGCGGTGCAGTGCAGCTGGCGGCTGCAGGTGCAGCGGAAGCAATATTGGCAGTTGCACGCGCGCACACTTTCATGTGCGAGGAGGCTGCAAACATCTTGACCAGCTTGCTGAAGGCAATCACCTTTCTTGGTGAGAATCATCACGAGGCCGCTCAGAGGCTGCGGGAAGCAGGAGCATGCGAGGCCGTCGTATCTTCCCTCATATTGCTAGAGCTGCCAAAGGATTGGGCTGCCGAGAGCGCACCAGCACACCTTTTTTGCCTGGCATCAGTTGAGGTCCTGGCGACAACTGGCAGTGCTGTCAACCCAGAGGGACTGGCGCGCCTGGTATGTGCAGGGGCTTGCGAGGCTGTCGTAGATAAATTACGCGGCCTGTTATTGTCGCAGCCCCGAGAGGAGGAACTTGTCATGGACACCATTGCGCAAGCCCTGGATGCTATGATAAGTCTGAGCGCTGACAGTGGTGTAGCCGCGCGCTTGGGTGTTGCAGGCGCAAGAAGCGCAGTTGCAAGCGCCTTAGCTGCATACCCAAATCACGAAAACATTCAGGCAAGCGGCGACGAACTGAAGCAGAACCTTGCATCCGCTGCTGCCAGCAGATCGAGAAGGTGATGGCTCAATGCAGTTCTCTGAACAGATCTCGGAGTTTTTGCATCTACCATATGCGTCATGCGTGTGCTTGCAAGTTTCAGGCGCTTGTGAATTAGTGATTGTACCAGGCTCTTTGACTGTGTGCATCCAGTGCCTTGCTGCATGCATGATACACCATCAGTGTCTTGGCACAATCTTGTGATTCAGATGTAATAGCCGCATTTGAATGCCTTGCTACTATAGTACATATGCCTTGTGGAATGAGCACCGCCATGGCGCACCATCAAGTCGTGGCCATCATGTACAGGCTGCTTGGTGAGTCTGGAGTCCAGATATATCTGCTGGCACTGCAAGCATGCGGCCACTGCTGCGACCCGCATGTCTGCGGGCAGCACCAAGCATAGCACGGGCAAAGTCCATACTTCCACGTATACGCTTTTGATGGTTGCTGAAGCAGCATGCCTGCAGCATTGGCAGACGGCCGATCACTGTAGTTCAGCACACATATGGCTTGAGCTGTTCAGCCGGAGCGCGCCTGCAGTCAGTGCATGGTGACCGAACTCTGCATCGCAGCAACGCAAAGCACAAACTGCAGGTGCCAGTGGCTTTGCCTCTTAGGTAAACCCCCAGAAATGATACTGAAACAGCAGTTGCGGTGGCATAGGCATCAGGGTCATCATGGGCACAAAGTCACATGTTGCAGCTACTGTCAGCTGCTGTCACCAATAGCACAGGTCTTTTTTGCTGACAAACTTCGATTGCATTGACATCCTTCAAGGAGTCTGCACAAATGGTGTGGGTGAGTTGCATGCGCGTGGTTTACTGTTAAGCACAGCCACATGTAGGCACTCATGCCATAATATACCATCGTGTTGGCGTGTACCATAATGATTGCAATGTGGTAAGCAAAGGAGCAAAAATCCTGGCAGCAGTGCCATGATGTTGGAGTATATTTCTTCTTGTATGGATGCATCATCGATTGATGACCGGGGGGTTGCACCATAACATGCAGCACTGGCAAGCAATTATTAATAGGTAAGCAATTGCATGAATGCTTGGAGGCACGGTTCACATCCCCATGTCAGGGTGCAGGTATATGCAGGCTTGATTGCACATGTACAGCACGGTGCGCCATAGTGCAATGTTAAAACTTTGTGAGGCGCATCACCAGTGCTCTTGGCTGGCGGCATCATCTACAAAGGCTGTGGGGTCATGTCATGTAGAGGCTGTTGCCCCACACAAATACCTGGCGAAATAAGAAACACTCACACCTTCATTGCATGTGCCTACTACCTGTATGCTCATCACAGTGGTATACCAGGGACTAGTCCAACACCAGTTAAGTACTGTTCTTGCCCATGTGTCTGAATTGTGTCTTCTTCACTTGCACCTTCCACCACTTCTTTGCAAAACCCAGCCTGTCCTGGTCAGGTGCTGTTCTAGACTTCTGCATTGGGTCCGCCTTGAGAGTCTTGTGTACTTTTTATTAATTCTCGCTCAGGGCGCGAAAAAGCCCAGATGATTGGCATCTAGCTGTAAGGAATCTACATGTCGTATGTCAGTCTGAAAGTGTCGCAACGACAACCACTCAAACGCCGCTGCCGCCAAATGGCATCTCGGGGTCTTATGTACTCTGCCACGGTGATCAGTTTCGTCCGCATGTGAGAGATCTCAAGTGCTGCTGGCGGCATACAATGACAAGCATACACGTCGTCAAGGCACATACTCATGCAGCAGTGCACGACCAGTGCGCATGCACAGAGCAACATGCGGCCAAAACACCTGTCAACGCAACAAATTCAGTGTACCTCATGAGTAGCATTTTTATTAATTTTGTGTATGATAGTAATGTCGGGCATCACTCATGCCTCGTGCTGGTGGTTACAGCACCTTGGTCGGAAACGGCCGCTCGCGGTGCGATCGGCAACACACCCACGCACATCACGCGCAAACAACACCACGTTTTCCGCGCCCTCACCAAGCCCTCGTGGCGAGCTACTCTGAGGCACCCATGTACAGTCGTATCGCAGCAGCGCACGCCGCTGCGCGCTGCAAGCAGCTGCACGTCACCGGTGCACTGCCCGCTTCAAACAACGGACGCAGGGGGTCCAGGCGTCCGGCAGCAACTCGGAGGCGCCTAACAATGCACCAGCTGTCGATGCTGTGAGGTGGACTCAGTGGGAACTGGGCGCTTTTGGCCAGTGAGTGAACTGAGTGTGCTGAGCTTGCGCAGGATGGCCACGCACAAACTAGCTTGGGGGTAGGTACCCTTCGATTTGTGGCACCTGTTGTGGGGGGGCAGGGGGGGGGGAGAGGGGGGGCTACTGCACCAGGATGAAAACTAGCGCGAGGGTGGTTGCTACACGCCCCCGCATTCACATCTAGTTGGGCACACATGTACAACGAGCTGCTAATGATGATGCTCAGCCGCAGCACTGATGATGATGGTGTCCAGCTGCTGGCCCGCTGCCTGGCTGCGGCTGCTGCATTGCTGGGCTGCTAGCATGCTGCCGCTCGAACACTGCTGCTGCTGCTGTCGGCATCGCTCAGCCGCTGTGTGGTGCAGCGCGTACGCGCCAGCGCCGGTAGGTACGTCATGCACACGCTGGCCGGCGGCTCTCAACCAAGTAATCTCCGACATCTTCAACTACACACACCATGTACAACCTCAAGTTCATGCGCATCCGCTGCTCGCCCGGCAGGCGCCGCGCGTTGGCGACCGCAGCGCGTGGCGCCCCTCGACTCACAGCTTCACGTACGACTTGATGACTTCGTTGATCTGCTGCTTGGTGGCGGGCTTCGCGCAGAAGTCCTGCATGCCGGCAGCGGAGCAGCGCTGCCGGATGTCGTCCGTGGTGTCAGCGCTCAGCGCGACGATGGGCGCCTCCACGTGGAGCTCGTGCCGCATGACGGTCGTCGCCTGTATGCCGTCGCACACGGGCATGCGCAGGTTCATATGAAGACCATGTCGAAGGCGCGTGCGGCGCTGCCGCAGCACGAATGCCTTGTGTAGCACCCTGGGACAGGCACTCAATTGAATTTAATTCACGGTCAATGAGAAGGAAGGGACTTTCAATTCACGGTCAATGAGAAGGAAGGGACTTTCGGAAACGGGCATCATGGGGAGGCAAGGGAGCGGGCAGCGGATACTTGATTTCCTGCCAGTCGGTCTGTGCAATGCCCATATCAGAGCTTTGTGTGCACCACATGCACTTTTGATTTATCAAAAGATGTGGCATCAAAACGTCTGTGCACCTTTTTTTCTTCAATCCCACCCTGTGTGCCTGCTGTTCAGCCAACGCTCGGCACCCTCAGCGAGGGGCAGCCGCCACAGTGTCTCAGGGGCGGGGCACGGGCCCGCCCCACTTTCAACTTCAAGTCGTTTCATGGCATCTGAAGCGATGGAGGTGGTGCTGCCAGCGGCGACTGGCGACACGCCAGCTGGTCCAACTGGTCGTGCGACCACCCCTCCCGCCGCTGCTGCCTCGTGGGCGGCCAAAGCCGCCAAAATTGCGACAACAGTCCCGTCGCTTACAGCGAAGAGCAACCTGCTTCGGGAGGAGGCACGGCTGCTGCACGGCCACGATGCAGCCTACTTCACTCCCCGAGGCAGCTACACTGCTGCCTCGTCCGCCTTCACGCGGGAGCAACTGGACCAGCAGGCACGCGCGATGTTTCAGGCTGCTGATCAGGAGCAGTACTTCTTCGTTCCCCCCGCTGTAGCGGCGGCGGGGCGCAAGGGCGGAGCTGCTGCGGGTCGCCTCATGGCAGCGGCAGCGCGCCTGCAGGGCCGCCAGACAGTAGAAGGACAGCCGTTTGTACCACCTGCTGCGGCAGCTGGCGCGGACTACACATCCTTTACGGTGGATTCTGTCTCCTGCTACAACCAGGAGCACTTGGCTGCCTTGCCGGCCAGTGTCCGCGCACTGTTAGCGGAGCTCGCGCCGGCCCGTCAGCCTCACGAACGCGAGCGAAGCACCCCAGCGGCGGCCGCCCAGCGCCGCGCCCGACTCACGCGGGGGCGCCAGCAGCTGCTAGCGACGGCACTCACGTACATGCATGAGGCGGCGAGGGCGGGCGCCGTAGACGCTGCCTCGCTTGCATCCTTGCTCAAGGGTGCAGAGACGCTGGCGCCGCTGTCGCCTCGCGATGACTTCCGCGTGCTATGCTTGCGTGCGCCGGCTGCGCTCGTTGACGCGGCTCTCGGCGCGGCCGGCGACTCCGCTGACTTCAGCTTCAGCGGCTTCCGCTTGCGCATCGCCCGCGCTGGTGACATGAGCGCCCCGGTCACGGTGACTGTGCGCGGCGCGCCGGCTGCGTGGTCTGCAGCGCAGCTTGCAATGCTGCTTGCGCCCGCACTCGCAGCTCCTGGCGTGCCCATCGCGCCGGTGCGCTTGCGGGCGGGCGGCGGCGGTACTTCCGCCGCCTTTCTGCTGCTGGCCAGCGCTCTGAAGACCTGTGGCGTGGGCATTGGCGGTGCGGCCTCATCCACGGCGCCGGCGTCGGCGGCATCGCCAGGCGCCGCTGGTGTTTGGGAGCTCACAGTGGCCCGCGGCGTGGCGCGGCAACTCGCGCACTCGGTCCTATGCACAGTGGACGGCACGGAAGTAGCGCTGCGGCTGCTGGGCCCAGATAATCTGACGGCGTGCCCGTCCTGCCTGCGACGGCACTTCACGCGCCCAGGTCAGCAGTGCCGGGCAGCGCGTTGCGCACACACCACGCTCCCCGCCATCTGCACCACGCCAGCTGCCGCCACTGGCACAGCGGCCGGTGACCCTGCGGTAGCCGCGGCTCCAGCCGCGGCGGCAGCCGCCGCGACGCAGCGTGCGCCCACCGGCGCCGCCGCCTTGCAGCCCCCAGCGCCGGCGGCGACCGGCGCCGCCGCGACGGACGCTGCCGCCGCCTCGACACCCGCGCGGGCGAGCGCGTCGCCGAGCGCCTCGCCGCCGCCGCCGGCGGCCGACGCGGACCCTGCGCAGCTGGGCCAGGAGCAGCGCATTCAGCAGCTGCAGGGGGCCATCATGGAGGGGAGGACCGCGCGGAAGGGGCTGCAGCAGCAGGTCAAGGCACTGACAACACGGCTGGCAGCCGCCGAGGCGGGAAAGCGGGCTGCTGAGGCCGATTGTGACCGGTCTCTGGCAGAGCAAGTTCGTGCGGAACGGCTGGCGGCGCAGCAACGGAGCCTGCGCGAAGGAGAGCAGGTGCGCAACGCTGCGGCGACCGCTCGACTCGAGGCGCAGCTGACAGCGGAAGCGGCGCGCGCTGCGCGCGTGGCGGTGCCGGCGGCGGACGCCGCCGGCGCGGTGGCCACCATGCCTGTGGCGGGAGACCTTGAGGCTAGCTCTGAAGCGGCTGGCGCGGCGGCCGCAGTGGCGGCGGACGGGGCAACGGCGGCGGCGGGCGCGGAGGCGGCAGGCGCGGCGGCGGCGGGCGCCGCCGCGGCGGAGGCGGCGGGCGCGGCGCCGGCGGGCGCCGCCGCGGCGGAGGCGGCGGGCGCGCCGCCGCCTGCTGTAGGTGCTGCCGGCGCGGCAGCGGCAGCGGCCGCATGTGCGGCAGCAGACCCCGCGGTGGCACCGGAGGCAGCGGCGGCGCCGCGGCAGCCGCCGCGCTCCTGCTCACGCGGGCGCTCGCGGTGTCGGCGCGCATCGTCGCCAGCGGCTCGGCACGGCAGCGGCTGCAGCGCCTCCCCCTCGCGCAGCGGGCAGCCCCCCATGCCTGCCAGTGACAGCAGCGCGCTTATGTCCGACAGTGGCACACCCCGCCCCAGCCGCAAGCGCACGGCTGCTGAGCGCACGCCGGGCTCGGCGGCGGAACCCCCCGCTGCACGCCCTTCGCGCGGGCTGCCTCAGGGTCAGTCCGCCGCCGACCGCTTCCTCTGCACCTTGACGGCGCCGCCGCCGGCACCGGAGGGAGGCGGCGGCGCCTTGGGCCTGTAAGCCGCCGGTGCGGCGCTCCCCTCATTCATCGTAATGATGTTCGACTCTACTTCAGGGGGAGCCGCACCAGCGGCCTTTGCGGCAGCTGCTGCTGCAGCAGCGGCTGCCGCGGCGGGCACAGATCCGCCGGCGGCGCAGCCCGAGGCAGTGCAGGCGCCCGCTCAGCCTGCAACGGCTGCCATTTATCCGCGCTGCCCTTTACATGACACTGGCTGCCTCTTTCGGGTGCCAGTGCCCAAACTGCGCCTTCGCAGGAACGGGGAGGCGCACACGCTCACCGCGCAGACATCAGCGTCGCCGGCGCTGGCGCGCCGCATCGCCACGGCGCTGGCGGATCACCAGCGCCGCGAGCATCCGGATATGCCTGCAGATTTCCTCACGCGTATGCAGGTGATTGACGCCGAGTGTCTGACCCTCCACCGCGCTGGCGAGGGCACCTACCGCGCCGTGGAACCTGAGCTGGCACTCTGCGCATGCGTCTCGTGCGGCGAGCCCGGGTGCGTGCTCACGAAGTTGCACCTGCGCAAGCACCTCGACAAATCCCGGCCCGCGAGCACAACGCAGCGGCCGCGCGGGCCTCGCGGCGTCGCGCCTCTGCCCCCCATTCTCCCCCTCCCTACAGCCAGTGGCGGCACGCAGGGCCACGGCGCCCGCGCAGCTGCCGCGGTGGCTGCGGCAGGGCCAACGTGGCGCAGCGCGCTTCCGCTCTGGACGCTCGCGCCGCTCTCGCCCGCGCGCGCAGCGCTGGACGAACTCTCCTTTGACTACGTACTGCAGCAGCAACTGGTGGTTGGCCGCCGCATTCGCCTTGAGCACCGCTCGGACTTCACGACCGCTTTGACGGCCACGCTGGCGGGCCTCCGGGAGGCGCAAACGGCGGTAGCGCAGGCGCACGGTGCCGAGGCAGCGGCGCAGGCGTCCGCTACAGCGGGTGCATGGTGCAAGCTGCTGCATCTGCTGCCGTGCCTGCTGCTGGTGCCCGACGGCTCCCTGCCGCGGGCGCACCGTTTCGCGGCCTTCGCGGCAGGCGAGCTGGAGCTACTCACGCGCACAGCGCTGGCCTTCTGCCGCCGTGGCGCCGCCCGTGCGTGCGCGCGTCGCGCTAGGTCCATGACGGAGGCGGCGGCGGCAGTCCGCGAGCGCGCGGCGGCGACGGCGCGGCAGCCGGGCGGCGTCGGGCGCGCCGCGCGGCTGCTGGCGGAGGGCACTGACACATCTGCCCCCCGCGACTCCGCTACCTTGCATAAACTGCAGGCTAAACACCCAGCTGGCGATGCGCCTGCGAAGCTGGATGCCGCGGCATCGCGGGCGCGCAGCTCAGTGGCGGCGGCGGCGCTGGCGGCGCCGGCACCACTCAACTGCGCTTCGTTCACAGCGGACGGGCTACGTGAGGCCATCCTCGCCGCCAACCCTGGCTCGGCCGCCGGTCCCTCTGGGCTGCGCAACTCCCACCTCCAGCAGTGCGTCCGGCACACGGCGCACACGTCGGGGCGCATGGTTGACTGGCTCCTTGAGCTACTGGCGTGGCTGGGTACCACGGCGTACTCCACCCCCGCCACGCTGCCCGCCCCCTTTTGGCGCCTCCATGCAGCCGCGCGCCTCAGCGCTGTGGGCGAGAAGGCGCGCCCCATCGCGTGCGGCGACACCATCCGCCGCCTGTTCGCCCGCACCTTCTGCACGAACACCCGAGACCGTGTCTCCGCGCTGCTAGAACCCATTGGCCAGTTTGGGGTCGGCGCGCGGGGGGGCGCGGAGAGGGTGGCGCTCATGGCGCAGCTCACGCATGAGTGCGGCGGCGTGCTCCTTGCCATTGACGGCAGTAATGCCTTCAACGCGCTGTCGCGCTCGGCAGTCCTCACTGCGGTGGCCGAGCATCTGCCTGGCCTGTACGGCTACGTCGAGCATATCTACGGCCCCGGGCGGGCCCCTTGGCTACAATTTGGCCTAGATGGGCACGCCGACGCCGCCATCATCCTCTCCCAACAGGGCGTGCAGCAGGGCCACCCATTGGGGCCGCTGCTGTTCGCGCTGGCACTGCGCGGCACCATGGTGGCTGCCCGCGCCAAGTTCCCGCAGCTGGCGCTTCCGGGCTACCTCGATGACCTCACCATCATGACGCCCAGCTGTGACGCGCCAGTGCTCGGCCACGTTGGCCGCGCTTTCTGCTTCATACAACAGGCGCTGAGCGAGCTGAACATTCAGGTCAATGTCACGAAATGCGCAGCGCTGGTGCCGGCCTCAGGCGGCGCTCGCGAGCGCGCCGCCGCCGTCTTCGCCGCCGCCGATGTCCCCGTACCAGTATGTGACGACGGCGTCACGCTGATGGGGGTGCCGGTGGGCACCGAGGACTTTGTGCGCACACACGTAGCGGCGACCCTTCGTGCCCCCGGCACCGACCGCCTGGTGGCGGAGCTGGTGCAGATGGAGGATGTGCAGGCTGCCTTCTCGATTCTGCGTCTTGCTGTCCCCGCCCGCGCAGGGCATGTCGCGCGCAACACGGCGCCATCCCTCACGCACGAGGAGCTACGGCGCTTCGACGCCATCACGCTGGCGGCCGTGGCTGCGCTGGCGCAGGAGCCATCGGCGGGCCTTACGCCGCCGGCCCACGATGGCGCGCCGGCGGCTGGTGGCGATTGCCGCAGCCCGCCGGCGGTTGCGGCGGCGGCGGCACCGCCCTCTCTGTGGGCGGCGGCAGTGGCATGGGTACGCGGCGCAGACTGGGGTGGCGAGGCCCCGGTGACGCTACTAGCACATCAGCAGGTACGCGTGCATCTGCGGCTGGGGAGCGGCGGCTTTGGCGTGCTGGGCGCGGCGCCGCGTGCATGTGCCGCATTTGCTGCGCGTACCCTCGAGTGCATGGGACCGGCACTGGCGGCGTTTCCAGTGGCGGCACGCAGCCGCGTCCTGGAGCACGCCCGCTACGGCTTCACCTTCACTCAGATAGCTACCTGCCTGCAGCAGCTGCGCAGCGGCAGCGATGATGCCGCAGCGGCCCTCGCACTGCTCCTGCCCTCGGTCTGGTACCAGGACTGGCGCCAGGACGACGGCGCGTGGCGGGCACTGCGCGATCTGCTGCAACGGGCAGGCGGAGCTGCGGGGCTGGGCATGCGGACTCGCGCCGGCGCGCGCCGCGCTGCGCCAGCGGCGGCGCGCGAGCCAGGCTCCGCCCAGGCCCCGCCGGCCGCCGTGCTGCCGCGGCGTCAAGCCGCGCTATCACGGGTGCTAGACGCAGCGCTCGCCGCCACGCAGCTGCGCCGGCTTGAAGCAGCAAATGCGTTGGAAGCAGTCGCGGCGTGGCGCAGCGGTGCCTCTAAGGGGGCCATGGGTTTCTTGGCGCAACTGCCGAGCACTGACCCAGCGGAGACCATGTCGCCGCCGGAATTCCGCGAGACGCTGCGGCGCCACCTGGGCGTGGAGCGCCCCGCCTCCGCTGCGGCGCGGTGCCCCAAGTGCCATAAAACAGTGGAGTCAGGTGCCCACCTGCGCCGCTGCACACAAGGGCTCAACGTCACGCGACACAACTTGCTCGCAGACGCGCTTTTTCAGATGCTCAAGCAGGTGGCCCACCTCCGCGGTCTCGACCGGGACACCCTTGCCCCCTTCCGCCGCTACGCGGCGCGCCACGGGTTCAACAAGTTCATGGACATCGTCTTCGGCAGCAACCAGATCTGCCTTCCAGTCCCTAAAGTGCAGCCGAGCGCCGACGCGGTAGCGGCAGGCCGGTGCACTAAACTGCGCGGCGGCTTTGAAGTAGCTTGTTGCATAGACGTCACCATACGTGACAGCTCATGTCCCTCCCGCCTCCGTCAGGCTCAGGGGGGCGCGCGCGATGTGCAGCGCGTGCTTGAATCGGCTTCGCAGGAAAAGATAGACACATACGTAGTCTCAGGGGCCCTGGACCCCACTACACACACCCTATTTTCCGCAGCCTTTGACCACTTCGGCGCTATGTCACGCGACACCCAAGCGCTGCTACACGCACTCGCCGAGCAGAGCTCGCAGGGCAGCTACAATCTCGCGCAGCGCGTTGCCTTCTGGCGCCGCCGCGCCTCCCTCGCGCTACAGCGCGCGCTCACACGTGTCGTGATCGACAACTGGAACGCAGTCATTGCCCCTGATGGCGACGTCAGTGCTTACCGCCGCATCGCACTGTTGCAAGTGCCGCGGCCCTCGCCGGCCAGCGCCGAACCGCCGGCCCCTCCGTAGATTTAGTTATCGCCCGATTATCGTGTGCTCAACCCCCATGCGGTCCAGGACATAATATACAACTTCAACATGCAAGCCCGATTTATCGTGCGCGCAGCCCATGCGGTCCAGGACATAATATACAACTTCAACATCGAACTTAAAGGTTCGCAGTTCGAGCTGCAGGTGTAAGCTTGCAGGTGGAAGGAAGGGAGACTGAGACAGTTGATACAGGTCAATTTGTGCGAAGAAAGGGAGATCAGGGCTGTCGTGACTCAGGTGAGAAGATGTCAGGAGCATATTTGGCAGATCACACGTGTTGTTGTGAGCGGGAGCCTGAGTAGTACCATCTTGGAGAAGTGGGGGAGTCTCTACCATCTGATACATACTTCCGGTTTGACTTCCAGCGTTCAGCCTCGCCAAATGATTGCGCCACACCACAGTACCTCTGCGGCTCTCTGATCAAGGCAGAAACATGAGTGGCTATTGCGTCCTGACGTCGATGTACGTCAGATGTTTCAACTGTTGCGCTTGGAGCTGTTGGCTTATGCACTGCAGTCACCAGGCTGGCGCAGCTCGCGATGGTGTTCCGCAAGCCTGGGCTGAAACGGACTTGATAGCAGAAAAATAGGACTCTGTCGAGCAGTGTGCATCCAGTGTGCTATCATCTGCAACATCTCAATTGCATCGTAACAGTTGCGACACCATTGTCGATGGTCCACTGGATCAGCGTCTTTGCACTATCGCACAGCGTGCATTGTACCCAGTCCTGATACTTGGCAACATTTATGTACTACGAAATTACTGTGCCTGCCAGCCTGAGTGCTTACACTGGACACTGTCGTGGCATCCTGTATTACAGGGGTCCGTCCGCCTTGACATTTGCTTAGGAGAACCTCTGCAACTCATGCGAAGCCTATGATGTCAAGCAAGGCCCTTTAGCTGGGGCGAGGCGAAACTGGCATCATCGTGAGGCAGCCTTAGGTGAGGCACTTGCTGATGTGCGGCGTGTAAGTTTCAACTATGGCTACCAGACTGAGTGGCACATGTCTGGTCGCTGCAGCGTCTGGCACTTAAGCAATTGCCTTTGGGGCTTGCTGAACAAGGGCACATGCTTGCAGTGACAAGAACTTATTGGGAGCTGCCTCTGCAGCTTGACACTTGAGGTTAGCGCCTCCGAGTCGTTGCAGGCTGTCAGAACCTTGAGGTATGCAGGCACATGTGCAGCATGAAGGTCGCAGTGGGCGCAGCGAGGACAATTGGAGTGCACCCAGGGCCTATGCATCTTCAATCCGGCGATATTTGCTTGGCGCTCGGCAGTTATTATATTTATCTTGAAAAAGCTCGTTTTTTGAGTAGTCTTGTATGAATACTCTGCTGGATCTGGCGCATGTTCTGTTCAGATTGAACGCGAATGGTTCTCGACTTGCTTTCCGACCAAATAAACCTTGCCTATTTGTGCACTTCTAGCCAGCTTGTGACCAGTCTGAAGTAATGCTAGAGTACTTCAGTTGTCATTGACGCCTTTGCGCGGCATGTGCTGTGCTGTTGTTGGTGGCATTGGAGCGGCTGATGATTTTTTGCAGAAATAGCACCCCCGCCGGCTTGCATATATTGTGCATGATTGTTATGATAGTGCCAAGGAAGTTACTTTCCGCATGATGCAACTTTAACGCACTCTGTACTGGCTGCTGTACACCAACAAGTCGCTACAGTGGAAGCAGTGACCACAGAGATGAGCACACCCAGTGATTACAGAGACGAACGAGCACACTGTTCTGAAATGAACTTTGCTGTACCAAAGCTCCTGCTTGTGTTTAGTAGCTCAGATTGTCGGGTTTGAAGAGTCCTTTCAAATGCACCTATCCTTGAGTTGCGAAGCCCTGACCATCATGAGTTGCAGGCAATACTTTAGTGACTGAGTTGTGCAGGTCTAGGTGAAACTTGCTCAGGTTTGACCTAGGGCTTGTCTGATTTTGTAACAGTCAGGTTGACAAATATCACCAATCAACGCGTGACACGCGGGGCGGTACAGCAGTGCAACCTGTTCGCATTACAAATCTGGTACAAGATGAAACATTTCAGAAAGAGTTGCTGTTGAGAGAGCTCGAATGACGGGCAGCTGCTGCAGTCTAAGCCGCTGCTGTGCCACCGGCCGATGCAGTCGTGTTGGAGGCCTCGTTAGACCATAGAGGACAAGCAGCACTCACAGCCTTGCCTGCAATGTGCGTGTGTTCGCTGTTGCCGACGCAGCAGCAGCAGCAGCAGTAGTGGATTATTGATGCTGCTTGCCCTGCTACACACAAATGACCAGCGGCGTGGTAGTGAAGGTGCACATGTGCAGGAAGACCTTGCTTAGAAGCTTGCTGATCACCTCAACAAGTTTTAGGGCCTTTTAGGCGGATATGGGTGGTCATGGCCAATCGTAGTCGGCGTCAGTCGACAAACAGCCGGTTTTGACCAATTTTCAGTAATTTTTGCCATCAAAGTCGGCCAAAGTCGGATAAGGTCGGACATACTATGAACTCTCCTACTTCGCAACGTGGGGATTCTGGTCCACATAAAATTAGGTGGCACCTTCCTTACCATCATCAAAAGTTATCCCATATCAACCCCCATGCCCCTAGTCACTGCTTCCACTGTTACATTAGCGTGAGACACACAGAGTCATGAAGGCTGGCCACGAAACGTGCTGTGCGCCATGTGAAGCTTTCAAGTTGATGCAGAGCAAAATGTTGATGCAGTATTTGTTTGTAAACAAATACATATGCATATGCATCATGCTGCTGGATGATTCAACATGGCCGACTCTGCTGGAGTTGAAGCAGACTGAGTGTCAAATGCATCATGCACAAAATTCTCCCGGATGCACTGTGCTGATGAGGAGCGGAAAGTGTGACGAAGGGGTGCCCTTGCCCATGTTTGTCTCACTACCTGTGCAGGCCGCGATTTTCAATCAACCGGGGCTCCAGCACACCGCGTCATCAGCTGATTGTGCAGCACCGACGGCCGCCAGCCTGGGGTGTTATGGCTCAGCACCAGCAGGATGTGCCACAGTCGTGCGCTGCACACATTGTGGCAATGATGCAGCAGTTCGCCGACGTTGCCAGCGTGCAGCGGTGGGGCGCGTGCGCTATCGCCAGGATCGCGATCGATGTGACGCAGCTCGCTGCCGCACGTGTCCTGTCAGTTAGCAGGATTGGGGCTTGCGAGGCTATAGTGGCAGCACTGGTGGCGCACCGCCTAGTCGCCACTGTTCAGGAAGCCGCCCTCGACGCCGCTGAGAAGCTCTTGCTTCGCTCGGACTTCAACTGGCAGAGATTCAAGGCTGCTGGCTTGCGCCGTGCGGCTGTCGCGTCAATGCGCGCACACGCCGACCATGCAGGGGTGCAGCAGTGCGGCGCTAGTGCCATAGCGCAGATGGGAGATGTGACGACAGCACGCGCTGGCGGGGCGACTGCAGGTGACCCTGTGTCCGAGCACAGAGCAGTGAAAGAAGAACTGATGGCTGCTGTTGCCAATGCTGCTTTTGTGCGGGCATTGCAGACGCATGGTCACAACGCGAAGGTAGTGCACTGTGTTCTAGATGCTGTCATGGCGCTTTCCGCTGCCTTCACAGGAAAAGATGCCCGCCAATTCTGTGCCGCAGGCGGTGCCAAAGCGCTAGTCACAGCCATGGTAGCATATGACGGCCCGTTTGATGCTGATGTGCAGTGCGCATCCCTTCACGTACTGATACAGCTTGCCTACGCAGATGAGACGCATGCCGCCTCCAGGAAATTTATAGCTGCTGGCGCCAGCGCTGCAATTACTGCAGCCCTTCGCTATGGGCCTGGAGACCCACATGCTGCTGCAGTCACTGTGGATGCAGTGGTGTGCCTTGCGCAGTGCGGCGGTGCAGTGCAGCTGACTGCTGCAGGTGCAGTGGAAGCAGTAGTGACAGCTGCACGCGCACACACGCTCGCATGCATGTATGACGAGGAGGCTGCAGGTATCTTGACCAGCGCGCTAAAGGCCATCACCTTTCTTGGTGAGGATCATCGTGAGGCCGCTCAGAGGCTGCGGGAAGCAGGTGCATGCGAGGCCATTGTATCTGCCCTCATATCGCTAGAGCTGCCAAAGGATTGGGCCGCCGACAGCGCAGCAGCACACTGTTTTTGCCTGGCATCAGTTGAGGTCCTGGCGACAGCTGGCAGTGCTGTCAACCCAGACTCTGGGCTGGCTCGCCTGGTACGTGCAGGGGCTTGCGAGGCAGTCGTAGATAAATTACGCGGCCTGTTGTCGTCGCAGCCCCGAGAGGAGAAACTTGTCATGGACACCATTGAGCAAGCCCTGGATGCTTTGATAAGTCTGAGCGCTGACAATTGTATAGCCGCGCGCCTGGGTGTTGCAGGCGCAAGAAGCGCAGTTGCAAGCGCCTTAGCTGCATACCCAAATCACGAAAACATTCAGGCAAGCGGGGGTGAACTGAAGCAGAACCTTGCATCCGCTGCTGCCAGATCAAGAAGGTAGTGGCTCAATGCAGCTCTCTTGAACTTATTGACTTGCATTTGAACACATCTCGGAGTTTTGCATCTACCATGGTATGCATATGCGTGTGCTTGCAACTTTCAGATGCTTGTGGATTAGTGATCGTACCAGCTGCCCAGACGCTTTGACTGTGTGCATTCGGCGCCTTGCTGCATGCATGATGCACCTTCAGTGCCTTGGCACAGTTCATATATTGTGAAGTATGGCTGCATTTGAACGCCTTGTTACATGGCATGCCGCATGATGCTGCATTGCACTGCTTGTGGACTTGGCACCGACGCACCTTCAGGTTGTAACGATTGATTACAGGGCTGCTTCAAACTGAGTCTGTACTCCAGTTGGCTACTGGCAAGCATGCGGCCACTGCTGCGGCCTGCATGTCGGGCAACACCAATCATAGCACTGGCAAAGTCCATACTTGCAGTGCACAAAATTTTTGGTGGCACCATTGTTGAAGCGGCAGCGATGGCGGACAGCGGATCCCTATAGTTCAGCACACATATTGCTTGAGCTGTTCAGCTCATTCGCGCCTGCAGTCAGTGCACGATGACCGAGCTCTGCATCGCAGCAATGCAAAGCACAAACTGCAGATGGCTTTGCCTGTTGGGTAAGCCCCCAGAAATTATCCTGCAACAGCAGTTGCAGTGGGATAGGCATCTACGGTCATCAATGGCACAAAGTCACAGCATGTTGCAACTACTGTCAGCTGCTGTCACCACTAGCGCAGGTCTTTTTTGCTGACAAACTTCGATTGCATTGACATCCTTCGAGGTGTCTGCACAAGTGATGTGGGTGAGTTGCGTGCGCGTGGCCAACTGTTAACCACAGCAACACGTAGGCATGCACACATGCCATCAAAGACTGCCGTGTTGGCATTTATGTACCATTGCAATGTGGTAAGCAGAGGAGCAAAAATGCTGGCAGCAGCGCCATGATGTTCCAGTATGTTTTTTGTTTCGCATCGTCGTTTGATGACCTGGGGATTGCACCAACGTGCAGCACTGGCAAGCAATGGGGAAGCAGTCATTGATGCTTGGAGGCAACGGTTCACATCCCCATGTCAGGGTGCAGGTATATGCAGGCTTGATTGCACATGTACAGCACGGTGCGCCATAGTGCAATGTTGCAACTTTGTGAGGCGCATCACCAGTGCTCTTGGCTGGCGGCATCATCTACACAGGCTGTGGGGCCATGTCATGTAGAGGCTATTGCCCCATACAAATACCTGGCGAAATAAGAAACACTCACACCTTCATTGCATGTGCCTACTACCTGTATGCTCATCACAGTGGTATACCAGGGACTAGTCCAACACCAGTTAAGTACTGTAGGGGAGGACCCCGAGATGCCATTTGGCGGCGGCGGCGTTTGAGTGGTTGTCGTTGCGACACTTTCAGGCTGTCATACGACATGTAGATTCCTTACAGCTAGATGCCAATCATCTGGGCTTTTTCGCGCCCTGAGCGAGAATTAATAAAAAGTACTGTTCCTGCCCATGTGTCTGAATTGTGTCTTCTTCACTTGCACCTTCCACCACTTCTTTGCAAAACCCAGCCTGTCCTGGTCAGGTGCTGTTCTAGACTTCTGCATTGGGTCCGCCTTGAGAGTCTTGTGTAGTCTGCCACCGTCAATAGTTACTAAGTATGTCCGTACGTGAGGGACCTCACGTGCTGCTGCCAGTACAATGATAACTGCTTCTAAAAAAGCACACACGCCGTCATGGCACATACTCGTAGTACAACAGTGCACGACCAGTGCGCATGCACAGAGCAGCATGTGGCCAAAACACCCGTCAGCGCAGCAATCTTGATTAATCCAGTGTACCTCATGAGTAGCATTTTTATGATAGTAATGTCGGGCATCGCTTATGCCCGGTGCTGGTGGCACCTGTTGTCAGAAGCGGCCGCTCGCGGCGCGATCGGCGACACACCCACGCACATCACGCGCAACAACACCACGGTTTTCCGTGCCCTCGCCGAGCCCTCGCGTGGAGCTCTACTCTGCGGCGCACATGTACAGTCATATCGCAGCAGCACACGCCACCGTGCCGCTGCGCGCTGCAAGCAGCTGCACGTTGCCAGTGCACTGCCTGCTTCAAACAACGGACGCAGGGGGTCCAGGCGTCCGGCAGCGAGGCGCCTAACAACGCACCAGCTGTCAATACTGCGGTGTGGACTCAGTGGGAACTGGGCGCTTTTGGCCAGTGAGTGAACTGAGTGTGCTGAGCTTGCGCAGGATGGCCACGCACAAACTAGCTTGGGGGTAGGTACCCTTCGATTTGTGGCACCTGTTGTGGGGGGGCAGGGGGGGGGGAGAGGGGGGGCTACTGCACCAGGATGAAAACTAGCGCGAGGGTGGTTGCTACACGCCCCCGCATTCACATCTAGTTGGGCACAAATGTACAACGAGCTGCTAATGATGATGCTCAGCCGCAGCACTGATGATGATGGTGTCCAGCTGCTGGCCCGCTGCCTGGCTGCGGCTGCTGCATTGCTGGGCTGCTAGCATGCTGCCGCTCGAACACTGCTGCTGCTGCTGTCGGCATCGCTCAGCCGCTGTGTGGTGCAGCGCGTACGCGCCGGCGCCGGTAGGTACGTCATGCACACGCTGGCCGGCGGCTCTCAAACAAGTGATCTCCGACATCTTCAACTACACACACCATGTACAACCTCAAGTTTGTGCGCACCCGCTGCTCGCCCGGCAGGCGCCGCGCGTTGGCGACCGCAGCGCATGGCGCCCCTCGACTCACAGCTTCACGTACGACTTGATGACTTCGTTGATCTGCTGCTTGGTGGCGGGCTTCGCGCAGAAGTCCTGCATGCCGGCAGCGGAGCAGCGCTGCCGGATGTCGTCCGTGGTGTCAGCGCTCAGCGCGACGATGGGCGCCTCCACGTGGAGCTCGCACCGCATGATCGTCGTCGCCTGTATGCCGTCGCACACGGGCATGCGCAGGTCCATGAAGACCATGTCGAAGGCGCGCGCCGCGGCGCCGCCGCAGCGCACCATCTCGCACGCCTCCTTGCCGTTGCCGGCGACGCTGGTGGTGCAGTCGAGGGTCCTGTGTTGCGGGTTTGGCGCAGCAGCGGGGGGGATAATAGCGGGTCAGGATGCTGTGCACGAGAAGTCTTGTTGCACCATGCGCGTCGTGCAACATTGGCTGGGTGTGCAGGTGTGGTTGCCATGCCGAAAGGTGCAGAAGCGGCCAGCAGTTATTTGTGCTTGCACGTGCGGCGTGAGATGCTTCCAAGGAAGGAATACATGCACGTGTGCGCATGCGCTTGCTCTGTACAATGTGTTGTATGGAACCCTGTGTGGGTTGACCCGCGCATGTGCTTGTGTTACAGCGCAGACTGTAAGTGTGCATGGCGCTAACAAAGGCACGCATGCATTCCAAACCTTGCATGATTCACTGAGATCTGTCAGCTTGAACACGGCTTTGTGTTCTCTCAATCAACATGGTGGCCTCAATCTGTCCAAGCACATTCGTGCACTCACCTAATACAAGGATCTGTGCAAGCAGTTGATGGCAAACGGTGTCGACACCCTTTTCATTTGGCAGCCGCAGCTTCCGCTTGCTAAGGTGGACTTGTTTAATTACTACCTCAGGAACATTGGTTCTTGAAAGTGTACGATGAGCCCTTGCAGGCCTACATACAAAACTTATTTGAAAATCTGAAAAAGTACTTCAAGCAGCGCAGCCAGCTACCTGAGCGTTCTGCACAGCAGCTGCTGGCAGATGGCCATGTCTAAATCATCAGCATGTGTTGCGCTAACTCGGCTTCTGGAGCAACCTTCCCAAGAGTACATCGCAACCACGGTACTACAGAAGCAGTACTTCACTCAGCGCAGTCAGCTACTGTACCTGAGCGTTGTGCACAGCAGCTTCTGGCGGATGGTGTTGTCGTCAACCACCAGAATGTGTTGCGCCGCCTCAACTCCTGGAGCCTGCTTCCCTAACGAGTACTTCACCAACACAGCACAAACTCAGAAGCAGTTCTTAACCCAGCGCAATTCAGCTACTGTACCTGAGCGTCCTGCACAGCAGCTTCTGGCAGATGGTGTTGTTGTCCACCACCAGGATGTGCGTAGTAACCCCTTGCTAACACACAATACTTGCAAAAACACCTGGAACAGTACTTCAAGCAGCGGAGCGCGGCTACATGCTGTACCTGAGCGTCCTGCACAGCAGCTTCTGGCAGATGGTGTTGTCGTCCACCACCAGTATGTGCGGGCGGCGCGGCTCCTGGTTCCCCGCGACGCAGGCGGTGCTGACGGGCGCCGCATCCGGGGGCAGCTCTTCGCGCGGATTGAGCACGTGCATGGCGGATGCCGGCGCGTCTTCGACGTCTATCCACCGGCTCTGCTGGTTGAGCGACGGTGACCGGTCCTGCGTAATGGGGTTGGCAGGTATGGGGGATGCAGGGGGGGGGGTTGGGCACGTACTAAAAGTAGGAGAAGATGAATCTGGAGAGCGTGGGTGTGTCACTGTTGATATGTGTTGGCCGGCTCAGCGCGCATGGTCGGGGGTGACTGGTTCCAACGAGGGTAGGTAGAATTTAAGGTTGCAGCGATAAGGCAGTGTGCGCATCTCCTACATTGCGTCACACCAATGCGAAGCGCCAGTTTGCATCTGGCCCAGCGCTGAGCCGCACACTATCTCAACACGGCTGACTGAGCTGCGGACGCAAGTTCGACGCCGCCAACAGGCAGCAGCTGGTGCATACTGCATGACGCAAGAATTTGTTCCGGAACGTGCGTGAACATTGACAATTGAACGTTTCTTTAATATGACAACGATGGGCTTCAAAGCACGTAACCACCGGCGTCTTCAAGAAGACATGATTGGCCGGCAGAAGCCGTCACGGCGCTTGCACAGCTGCATCTTGCACACAAACCCAGCAACACACATTACCGTATTATCTAAAATTAAGCCCATGGGGCGAGTTTTATATGAGAGCGAAAAAAGGGGGGTGGGGTGCCATTAATATATGGAGGAAAAAAGGGTGGGGTGCATTTATGTTTGAGCCATTTTAGCTCATCTATCACCATCATGAGGTGCCAGCATGCTTGTACGCCGCTCCTGAAACCGGTTCAACTTGCGTAAAGCCAGCTGCTGCTTCTGGGAGCCTTTTTGTGAGGGTGGCTACATTGTTAGCTTCCTTCTGTCTGCTCTGCACGTTGCTGACAGCGCATGCAGGTGCACACATAATGTGGTGATGTAGCATGAGTCACTGAGTGTGCATAGTACACATACGCAGCCGGTACATGCTGCGTATGCATGTGAGAATAAAGGGGGGGGGGCACATTTATATGAGCGAAAATTAAGGGTGGGGCATCATTTTATGAGGGCTCGAAAACTCATGAAAAAACTCGCCCCACGGGCTTAATCATAGATAATCCGGTACGAGCGCATGCAACAGCATGTATTTGAGGAACACTTGAGTACCTGTTTTCTGACAAAGTCGTAGCTGGTCGGCCGGCTGAAGTCGAAGTCCTCGACGGTGCTGAGCACTGGCACGTCGAGCTCAAACCGGAATGTGTTGACGCCATTCTTACTCGTCACCACGAGCTCCGACCCGAGGCACTGTATGATATTGAAGCAGATGTTGAGACCCACGCCGATCCCCTCCCCATCCTCGCCAAACAGACCCGAATCCCCCTTTCCCGTCCAGTACTTCTGGAAGTGCTGGTGGACGAGCTCCGTGTCCAGGGGCTTGCCCGTGTTGGAGATGGCAAAAGAGATCTTGCGCTTCGCGCCGCTGCCGACGCTGACGCATTTGCTGTCTCCAGTTTGTTGCGCTGTGCTGGTGCTGCTGCCGCCGCCGCCGCCGCTGCCACTTCCGCCGCTGCTGCTGGTACCGGTGCTGCTGCCTCCGCTATCGGGCCCTCTATGGCATGACCTGCTGGTAGGGGTGGTGGTGCTGCCGCTGTGATCAGCGCTGCGAGCGCTGCAAGCTTCAATGCTAACTCTGTTGCCGCTCCCGAGGCAGCCACGCTCAACACCGTTGCCGCCGCTGCTGCTGCCGCAAATAGGGCCGGCATCGGCGCTTGCGCTCCTGCTGGTAGCGCCACAGCCGCAGCTGCAGGTGCTGGCGCTGCTGCCGCGAACGCTGCAGGCGCAGCACCCGCCGCCGCCGCTGCGGCAGCTGCACAGTTCGCCACAAGCGCAGCTGCCGCCGCCATCGCAGCCACGGCCGCTGACCTCGGTGCCCTTGCCGCTTGCGCCGCTGCTGCTGCCGCCGGCTCTGTTGCATGCCATGGCGACGGCGCAGCCTGCGCTGCTGCCGCGCGCGCCGCCAGCGACGCCGCCGCGCTCTTTGCCGCCGCCGCTGCCGCCGCCAAACTCAAAGCGCACAACCCCCGTCTGCGTGAAGCGCATGGCGTTGTCGACGAGGTGCGTGAGGACGCGCACGAGGCACGTGCGGTCCGTGACGACGTCGCACGGTATCGCGCCGACGCCGCCGCCGCCGCCGCCGCTGCCGCCGCAGCTGCTGCTGCCGCCGGCGAGCGCGATGCTGCGCGTCACGTCCGGCGAGCGGTAGTCCGCGGCCTGGCGCCAGAAGATCTCGCGCACGAGCGCCGGCAGGTTGAAGGTCGAGGGGCGCAGCGCGAGCGCCTTGCCCGAGTCGAACGCGTGCGCGTCCTCAACGTCCTTGACGATGCGCAAGAGCTTCTGCATCTGCGCCTCGACGCTCGCCGGCTCGCCGAGCGAGTGCAGGACGATGTTGCAGGGCGTGCGGATCTCGTGGAGGACCTGCGGGGGGCGGCGGTTACGGCGGGGTACGTAGGTACGTGAGGGGTGGGGGGGGGCGGGGCGCGCGGCAGGGAATGATAGAGTGATAGTGGGATTGCACTGGAGAGGGGGAGCGGGGGGCTGAGTCCGCGCCTGAAACGAATGTTGTCGATGTAGTTGTCGACGAAGGTGTGAAGTGCAGAACGGTGCGTGGCGCGTGCGTCTCGCGGAGCATCTGATGCGGTAGCAGAGTATGCGTAAGTGTAACCGCAACCACACAGACAAGGCTGCTGAAGTGCGCGCAGGGCTGGGCAGGGGGGACTTGAAGTATGCGCCTCTAAGACTTGCGTATTACTGAAACAGTGCAGAAAGGCGATGCGCCTGTTACAATCCACAGAGCATCTGATGCATGGGGGGGAAAAGGGGCGTTGAGGGGGAAATGACAGGTGGTGTTGATGTTCCAACCAGAGTGTGGTTCATCTAGGATTGGGCACTGAAGGGCGGAGAGGGCGCCAGATAAAGAGTGGGACGGCGTGCGCCCTGCACCTTACGCCAGCAGCGCAGTATGGAACTTTGCGTCACGCACTGCACATTTCTCTAGGTGAGTGTCATGCTGAGGTTTGGAGCTCACCTTCCGCATGAAACGGTCCTGCGACTGCATGCTGTCAATGGCGCTCGCTTGCTCCGCGGCCATGCGCGCCTGCTGTATCTGCCGAGCTGTGTCATCGCGTATGAAGCACCTGCATCAAGTATCAAGAGAAAGTGATATTCGCAATGGCGTCAACAGCACTTCGGCATGCATGACTTGACCCCATGCTTTCCTCATCAACTGTTCAGTGCAAATTGCAGGTGACTCAAACATACAGTATGTATACTTTCAAGATGAGGCAGAAGGGGGGGGGGGGGGGGGTATGCATGTATGGGTGTACATTTGATGACAAAGCAGATGCCACGTAGTGAGTTTGTGAGGTGATTTCTAGTCATGATATGCAGAAGTTGGGCTTGACCGCGCAGCGCATGCAAAATGCATGCACATGGAACAGCAGACATGTGCCCTTCAACACTATCATGTCTGGCACTATCTTGATTACGCAGTGGCGACATGGTGGAAGTCAGTGATCTGTCTCCATGTTTGCTGCATCACTCAAACTCACTCCAGCGGTGGTGAGCGCGCAACAGTCAGTGGCAGCAGCAGCTGAGACGTGTCTGCCGACACGGGACAGCGCTGCGCCTGGCTTAGGGTCACAGGTAGGGTTAGGGTTAGGGCTAGGGTTGGGGCTACGTATGTGGCGCACCTGGTGTTGCGGAACTTCCCATCCGAGTCAAAGTGTATGAAGGAGTCGATAAGCATGCTAGGGTTTAGGCTAAGGTCAGGGCTACATACGTCGGAGGTGACTCACCTCGTGTTGCGGAACTTGACATCAGAGTCAAAGTGTATGGAGGAGTCCATGAGCACGCTAGGGTTAAGGCTACAGTTGGGGCTAACCCAGGAGGGTGACTTAGGGTCAGCCTTAGAGTTGGGGTGAGGGTTAGGGTGACTCACCTCGTGTTGCGAAACTTCCCGTCGGAGTCAAAGTGTATGGAAGAGTCGATAAGCACGCGGCGGATGTCTCCGCTCTTGGTGCGCCAGTCGGAGGAGTGGTTGTGCATGACGCCGCCGTTCTTCAAGATGTTGAAGTTGCGCTGCAGCACGTCCTCCGCGTCCATGGAGAAGGCGTACATGTGCTTGCCAATGTACTCCTCCGCGGTGTAGCCCAGGAGGTCGAGCGCTGCAGTGAAGCGTTGACATTGATGAGGTCAAGGGCCAGTACATGCACAAGTGAAAAGGCTGGCTGAAGGTACAGGTTCTTGTTTCAACACTTTGAAGTACAATGGTTTAAAAAAAGTACTAGAATGCGTGTAACATTCCATGAGGAGGCTACGATCTGCGCCGCAGCAAACGCCCCTCCCCGAGCGCATGCAAAATGCTAACGTGTGGTCGCCAGTGTTTGCCTCAGTAATCACCAGAGCTAAATGCTGGCATGAAGAGGGAATCAGCACAGGACAGTGAGTGATGCAGCTTGCTCAGCGTGCCCCCACCCGGGCTGAGCACTGCTCAGCGTGCCAAGGTTACCATGTATTTGCGTTTGCAAAGAGGGTATCAGGTGGGCAGACACGGTATGGCTAGCATGTGCGTCCTTAGTTGAGAACCGCAGTTGCGCACGGCGCGGTTGCCAAAGCTGACCACTGAGCACTGCTGAGCACATGCGCATGGACGTGAACCAGCACTCGTGCAGTCATCGAACCTTGAGGAATGCACATGTGGATGCGAATCTGGGGCCCAGGTGATTGAAGCTGTGGAAGCCTGCATGCGTCCTGTTTGGTCGCACCATGCGTGTGTGGCGTGAGTACGCGACAAAGCCCACCACTATACACACGCTTATACTTGTCTGGTTGCAGCGTGAGCGGCGTAGGTAATGCAAAGGGCGTGCGCGCCTATACATACACGCACACACGTCTAATTGCACCGCAGTGTTAGGCAAAGGCCCGCAGCGAACGCGCCCCAATGCACCTTCGTACATACATACATACATTCGTACATACCTGTCTGGTTGCACCACAGCACGTGCCCCGTCTCGCTGAGCCACTGCAGCGCGATGGGCGCGTTATCAATGAAGTCCAGGACGTCGTCGTCGCGGCACTTGGCCGCTCGAGTTTCAACGCGCAACCGCCGCAGCGACACCACCGTGTACGCCTCCGTACTGGCGCCCGCCATGACCTGGGGAGGGAAGCCACAGCGCGGATGCGCGTGCGGTTAGCCATTTTAAACGACTCAGATTAAGACTCAGATGCGCTGGCGCATGCAGACTTGCAGCCTTTGAGTGCGTCAGAAGCCGCACAAGAGCAGTGTACAGAGGTGGTGGTCGCTGGTGCTGCTGCAGGTGCTGACCGCGCCCAACGCTGTTGCTATGGTTTAGGGTTAGAAAATGGGTTAGGGTGAGCCTAACCCTAGGGTGCTGACCGTGCCAAACGCTGTTGCTCTGTATCGCTGAGGGCCCTACCCCAACTCGAGGCTCAGGCACAGTGCAGCACCCTCGTCTCGGGCTGCTCTCACTATCACAAGCCCTGTGAACATGCGCCCAGGTCCCTGACAGAGTCTGTGAGTGCAGTGTAGTCGCCGTCTGTAATTCTTGTTTGAAACGCCTCACTACGACAGCAACCCCTTGCTGACCGCATCAGCCGCCAGCATCGCCATGTTGAGATTGGCACTGGCGACCGCTGCAGCCCGGATGAGCAATGACATGCGAATGCACTCCCGCTGGCTGCGCACACATACTGGTGGCCTCAGCTCCTGACATGGTGCACGATGGGCGCCAAACGGCGCTTGCCAGTCTCTGGTGTCCGACAAAGTTTTTGAAAAGTGAGCAGGCGACTTAAACCGTCAGCCACTACGCAGTACTTCAACCAAAGAACACACTATATGGGGGCCTGCAAACGTGCACTTTTCACTGGGGTGAAGGACGTAGCAGGGAAATCTGTCCGTGCTTTGTCAGTACTGGTGTGACAGAGCGACGAGTCCATGCAGTCCAGCACGGTGGTGTTCAAAACAAGTGCGGCACTGTACTATGCTGTGATTGCGCTGTACTTCATATGGCAAGAGTGATGCTGTATGCAAGCGGACATCACAAGGATGTTGATTACCTCATTGTTTGGGGCATTGCCCACATCAACATCGCCGGCAGCTGTATCGCTAGAGTAATTGTGGTCCGAACTCACCCACCCATTGCAGCTTTTCTAGATATGAAATTCAGATCGCAGAGAGTGTGCACTCTGACGCCACAAACTGACGCCACAAAGTGCACTTACAGCTGTCATGAGATGGTACTATATGTGGGATGGCTTGCCATATACACATATAGAGGGAGGGTACAAGTAGAACTCAGCCTTCGTGGTGATTGTGGTGAGTTGTGGGAAACATCAGGTCAGGGATATGAGCATAAGAGGTTTGAGCAAGATGGGAGCTCCCCTGTACCTTCAAATAACTCAACTTCAAAACTGCCATTGTAGCAACGGGGGCAGCTGCAGCCCGAGAGGGCCGCAGTGAAGCTAGCTTTGTGGCACTAGGAACACAATTGCAATGTCTGCGGAGGCGATGTTATGGCACACAATCACGCGCCTCTTACATGTAGTAGGTACCAAATGTGCGCTTGATCCGCAGATGTCACTTCTCAGCGGCAAGCTACTGACTCGAGACTCACCTGAAGCGCACAGGACGTGAATTCCGGAAAGCTGTTGTTGGCAGCAACTATCAGCACCTCGCACTCCACATCCACCACATCATCGCAGCTGCTCTGCGCCTGCGCCAAGCTGTCAGTCACTGCCCCTTTGTCACAATCTTTTACCAGGTCCCTCACAAACGAGAGGCCGGTCACGGAGAAGCTGGTGACTCGTGACCTGAAGCATCTGTTGACGAAGGTTATTCTGCCCTCCGCGTCCAGCACCAGCACGCTTTCCGGGACTCTGTCCAGCAAGCTCCACCGTGCTGTGGGCATCGCGGGCTATGCCTTGTCCTTGTCTGTCACTGCGGCGCCGAGGACATCAGTGCTGGCAACAAAGGTGTGCCCTCGCTGATGATCGCCATTCGCACAAGCCAACGCCTTCGCCTTCGCCGCCTTCGCTGCGCCCGCCTTCGCTCTCGTGTGTGTGTGTGTCCCAAAAAGGGCGCAACAACTAATTTTTTGCCGTTGCTCCGCACTTGGTGATGAGGAGAGCAAGGATCCACGCAGTCAGTAGGGGGTCGCGCTCGGCAATCAGGAAAGAGGGAGTCTCCGTATCATGGGTTGCGTCAAACGTGACATATGCCGTGCGTATACGAAGTTAGTGTCTGTCTCGTTTCGTCTCGGCTTTTTCTGTCAACGTCAACGTGTTTCCGTTTGATCTGTTGCAGGACCTCGCAAACTTCCAATTACTAGTAGTACACGCTTGGCATTTCCACAGCCACAAGTGGAATATAATAAAAGTACACGCTTGCTTCCTACCCATTCCGCGTAGAAAGGTAAAGGTGGCAACTGACTACGACTTCACGACGTTCGCTGCGTTCGCTACGTAATGTCGCATTGAATCCGCGACGACGAGCATGGGTCCGAGCGGGATCATAGCAGACGCAGAGGAGAGAAAGCCTCGTCAGACCAAGCTTCAGAGCGCCGGCGACAGACTACAGTCAATGCGCAAGTGGGTTTCTTCTTTGATTCACACGGACTTCTGCTACACGTTGACCTCCTCCAGAACGGCCCATGATGATATGATGGCAGCAAGTGTTGTGATCATTGAGACAAGCAGGTGGCCCTCCTGCAGTACTGCGAGTCGTTTCACTTGTCAGACTTGGCTTGATCCTGCCAGACTGCCAGCGGTACAGCTTCGACTGCTGGTGCACATGCATCGATGGTATATGCGGCTGAGTCGAGCCTCTGAGCTTGCACCCCCCCCGGATTGCTGATGTGTGCTCAGTGTTTGTGTGACAGTTGCTTGTGGTACTCAACATAGGTCATGATGCACACCAAGAGCCCCTCCCCCCCATCATGCTGGAATCCCTCCTAGCACTCTACATAATGTGATCACAGTGTGTATATCATATCATGATGTATACAGCAGCTGGACCATCGTGCAGGAGGTGCCTCGGCCTTGGGTGCAGTGCAAGACTGGCATCATGTTACATGTGCAATTGAAAGGGAAGGGGGCGCTCATCGCAACAACAAGTACATGAAAACAAGTCCACGGGTACATCTTCAGTTGATGAGATGAGTGTTGTGAAAAGTTTCACTGAAAACCGAAGGCTTCATGTCCATGGGTTGTAACAACTTGAATGTGGCTGCACTGTGAGCTATGCATCCAATGTTATGTCGTTGCTCACGAGCGTCACAGTGTCTCTTCCGTCGGTCGGTGACTTGCTCATTACAGTTGAGTTACGCTTCATGTCGGCTGTTAAGCATGCACTCGAGCCTTGCATTGGCAACAAGAACCTCAAGGCGTCCAATTGCAAGACGGGTGCCTATTTGAATTGCGCAGTACGTACTGTTAGCTCGACCTCAACAGCTTGTTGTGCGGGGGCTTTGCTGAGCCAAAACAAATGTTCATGCACCTGGGGAATGGGGAAGAGGTGAGTCCCAGCTGAACCTCACCTCCCTGGACACTCAACTTCAAGTTGTAGTTCTCTGAAATGAACTCACACTAGTACCAGCAAACAGCAGCGCACCCGCGAGCGAGGAAATATACGTGTATCTGCTGAGAGCGTCGCTCGCTCAGCTACATGACATGCCGTTCGTGTGCGCTTGTGGTATCCAGCAGGGAGACGGAGCATCAGTCGATGGAGTTGTAGCTACGTTGGTGTGCATTTCGTGCTGCAAGGGAGGCAGCGATCGCGCGCCGAAGGTGAACCGGCGCGCTGCGCTTGAGCTGGTGTCAGCTTCAGCTCTCGACCGGCTTGGCTATCAGAAGAATCGAAACCGTAAAAAAACGAAGGCTTTACATCTGCGGCTGTACTTGAAGGCGGAGGTCACGGCACTAGCACTCCATGCGCAAAATGTCAAGAAAGCCATGGCCGAGGAGCGCCAGCGGCAGCTCTCATTCTCCATCGAAGAGGTCCCTGCATCTCTGCGGGACTACGTGCTCGAGGACTTCCTGCACCACGTGAAGCGCCCCAAGACTTCAAACAGGAGGGTGGAGCAGCGCCACAAGGCTGCTCGACTGGCGACGCAGGCGGCGCTCATCTTGTACAAGGGCCCCATAGTTCCCCTGGCGAACTTCTGCCTGGAAAGGCCCCTGTTGAAGCAGCCTGCAGTTGTCGCGTCACGTGTCTCGCTTCACTCGGATCTGCGCGACTCCGCCCTTCCACGCGAGGGCGTGCGCATCGCGACATTCCTCGCCACGATGCACAGGCAAATGGCATGCATCAGCATCCCTGCACTGGAGGCGGCGCTCGACGCAGCTCTGGCGAACCGCAAAGAGTCTCTCAGGGTCGAGGTGATCCGCAGCGGCGGCGGCGCGGAGTGGGTCGATGACCCGGCCTGCGAGCGCCGGCTGGAGCGGTTCATGACACACATGCACATCGACGCTGCGGAAACAGCTGCGAAGATTGTTGCGTTCCACCGCACGCGCGGGGACGCCGCCGCGCGCAGAGCGCTGCTGCAGACGGCCATGGACAGGAGGCGGGTGGCGCTGTGCAGCGACTCCAAATTCTGCGCGTCCTTCATCAATGGAACCGTTGATGTGGACCCGGAGGAGGTGGCTGCCATCGCGGACATCACAGCCCGTATATTTTTGAAGGGGGGGCACATTCTGTATTCCCACTGCTCAAAGATGCCGGAGAGGGCGTGCCTGCGAGAGGTGTATGAGTTTGGGAAGAGCTGGGATCAGGGCGTTCTGGCTGCAATGCACGTGGCAGGCAGCTACAGGGCAGATGCGGCCAGGGACTATGACAGGTATGGTTATGACAGATATGATCGCTGGTGAATACAGAGGTGAGCGTGCGGTCACCATATGCTGCATGTGTGATACGGCTTGAATGTAGATGCAGTTATGGGCAACCCCGTTCTCTAGCTAGGAACTGCGTGCGGCCCTTACAGAAAGGACGCTTGTTTCCGTAGTTCTGGCAGGCAGTCTGGCACAGTGGCCTTTGCAGCCAAGACAAGACAGCTGCAGTGGCAGCAGGTTCAAGGACTGCATGTTGCTTTGGGTGCCTGATCAGGCCCCACCGACCCTCTTACTCTATGCAATACACACCGCTGACAGACACGCCCTGCGTTTTAGACTTGAAGTTTGTGGCCATTGTGCTTGATTTTTGTTTTGAAGCCTGTCTGCCTGTTTTAAGCGTACTGCGTGCTGGAATGCCTGCAAGGCACTGCCTCTCAAGGCATATACGATGACCTCTCATCATAGTGCACCATATTTTTTCCTGATAGTGCAGTCGCGGCCTTGCAAGCACATCAAGGATTTGGTTCAGCGTGATGCACACATTCAAATGGTGATCGTTGACAGGTGGCACGTGTGGTGCGGATGCTCAGACTTGCCGCATGCACATGTCAGGTGAAGCAGTCGCAAAAATCAACAAGCAAGGCACTTGGGCACAACCCAGTGACTGTTGGTCTGTTGCTGATGCGACAGCATGCCGCAAACAACGAGAGTTGTAACTTTTGGAAATGATCCGCTGCAGCACGGTGGCCTAACGAGCCAGCCTTGAAGCCTGAATGTAGATTCTTTGCAGTATGTCGAGAGTGTCGTGTAAGCGCATCTCGCCCCCCCCCCCCATTCACCTTCCTCCCTAGACACACACCAACCATGCCTTGGCACAACCACAGCCCCTTCACTACCGCACGGCGCATCTGTGTCCACGCACTAACCTGACTGGTGGCGGCCTTTGGCCTTGATTGCTATAATGCTGTGAAATCACCGCCAACGCCCCATGATAAGCATCAGGCGCACACATACGGTTACTTCGCCCGGTTTTTATCTAGCCACTGGCACTGCTGCTGCAACCGCAGAGTGATGCTGTTTTCATGTGCCGTACTCATCGTGCATTGCAATTATACACCATGCTCTGTCGTCTGCGGTCGCATGCCATCCCAGCTTTTTGTGCAGTTGTTGTCATCGACAATGCAGCCTTGGACAAAATGACCAAAAGCAGAGTCGTCAAGACACAGGTGAACTCGTCTCTGCGCTGTCTAGCCTGTCTTATCTCAGTACACTATACTTTCTGTGGAACGCCTGCAAGCGCTTCCTCCACAGCCTGCGCCCACCCCGGCATCCCCGGCTTTTCTGGCCAGAATATTCTGTCGTCTGCCCAGCCAGCGGCCTTTGCCGCCTTGGCGCTGGTGACCCCTATGCATGCAGCGGCCGCTGCCTCTACCCCCATGTGCGATACCCAGGCCTGCAGAGCAGCGGCAGCATTAAGTCTGTTGTGAGTATAGCAGGAACTGCGGCCAGCGCTTGAGATTCAAGCACACAACTTCAACTTCAGCGTCTCAGTGATAACATGCACGAGTTGTTTGATAGCCGTAATGTGAATCTGGCCACCAGTATTGCTGCAGTTGCTGCCCTTCCAATCATGCGAGATACTTCAGAACTTAAATGCTTGCACTCCCAGAAAGGAGAGTGTGGTAGATTGACAGCATCGGCCTTGTAAAACGCCCATCTGAACGCGCCAGTTTTGATGGATTAACATCTTTGACAACTCTACATACATGCTGCTCTGCTCTCACCTTGACGGCGCTGGGCGACCCAAATGCGGCAACGGCTGCGCGTGCCGCATTGCTCAGGTCCGCATCGCTCCACGCCGCTGCCCCCGTGTCGTACGTGTTGAGCCTCACCACATGGAAGCCCCGCGCCTCCAGCCCCTCCTGCAAGCAGGCAGCAGAGAGTCACGGCGTGATGTTTCCGATGTCATTTATCATAGCGGAAAGTATGAAAGGGTTACGTACCTGCTACCAGTGAAAAACGTCGCACGCAGAATGAGTGGCGGCGATGTGAATGCATCTCGCACCTCATGGTTTGGGTCTGGTCAGTTGACTGCGAATCTCACATAGTGCATGGCGCTGTGTAGTCCCGCCAATGACATCAGAACCCAGGCTTCAACCCTGATTGAGTGCACACGACTCAGCATGCACACGGCGGCCTCGGTTGTGGATGTTGCACATTTCAAGTAGTGCCAGTGCACCGAAGCAACTGCCAGGGCACTGTCCAGCATCGCGCAAGGCCTGCATGTGCAAACTAGATGGGTACTGAACAGGTGTTCAGGAACCTAAGCTCGGTTCTCTGTGAGGGGCAGGGTAGTTGAACGTCACTGCTGTAACTGTCTGGGTAAGGGTGAAGTAGGGTGAAGTCACTGGATGACCTCTAGTCAGCACGTGAAAACAAAAGCTGCACGCGTGTATACACGTGGAGACTTCAAGTATACACAGCATGTACAACTACTTCTATGATACTAATGTAAATAGCTGAATAGCATTACTATAGTACCTGCACGGTGCCAGGCGCGCGTGTGGACGCTGGGTACAGCACGCGCGGCGCCCCCCCCTCTCCCACAGCAGCGCTCGGCGGCAGGGGGATCTCTGCCGCCAGGTCCTCCCCGTACGCCCTGCTGGGCGTGAAGGCGGGCTCGAGGCCGCGTGCGCGCAGCGCATCGCCCGTGGCAGTGCCCACGCACGCGACACTAACGTTCGGTCGCTCCGCAGCGTCCCACGCCTGAGTGACACAGCGCAAGTTGAAGTTTGTCATGGTGTAAGTTGAAGTTGGGTATTGGTGAGCGTTGTCGCCCATGGCCATGCCCACGCACGCGATGCTCAATCCGGCCGCTTCGCCGCGTCCCAGGCCAGAGTGATGCCGCGCGCAGCATATGTAGCAAATATTGAAGTTGGCACAGTGCATGTTGAAGTTCGATCTTGCTGAGCGCCAATGCGCCTGTTCAAGCAGATTTCGCGCCGCGGTTCTCGATGTGACAGCACCTAGCTGCGTGTGCGCGCGCCGCGAGCGCTGCATCTGCTTGCGTCCCGACATTGTCCACCTCTGGTACAGTGATGATCTAGGTTTCTGTACGCTCTCACCGTAACTGCCTGAGCTGAGCACGGCCATCGCGCGTACCCGCGCTGAGCGCTGCTAAGCATGCTGAGCACCGTTACGCATGCTGAGCACTGCGCATGCTGAGCGCTGCTACGCGTGCTGAGCGCTGCTGCACAGCTGAGCACTGCTACGCATGCTGAGCACTGCTGCGTAGCATCGCCGATCACTGCTGCGCAGCATCGCTGAGCACTGCTACGCATGCTGACCTGGAGAAACACCTTGGCCGACTCGGGCGATGTGACGATGACGTAGTCGTACGCGCCGGAGGCGAGGTGCTGCGGGAGCTGAGCGCTGTCGGGCCCGTCCGTAAAGGCGATGCAGGGCACCTGAATGGAGACACGGAACGAGCGCCTTGAAGTGGATCACACAGGAGTTGGCATGTATTTCACAGCATTTAGGATATCGTGAAAGAAGCCAACAAGAAAAGTCAGCGGGCCATCTGCGGGACGGTTGATAGGCACTGTGCGATGCGCTGCTTTGAGATGGCTATGTGCATATGCACGCATGAGCCTGATGAAGCAATGCGTATCTGTGTAGGCTCGTCCTGTGAATGTGTCAGCAGCATGTACCACTCAATCTTGGGTGTGCTCTAACAGAGACTGCATCTTACACGCCGTGCGCGCAATCGCAGGCCACAGCACAAGCACGAGGCTGCCTTGAGACATCGTGCAACGTTGATGGCACTTACAATGCACGGCGCATAGCGGCACCCTGGACTCGCAACTCACGCCACGAGTGCGTGACATTTTTTTTTGGTGTGCAGCCTCCCACAGCACTAGACGGGGCACTGTATCGCAAGCATGTGTCGACGTCACCCTGACAGCTCGACGAGGAAAGGTACTCGCTAAGCTGTACAAGATGCAGTGGACTGTACACGAATGCAGTGGGCTGGTCTACCATGTCATAAGTGTCACTGCAGCTTTCTGGTTAGGGTGCCAAGTCAGCACATGCCCCTGTGTGGTAGCATGAAGCGGAAGGTGAGTGCAGAAGCAAGCACCCAAACGTTCGTATTGGGGCATTGATTGCACTTCAAATGCTTCAGCCGTGGTGGCACAAGTCCACTGACTCCAACAATACCTCACGCCTGAACTTTAGATCAGCAGCAACTGCACGCCGCTATGCACACAAGAAAAAAGTCACACAAAGTTCTGGCGTGAGGTCGTGCGAGTGCCCTAAGTGAGCCACATGTCTGGCACTTGGAGATTAACTTCAACATCGGCGTAATGTTCCCACAGACAAGATAAATGTACCTACTGCGGCGCCCACTGTAAATTTCAACATCGGCGCATGTTCCCACAGACAGATCGCCAGCAGCATGCCAGACTTCATTAAAATTTTCGTGTGATTAGACACGGGGAATCACTGGTGGCTGGTAGACTGTGCATGTGTATATGCGCATGATATGATGCGCGATCACGTAGAAATCAGTTTAATACCGATCCGGCAAGTGTGACTGGTGCAACGTTCAAAGCGCGACGCAACCGATGCTCACCTCGACGCAGTTAATTCCTTTCGCTACGAGCAATGCCTCCAGCTTGCCATTGTTGCCTGCTTCTCGCGTGAGTGCCACAGTGCGAGAGGTGCCCCCTGCGCTCATGACCCATGCATTGCCGCCGCTCCACGCCGCGCAAGCGGACAGGTGCAAGGCAAATGCTGCTGCCACATGTGCCCACATACCGCGTATGGCCGGCGCCTGCGCTCGCTCACTCACACACACACGTTCTTTCTCTGTACTTCAAGGCACAGTTGAACTCTCTCTGGTACTTCAAGGCATAGTTGAACTTGCCTGGAGGTTGAACTTCTGCATCAGAGAGAGCCTGCACTGCTTCGTCAGCAGCCAGGCAGAGGCGGTATGGATGATATGGACTTTGATGATGATCTCGCACCAGGCCTTCTCGTTGAGCGACACCAGGTACTGAGCACTTGTTTTAGCGTTGAGTCGAATGAGAGAGACTATCAAACATCATGGCGTGCACGGAAATTCACGAGGCGCTTGCCTGGCTGCTGCTGTCTCGTCACAGGCATTTACGTACTTGAATGGTGATGGCGGTGGTCATCTCCGTCAAGCTCCTCTCCACGGCCACCAGCAGGCCTTTGCTCCTGCTGCAGCTCCAGTTTTAGGTGGCGTGCCAAGGATGAAGCGAAGCAGGGCGATAGTGGACGATGACGATTATTCGAGCAGCGGCAGCCTAGGGGACTCGTCACTGGTGGGAGGGGTGAAACGGATGAGGCTGGAATGGCCGGGGGGGAGACCCGTGACATCGCCCCCTCGCAACGTGTACGAGTCTCGGTACTCTGCGCAACAGCACCAAATGTGAGTGGTAGCGATCCTTGCTGCTGACACAAGCATGATGATAGCATAGCGTCATTTTCTCTTTAGCAGACATGCTGCCACAACAATCGGCAGCTGCACTGCAGCAAATGCTGCGGCGTCCGGCGCCGACGACTTCCGTAGAACGTGGGAACTGGCACTGGCAAGTCGGGCAGTTTGTACCGTTGCATCTCGTTGCTGATGCTCCTATGCCAACAGCGCATGGAAGTCCATCAAACGGCTATACAAGGGCAGCGTCACCAGGCGATGTGGCCGGCCGAAACCTTGGCGCCATGTAGAGGTGGCAGCGACACCCGAAAACTGGCAGCAGTGACAGCAGAGCATGTGCACCGATTGCTAGTACACTTGCAGGCAGCGGCAGAATTGCGTCTGGCAGACTAGGGCCATGTCTGTCAGTGTCCACTAGTCTGTCGAGCGACACAGCTCACAGCACCTGCCTTGTGCCAGACGCCGTCCAGCATGGTGACAAAGCGTCAGCTCTCTGTTATGCCAGCTCAACCCATCGGCGTTGCGCTTTCAGGTAGCCGCGAGCTGACAGTGCCTACATGCTATCACCGAGAAACCACAGCGCTGATGAGTCATGGTGCACCTCTTTTCTGTCAACTACCCGGTGCTGTGCCTGTTTTCACCGTCACATCTTCCGGCGTTTCGCGTGCCCCCTGCCTGATCGACCCCCTGGCTGCGTGGTCAATCCAACGCTGCGCAGGCAAACGCAGATGGAGATGCAGCACCGGTTGCTATTCCAGCAGCAGCAGCAGCAGCAGTTGCTGGAGGAGCAGGACCGGTCTGACAGGAATGCGTCTGCCAGTTCTGACGGGAGCTACGGCCACCACCAGCACCACTGGCGCCAGCCAGCGGTGAGGCGGCGCTGCCGCGCGGCACAACAGTGGCATGTTTTCGCTGTGTGCTGCTCACTGCGCTCATGTTGCCCTCAACCGCGATGAAGTGTTACTTCAAGTAGCATGTGAAGTTGTGGGCACCTGGTGATGCAGGGCCGAGGCACTCCGGAGGGCCAGGGCGTCGCATACTTGTGCGCAGCGCTTATTTGATACAGTCGACAAGCAGTACACGAGACTGAAAGTAAGTACAAGTTGTCCGGAGTGTCTGCGCAGGTATGCTGCGTGCCTACAGCGCATTGCCAGTACACCGCCATCTAAGTGGCTGTGGTAGCAATTTTAACCAACGCACTATGTGAGAACTTCAATCAACATACCATCCTACCACAACACGTCCGCCTGCTTGCGTGCAGTTTATGGGGCGCGGGCACCTGCATGCTTCACTGAACTGCGCATTTGTCTCTGCTCTGACAGATTGCAAACGCTGGCTGCTAGTCCTCCACAATATCACAAGTCTGAGCGTGAGTGCGTCCAGTGCTGCTTTTCTTGACAGTTTGTGGGGCAAGAAAGCACTTCAAATGCAGAGCAGCAGCAGTTGGTGCTTCAAGTCTGATGCATTGTTGCTGGCACTGCTGCTGCGGCATGGCCAACGCAACGAAAGCACCAGTAAGCCCTGGCAACCTGATACAGCTACACACCACAAAATGGAACGATCAACAGGTCATTACAGCATGACGCTATTTAGTGTGCTCACGAATGCCTTGTCTGTGCACCACACCGAGCAGGCAACAACGGCAGCAGCAGCAGCAGCAGCATCGGCGGCTGCTGCATCATCATCAGCACACGCGGCGGCAGAGGAAGGGCACTGGCACGGAGGACACAGGTGCTCATTGCTGGCGCATTCATGAGGGTTGACCCAGCACTGCTCGATCATGTCATGGACGCATATGACATGCTTGCACTTGAAGCTGACATCCTACAGTTCTTAAACGCTGGATTCTTGTATAGCCTCACCAGCCTCGAAATGTACGATCTGCGCTCCGGCGGGTCAGTAGGTGATGCTTGTTCGTCAAGCTAGAATTGCTTACAATTCAAACAGTTGAACCAGCCTCACATTACTGTGCCATCAGCCATATGTTGGGCCAGCAAGCATGCATGCATGCCGCCGCGGCTTGCCAACATTGTACTGCAGCTTCTGACCGTTGAACTCGCCTGTCAATCATGTTGAAGCAGGTGGTTCCTTTCATTTGTCAAGTGCTGACGCTCCAACGCCGTTGTTGTCTCATGTGCAGGTATCTCAAGGGCATACGCGTGCTGCCGGATGCTCCCCCCGATGCTGACTACGGCTCCACCAACGCGCTGCTGCGGCAGCTGTACCTGCAGCGGCACCAGGCGCAGCAGCGGCAGCAGCAGCAGCAGCACCGGCAGCAGCGCTAGCTCAGGTGGCGCACCAGGCGCAGCAGCGGCAGCAGCAGCAGCAGCAGCACCGGCAGCAGCGCTAGCGCAGTGCAGTCAGCAGCATTGCTCAGTCCCGCACTGACGTGCAGCAGGGCTCAGCTAGACTGCCGGCCACGCAGTGTGGGCAAGGCAGCAGGCGCAGCACGCACTGTTGACTGCGCGCTCCTAACAGTGGGGCAATAGCAGCCGCATGTCACACCACGCCGCCGCAATGGCAACAGCAGCGATGCGGCAGCAGCTGCTGTGGCGCGCGGCAGTGATCGAACAGCAGTGCTCACCTCAATAGGGGGGCATGCTGCGGTAGCTGCAGCAGCAGCAGCAATGCTCATCAGCGGTAACACCGTGCTGTCGTGCGTTATCTTACGCGGCGTGCGCGCCATTGGCACCAGAGGCGGCGGAGGACCGGCAGGCGTCATGACGGCAGGGGACATGCGCGGCATTGGCATGAGAAAGCTGTGGGCCTGATTACTTGTCCCGTAGCGCGCAGAGGCAACACCAGCAGCGCCACTCAACCGTCAACGCCACTGCGCTGTGGTACCTACAGCGGCGAGCAGCTCATCTGCCACCATCGATGCAGCAGTTCCTCAGGCTCGCGCAGCAGAGCCACAACAACAACCCATGCTGGTGTTGGCAACGCGACTCTATGTACACAACACAGCACTGGGGGCTTGTGCGGCAGCGGCATGTATAGAAAGCGCTCGCCGATGAAGCAAACAGTCCCGCCGTGAGCGTAGGTCGTTGTTGAGTACACCTTTGAACTCGTAGCTGCTGGCGGTTTGTGCTACAGCTGGTAGCTGGCCTTCTGCCGCTTGCGCCTACGTTACTGCCAAGTGTCATTGAGATGGGCACTTTGAATTGCACAGAGGAGGCCCTGCACAACCGCCGCACTTGATGCCTTCGCAAAGTGCGCATAGTTGTTCCCCCAGGCATGCATCAAGGGAGCGGAAGGGGGGACTGCTGCTGCACTGATGTTGCACATGCTCTTGGCAACCCTGCCCTCATTTGGGCTCTACGAGCTGCTGTCGCGTGGTGTCTGCATTGGATTGATAATGCAGGCGACTGCCCATGTTATTTGACAAATGCCACAACACATGCTCGTGAATGAAGTGCCCAATGCTGAGAGCATGCTGGGTGCTTTGGTGTTGTCGTCTGTGCGCACAGTGATGTTGCCAAGGAGTTATTGCTGGTCGTATGGCTTGATGGCGCTTGGCAAAATCCCAAATGCAAATGCATGCAATTGCATGAACCATACTAGGGCCTGCATATAATAGTACTTTTTATCAATTCTCGCTCAGGGCGCGAAAAAGCCCAGATGATTGGCATCTAGCTGTAAGGAATCTACATGTCGTATGACAGTCTGAAAGTGTCGCAACGACAACCACTCAAACGCCACCGCCGCCAAATGGCATCTTGGGGTCCTAACCTACGTCCTCCTCCATGTGCCCCCCCTTGTGCGATGACCTCATGTACTTTTTATTAGTACTCGCTCAGGGCGCAAAAAAGCCCAGATGATTGACATCTAGCTGTAAGGAATCTACATGTCGTATGATGTACTTTTTATTAATTCTCGCTCAGGACGCGAAAAAGCCCAGATGATTGGCATCTAGCTGTAAGGAATCTACATGTCGTATGACAGTCTGAAAGTGTCGCAACGACAACCACTCAAACGCCGCCGCCTCCAAATGGCATCTCGGGGTCCTCCCCTACGTCCTCCATGATGTACTTTTTATTAATTCTCGCTCAGGGCGCGAAAAAGCCCAGATGATTGGCATCTAGCTGTAAGGAATCTACATGTCGTATGACAGTCTGAAAGTGTCGCAACGACAACCACTCAAACGCCGCCGCCGCCAAATGGCATCTCGGGGTCCTCCCCTACGTCCTCCTCCATGTGCCCCCCCCCCTGGATTCTGCCATGTGTGTCATGACACGGCCAGAGTACGCCATGTGGAGCGCTGCCGACAGTGCCGAGCGTAAGCGCGCCAGGGCGATGCCCTTGAGAGCTTTAGGGCGCGCTCCTCCGGGCCATGATGTACTTTTATTAATTTCGCTTCGCAAGGGGCGCGAAAAGCCCTCTCTTTGGATGTGCACTCAATGCAACATTCCTTCTCCGAAGAGAGACTCAAACGCTAACAGGCTTCCCCCTCTTCACACTACCACCAACACCCCACAATCAAACCCTACTTAGGGTTGCCCAGCCGTGAGGCACACTTGTCGCGTCTCGAAAAAGATTTATGCAGGCCTGGGTCGCCTTTGACAGCGCCCAGAACTGAGGACCATGCTGACACGTCTGAATCACGCCTCTAGGCAAAATGATCACTGGGCACCAGGCACTGGTGCTAAGGGTATCAATGCTGTTGCTACGAAGAGTCCAACCCAACCCCAACAAACCCCACCCGAACCCCGATCGGTCCCCACTATCATGCTGCACCAAAGTGCCTAAGCTACTGCCTCTACACGACCAGACCCACTTTGAGGCCTCCCGTGTCTCTGCCAAAATGCTCCTAACCGTGAACAGCTTTGTGCAGGCCTGGGCTACTGGTAGTACTTGAGATTTCCGACATCTCCATCTTGACACTTCACTCTGTTTTGTCACCCATTTTTTTTAGTCCGTGCTTCCGCCAGTGACGCGCCCCTTGGCAGTTGCGGTGTTGTAGGCACCGTGCTGTACTGTGTGCTGTGCTTTTTGAGCAATTAATATGCTGCGGCACTGCCAGTGGCAACGTTGGGATGTAATTGACGCGTCTGGTGGGCCTGGGAGCTCAGATTGATCAACATAGTCCGAGCCAACTCGCAGTTGAAGGCATGGCTGAAGAGCAATACTCGTCACTGGCTACCATAAAGACGGGCTGCGAAGGCGTGCCCAAGCAGACAAAGGTGAAACCTGGATTTTACGCAGCGTGCACTGATCAACGCATGTATGTGCTTGTCAACAGGAGCTCAAACATCATGATGAACAATTTTTGGAAGCTGGCATGCCGGTGCCGTTTGTGCTCTGCGTGTTGCTGGACCATTGCTTTCCGATGTCATTATTTTGGTCACTCCATGCCTCTATCCCCTTTCCGAAGCAGATCAGGATTGAGCGATGGATTGACAAGCTAACCGCCCCTGCGGCGAGCTCGAATGCATCATCGCGGAAGAACAGGGACGCCTACCTCTCCCTGCTTGCGATGGATGTAGAGAGGTCAGCTTGCCATGTACTTGCCACAACAAGAGATGAAAACGCTCTTCACTGTAGTACCCCGCTTTGGAGCCCACCAGTCGGACTGGCGATTCCAGTGCACCTTGCTCATGGGACCGAGCCACTGTGTCACGACGACTGTCGCATGTGAGAGCAGCGCTCGCTTTAGGTTGCATTCACAACTTGGTTTTGCGCATGCACACCACAGTGCCGCAGGTGTTTTTGCGCAGCGTGCGTCAGCTGTGTTGACGCAAACACATAGCTCATGTTCATGCGCACACGGCACAGAAAACAGCCCCTTAGTCGCCCCCCCCCCCCCCTCTGATCCTGCAGGGGAGACCTGCGCGAACCCTTCGACAGGCTCCCGCCGAACGGCCCCCTGCGCACCCTCCCCCCGCACCTGCCCCTCAGGCACGCGCTGCAGCTGCCGCGGCGCCGTGCCCCCGCCGCTGCCGCCGCGCAGCAGCGCTCAACATCTGCTGCAGCGCGGCAGCCGCCGCCGTCAGCACCCACGACGCCGCACAAAACGGGCGACCAGCGCTGGAGCGACGGCGGCAGCGGCGGCGGCGGCGGCGTGCTGCACGCAGCAGCGGCAGCAGCTGGCGGCGGCGGCGTGCGCAGCAGTGCGGGCGACGTCAGCGCGTTTCCGCCGCGGCCGCCGCCGCCGCGATTTGCGGGGGTGCGCGCTCGCAGCATGAGCCCTTTGAGGCGCGTTGAAGTTGAAGTCGCGTGTAGCACCAGCTCAGCGGATGAGCAGCGCGCGTCGGACGATGAACGCGGCGCGGCACCGCCGACGTTTGGAGCGCTGCCGCCACGGTTGCAGCAGTGGCAGCAGCAGCAGCAGCAGCAGCAGGAAGCGGGAGATATGCAAGCGGCGGCAGCAGCTGCGTACGGGGTGCGGTTTGGGGCGGCGGCGGCGGGCGCGGAGCGTGCGCATGCCATGAGTCGACTTGGGACTCACGAGTACCTGGAGTACGTGGAGTGGTTCACGGGGGCGGCGCGCAAGCTGGCGACGGCTGCGCTGCGCGCATGACATTAATTGATTCTGATTAAAACCACCTCATCCATAGGGCCAAGTGATCTTTCCGTATTGTGTTGTGATGTTTGAGCGTTAGATCCAGAAAAAGCAGGTTTGCACAACCTGCCGTGTGCTACATATACTTGCAATTTTCAGCTGCAGCGGGCGCATTGACGCGCTTTGCCGTACAGGATCGGTGTGGAGCAAGACGCAGTTTACAACACTACATCGAGTCATTGTCATGTTCTCGTTGAAACAGGCGGGAAGCTGCTCACGTTGCACATGCTCCGTGCGATACAGCGAGTGCCTCTCTGTACATACATGCATTGTACCTGCACAGTGCTGCAACATCACCAGCTCCCAAGCAGAGCGCCTGCCCTAAGAGTTGCGCAGGTTTCAGTGCTGGTGCTCCTTGTGCAGCCTTGCATGATCTTGCAAGTGTAGCATTGTTGAGCATCAACATGCATGCGGCTCCACCTTTGTGTGAACCGCTAGTGTCACATTTTTGCCTGCAGCTTTTGGCAGCGTGCAAGACTGCCATGGCAGCTCTTGCCAGCGGTGGCGCAGCGCTAGTATACACGTGGCAGTTGCAACTGTGCGGCGTAGCGACTGCAGCGGAAGGGGGAGGGGGGGGGGGGGGGGGGGGCTTCAAGAATTGCGTCTGTATTTGTTCGTTGCTTTGATGAAAAATACCAAAAGTAGTACCAGAAACATATCGACTGCCATTCATTGTGAACAAGTCGGTATGCGGGAAGGAGCTAAATCGACGGGCTGTGTGTGGCAGTACATGGTGTTGGCTGCTCGCTTAGCTGATTTTGAGTTTTGAGTCAAAAGTTTGACGCCTTCGTAGCCGCAAGTTCATGAGTGAGTAGGTCGTGCCCTCGCACGCATACAGTAGTTGTCGCGCTTGAGAGGCACGCGGCGCGCGACACCTGGTGAGTGACTCAGAGTCGCACAAGCTTGGGGCGCCAGGCACTGTGTACACTGCAGGCATTGGTACGGAAACGTCTGCACGTTGCTAGCGCAGTAACAGTGTGTGTGGTCATGCCACGCTGCAACGCTCCTGCAAGCACGATGCACACCGCACGCTCACCAAGAGTGCAACGCACACACGAGAAGCCGCAGACCTGCTGGTGAGTGAAACATGGCGACATTCAATTAATGCACTTCACGACCACAGCCGTGCGCACCTGTTGCGCACGGGGGGGGGGGGGGGGGGGGGGGGGGGGACCGATGGGGGTGCCACGAGACCCGTCAGACAATGAGCGTGTGTGTGTGTGGCGCTGACAGTGCGGGGCTTGGGCAAACCAACGTGCCAATTCTACTCTGTGCGCCAACGCACAACGGCAATTCCCACATGATTCGCGGCTTGGGGTGTCCCCGGAGGCAACGCGCTAGAGTAACTACTAGTGGTATGAGAGGTAAATCCGTCCTCCAACTGCAAAGGGCGGAGGACGGTGTGTGTCGATATCGAAGGGGGGGGGGGGCGGAGGGGGGGGGGGGGCGTAAAGCACCCGTGCACAAAATCTACGCAAGTTACCGGTCTGAAATAGGGTGCACAAAGCGACGAAGAGGGCAGCGAAGGTGTGTGCGTGTGTGTGTGTGAGGGGGAGGGGGGAGGTCAAGGGGCTGGTGACAGGGGGGGTCACCGCACCACAAACTTCTTTACGACCTGCGCAATCTCCTGCTTGGAGGCGGGCTTGGAGCAGAACGACTGCATGCCGGCCGCGGAGCAGCGCTGCCGGATGTCTTCTGTCGAATCAGCGCTCAGCGCGACGATGGGCGTCTCAACTTCAAGTTCCCGCCGCATGATCGCCGTCGCCTGTGGAGCGGGGGACGGCGCAACAGCAGTGGCAGCGGTGTATGGGGTTAGTGGTGGTGTTCATCGCGTGTCACTGCAGCGGCAGCAGGGTTGGGGGCTAGTGATCGTGTCGCTATGTGTCATGAAATCGGCAGCACTGCACGTGAGATTGATGGTGGTGTGAGATGTCGCAGCAGCGGCAGCACTGCCTGGGTTTGCATGTGGTGTCATGACATGTCGCAACAGCGGCAGCAGTGTCGAGGGGGTCACTGATTGTGTCACCATGTATCGCAACAGCGACAGCAATGCCTTGAGTTACTGGACATGTCATGACACGTGGCAATAGCGGCAGCGGTGTCTGGGGTAACTGGTGGTGTCATGAAGCAGCACACAGCAATGGCCTAAAGTGCGCCGTTGGCACAGGAATTGGAGCTCAGGCCTCAAGGACCTAACGGCCAAAAAAGACACGCTTTACACACGGCTGAAACAACAGCCCAGTTAATAATCTTCAAAAACACTCCCTACAGATACTTTCATCTATGAAGTGAGCACAGCTGCACAATGCGCACCTGCAAGCCGTCGCACACGGCCATGCGCAGGTCCATGAGGATGAGGTCGAAGGCTGAGCACTGCTGCATAAACGACCCTGATACTGAGCACTGCTGCATAATAGGAGAAGGCCGAGCACTGCTGCGCAATAGGAGAAGGCTGAGCGCTGCTGCATACAGGACCCCCTCGTACTGAGCACTGCTGCACAATGCGCACCTGTAGGCCGTCGCACACGGGCATGCGCAGATCCATGAGGATGAGGTCGAAGGCCGTGGCGCCGCTGCGCACGAGCTCGCACGCTATCTTGCCGTTGCCGGCGACCGCCGTCGTGCAGTCGAGCGACCGCAGCGTGCGGCACAGCACTTTCTGCGCAGGCAGTTGGGGAAGGAGGCAGCAGCAGCGGCGTCAGCGAAAGTGAGATGTTGCTTCATGGTTGAATAGTTCTGAAGCTGTGGTGAATAAGGCGGCGGCACAGCACTTTCTGCGCAGGCAGTCGGGGAAGGAGACAGCAGCAGCAGCGGCGGCAGAGAAAGTGAGATGTTGCTTCCGGGATAGGTTTGAAGCTGTGGTGGATATGGTGAGCCACACAGCACCTTCTATAAGGGCGGCCAGGGAAGGAGGCAGCAGCAGCGGCGGCAGCAGCAAAGGTGAGATCTTTGCTGCTTGAAGCGCACTGGGGGCGCTTGCAATGGGTAGGTGCGTAGGCCTGTATTGAAAACAGCGTACTGACTGCTGGTGTTGCCCTCCTAACCGAAACCCTGACCCTAACACTCATCGCTTGCAGTACTAAGCACTGGGTGACAATGATCCGCCTGCGCTGTTGCAGCTGCGCGACGCGCAGTCGCTTCACACGCACCAGCATGAGGATATTTCTCATGATTATTTGTCGCTTTGGGGCGCGAGGAGGTAGCCTTAGAGGTAGAGTTTCGAGGTAGGTTGGGGTTGAAGTTAGTATTTGGGGTTAGGGTGAGATGATTGCCACAACACTCGCCGCATAGTGTCTATAGAACGTGTCCTGCCATGGGACTACGCAATGCTCGATTAGCGTAACAAAATTGCCACATGGCATCGTCACACTGCTGCCATATCCGTTGCTTGAACTGCGCAGCAGCAGCAGCAGCTGACACAATGATGCTGACCTGGCAGATGGTGTTGTCCTCGACCTCAAGTATATGCGGCCGCTTCGCTCCTGCTACCCCGCGACGCACGTTGCAACTTCAACTACTTCAAAGTACAACTTCAAGTGCACTGCTGAGCAGATGACGCAATCTTTTTTAACAGGCCTGGCAGATGGTATTATCCTCGACCACCAGTATATGCGGCCGCTTGGGCTCCTGCCACCCCGCGACGCAGACTACAACTTCAACTACGACGTCAGCTATACTTTTGACTCAAAAGTTTTGAGCAACTGACACATCGTCAACAAACCTGGCAGATGGTGTTATCCTCAACCACCAGTATATGCGGCCGCTTGGGCTCTTGCCGCCCCGCGACGCACGCCGTCGCCGCCGCCGGCGGCTCTGGCGGCAGCTCCGCTCTTGGGTCTAGCACGTGCATGGCAGAGGCGGGCGCGTCCTCCACGTCTATCCAGCGCGACCGTTGCGCGAGCGACGGCGACCGGTCCTGCGGAGGGGGGGGGCAGGTAGGTAGGTACTGAATTGAGGTGGGGGGTGCAGCGAGGGGGGGGGTTGAGGCATGAGACACGTGAAACGCCTGATGCCCATCGACCGTTGCGCGAGCGGCGGCGACCGGTCCTGCAGAGGGGTTGAGTATTGAGTCGGGGGCTGCAGCGGAGAGAGGGGGGGGGGCGGGTAGGTATTGAGTTGGGGGGTGCAGCGAGGGGGGGTTGAGGCATGAGACACTTGAAATGCCCAATGCCTATCGACCGTTGCGCGAGCGACAGCGACCGGTGCTGCGGAGGGGTTGAGTATTGAGTCGGGGGTTGCAGCGGAGCGGGGGGGGGGGGCATGAGACACGTGGAGCGCCCGATGCCCTATCGACGGTTGTGCATCACGCGAAATGACAGCAACGGCGGCCACCGGTCCTGCGGGCGGTCGGGTATCTATTGAATTGATGCTGGGGTACCTGGGTTTGCAAGGGGATGCATGCGCACTTGGGTTGGGGTTAGCGTACGTCATAGCATCACAGTCCGTGATGAACAGGGACGTGCATGGAGGTGGGTGGGGCAGCACAAACAATTTGGTTGTTTCCAGGGGTCGAAATGGCGGCCGACGCTGCGAAGCGATGCTGCAAAGCGCAGGCAGGTGCGCGCGTAGCGACTGGCACGAGGCAGTGCACAGGGGGCACGGGGGGGATCAAGCTCTTGAATGCAACCGGTGCTGTGGAGGTGGCGATAGTTGGCGCAGCGGTGCTGCGTGGCGCGTGAGTGTTGTTGCTTCAGTCATCCTGATGCACCGTAATGACAGGTTTGCGCAGCAGACGGAGCTGTGGAGGCGTGCGCATGGTGAGCGAGTTCACCGTGCCTAAAACTTCAACTGGAAGTAATCTCCGTACCTGGCGTTCCTTGCGCATGTACCCCTCCTCGGGGCGCGCAAAGTTGAAGTCCGCGACCGTCGTCGCGACGGGCACGTCGAGCTCGAAGCGGAACGTGTTGACGCCGTTCTCGCTCGTCACCACGAGCTCCGACCCGAGGCACTGTATGATGTTGAAGCAGATGTTGAGCCCGACGCCGATGCCCTCGCCGTCCTCGCCAAAGAGGTTCGCGTCGGAGCTGCGCCGCCCCCCCGTCTGAGCGCTGCTGCCCGTCCAGTACTTCTGGAAGTGGTGGTGGACGAGCTCCGTGTCGAGATGCTTGCCCGTGTTGATCACGGCAAACGACACGCGCCCCCTGCTGCCGCCGCCGCCGACGCCGCTGCCGCTGCTGCCGCTGCTGCCTTTCATGCCGTTGGCAACGACTTTGGCGCCGCTGCTGCCGCCGTTCCCATTCATGACCGCAGCGCCGGCGCTGCCGCTGCCGCCGCTGCCATTCATGACAGCTGCGCCGGCGCCGCTGCCGCCGCTGCCGCCGCCACTGCTGCCGCTGCCGCGGCTGCTGCCGGCGCGGTAGCCGAGCTCGAGGCGCACAAAGCCGACGCGCGTGAAGCGCATGGCGTTGTCAATGAGGTGCGTGAGGACGCGCACGAGGCACGTGCGGTCCGTGACGACGTCGCACGGTATCGCGCCGCCGCCGCTGCTGCCGCCGCCGCCGCCGCTGCTGCCGTCGGCGAGCGCGACGCTGCGCTGCACGTCCGGCGACGCGTAGCCGTCGGCCTGGCGCCAGAAGATCTCGCGCACGAGCGCCGGCAGGTTGAACTTGGAGGGGCGCAGGTCGAGCGCCTTGCCGGACTCGAACGCGTGCGCGTCCTCCACGTCCTTGACGATGCGCAGGAGCTTCTGCATCTGCGCCTCCACGTCCGTCGTCTCGAGCGACTGCAGGACGATGTTGCAGGGGGTGCGGATCTCGTGGAGGACCTGATGGGGGGGTTAAAACCGGGGGGGGGGGGGGGGGGGGGGGGGCAAAAGGTGAGAGGAAGTAAGGTGTCAAGATGCACCATACTGAAAGCCTTGCCAGTTGACGGAGCTGCGTGGCATGACACATGCCCGCGTGTGTCTTCGCATGGTTGTGCAGGTGCGCACGCGACGCAGAGTGTCCTGGGCATGGAGACGAGAACAAACTTCATCATTGAAGAGGACGCAATTGCAGAAAAAGAAATGACGGGCACGTGAGCCGTTGACCCTAACGACCCCTGCCGTGCGAGCGAATCACAGCAGTTACAGCATTTACTGAGCAATGCTTCTCTCTTGATGAAGGCGAGCTGAAGTTCCTCGAGTTTGAGTGTGCAAGAGAGGCGGAGCATGTGGTTGACTTCCAGGAAACGTGATGAGCCTGACAATGGACTGACAACGCATGATTTCAAAGGTGCTTGCACAGGTAGAGGTGCGGTGGTCGAATAGTTCAACTTAAAAGTGCACAGCAGAGGCGCGCCGCGGCGGCGCACCTTCTGAACAACATCATCTTGGAAGTGGATGCTGGCGATAGAGCAGCAACTGCTCTTCGCGCCCGGCAAACCGCGATGATGGGCAGGGGCGCCATGCTGCAGACCGTGCTCCACTCAGAGCAAGCACAACACAACTCCAGTTATGTGCAACTTCACTTTGAGTGTTCGACAGCTTGAAGTGCAGATAGTTCAACTTGAAGTGCGCAGCAGAGGCGTCGCGGCGGCGCACCTTCCGCAGGAAGTGGTCTTGGAAGTGCATGCTGGCAATGGCGCTGTCCTTCTCCGCGTCTAGTCGCGCCTGCTGTATCTGCCGCGCGGTGTCGTCCCTAATGAAGCACCTGCCGCGTGTGCAGGCAAGAAGCATTGTCGCCCGTCAGTCATACAGTATGAAGTCCACGGTGATTGGTGGAAGGCGTTCAATTTGACAGCTAACCGCGCCTTGTCACCTAGAGCTCTACGATCTTTTGATTCGTTTCCATGCAGGTTGTTTAGGACTGCGGCTTCAACTTGGCAGGAGAGCTCAGGGTAGGTAGTAGGTGAACAGTCGCCAGCAGCAGTGCTAGCCTGGTGCGCCTGAAGTTGCCATCAAAGGTAACTGAATAAATTGGGTCTGCTATGGGGAGGTAGTTTTATTCTCTGTAGCAGTGCTCAGCTGATGTTCCTGCGTTATCCTGTCGGGCCCGCAGTGTGCGTTGAAGCTGAGCATACTTCTTGCAGCACGCATGGAGTACAAGCGTTTACAGTGCTCACCTGGTGTTGTTGCACTTGCCGTCAGGCCCGAAGTGTATGTTGGCGTCTGGCACGACGTGCCGCACCTTCAGCAACACACACATGGGGATAGGTAGGCAGGCAGCGCAGTGTGAGCGGGCATCAGCGCTCACCTGGTGTTCTTGCACTTGCCGTCGGGCCCGAAGTGTATGTTGGAGTCTAGCACGACGTGCCGCACCTCGCCGCTCTTGGTGCGCCAGTCCGAGGAGTGTCCCCTGAGCGTTGCCCCCTGCATGAGCGCCGTGAAGTTCTTGGTGAGCTCCTCAACAGAGTCGTTGGACCACTCCGTGATGTGCTTGCCGAGGTACTCCTCTGCTGTGTATCCGAGGAGGTCGAGCGCTGCGCGGGGGGGCAGGTACAAGGGGGAGAGGGGGGGGGGGGGGGGGGGGGGTTAAGTAGAGTTGGGGTTGTTTTGGCATATCATGAGTGTCGTTGTTGAGTACATGTGCTGTGTCAATGCGACCACTCTGTGATGTGCTTGCCGAGTTACTCCTCTGCCGTGTGACCAAGAAGTCGAGCGCTGCGCGGAGGGGCAGGGGCGTAGGTAGGTACAAGCGGGGGAGGGGGGGGGGGGGGGGGGGGGGGGTAGCTGAGTTGGGGTCATTTTGGCATGTCGCGAGTGTCGGTTTGAGTACATATGCTGTGTCGATGGGATTTGGCAGCATCATGCTGCTGGCCTCATCTCATGCTGACCAGTAACTTCGGGGCTGATGGTGGCAGGTCAAGTAGGTATGGGTCAAGTCTAGGGTATGCATCAATCGAGCACTCGGGGAATTGTGAGCTGGAGTCTCTCGCTCTATGTGTGCTGCGCAGACATGATGCAAAAAGGTTTTGCATGTCGACTGTGAGGTCATGCAAAGCACCTCAATTTGCTGCCAGGGCGCTCATGGTCAAATCACGTTGAAGCAAGCCATCGAGACTTCAAGAGCGTCACATGGAATTGTGACACTCCTTCACATGAAGTTGTTCTTCGGCATGCTGCAACGGCGCTTGTAATAGGGCGCTGACTATCTCAGCCGTTGCGTCATTCGCAGCACACGACAGAATCATTCATCCACAGCACGCGCGCCTGACGACCATGCTTGAGGGCACAAGTGGCTTGCTGCCTTCGCACGCACGAACCTCAGCTGTGCTACAAACACTGACCAGATACAGCAGCAGACCGTTTCCAAACCTCAGCAAACATGCAGCAGCGGCGACCACGGTTATTGGTGAGAAGTAATCATGTTGACGGCTAAGCACACCGCGTCACCTAGGTCTTTTGATTCGTTTTCATACGTACATGCACACATACCTGTCTGATTGGCCCACAGCACATTCCCGTTCTCGCTGAGCCACTGCAGCGCGATGGGCGCGTTCATAACGTAGTCGTACAGATCGTCGTTCTGCTGCCGCTCAAACACCTCGCCCGTCGGCCGCCGCAGTGTAATTACAACCACGCCCGGGGTCGACGTGTCCCGCACCACCTGCAAAGGGGGATGTGGCGACGCTCCATCAGTGTGCGGCTGTAACTGCCAAACAACTTCATGAGGATCGTCGTGCGACGTGCCCGGCGCTTGCCGTTGCAGCAGGCGACACTTCAAGAGCAGCAGTGGCGGTGCAGCGAATGGATGCCGCACCCGGCGCTGAGAGCGTGAAGTGTGCGCGCCGAATGGCGGACAGTGCAGGGTGATGCGATTAACAGACCCGCGCGTTGCGCTGCCTGCCACAGTGGCACGGTGAACAGCACTGCTCAGCCCGAAGGAAGGTGTGAACTGCAAGTCGTGACAGCCCCCGTGACAAAGTGGCAGTGCCTGGCGAATGACTGCCAGAAGTGGCAGTGCCTGGTGAATGAATGCCGGCTAGCTCCACCGCTGGCGCATCGAGCTGCATCACCCCTGGTGCAGCAGTCACTAGAAACAGAGTGAGTGCATAAGGGGCTGCACCACCGCTGGTGCAGCAGTCACCAGAAACAGAGTTAGTAAGTGGGCGATTGATCCTTCCGTGATGTCAATTCGCCGCCATCACACACAGCATCGTCAGAGACTGAGCCCAGTGGGCGCCTCCGTGTGTTCTACGGTCCAACTTCAAAAGTGAAGTCTGCCTGTGCAAAACATCGCCGCCACGACGTCCAGAGCTGGCCGTGAGCAGCACTTGATGGCGAACAGCACCAATGAGCTCCGGCCCTTATGCAGGGCTGGACTCCACAACGCGCCCACCCCATGCAGGATGTACGGAGTATGGTTCAACTTGAAGTGTGCAACGTGCTGCGTGTGCCCCTGTCACGCAACGCACCCACCCGCTGGCGCGACACAGCCACGCACACGCGCTTGCGGTACACAGGTAGCTGATCTTCACAGCAGTGTCCCACTGTGTAGTGAGAAGTTGGAGGAATGAGAATTGAGAAGCATACACGGCAACTATGTGGCCTTCCATATCCACTTGAAGAGTGAGAGATGAGCTCCGCGAGCAGCGTACACGGCACGGGGCCTGTACAAGAACACTGCTGCACCAGAGATGGACTGCATTCACATTGTCACACTGTGGCATGAGGTGACTGCAGCCTCAAGCTTAGAGTCCATGATCAAGTCTCCCACAGAACCAGAGAAAGCACCTGGTAAGCTCACCAGGAACGTAGATTGAAGCTGTGCGGGAGTCTGCTGCTTATTAGGCTAGCATGCAGTCATCACAGAAAGGTATCTGCTGAAACACGACCTAGGGTAATCATTCCCCAAGGCGTCCGTCCCAGCTGCGGGCCGCGACAAAAACAATTCCGGACAAGCTCGTGCGGTCAACCCACCACCTGACCACCTGCAGACACTACGATGCCTTGCAGTGAACAACATACTTGTGTTCAGCTTCGGTCTTTACGGGAGCGGTAACAAGCAGTAGATGACGCGATGATTGAGCCTGCTGCTGCTGTGATCGGAAAACGCTATCTGGCAACAGAAAGCGCGAACACGCAGGTTTTGATGGGAGTAACTCGTTTGTAACACTTCCAAGGCCATCAGGGTGCTGCTTGCCAGCTGTCTCTAATTGCCGCTCTCGCTCTCAGCATTTGCTTTTGCAGGAGAGTTGCAAAATTCCAACCCAGGATCAAACCTCCTTCGTCTCCTCGCCAACAATGGACATGACGTATAGTGAACAACACTTGCCATGGCACGGCGGCCGTCAGATGAGCACGCCAAGGCTGCTTTCTGGCTGACCGAACGCCGCCTTGGAGCACGTCAACGCGCGGATTCACATTCTGGCGACGAGTCATGGTGTTCTTCACAAAGTGTTGAGCGGCTGCGCCACCTAAGGCGAGGCTGCACGGCTGCGCCGCGCTCGCGGCCATCTGTTCTCACAAATCTCCATCCGAGAGTCTGTAAAAGGAGCACGGACGTACCTGCAATTGGTGTGCATGGTGCTGGGGAAACTCCGTGGTGCACGCGACCACGAGCACATCGCACTCCAGCTCCACAATCTTATCCTCGTCCAGAGCAGCTCGCAGCGCCTTCTGCACGCGCTTCCGATGTAGGTCCTTCACCAGGTCCTTGATCAAGTTCAGGCCTGACGTTAAATTTGGGTGGGAGGCAATGCGAGCCCGGAACCAGCGATTGGCGGCCACGATCAGGCCGGACGAAGCGTCTACCCGCAGCAGGGCCTCAGGAACGCTATCCAACTCCATCGCCACCACCTCCCATGTACTCGCTGCGCGCTTGTCTTTTTCCAATACCTATGGCTAAACCAACCCAAAATTGCTTTTGACATCACGGTGAACGGGCACAGTTAGTTGCCTTTCGGTGAGCTGCAATTGGCATAGCCGTGATGCATGCACTTTGCCGTGGTGCACACCAGGTGAATGTGCGATACATGCAATCTCTTCAAGACAAGGCAAGCGCTGCCTGCGCCGCGCCCCGTGAGTGGCCGACGATGTTATGCGCCAGACCAAAGAAGACACCTTCAACGAACAACACATGTTGGCGCGGTACAAGTGTGTCATCTCGAGACGTACAGGATAAGCGATAGCATAGTAATACCTGCAACAAGCTGTGTAGTCACGTGACTCCCGTGGATTTGCATGCCTGCTTCGTGAGGGCACGTAAAGATCGGACTTTTTTTCTAAAGCAGTTCTCCCGCCAGTCGGGAACTCAAGAAGTTCTTTCATGGTTGGTGTGTGCTGTATGAGGCTGCTGCACCGCGTAGCATGCCTAAGTGTCGCTGGCACAGCAATTGCGTGACGCCTGAACATTACACGACCACAATTGACAAGACAGACGTGGCGGTTGTCACTGGGACGGCTCCAGAATCAAACATGACACTGCTGCAGAGCTGAATCGTGCTGCAGATTCGCAGGCACTTTAACGCCTGACTCAACAGTGTGTGGGCGAGGAGGGGTGGTCGATGCTGGGATCCATCAGACAGGCCCCATGGCGTCATCCCCAAGTTCTTCTATGCTTTTTTGAAAAATTGACACACGCAACCTCATGCTGCATGTACATGATACACTAGAAGAGGGGGCATGCAGTAATGATGAAACTGGAGCTATTTTTTTTGTAAACATCCTCAATCACGCAACAAGTCAGCGCCATGTTTAAGAGTCACCCTACCCTACAGCCTCGTATGTATATCTCAACCAGCCCCCCCCTCCCTCCCCCTTTTCAACCCCACCATACCCCGCAGGTGTGTGCCATGATGCTGAGAGCTGAGCGCATGCGGCGCACGCTAGGTAGCGGAAATGCCTTCATACCCAGAGGCCTGGCTGCCACAACTATATTGCCCTGCTTGCCAACAGGGTTGTCTCTGCACGAGCCAGCTTCTGCCACTGTATTGCGAATGCGCCTGACACAAAGTGTACTTCAAGCATCTCCCGATACAGCATGCCACAGCACTAAACAAAAGCAAAAGCTCGCCGGTATAAAAGCACGCGGGCATGCAACAGGGAGGCGCACGATTGTAGAGGAGTCTTTGATGAAGCAGCAGGCAACAGCAGCCATAGATTCATTTTTCAATGCTAACAATGACGGGAACCTTGTGCATTGCTGCAGGCAGCTGCCGCAGCTGCTTGCACCACGTAACGACATCGTTGGTAAACCAAAACAGCAGACGGACGTAAACACGACGACTCAGTGGCAGGCGTCAAGTCGGCGTCTTGACCACACGTCAACCCTAACCCTAGCCCTAATCGCGCCGGCCCTTCACGTTGCTGCCGCCGCTGCCTCCACCACGCGAGTCTCCGCGTCACCGACACCCTCTGCATTCGCTGCCGCCTTGGCCGCTGCTATCACCCCCTCGCGCTTGTACTCCACCCTCACCGCAAGCTCCTCCAATAAGCTCTCTACCTCCCGCTTCTGCGCCGCCTTGAAGGCCTTCTTATCTACGAGCGCTGCGAGGCGGCAGCCCGGCATGGCGCTGCGCGTAACTGCCACCGCCTCCGCGACCGCCGTGCGCCACCCCCCCCCCTCCCCCCAGTCAAACGCGTAGTTCGCGAGCATGTGCCCTGCGAACACCCCGGGCTTGCGCGCGAGGTCGCCCGCCTTGGGCGCGTAGTGCCCGCCGCCGAGGCTGATGAAGACGGGCGCCGCCGCGCGCTCCGCCGCCGTGAGCTCGCACCAGTGGCGGCGGTCCGCATCGCTCAGCCGCGGAGCTGCCGCTGCCGCTGCTGCTGCCGCTGCTGCTGCTGCTGGTGGTGGTGATGATGCTGCCGCTGCTGCTGCTGCTGGTGCCGCTGCTGCTGCTGATGCTGCTGCCGGTGATGGCGCTGCTGCTGCCGCTGCTGCTGCTGCTGCTGCTGGCGGCGTGCTGCCAAGGCGCAGCAGGTTCTCCAGAACGTTCGCCCACACCTCCGCCGCGTCGCGCCGCCCCCAGTGTTCCTGCGCATATGATATGGCAGCGGCGGCGGCGGCGGCGAGTTGTGACGCCAGGAACCGGCCTTTGAATATGGTGGGGCGGTATAAAAGGGACCAAACGGGTAGGGTATGTCTCAATGCAGTGGATCGTTGTACATGGGTTCACACTGATGAAATTCGGAGCCATATTTCTGCTGCTGTTCCACTGTACTGTGTAGGCGTCCGTCGCAGCGTGCCATCCCAGGCGCTCCAGAGCTGCAGAGACGCCTACTAGCGAAGGCACTGTCAAAGCAGTGTGGAGACGGCGCGAAGCATGCAAGCCCCTGTCTGCAGCGCTCTGGGAAATCATGAACTATGAGAAGCGTAACGGCCATGGCGTCCGCTGTGCAAAAGCTTTGTTGCCATCGAGTCAGGTCTCTCTTCAAGTTGGTGTCCATGGGGGTGAACAGTCCGTCGCTGCTCCACTACTGGCCTGCTTGAGGTGAGTGCTGCCAGCATTCAACCCTACCACGGCGACTGCTTCAGCTCAGTCAGGCATTTCCAATATGTGCGCAGGTCAATCCAAGCAAACACCTAGACTGTGGCAGTGGCTGACTCCATCTTCTGCTGCTAGTGCTCTCGCTGTTAATGCTGCAAAGCGACTGCTTGCTCCTCTCACCTCCGTACTGCCGATCTCGCAGAACATCGCCGGCGTCTGCAGCCACGGCCCGTGGTGCGTCGTCTCAAACGTAACTTCAAACTCGCTGCTGAGCCCTGCTGCCTCCGTTGCAACCGCCAGTTCCCGCAGGCAGCTGGCCATGCGTGGATTTGGGGGGGGGCACTTGCCAGGGACCCCCCCTGACACCGGTTCGCAGGTGGGATTTGGTAGCCCAATGGGGTGGCACGTCAGGGAGGGCTTGCCGCTAGCGGCGGCGTGCCGTGAGAGGAATATCACGTCGGTGAGGGAGCTCACGCCGTGTGCTACGAAAGGGGTGAAGGGGTTTGGGGGGGGGGGGGGGGGCTTAAATCAGCTGCTCCTGAAATGCCTTTACGAGTACAATCGCGATTCGCAAGAATCACTTCCACCGGTTAGCGCCCTCAAACTTGGTCAGAGTGCTGCACTGGAGGGCGGCTTCTTGGTGACAGACTTGCACGAGGAAGTCGAGGCTACATTCAGGGCTGTGACAAGCGAAAAGCGAATGTTGCCCAACATAGAGAGGCGACACTGGTGCGCGTTGCGGTGCACCAGTTATGGCACTCCCTGAGGATTCTGTAGTTCAACTTTTACTTTTCCAATTGGATGTACATGCAAGCACTCCGTACAGATTTTGTACGTCAACTCTTACTTTGACAACTGCGGACACACCACGTTTCGGGACATTGCAACTCAAATGACAGACTCATGACACACTGCGCCACCGTGATGTCGTGCCTGATCGCCAAAGTTGCCGAGCCAGACAGCAAACGAGATATGAGGCGGCTGTAGGACGCACATGGGATGCGGCAGCCTGGGTCTGTATCGCCGCCACGCACGCACAACGAATGAACACTATCCTGGAGCAAGCGCGCACAGCCAACCGTATTCTACAGCAGCGCAACGAGACAGCGTTATCCGGCACACTTCGCTCGCACGCATTGGCAGCCGCTGGCACGACGATGGTGCTTGCACCTGTTTGTCACGCAAAGCGCCGTGTAGCTCACAGAGTTCAAAGGCCGCTCGCTGCACGCACAAGCAGCTGCATAGCACGCACAGCAATACAATCGGGCCCGCAATGAAACCAGGCTTGGGCTGCCGATGTGAAGGTACTCGGACAGCGGGATTTTAGCTGGACGCGTCGTTCAATGGCTAGACTTCTTACTGCCGCAAGCCGGTGTTGGTCGGTCAGGGAAAAAGTACTGGTGGAGATGTTTTGAGTTGAGCTAAGCTGGGGTTATCGTTGGTTCTCGTTGAGGTAACATGTCGGAAGATGTAACTTCAAAACCTCGTACTGCGTCGTGGTGTGACAAAGCAAGCCAGACTCACATGACGTGAAGGCCTCGTCAATGTTGTCCGCACGTATCATTGAGTCCTCCAAGCACACCATCCAGATGTTTCCTGCCCTGTGCTCCCACGCCCTCATCGGCAGCTCCCGGTGTTGCGTCCCCCCCTGCATCGGAGTCCAGCCCTGCCGCGCCAACACCGCATCCTTCATGACCACCGACGCTGGGTCCACCGTGTTTGTGACTATGAGCGTCTTCGGGTGCACCAGAGTGCTCGCCATTGTGACGAGTGACCGAAGTGCCGGCCGATGAGAGGCGAATGCTGTTGCCGTCGGCAGCCGTGTTGTAGTCACAAGCAGCAGGGCAACGCGGCTCATAACATGCTTGGGCTGCATGCGACGATGACACTAAGGGAATCAAACTTCAACTTCCCCGGTTGAAGAAACGCGCCCCAGCGCCCCGGAGCAGGAAGTTCGCCGCCGCTGTACGCGCGCACCCGTGCTGCTGCGCGCACAATGCGGCAGCGCCGCCATCACGCATCCACGCGCAGCTTGTGCGGAACATTGAGATGAGGACCGAAGAAGGCGGCAGGCGTCATTGCGGCAGCGCCGCTGCCGCCGCTGCCGCTGCTGCGCGTGTCGTCGCCCCCGCCCCCGCCGCCGCCGCCGCCGCCGCCGCCGCTGCTTCTCGCCCCTCAATGCGCTCGTAGAAGAGCATGTACGCCTGTGCGGCCTGCACCTGCGCCAGTGAGCACTGCCGCACCTCGTCATCGCTCAGCAGCGACCACCCCCCCGCCGCGCCAGCGCCGCCGCCGCCGCCGCCGCCGCCGCCGCCGCCGCCGCCGCCGCCGCCGCCGCTGCGCGTGTACGCCACGTAGTGCCCGCCGCGCGCGCCGCCCCTGTGCTCCACGACCGCGTACAGTAGGTATAGGCACCTGTCGCGCGGCGCGTCAGCGCTCGCCGACGCCGGGTCGCGCCAGCAGTAAGGGGATGCGTCGAGAATCTCGGGGGCGCGCACGTGCAGGGGGGACTTGCGGTGCGGCCGCAGGCGCTTGAGGTGGCACACGAGGACGCGCGGGGGGCGCAGGATGAGGAGGCGCTTCTGCGCGTCCGCGCGCGTGCGGGGCGCCCCCTTGGCGCCTGCGCGCAAAGGGAGCAGCGCAGTGTACAGTGAACCTCAAGGTTGCAGTTGAACTTCACTTTCGTAATTTTGAAGAGAAGAACTCCGGGGCATGAATGAGGAGGCGCTTCTGCGTGTCCACGCGCGCGCGGGGCGCCCCTTGGCGCCTGCGCGCAAGGGAGCAGCGCGGTGTGCGCTGCCAGAGAGCGTGAACTTCAAGGTTGCAGTTGAACTTGAATACTGTATTGAAATGGCGCCGCGTGCGTCAGGCTCCGACTGCGGCAGTTGAGGAGGATCTTCAAGATTGAAGTTGATGCAGAATTCCGTGCGCTGCCAGCACGTGCTTTCCGGTGCTTGGAAGCTTGTGCCGGGCAGCTCATGCAAGCCTGTTGTCACTTTTTGCAGCAGGCCACACCGCGGAAGGCAAGGGTGCAGAAATTCTGAAGCAGCAAACTGCAATGGGGGATGGGGGCGGGGGTGGGGGGGTAGGCAGTTGGCAACGCAATCCGACCAGAGAAGTATGCCAGGCGCACAAGCTGGTCAGCAAGCGGAGGGTGCCACGTGAACATACTGCGCGAAGCGCGCTTCATGACAAGCGGACTCAGTCAGCACGCGTGCTGAACCACGCACGCGTGCTCAGTGCGCTTCCTGTTGTGCACCTGCGCAATGGCGCGCGATGCGTGCCGGTGTGACGTGCCGAGCCTCAACGCTCAGCGCAGAGGTGCATGTGCGCGCTAGGAGTGCCACTGAACACCTCATGTACTTGCCACACTTGAAGATAGCGCGGTCAGGCTACGCCCCAAACGTTTTGGCATTACGCTACCGGCGCACGCCAAAAAATGTGACACTTGTCTGCGGATTGCAGTTCCTTCGCACCAGAACCGCGAGTCGCACTTGCGAAGCACATGACTGCCACCAGGGCACCACAAACAGTTTGGCACAAAGGCACATTGGCAAGTCGCACGTTCACATTCGCCGCTCACCCTTCTGGCAGCACTTGGCGCACGCGTAGCCGTCACCCGCAGCAGCGCTCAGCTCCTCCGTACGCGTAAACGCCGCCAGGCACGCCGCCAGATCCACCGCGCCCGCCTGCGCCCCTCCCGCCGCCACCGCCGCGCCATCCCCCAACGGCGGCAGCGGCGGCGCCTCCAGCCGCCGCAGCATGGGGTCATTGGGGTCCACCCCCGCCGCCCCTGGGTCGCTCCGCGAGTCGGAGTCGGAGTCATTCTCGTTGCCGCGGCGCGACTCTTCGCCGGACGAGGAGCTGCCGCCGCCGCTGCTGCTGCTGCTGCCGGCGGAGCTGCGCACTGGCGGCGGCGGCGGCGGCGGCAGCGCCGTGGCGGAAGCGGCGGAGGCGGGGGCGGTGTCCATGGCGGTGGAGGCGCACTCATCGATGCTCACACGCGAGAACGCGTTGGCGACTATGTCCTCCTCCTCCACCGAGCCGCACTCGATGCTCAGCTCGACGCCCTCCATCGCCACCGATGCGCTACTGGCATCTGCGGCGCCACTGACGGGCGCTGCTGCTGCGTGCGCAGTGCCGCGGTCGCTGAGACTGGGCGCCGCGCCGCCACCGCCAGGCCCTGCTTCTGGCGCTGCAGCAGCAGCGGCGGCGGCAGCAGCGGCAGCGGCATCGGCGGCGGCGGCGCCGTCCGCGCTGCGAAGCACTGCCGCAGCTGCCGCGTCGGCAGCGCTCAGCGCGTCGCCGGCGCTGCCGAGCGCCGCGCCAATGGCGCCGGCGACGACGCCCTGCGCCGCCGCCGCCAGCTGCGCGCGCCGCGCCGCCGCCGCCGCCGCCGCCGCTGCCGCCCCCGCGCCGCGCCGCCGCGCCGCGCGCCGCTTGGTCTCCTCGCGCCGCAGCGCGCGCGCCTGGCGCTTGGTGAGCGCCGCCGACGCGTACTCCTCCTGCTCCATGTCGCTGCCGCCGGAGTCGGAGGCGCTGTCCGCGCCTGCAGCTGCAGCGTCTTCGTCCCAGTCGCCTCCGTCCTGAGCGCTGCCGTCGCTGTCGGCGGCGGCGGCGGCGGCGCCGTCGGAGTCGCCGCGCGCGCGCTTGCCGCCGCGGCGCGCCAGCCGCGCGTCACGCTTGCTGCTCTTGGCGAGCTTCTTCGCCGCCTTCTTGCTGAGCGGTTTGGCGGCGCCTCGCGCGGCGGCGAGGCCAAGCTGCGCCGCCATAAACGTGTTGAGCACTGGTGCGTCGTCGATGCCGGCGTCGCGGCGCTGCCGGTGCGCCGGCTTGCCGCGCGGCAGGCAGCCGCTGCGCGCCCTGCTGCCGCCGCCGCCGCCGACGCCGAAGCCCGGCAGCTCCAGGCTGATCACCATGCACGGGTCGCACGCGTGGGACAGCGCTCCGCAGCCCTTGCACGTGACGCGGCTGCAGAGGACGCCGCCAAACACCGACTCGACCAGAGTTGGGGGGCGGGGACGGGGGGGGGTCTCGCCCCCTCGGGCCCGGATCTCCCTCGCCTCCTCCTCATCCACGGAGCTGGTCAGGCAGCAGAAGAGCTCGTGCGCGTCCTGCTGGTCCTGGCCCTCGAAGAACGGCCAAGCCAATTGTATCGCCTGCAGCAGCCTGCTCGGGGTGCAGGTGCTGTGAGCGCCTGAGGCAGCGTGCTTTTGTGGCTTCCCCCTGCCACCTCGGTCCGCATCCTCCTTCCCTGCAGCTGCTGACGCAGGCGCGCGCTGCCGGCCCATATCTGCAAAGGTTTTCCATAGAGCCGAGCTGACAGGCGTGTCGCCATTGCTTGCAGCGGCGCCAGCAGCAGCTGCGCCGTCGGGCCTCAGCGATCTCGTCTTTTGCAGGCATTGCAGCGTGGAGTTCATGAAACAAGTGTTTCCAAGGTTCCTCAGACCTGCTGTGGGTATTCCTGACCAGAGAGACAGCAAGCCCGCTGGTGCTGCCAGCGGTGCTGCTGGCACACACGAGGCAGCCATTTCAGCATCGTGATCTTTTGCATCTACACCTGCTGGTGCTGCTTCTACTTTTGACGGGTGTGGACGGCTGGATGGTCGCTGCTGCTGGATGCGAGGTCTGGGCTTCTTGCCCATGCTGCACACACACACACACACACACACTCCCTCACTTTGATTCAACTTCAAGTAGTGAGCCAGTTGAAGTGTTGCTTGGAGAAAGAAAAAATATCTTAGGAGCTGAGTGGAGCTACGCCGCGTGCTTGCCGCCAAACATGCTTCCATCCTCTGCTGCCAAGCTCAGCTCCCTCTTCGCGGTCCACGGCAAGGTGACTGCACTCTGCCAAAACACAGCTTCAACATGATGAGATCCTTCTGACCTTCTTCCTCGTGAGCTGTGTTCGAACTGTTTGCCGTTTGCAGGGTGTGTCGGCCTGCTGAATGTGCGTCGTGCTTGTGTTGTTCTTGCATTCCAAGATATCCACAAAACGACACGCGGTGTGCTGGGAACGTCTGTGGACTTGACGCCGCAGTTCAGGCTACACACGAGGCATGTCGCCATGTTGGCGATGCTCTGCGTACAACCGTCTACAGCACTGCTCACCTTAATCAGTTTCATGTTTCCTCAATAGCCTCCTATTGTGTATTTCGGCGTGGTCCTCGTTCACCTCATATTCGTGACACGCAGTTCATCCCTCCGCTCACAGGTAGCGCTGGTCACCGGAGCCTCCTCTGGCCTGGGAAGGCACTTTGCCAAAACGCTGGCGGCGCATGGCGCAAAGGTCATTGTCGCAGCGAGGCGCGTGGAGAAGCTGCAGGAGCTGGTGACGGAGCTGCAGAGCCAGGGCGTGGCGAGCGCCGACCTGTGTGCTGTGCGCATGGACGTGCAAGACGTGGAAAGCATACAGGCCGCGCTCACAAAGGCAAGAACAATCACAAAGCGTGCATATCATGTATGCAAGCATTGAGAAAATTACACAAGGCGCTTGCATGCGCATCGTCCTATGTCACTGGCTCCAACATTGCCAAGCACGCATTTACAGTCGCACATCAACAAGGTTCCGGTGTTTTCTGCTTGCGCCGGTTCCAGGCCCCAAGCCGCCCTTCCTCGGCGCAACGATACGACTTCTTGTGATATACGATTGCCTGCACTGACTTCAGCATGTAGTTGCAGTTGCGGCAGGCGCGCAGCCCCGTTGTGCCACCCTTACGAACAAAAAATGGCTTTGGTTGGGCTTTTTTTGACCACGCGTCAGAAGCACAGGCTCCACTGGAAGGCTGTGCTGAGCTACCGCCACCGGCCATACTGTAGTCATGACAACAGAGTGTATTGCGTTGACAATATCGTAAGCACGGACTCACGCCCATCTGTCAATGCCTTCGCTTCGCCGTAGCGAGACGGGCCCTGGGGCAACCAGCAATACTCGCAGACGCCGCCGCCTAGACACTCAACATAGTCTGCCACATCATCGCTGGGAAGCAGACTCTAGGCTTGTCGCGATACTGGGCATCAGCGCTCGGTCGCCTTACAAACTAAATATTTGCTCACTCCACTGCTCAATCTGCTGCTGCCTCACTCCACTGCTCAATCTGCTGCTGCGTGGACATAATTGCATGAAGAGGCGGCCGTGGGGCCCATTGCGACACTGGCCAACGACACCGTGCTGTCATCAGTTATTATTTGAACTACAGTACATCGAATGGTGAATCAGCTCATGTCCATTCCCAGCCCTGATCCGCTGCGCCACCGCAGGGAGAGCAGGCCCAGGGGCCCATCGTGATACTCGTCAACTGTGCGGTAACTTCCAACCGATTATTTGACATGAATCACTGCTTGGTTCTTATTCATCCACCGCTCTCGCCACAACCATAGGATATGATTAACTGCTCGATACACTGCTCGATCTGCTGCGTAATCATAATTTGCAGGGGGAGCAGGCCCTGGGGCCCATCGTGACACTGGTCAACAAGGCGATCATTCCAAATCGACTCATTTGACACGATTCACTGCTTGGTTCTCGTGTACTCATCTCTCCCGCCGCATCTGTAAGACATGATTCAGTGCTCGTTCCTAATGAATTCACCGCTCTCGCCGCAACCGCAGGGAGAGCAGGCGCTGGGGCCAATCGCAATACTAGTCAACAACGCCGGCGTCGCAGTTGACAAACCTGCGCTGCGCCAGACCCTGGACGACTGGCGCCGCGTCATCGACACCAACCTCACGGGGCCGTGGCTCGTGGCACAGGCGGTTGCACGCGGCATGGTCAAGAACAAGTCCGGCGGCAGCATTATCAACATTTCCAGCGTGGCCGGGCTAGGGCCGTCGCCGTATATGCCCGGCTACGCGGCCAGCAAGGCGGGGCTGGTGAGTGAGATTGCCATGCATGTGGAGTTGAAGTTATTAGTTGAAGTTTGGGGCTCGTGGCACAGGCCATCGCCCGCGGCATGGTGAAGAACAAGGCCGGCGGCAGTATCAGAATAGATTAAATTAGTTCTAAATAAGTTCATTGTGGCAAGCACACATCCCCATTTGTCGCTGAGCACTGTGACAGGTCCGCCTCACGCGCGTCCTCGCGCTGGAGTGGGCGCGCTACTGCGTACGCGTCAACAGCATCGCGATGGCAGTTTCATCATCACATCATTTTGCTTGTTCATATTTTCAGCAGACATATTGACAGTTTCGGTCCTTGAAATTTTGCCTTTTTTCTTCCTTATTTTGCCGCGCTTGCCGCCAACCGCTGCTTACCAAAGTAAACTGCAATTATATACCACACAAATTCTTCTTTTTTTCGAGAACACATTTCCGTTTGCTGTTGAGCGTTGCCATCACCAGGTCCACCTCACGCGCGTCCTCGCGCTCGAGTGGGCAAACAAAACAGGATGCAAAATGAGTCATGACCTCGAAATCGCAATTCATCATCCCACTCATTCATGAAATAGAAGAATGACATGCATCGGGGAAACTAAGCAGAAGCGGCCCTCGCAAGCACGCTCCTCGTCCACTGCTGACCACTGGCTGGCTGTGCTGCGCTTGCCGCCAAACGCTGCCATCACCAATGTCGAAGGTCATCAAAGATTACACGCAAATTTTTTGTTTTGAAGCACGTTTCCGTTTGCTGAGCACTGTGACAGGTCCACCTGACGCGCGTCCTCGCGCTCGAGTGGGCGCGCTACGGCATCCGCGTCAACAGCATCGCGCCGGGCTACATTGTCACCGACATGAACCGCGACTTCTTCGAATCCGACCAGGCGCAGAGGGTCATTGCCAAGATTCCGCAGCGCCGCACGGGGGCCCCCGAGGATTTGGACGGCATACTGCTGCTCATGGCCTCCGAGGCAGGCGGTTTTATGACGGGCAGCATTGTCAATGTGGATGGGGGGCATCTGGTCAGCAACCTCTGAGCAGCGCGAATGATGCGGTAGCCATGCGGTCGGTAGCCTGACGGTGTGAGGCGACTGAGGCGGTGGTGTGGCCACTGCGGTCGAGAACCTCTGCAGCCCTGTGCTGCGGCCTGCGGTCGTGTCGTGTCGTGTAGTGAGCGCCCCTTGTTGCTGCCTTGTTGTTGGGCGGCAGCAGTGCTCAGTGACAGCAGCGCTCAGGCCGGGTATGCTGAAATTCAATGCATACCCGCCTACCCCAGTCAGACGGGCGTAGCACCGCTCCGCGTGCTGCGCCAGGGTTGGCTGCTGCTGCAGGCGGCGGGGGCGCTGATACTCATTACGTACCGCCACCTGCTGCTGCAGCGGCGCTGGCGTCGCTGATGATGGCATGTGGGGACTCCCCACTATTGTTAGGGGAGGGGGGGGGGGGGGGGCTGTCACACTAGGACCACAACTCATGGCGGCAGCACGCATATGGGGCGAGTGTGCCCCGACGAAAAGCTCGGGGGCTGCAGCCGCCTCAGCTAGTCAGTTGTACCATAGTATACATTCACCAGCCGCGAGTGCGCCATGCCGCAGAAAGCGGTTTGCTGTGCAGCAATCACCATTATTATACTTCTACATGCACTTGCCGCGAGTGCGCCATTGCACATTAGAGCACTTCACTGTGCAGTAAACACTGTGCCGCAAAAGACGTAGCACGTCAGCCTTGCGACGAGTTGCCAGCAGAGAGCTTGCTGCCCAGTGGCGCCTCGTGCATGCGGTGCACTTGTGTTCTGGCTATTGTATGCCCGTGTACTGAGTCTGTACGTGCTGTGTACTGTGTCTGCTGCACCGCGCAGCCGGCGATGTTCCATCCCACGCATTTTTCTCAAGTCGAATACCATACATGTCTACGATCTAACAGGCTTCACACTGCATCCTTCTTATTTTAAGTTCTTGCTCAGAGCGCAAAAAAGCCCAGCTGTCCAATGTCCATTGCTGAGGTGTGGATGTGTCACCCCGGTTTAGAATGAGCCTTCTTCCTTGCGCGCGCGTGTGTCCTGAAGTACGAGCAGCTGAGCTTCCTTGCAGCTACGCTTTGGCCATGCGCAGCACCGCAGCGCCCACTGTCTTATGAGCAGCAGCAGACCCATGTGCCTCGCTCAACATTCGCTGCAAGACAACATTATCACTGCCTATCCCATTAGAGTTCCTGACCCAGGACTTCGCTGAGCGGCGCGGGGTCCATCAGTCCCCTGCCTGGGAAGGTCAACCTTGCGGTAAGGCTTTCAACGCAACTCTCGCCACAATGGTTGCTGACTGCTGCTCCCATACATGGCCATGTCAGAGGTGCTTGATGCAGGGTTGACCCTAACCCTAACCCTAACCCTAAAGATCCTGCTTGATCGCGACGGCCGTTGTGTCAACGCTAGACACGGGATTGAGCATGAACCTCGCTATGATCAAGCATCGACTTCTTGCTCTTGGTGTAGTCCCTGCCAAAGTGCTTCATGAAATTGACAAAGTGATGCAAAGTACTCTGGACACAGAGCATGCAACGCATCCTTCAAGTCTCACATGAGTACGTACCGGTCCAATGATGCATTTGAATCGGATGTTTTGTCATGTCAGCACCATACAATTTATGTATACGGTTGCATGCAGACGAATGCAACGCATACTATACCTCCAATGTCATACTGCAAGTATGTTGAGGCACACGCAGAGCCCACCACTGCATTTGGAACACACGTGTGCCCTCATGAATCGGACAATAAACGCAAGTAGTTAAATGCACACGCCATCACAGGCTGACATGCAAGACTGACACAGGCGGCAGGATTTCAATTGCCTGAAGTCTACAAGGGAGTGGTGCGAAACGGCACAAGCAGTTGACGAAATGTGTTGTTGCGTGGTGCCCACGGCCATGTGTTTTAAATACCCATCCACGGATGTTGTCAGGGCGCCTGCAGCGGAACTGCAGTGGCCTCTGAGAAGGAAAATTCATGTGCCAACCGGGTGCTTCGACATGTGCGCAGCGCGGCGCACATAAATAAACTGAGCACTGTGCACTTGCACGCCTAAACCTGCGTCTCTATCTACTTCTCTCCCTCGCACACGATAAACCAGCGCCCGCTCTGCAACCCACCCCCATCCCATGATGGTAGCATCTCCCTCAAGGCCCGCAACGCCGATACGCGATGGAGCGAATGCTCAGTTCCGCTACATACATGCCTCAAGGTATATGAACATCTCCCCTGCACGCATGGAACAGCTTCTCTGAGTCTCAAGAGTGGGAAGCACCCGTGCAGCACCCGTAGGCGCTGCACAGATAACGCGTACCGCGCGCTGCTGCGGCGGGCCCAGTGACTGCTCCTAGATTCCCATGATCATGATCACGCGCGCCCGAGACGTACCGACGCGTGGCAGAGCGTGTAGCGCTTGATCGATGCGCGGCAGTGTCCCACCGCTTCCCCTCCCCCCCCCCCCCCCCTCCCCCTCCCATACCCTTTGAGCCTACCAGGCCCATCAGGGCCTTGTACGGCGATACGCGCGCAAGCAGGACCTCCTGGCCAGCACATGCGATGACCACAGCTAACACGGTGATCCCGCAGACGGGGGTGGCGAGGACTGCAGCGCCGGCGGCAGCAGCGCATGCGGCGCCTGCGCAGTGTGCACCTGCGGCGTTGATCAGCAGCAGCTGCTTCTGCGCCATTTCTTTGCCGAAGCGCGCCGTGCTGCCGGTGATGCTGCTGCTGCGCCCCTTCGCCGCACTGCTGCGCTTTGCGGTTGCCATTCCACAGCTCCACGCGCGACGGCTCGCAGCAGCGCGCCGCCGCCACGGCGCTGCCACTCCCCCACGCCGTCAACGAAGGCACGGGCTGCCAATACGGTTGCGCGGCGGCGGCGCAGCGTTGCCACTATGCGGCCGCTGATGCTGCTGCTGCGCGCCTGCGCTGCACCATACCTCTTTGCGCTGCGGTCGCCGCGCGCAGCTGCCCACTGGCAACACGCAGCGGTGAGCCACCGCCGCCACAACTCCCCTGCGATTGTGACTAAGGCACAGGCTGCCAATACGGTCACACGGCAGCGGGGCAGCGCCGTTGCTTTGCTTTGCGCCGGCGGCAGCAGCGCATGCGGCGCCTGCGCAGTGTGCACCTGCAGCGTTGATCAGCAGCAGCTGCTTCTGCGCCATTTCTTTGCCGAAGCGCGCCGTGCTGCCGGTGATGCTGCTGCTGCGCGCCTTCGCCGCACCGCTGCGCTTTGCGGTTGCCATTCCACAGCTCCACGCGCGACGGCTCGCAGCAGCGCGCCGCCGCCACGGCGCTGCCACTCCCCCACGCCGTCAACGAAGGCACGGGCTGCCAATACGGTTGCGCGGCGGCGGCGCAGCGTTGCCACTATGCGGCCGCTGATGCTGCCGCTGCGCGCCTGCGCTGCACCATACCTCTTTGCACTGCGGTCGCCGCGCGCAGCTGCCCACTGGCAACACGCAGCGGTGAGCCACCGCCGCCACAACTCCCCCGCGATTGTGACTAAGGCACAGGCTGCCAATACGGTCACACGGCAGCGGGGCAGCGCCGTTGCTTTGCGCGCCGCGTCTCCGCCACCGCTCCCCCCCTCGCAGGCTGCGCGTGCAGCATCGCAACCCACTGCCACCCTGTCCACGATGCGTATGCACAGTCTCGCCCGCGCCACCCCCCCAAGCGCCGTGTGCGCAGGAGATCCCCCCCCCCCCCCCCCTTCTGCATGCGACAACCCCCCGGACTGCTGCTGAGCGTTGCTACGCGTGCAGGCCGCCGCAACCCCACGCGCTGTGCGTGCAGGAGATCCCCCCTCCGCCCCCCCTTCTGCATGCGACAACCCCCCGGACTGCTGCTGAGCGTTGCTACGCGTGCAGGATCTCGACGCCCGCGACCCCCTCTATCCCCATGAGCGTCTCGGCGAGCAGCGGCAGGTTTTCATTCAGGCGCAGCCGCGACGAGATGCGCAGCCGCTTCGCGCCATTGGCTAGCGCCGTTACTGCCGACACGTGCGCGGAGCCCAGTGCTTTGAGCGCGGGTACCACTACGGCGCTCGGCGGCTGGTTAGGGACGAGGTCCAGCATGACGATGCGGCGGCGCCACGTGTAGAAGACGCGGTCTTCGAGCTGCTGGAGGCCCGCCAGGGTGACCATGACAAGCGCCATGGTTAGGCCCTGCAGGGGGGGAAGGGGGGGGGGGGGGGCGATCAGAGCCTCGTGGGGCTTGGGCCTGATTCTGATTTTGATTGATCTTGAACAGTAATCATAAATCTTGACCTAACTTGAGCCCACAGGGTACAAGCGGCAAAGTGACCGTCGAACGCGCAAGCTGTTGCTACCACATGTAAAACATGCAATCTTCTACTGGCTGCCGCAGGCGCGTGGGCATCAATTAATAGCATCACCATCAGTATCATGCACCGACACACTGCCTGCACCTCTGATTCTGACCAGCACCAGCCCTCACCGCTGACGCTTAGGCGCCGAGGCCCTGCTCAATGCCCGCAAGGCTCATACTCTGCTCTAGCATACGGCAGCGCTCACCGCTGACGCGTAGGCGCTGAGGCCGAGCGCAACGCCCATGACTCTGACTCATACTCTGACTCTATTTCTAGCTTGCAGCAGTGCTCACCGCTGACGCGTGGGGCGCCCAGGCCGAGGGCGACCCCCATGACTCTGACTCATACTCCGAGCGCCTCACCAACAACTCTTACCCTCACTCTCACTCTATCATGCGGCAGTGCTCACCGCTGATGCATAGGCGCCGAGGCCCAGTGCGACGCCCATGGCGGCTGTCACCCACAGCGCGGCGGCCGTTGTCAGGCCGCGCACCCAGAGGCCCTCACGCACGATGGCACCTGCGCCTAGGAAGCCTATGCCGCTGACCACCTGCAACGCGGAGCGGCGAGCGCGACACAATGGAATACGCGCGCGTCAGCATGTCACGTTGGGCAGCATGGCGGCGCATTTCTGCATTGCACGATTTGGCGACGCACGCGGCAACACTTGAAGCTAGTTCTTGAGGTTGATTTTTGAAGTTGATTCAGAGGCCTCGCGCACGATGGCGCCTGCGCCCAGAAAGCCTATGCCGCTGACCACCTGCAACGCGGAGCGGCGAGCGAGGCGCATTGGAAAACGCGCGCGTCGGTGTGCTGCGGCAGCATCCTTGCGTCGAGCGGGTTACGCTTGGAGTTGGCTGCGCGGTGAGGTTTGGGAAGCGCACGCCGTCACGGCGCGAAACCACCGTAGCGTGTATGTGGCCCAGACTGCCCCTGCCACGACCAGCACGAGGTGTGCTTTCTCCGCCTCCCCCCTCCCAAGCTCGCAACAAGAGAAAGTACGCATTCCACGTATGCCAGGTCCCCGATGCGTACATGTCAGTACTTGGCCATGCGTATATGTCAGTACTTGCAGCGCGGGGCTGTGGCAGAGCCCTGTAGCTGACCATGCAGAGCTCAGCATTGACCCCCATTCCTAACCCTAACCCTAACTTCAACCCTATCCCTGGCCGTAACCCTCGCGAGCAGGCGGTCTGCCGGCTCTCACGCGCGCCGCAGCGTGCGGTCCCCTCGAAGGCCAGGGCTGGATTAGAGTTAGCGCTGCACGAGTTGCTCTTGGAACGGCACCCGCGGATTCTGGCACGCAGCACGCACTGCTACTGATGAAAGCAATCAAGGGACAGTCGCTGAGAGGCGTTTGCACTGCTGCTAATGAAGCAATTAGGGACAGTCGCTGAGATGCGTTTGCTATAGCATCACTTCCCGCAGAATGTCCTGACAAGGAATGTCCCCACCTGTAGAGCGACATGAACATGACAAACTAGCTGTTTGCCTCATGCGCGCCATTGCACCTCGGACAGGCGCGCAAAAAACTTTGTCACTTCCCCCTGCAAGATGGACTGCGCCATAGCAGAAGGCTCCATGACAAATGTGGGAATCTGCCCCTTTATCCGCCCCACAACTTCATCTTTCAACTTCCGTAACTGCCATCTACCGTTGGTCAGTTGCCCACCATGAGGCCAACTACTTTGGCACCCTTGGTGTGGTGTAACTGCCACCTATGATTGATTAGTTGTCTACCAATCAGGCCCACCACTCTGGCCCTGGGTGTGCCCACACTGGCTCTCTAAGTTGCCAACTGTTGGCAGCAGCTCTCCTCTGCTCCCTTGCAATGCAATCACTCTTAACCTGCAACACGACAGTGTCAGACTTTGCAACCCTGCCCTGCTTTGCCAACCTGGAGTCAACAAGTGGCCTGCTGTTTTTCACCTACAGCTCAGTGTGGGCTGACCTACAACTGGTCTGGCCATCACACACTCTGTGTTTTGGGGCTTAAAACAGCCTACCCCACACATATTGCTTACCATCTTTCGTCACCTAAAAGTCTACGGTATTTTGATTCGTTTCCATTGGTGATGCGTGTTGCTCTGATGCGCAGATCATCAACATTGTTATTACCTTATTACATGATGGCACCCGCTAGCTAGCGCATGGCGCTTAGAGCCCTGCCTCGCAAAATGCACAAGCATTGTTCAACAGCAGTCACCTCTTGAGGCACAGCTTGGCATGGCAGAAAGGTCTGAAGAAAATTATCGTGATTGTTCTCACCTGCGCTGCAATGCGCGTCTCGTCCACGTTGGTGTTCTTGGAGACGGCACCCGAGAGCGTGAACAGCGATGCGCCCAGGCACACCAGGATGTGCGTCCGCAGCCCCGCATCGTGGCCTGATGAGCATCGCCATAAGGGCAAACGGGGCAAGCGCTGAGCATCCGACACACACGGAGAGACGTGCCATATGCGGGCGCCGCATCGTGGCCTGATGAGCATCGCCATAACAGCAAACGGCGAAGCGCTGAGCATCTGACACATGGAGAGACAGGGGCCGCATCGTGGCCTGATGATCATCACCATAAGGGCAAACGGTACAAATGCTGAGCATCTGACACACACGGAGAGACGTGCCAAATGCGGGCGCCGCATCGTGGCCTGATGAGCATCGCCATCGCAGCATACGGCGCAAGCGCTGAGCATCTGACACATGGAGAGACAGATGCCGCATCGGGGCCTGGTGATAATTACCATAAGGCAAACGGTACAGATGCTGAGCATCTGACACACGGAGAGACGTGCCATGTGCGGGCCCCGCATCGTGGCCTGATGAGCATCGCCATTGTGGCAAACGGGGCAAGCGCTGAGCATCTGACACACTTAAGGACGTGTCATATGCGGGTGCGGGCGCAGTATCGTGGCCTGCTGAGCATCATCACCGCGGCAAACGATGCTGAGCGATGCCAGAGCCGTTCATCTGGCACGCACACAAGCGCGCCATGGCTGCGGTGGTGTAAAAACCATGCTGCAAGTCAACTCAGTGGCATCGCGTTGTGCCTACATTGCTGTCGCGGCAAACAGCGCTGAGCTCTGATGCAAGAGCTAAGCTTGCGGTACAAAGGCATGCTAGAGCGTGCACCCACAGGTCCGTGTGGCATGATGATCATTGCCATTTGGACATGTGTTGCTGAGCCTGAGCAACTTGGCTCGAGTGGTGATCGGAGAGGCGTTAGAGCGAGCACTGACGCAAGAACTGAGCATCCGATGTGCACCCCGTGAGAGCAACTGAGACGTGTTCACGGCCGCTAAGGAGTAGTGTGACTAGTAGTAGCATTGATACTTGGTCCACGTTGGTGATTGTCCCAGCTTGAAATAACGCAGGCAGTGAAAACGCATCGGCAGCAGACAAAAAGTGTCGTGGATGCACGGCAAGCGCGCGTCACGGTGTATGTCTGTCCTGCACACGCCCTCTATAGGCTGCAGATGTTGCATACCAACTTGCACTGTGCCCCTCTCAGACTTTCACAAGGGGGGTAGCTTTGCTGACACACTCGCCCATTGAACAAGGCCTAAATTAGCGGCAGCGTGTATTGGGCCTAGTGGATGACGTGTAGTGACGTTGTGCAGCAAGTGATGAATGGCTAGATTGTCATGAAGAAGACAACAGAGGATCGCAGCGTACGGCAGTGATTCAGAAGTTGCACAATATGTTTTACGGTGCGTTCTAGCACCAATGGCAACGCAACGATAGCATGATAAAATTTAATTTCATGAAAATAAGTCATAAGAGGTGAAAAGTATAAGAATTCCATGTCTAAATCATGTACAAATGCGGTATGCGGTATGCGCACAAAATGATTGGCTGCACTCCTCGCGCTTGTGTTGCACATGCCAAAAGTACCGCTGGCCGAAGAACTCTTGAGTTCACTGATCGCGGACCACATTCGCAATCACAACCCGGCAGAGCTTGCGCCTGCACGCCTTCAAGTTCCTGGGCCTCCGACTTGCGGCCCGAAGCCATGCTCGCCCAAAGGCTTACAACAGCACAGATACGTAATCGAGAATTGTGGAATATCCTCGCAGAGGTTATAGGAGCAAGAAAGAGGTCAATGGCCGAATCGTCAAACGTGATCGTGGTTGTGAAATCTCACCTGTCCATTCCCTCTCAAGCCCTATGATACCTCCAGCCGCCAGAGAGCAGAGGATGCGCACAAGCACCTCCCATGTCTCCAGAGCTGACATTGACGCCGAGGCCACCGCTAGCGCTTTCCCATTGCTTGGTGAATCGCGTACAGGTACCACAAGGTGCGGTTATTTGGCTCCTAGCGTTGCAGCACCGTCGGTATCCTATGCAAGCGCGCTATCTGGAAAACTTCTCTTCCTCGGGGAAGTGCAGCACGGTGACTCGCCCCTCCCCCCAGACCTTGAACCAAAGAACTTGAGGATGCCATGCTCTTCATGAAACAACCGAGGCAGTACTGAAAGGAGGCAGTCGCGCCGCACCTGCAAAACATGAAGCAGCAGGTGAAAGCACACTTCGTCGACGTGCGTTCACAGGCTCTCTCGTTACTTGGCTGCATACTAACCTACTTGACCTCTGAGCATCAGCAACTCGCTGTTGTCAACGTGCTTGGTGCCAACCCCAAGTAGTATCGTGTACTGAAGACAAAGTCAGATCCGCCGAGTCAGGCACTCGCTTGATTACCTTGATTGACTCTTGGAGCGGTCCAGGGGCGGGCCAGTCCTGCTCCTCTCCGCACACAGGATGTCAGAGGCTCGACGTGTGCCATTGTGAGGCTGGGGAAGCCACAGTGTGTGTGTATGGACCGTCATGGTCGGAAAGTGCAAGTGTCATGATGCCGCAGCAGCAAAAAGTGCCAAGGCTCGTTAAATGGAATTACAAATCAATGTAAGACGCATCTGTTGCAGAACTTGGCAGAGCATGGCATGTTGTCCAAGCCAGCACCGCAGAATATGGCTAGATAACCCCCACTGCACCTTGGGTCATCTCTTACAACAGTATGTATGACAATGTATGATGTACATTGAGACTGGGGCGTGTATGACATTGTCACATCTGACATTGCTATACGATATAGATGTGAAATTCTTCTCAAAATGGTATCCTTCAAGGAAAAACAACAGCGTTAGCTTGTCGTTCTTCCTCTGCAGAGTTGCCTCTATGTACACAAAATGAGTTTCATAGCAGAAGGAGTACAGATCAAGAGATAGAGTGTATTCAAGGGCAACTGCAAGTTTTGATTACTTGCTATTATGATTGTGCACCATGCATGACTGATGCATCCAAAGCCAAACACAGGAACCTGTTCTTCAACTTCAACCCTGAAACTGTCGAAACTGTCACGAGCGTATTTGCTCGCAGACCTGCAAAGCAGCACCACAACTGAGACTGCAGCGTGGTTTTCACATTGCCGACAAAGCACACGAGTACGCAGCCGCTGCTACTCGAACGAGCCAGCAGCCATGATAGAGGATGACATAACAACGGTGGAGGTGCTCGTGCGATTGCTGGTGGCTTTATGCGCAGGCCTAGTAATCGGTCTAGAACGAGACATGACAGGACATGCGGCAGGCCTACGAACGCATATTCTGGTGGCCGTCGGTTCCGCCCTCTTCACAATATGCGGCGCTATCGGTGGAAATGACACTACTGACCCGACGCGGATGGCGGCCCAGGTATGCCTAATAGTGACAGCGGCACGAGCAGTGTTTTGCCTGACAAACGTAACGGAGGGGAGGCAGAACGCACCGGGGCATTACAGGTGCCTGGCTGACGATGCAGCCGCTGCGTTTAGGAGAGGAAATGTCGTCAGAGCAAGCACAAATGCAGTGCTGCTTCAGATCAACGCCGTGACAAGCAGGGCAGCAAGGTCACAATAGCTATGATGTTGGACGTTTTGGCAGTGTTCGGTTTCGCACTATCCCGGTGACATGCATGCAATGAAGCTCAGCATTGCGTGCCTTCTTCTTCAAATAGTACCTTGTGCTAGCACAGTCACATGGCCTGACACGTTTGACGCTCGCATTGTGACAACGTTCACTGCTCCCCATCTAACTTGAGCCTGCCTTCAGCGTAGTGATGGAATGGTTGAGCCTTTGTTCGCCAGGTGTGTTTGCACCTGTGGATTAAGCACTTGCAGGCGTCAATTCACATATCCTGTTACATGAAACAGCTGATCGCTGATGGCCTTGTTGCTGACCCTCTGCACACCCGCCGCTGAACGCCACATCATATTGTGATCTGAAATCAGTGCCTGTGCGGTTATGTGGTACGCAGTGTGTGGTAGCCATGCGCACTCTCTGGCATCTTGCAATTGTGTTTTGCGGAGCTCAACGCATGCTCTCACTGTGACACTTTGACCAGAACCAGTCCCGATGGCAGTCGCTCGGGCCTTGCCAGTGCTGAGGACATCACGCACCAACCTGTGTCGTGCTTGACAAAGCACTGACGACCACTTCGAGGTCTCGGTTGCAGGCTCTGACATTCAGAGTCCTGGTCAACCATGTGGAACTTCAAGTAAATACCTGAAGTATTGCATAACGCTCAGCCACCAGGCCATACAACAGCCGCTGGGCTATGCGATTGGGATACAGTAGGTATGCTCAGTGCTCAGCGCCATTCAGTGCGTGGCGGACACATGGCCTCAGTCTCATTTGTGACTCGCGCTGCAGCTTCAATTCCAATCCGCATCGCGCGCCTTCCTAACCCACTTCCGCATTGTGTACACGCGCCCTCTCGCCGACAGGTCGTGTCGGGCATCTGCTTCCTCGGCGCCATTCTCGTTTATCGCTAGCGTTGCAGCTCCACTGTTGACCCGCATGCCACACCTTGTTAACCCACTTCCGCGTTCCACACCGGTGCCCCCTCGCCGACAGGTCGTGTCGGGCATCGGCTTCCTCGGCGCTGGCGCCATACTGCACGAGGGCCAGGGCCTGTGGGTGCGCGGCCTCACGACGGCGGCGTCGCTGTGGGCGACCGCCGCCATGGGCGTGGGCATCGGTCTCGGGGCCTACATTGCAGTGGTCAGTGCTCAGAGCTTCTGTCATGTGTGTTGCAGTGCTCAGTACACTGTTGCTGTTGACAGTCGTGGGAGTCCGTAAAAAGGCATGGGCTGTGCTCGCCGCTCCGATTCGCGATCTGCACGCCCCGCTGCGTGCGTCAGTGGATTGAAGTTGGTGCCGTACACACCTGCAGGCCCGGCCTGGGCGCTCAAGTCCGCGCGGAGGTCTTGGCCCCATCGGGATGCGCATGCGGCTTGTGCTTTGCTCGGTGCGCCGTTGCCGTGGCAGCCTGGGCAGACGTGGAGGGGGGGGGGCTCTTGCTGCTGCTGCTGTGAAGACGTGCGCTGCGGAGCGTCAGTCGGCGCAAATGGTGGGTGCGTACAGCGCCCCTTGCCCAGCTGGCGACTTGCGCCTCCGCCCATGTAGCATCAATTTGCTTCGCATCGCCAGCGTGTAGCCGAAAACGAGGCCCTAGTCAATTTCTCCATTGTCTTGCATCTAATGTACTTTCACAAGGAGAGCAACTTCAACTCGGCCTCACTAGATTCTACCCCCCCACCCCGCCTCCTGCAATCCCCCTTCCCGTCAGGCCTTCACGGTCCTGCTCGTGCTGCTAATTAAGCTCACCCCCACCCACCCACCCCCCCCCCCCCCGACAGGCCTTCACCGTTTTCCTGGTGCTGTCAACGCTCCAGGGCCTGCAGCAGCTGGAGAACCGCCTCTTCTACAGCTGGCGCATCCGCACCATCATCATCGACCTCGCGCAGAACCAGTCACCCACGGACGCCGTCATGGACGCCTCCAAGGTCAGTCTCACACCTGTTCAGGCTTCGTTGAACTGAGCGCTGTTTTGTAGCAGTCAGGTTGCACTTGAAGTCGTGCACGACGGACGCCGTCGTGGATGCCTCCAAGGTCAGCCTCAACCTGTTCAAGTTCAGATCGCTTGGTTTTGGAATGACACTGTAAAACTCGAAAGCCGCTCACCACCTTCTGCACTTACGCGCATTCAAGAGCCCTGGCACTAGCTGCGGTACCTCCTGTGTTGGGCTACCAGCTGAAGCTGGTCTACTGAACGCGTGAAACCTTTCCATACTGAACGCCCATGCCTCGAACGCTAGAAAGCTTGCACACTGACGTCTTTTGACTACTGCGGATATGGCGGCACTATTTGACTCATGGCCAGTTGCCGCAGCAGTTGCGACCACGATTATTGGTCGAGGGCACTTGCGCTTAATCACACCTTTTTACCTAGTGCTTTACGATCTTTTGATGCACTTCCATAAACTAATGTGCGCTTTTGTACTTGCTATTAATTCTCGCTCAGGGCGCAAAACCAGATGGCGGAGGTCCATGGACCTGCAACCTTCATCTACACGTGTCTTTGTGAACACCTTGAAAGTGTCTCGATGCGCAGCGCTCTCTTGTACTGGATTTCCCTACATGCGCTTTCACAGGTCCTCGACAACGTCGAAGTCGCCGCCGTGTCCGCCAACTTTCGCGTTTGCCACTCAAAGATAATGTGCACCTTTGTACTTGATTTCCCTGCCCTTCCGCAGGTCCTCGGCAACGTCGAAGTCATCGCGGTGTCGACCAATGTCAGCGGCACCGTGCGGCTGCGCCTGGCGACGCGGCCGCGCAAGGGCGAGGATCTCGCGCAGCTCACAGAGCTGCTCATAGAGCTGCCGGGTATTGCGGGCGTCGAGATGCACCCGTGGGTGTAGGTGGCGGGGTTGTAGGGGGGGTTGTCGTCAACGCGGAGGAGCGCGGTGTGGTGCGCGTGTGCTGCTGGTGGTTGTGCGGCATGGGGGACGTGCTGGCACCGGGGTGGGGGGGAGGGGTGTCGTTGATGCGGAGGAGCGCAGTGTGGGCGTGCGCGTGTGTTGGCGGCTGTGCGGCAGGAGTGACGCGCGGACGCAGCCGAGACGCACTCTCGAGTGTAATGCGTGTGTGCTTCAGATGCCTCCTGTGCGGCGCATTGATGCCGCACAGGCGCCGGGAGGCGCGCATCGCAGGTGCCGCTACGCGTGCATTGAGCTTGCGTGTGCCGAGGACACCTGTTCACGCCGCATAGGAAACCGCGGTGCACGTGGCGCATGGCACCGGTGTTGACGTCACCTGGTCGGTGGTCGACGTGGAGCACTGCCGCATGAGCAGAGCGCCGAATCTGTCAATGGCGGCGTCCGTCGATGTAATGCGCAGCGGCGGGGGCGGCAAGTGTGTATGTATACATGTGCGTATGGTATGATGTTCATGGTGCGTGTACGTAAGCGTGCGATGCGCGCCGAGGGTGGCGGAGTTCTCGTCGTCAGTTCCCGGGTCAGTTTTTTACGGTCCGGTCCCGTTTGTGACAGGGTTTGGGTGATGTCATCGGTGTGTTGGTAGGGGCGCAGGGGGGGTAGGGGGATACACTGTGGCGCGACAGCGAGCGGGGGTGCAGCCCACTATAGGGCTCATTCATAAGCTTCAAGGTCACGCTGTCATGCAGAACGCAGCCTGACATCAGAGGCGCGTGCATAGACGTGGGCGTCCTGATGCAGCTGCAGCCGCCCGCTATGTGAGTGCCACACAGCTTGCACTCGTCGAGCAATGGTTGAGTGCAAGTTGAACTCTCGCACTCGTCCAGCGCATAAACGCATACAGGCGCCCTTTGAGGCCGTGTGAAGTAGGTTCAGTCATACACACACATCACACTCCTAGCCAGTCGCTCCTTCTCCAGGTGTGCTGACTAGGCTTTTCAGAGACGTAACAGCTGAAGCTGTGCATGCATGCCCACCTTGATCCAAATGCATCAAGTCCGATGTTTGCCTTGCTGTCTGCGTTATTACGGCGTTCACTGCACTGCACACCGCCATGTGCCTGCTCCTCTGCTCCTGCCCCGTTGCATGGTTGCCGTTTGCTGTGCATGCATGGTATGTAGCTCCAAGCTCTAGGCCATCGATGTCGATCACATCGAAGTGGTCTATGCATGCAGCGATCATACAGAAGACGTATCCACGACCGACCAGCATGAGACTATGGACGTACTTCGACATGCGATGCTGCAGCACATTTCGGCTTCCGTAGATCGACAGGACAGCCTGCGCGCAGTACACCTCAGCTCAGGAGGTACCTTTTACATTCGGTCAATCGCACTGGCACCTGTCCCACGCCGTCGACGTCGCGTTCCGAGCAGTTACACAATGACGCGCTCTCTGATTGGTTGGGTCGTAATGTGGGCACTGCCGCCCGCCCGACTGCGACGTTGTGAGGGCAGCACATTTGCCAGGAGCTACCATGACGCCCTCCCGCATGAGCGCCGTCTGCCTGCTGGCGCTGCTGGGTGCAGCAGCAGGGTTTGTAGCACCGCCAGCACCCCTGTCGGCGCGCAGCGATGCATCATTCCTGCCCGCACGAACAAGTGCGCAGCAGCAAGCGTCGCGTGCGTCCAGGTGCGTTCTGCAAGCAAAGCAGGACCTGCATGACGCTACTGGTCTATGAATGTTTTTTACAAGGCTATAGTGGATGGTGGCTGCGCTCTGTGCTTGTGTAGGCGTGCTGCTACTGCAACTCGGAGGTGATGACGTTTGCATCGTCGTCTGCTTGCTGCTCGGCCTGCAGCCGGCGGCACATGACCATGGTGAAGGAGGCAGCCAGGCCAGCTGCAGCCGCGCCGGTCGCTCCCATGAGGCCACCCACAGATGTCACCTGGAAGGACGTGAAGGAGCAGCTCAAGAGCGACTTCGGCATCAAAAATGTCAAGGAGTACGACTCTGTGAGCAAGGAGGACCTGCTCAAGGCGTACCACATGATGCAGGTACATGTTTATATTTCGTCAAACTGTATTTCGTAACTGCAAGTGAGAAGGGGTCGTATATATATTGTGGTGTCGCATGAGCGGTGCTCATGGGAGTTCAACACCAGCCGTTCCTAGAAGCTGTTTTGCCTAATGTTTTAAACTGGTTCATGTCATCTTCGACAGCAGCAGTGTGTACTGCGCAGAACGGCCTCTATTACAACACATACTTTGCCATGCTGCTGCTGGCATGTTGCAGCTACGAATTTATCATCGCACTTGGCGGAGCTACCTCTTCTGCGTCATTTGGCTTAATTTTTACCACTCACCTGTAGCTCAAGATGCCATTCTGAATTTTCCACTCATGTCAGCATCCTGTGCTCAGCGCGTTTTATATGCAGCTCCTGCAAGTAGGAAGCCTGCCCCACTTTAAAGTAGGGTCCCTCTGCATGAAGTCTTGGAGTGACAGCTGCAGCAGTTGCCACTCGCTCTTTGCGAGCCTTTGAATCTCCCCCAAGGCAGTACGGTGCGCGGAAACCAGCGCTCCACCTCATGCGGGTCCTGATGATGTCACAAATCACAATGATGTTGACGAGTCTCTCATATTGGTATTGGACTAGTTTATATGAAGCCCTCCTGTGCGGTCGGTCTGAAACCGCCCACACGGGATGGTCAACGCCGCGCACTGCCTGGCTCTCAAGCGCCCGCTTAATTAGGTTCTGTACAGCACATGTCATGCTGTAGGCGGTGCAGAGTGGCCAATGACACGAGCACAGAAAACGCAACACAACCAGTACGTTTAAAGACGCGTGTGGCTGCAGTTGTGGTGTCAGAGGCATTTCCCAATGTAAATCCCAGCTTGCGCACTCACAGCAATGGGTTGCTGGCGCACTCAAACGCTGAGGCGCCCCCTTGCATGCGAAACTTCAAGAAAGCCCTATGAGGGCATCTGGATGTCTTCTTACGCTTCAAGGAGCAGACATGACGCTGCCCTTTTTTTCAATTACAACAACAGTGTGTGTGCGGAAAGCCCCTAGTTTTTCCATCCCCGTAAACAGTTGTGTTGTGTTGTCTGTAGCGTCAAGACTTGAAGTTCAACCGCTCGTGAATTTAGGCCAATGCATACAGAAAAGAAGGAATATTGGTGCCCTGTCGCGTACTCTCGCCCTGGCAGCGTCACTGAATGAAAACGAATCAAAAGATCGTAGAGCTCTAGGTGACAAGAGATGGTTAGCCGCAAGTGCCTTCCACCAATAACCGTGGTCGCCGCTGCTGCAGCAATTGGCAACGAGTCAAACAGTATCACCGTATCCACTAGTCAAAAAGACTTCTGTGCGCAACCTGTTGGCGTTCGAGGCATGTTTTTACAACAGTCACCAGCATCGTCTAGCACTTATCAAATGGTATTCATCAGCAACTCTCTTGCCCCAGCTCCAGCCTGAGTTGAGTCACAAGAAGTTTAAGATTCAGCATTTCATTAGCTAATCGGTCGTTCCACAGTTGGAGTCACAAGCCCAGCCTGAGCGATTCACAACAAGTTTATGATAAAGAGCAGCGTGTGCTCATTCAACAGTACAAGGAAGGTGCAAGGTCAACTTTGAAGTTGTGTGTGCCCACTCAGAAGCCAGTTGTTGTTGTAATGGAAAGGTGGCAGAACGCTGATTCCTAGGCGCACATCACATTTTCACCATAACGAATTAAAAGATCGTAGAGCTCTAGGTGACAAGGTGTGGTCAGCCGTCAAGTTTAAGGCCTTCCACCAAAAGCCCAACTGAGTTACTTGTCTGCCGGTCAAAGAGACATGGAAGTACCTGAGGTAGTATATACATTATCACTTGACAACAGGCGGCACCTTCAAAGTCCCTTAAATCAAGCAGTATGGGCAAATTTGCTGAGAGCATCTCTGAGTGCAACCGTATGTGTCGCTGAGTGTTGTCAGCACATCATGGCTGCCCATACAGTAATCCGAACATACATCCACCTTGCTGACACGACCCCCCCCCCCCCCACCTCCCCCCACCCCATTGCACAGCTCTCGCGCCAGTTCGAAAACGCGTGCACGCAGGCCTACATGCAGCAGCACGTGCGCGGCTTCATGCACCTCGATAACGGCCAGGAGTCCATCCCCGCGTTCGTAGCAGACGCGATTCGCCCCGACGACAAGAAGTACTCGTACTACCGCGAGCACACGCACGCGCTCGCCAGTGGCGTGCCGCCGGAGAAGGTCATGGCGGAGCTCTTTGCCAAGGAGGGCGGCACGTGCAAGGGCGCGGGTGGCTCCATGCACATCTACGACAAGTGCGTACAGTAGGTACTTAGAGTTAGGGTTAGAGTTAGGTTCAGGGTTTGGGTTAAGACAAGAGCGTACAGTAATTTCGGGTTAGGGTTAGGGTTAGGATTAGGATTAGGGCAGGGTTAAGGAAGGGGCGGCACGGTGCAAGGGCGCCGGCGGCTCTGCTCTATGCACATCTATGGCAAGTGCGTACAGCATGTAGTTTGGGTTAGGATTAGGGTTGGGGTAAGGAGAGGCGGCACGTGCAAGGGCGCGGGTGGCGCCAAGCACATCTACGACAAGTGCGTACAGCATGTATTTAGGGTTAGGATTAGAATTAGGGGTACCTTCTGGAATGTTAGGGGTTATGGGGGACGAGACGTGCAAGGCGCCAGCAGCTCCCAAAAACAGCCAAAAACAGCTACGACAAGTTTGTACGGTGGTTTGGGTTAGGTTTGGGATTAGCGTTACTTTGTGGTCAAGACAAAACTATTTGGGTTAGAGTTAGGTTAGGGTTAGGGTTAACGAGGGCGGCACGTGCAAAGATGCGCCAAGTAGGGTGACGGTGTGAGGGCGCCTCCCACGGGTTGTCGCACAAGCAGGCTTAGGGTTAGGGATGGCTTATTTAGGGTTAGAACCAGCACGTTCATGATAGCATAGGTTAGAAGGGGGGGCAGCGGGTGTGAAGGCGCCCGTGGCCTGCATGCGCACAAGTAGGTTTAGGGTTAGGGGTAGGGGTAGCTTGCGCGTCCAGTGAGGGTTGATAATCAGCTCATAGCGCGCCTTCAAAAGTGCAAGTAGGGTCAGGGATAGGGTTGAAATCAGCTTGTGTTAGGGTTACCGTCAGCTCTAGCGCGCCTTCAAAAGTAGGTCACACAATCCCCACTTGTTTCCAAGATCTCATCCTCGTCCTGACTGTGAAGTCATCATGTCCTTGTCCACCTTCAACGCCAGGGAGACCAATTTCCAGGGCGGCTGGGCGCTGGTCGCCGGGCAGCTGCACTATGCAGCAGTGCTCATCCTCTTGCAATTAATTCAATGCTAAATGTCAGCCAAACGGACACGTTAAATTTAAAATCTGATCCGGTTGTGGACCATGTCTGTTCACCTTCAACATCAGGGAGACGAACTTCCAGGGCGGCTGGGCGCTGGTCGCTGAGCAGCTGCCCTACGCCGTCGGCGCGGCGCGCTCCATCCTGCTGGACAGGCACCTGGACCCCGCTGGCACGCGCAACGACGACCGCGTCACCATTGTCTTTGTGGGCGAGGGCGGGGCGCAGAACGGGCGCATGGCGGAGTGCCTCAACGCCGCCGCTAAGGTGCGCGCCGCGTTTGAAGTTTGCTGAAGACAACATGTGTTCTTGGTACCGTGTAAACTCGTTTGAATTCGTAGATTTTGTGCCAACGACGACCGCGTCACCATTGTCTTTGTGGGCGAGGGTGGGGCGCAGAACGGTTGCATGGGGGAGTGCCTCAACGCCGCCGCAAAGGTGTGAATCTACTTGTTATTGCGCTTGCACATTGAAGTTCGTATTTGTGCGATTCAACGCTTCTTCGGCATGTGACTTGCATGTATTGATGACACCGCGTCACCATTGTCTTTTTCGGCAAGGGGGGGGGGGACAGAACGGGCGCCTCAACGCCGCGGCAAAGGTGCGTACCCAGTTGTCGTTTTACACGCGAAACACTTGCAGGTTAATTATTATTATTTGGCACCTTTTAAAACAATATGACTTTGCGCCGTTGGTGCTGGCCCTGCCAGCAGTATCTGCTGGCCCTGCCAGCAGTATCTTGCTCGCCGGGGGGGGGGGGAAAGGGGGGGGGGCAGAATGGGCTCGATGTTGTAGCAAAAGTGCGCAGCGCGCGTGCCTCATGGTTTAGTCACTTTCTTGAGACACCTTCGTACTCGAACGTACTACAGTTGAAGTGCTTTATTGAGGTCTTGTATTGCATGCCATTGGCGCTGGCGTCGCAACCGTTGTCAGTGTTGGTGAGGCAAGGGAGGGGGGAGGGGGAAGGACGGGGGAGGGGGAAGGATGGGGGAGGGGGGAGCACGGGGGAGGGGGGAGTACAGGGAAAGGGGGAGTATGGGGAAGGACGGGGGAGGGGGAAGCACGGGGGAGGGGGGAGGGGATGGTGGAGTGCCCCCACGCTGCGTGAAATACAGGAAGGATAGCAGACGTGTGCGGGCGGATTACTTCACTGGTAAAGTACTACCTCACAGTTGAAGTAGCTTGTGGTTCCACACTTTTAGCACTGGGAGGCCCCAGCTCGCATGCATCTCCCCCCCCCCACACACACACACAAACGGTAAAGGTCATTCTGACACATGCACTCCACCCCCCCCCCCCCCCCCCCCTCTTCCGAATCAACAGGAGAAGCTGCCCATCATCTTTTTGGTGATCGACAACGGCCGCGCCATCAACACCTTACTTTAACATCATCTCCACCACCCTGAACCCAGCTTGCATGCATTTCTTACCCTACACATACTCGCAAACGCTGAAGGCTGTTCTGACACATACACCGCCCCCCCCCTTTTCTCGATCAACAGGAGAAGCTACCCATCATCTTCCTGGTGATTGACAACGGCCGCGCCATAAACACCTTCACCCCGGACGTCGCGGCCAACTCGGACGTCTACCTGCAGGGGCGCCACTACGGCGTGCCAGGTGTCCTGGTGGATGGGCAGAACATGGTGGACGTGCTGCGCGCGGGGCGCGCCGTGACGGACTACGCGCGCCAGAACGGCCCCGCCATCATGCAGGTACGTACGTGTACTTGACCCTGTAGTGGTACGTGTATGTATATGGACAGAACATGGTGGATGTGCTGCGCGCGGGGCGCGCCGTGACGGACCACGCGCGCCAGAACGGCCCCGCCATCATGCAGGTACTTGGGTATAATGACCTTGCAGTGGGTACGTAAATGAAGCAGCTGGTACCCTTGATTTTGAACAGTACTGTAGCACTCCTGAGTTGTGTGCATCACAATGCACACGTACATGGTCAATGGCCACGCGCCCGCGGGTTCCATCTGCGCATCACTTGCTGAGCACTGTGCTGCGCCTCAAGGCAACAACACTCATCATCGAAAGCGCATCACAGCAAGCCACGTGGACAACGGGAGCTGTCCATTTTCGCTGGTACATGTGTGCTGAGCACTGATGACACGTATCGCGCTCATCGTCCAGGTGCGCACACACCGTTTGAACGGCCACTCCCGCGCGGACCTTGAGCACGAGCACACCGATCACTGAGCCAAGATTACACACCTCTTTGAAGCACATCAACCGAAGGACAGAAATCGTCCATGTCTTTCCTAGAACCCATCTGTTGAGCACTGATGACCCACATACCATCGCGCAATACAGGTGCATACATACCGCTTCAACGGTCACTCTCCCGCGGACCCCGAGCACGAGCGCGGCCGCAAGGATGAGAAGCGGTGGGCGCGCGCGGAGATGGACCCCATTGCGCTCTTTGAGAAGCGCTGCGCGACGGAGGGGATCGCCACGGCGGAGGAGCTCAAGGCCGTGAGCGACAGGGCCAAGGCGGAGGTACGCAGTTACCACTTGAAGTATGTGTCGTTTAGAGCAAGCTCGCTGGGACTTATGAGTATCAACGTGTGTCTACAATTCATGATTTGAGAAGCGCTGTGCCACGGAGGGGATTACGTTTGCGGAGGAGCTCAAGGCCGTGAGCGACAGGGCCAAGGCGGAGGTACGTAGGTATGGGTGTGTGCATCTGTAGGACCACAGTGCGTTAGATAGAGCAGAGCCTGTCAACACGTGGTTCTTGATGAGGAAGCGCTCTGCAGCAGGGGGCATTGTGATGCTCGATGGGGCTCACGGCCGTAAGCGACAGGGCCAAGGCGGAGGTGCGTGATTGCCTTGTGCGTATTAGGGCAAGCCCGATTGGATAGAAGCAGATGGCTTCCGTTTTACTGTCGCCGTTAGCTGACTCCCATGTGGCCACGGACTCCCTCCAACCCTAACCTTAGGTCCAGGCCTCCATTCTCCTGTCGCCATTAGCTGACATCCTCACTCACGTCAACCCTAAGTGCATGTTTCTCCTTTTGCAATACCTGCTGCCAAATCTCCCCAACCCTCACCTCAGGTCAAGGCCTCCGTGGACTTCTCGCTGGCGTCTCCCCCTCCCCCCCGCTCCCTCGCCAAGGAGCTGGAGTACCCCGATGCCCCCGACACCGACTACAATAGCCGCATGGCACCCGCAGACAGCGCGGAGATCACGGGGCGGACAGTTGACCACACCGCGCTCAAGGTGAAATTCATGTTGAGGTTTTCAAAACAGTGCAGTTTTTTGCATCTCATCTCGAACACGGTGGACCACACCGCACCCAAGGAGTTCTTGTTGGAGTTCGACCGCGTGTAAATATGACGTTTCACATCTTTGCATGAGGCTACAATAGCCGCATGGCTCCCGCCGACAGCGCGGAGATCACAGGGCGGACGGTGGACCACACGGCGCTCAAGGTGAAGTTCATGTTGAAGTTTTTAAAACAGTGAAGTTTTTCCCTTGTAAATCAATCAATATTTTCACCATCAAGTTACAATAGCCGCATGGCCCCCACGGACAGCGCAGAGATGCCACAGGTGAAGTCCGTGATAAAGTTCAACCATGCAAGTGTTTCTGAGCATATTCATGTTCAAGTCAAACGGTGAAGTGTCAGGTCGGTTCCATCTGCAGTTGCAGCAGTCGGCAGTCCCTGGCCGAGCTTCCGCCACAGAATGCTGAGCAGTTCGCCGTGGCTTCTACTGTACGTCGATACCTACATAACTAAGTGCCACTTCAACGTGCATGCTGACTCTGACTCTGACTCGTGGTGCCACAGAACGCGGAGCTGCACATGGAGACACTATGTGTTGTGGCTTCTACCGTACCCCCCGGATACCACCTAAGTGTCACTTCAACATGCATGCTGACTCTGATTCTGACTCGTGGTGCCACAGAATGCGGAGCTCCACATGGAGGCGCTGCGCGCCAAGGCCTCTGCGGGCCAGATCACCATCGGCGATGCTATTAACCTGGCAGTGCTGGAGGAGATGGTGCGCGACCCCACCACCACCATTCACGCCGAGGACCTGCAGGCGGGGTCGTCGTACGACATCCCCAAGCTCACGCAGCAGACGTTCGGTGAGCGATTGTGATGCGCTGCCATATATACATGTAATGACTAGGCTGCCAAACTATGTATCTGTGCTTCAAGACACTCCACTTAACCTTTTGTATACATGTACATGGATGTACATAGCCGAGGACCTGCAGGCAGGGTCGTTGTACGACATCCTCAAGCTCACGCAGCAGACGTTCGGTGAGCTACTGCAATGTGCTGCTGCATGTGGCAACCATACTATCGAATAGGAGTATGTTACTGCGCTGCAAGTACGTACTCTATATAAACTTTTGTATATATATGAATGTGGAAGTGTACAACCAAGGACCTGCAGGCGGGGTAGTCTTACGACATACCCAAGTGCACCGCTACATGCTATGGGTACGCTCAAGGATGGACTGCAATGTACTGAACCACTGTCCAAACGCTCAATGGCTGTGCAACTGTGCGACTCTTTTTGTGCCCGATCCATGCAGGCAAGCTGCGCGCCGCCGACGCGATGTCAATGCAACTTCAAGTATAGACTAACACATACTAAAACCTCATTGTCTAACTCTTTGCAACTATGTCGCTATTTTGTGTCCACGCCGCGCAGGCAAGCTGCGCGCCGCTGATGAGATCATCGATGAGGGCCATTTCATTTCATTAACAAGGCCGTCGGCGATGCGTGTAACTGCAACATACTGAAACTTCAATACCTACACGCTCAATGGCTGCGTCACTGTTTTTTTTATTTGTGTCCACGCCACGCAGGCAAGCTGCGTGCCGCCGATGAGATCATCGACGAGGGGCACTTCATTGGCAAGGCCCTGGGCGAGGGCATGAACGGCTACCGCCCCATTGTGGAGCTCATGAACACCAACTTCGGCATCTACGGCATGGCAGAGATCTCGTCTGCGGGTGAGTCATCCTATGGAGTCGAGTAGCGAGTCACGAGTCAGTGGCTAGATTGGTACCGAATCGTAAAGCAGGACTCGTGGAGCTCGTGAACACCGAGGGTTGGCATGTGTGGCATAGCATCTATGGCATAGCAAGTCTGCTGGTGAACAGAGCGCGCTGACAGAGTCGTATCATACAGTTGAGTAGCAAGTCGCGAGTGAGTCAGTATTGGACTTCGTGTTGAGGCAGCTGGGGATCAGTCACAGCAGTTTAAGCGATCACCATCACCACAGGCAATACGTCCGCCGCCTCGGCGGCTGATTACATTAGTGAAATATGCCCAATGACTAACAATCATCAGCGCCGGCGGACACCAGCTGCTTTACTTCAAGTCAAACTTCAAGTCAAACATGAAATGTGCATGCATCGCCTTGCCGCATCTCACTGCCCCGCTGTCGCCCCCGTCATCCCTGCAGGCAACACGCACGCAATGACCAGCGGGCAGTTGCAGTACTTCATCAGGCCCATGACCTCATTGGCACCAGCCCCTTTCCCTCGAGTTGAACATGAAGTGCACGTTGCGCTTGCGTACACCCCTTCCTCGCCTCTGATCACGCGCATCCCTTGCCTCTCACCACGCCCGCACCGCCGCCGCCGCCGCCTCTACAGGCAACACGTACGCCACAACCGGCGGGCAGTTCATCATGCCCATGACCATCATCGGCGCCGCCCTTTTACTTCAAGTTAAACATGAAGTGCGCACGCCTGTCGTCACTTACCACCTCGCCTACTCCCGCCTCTGTCATTGCAGGCAACACGTACGCCACCACCGGCGGGCAGTTCATCATGCCCATGACCATCATCGGCGCCGGCGGCACGAGTCCTAACCAGTCCCTCGGCGCAGAGCACTCGCAGCCGCTGCACGCCTACGTCATGGGCATTCCAGGGCTCAAGATCTGCACCGCGTCTTCGCCAGACGCCGCGTACGGCTTGGCCAAGTCCATGATCAGGGACAACGGTGCGTGACAGTATGGCTGGGATCGACTGGAGGGATGACTGTTGGGACAGGGGAGGGGGGGTCGGCAAAATCATGTTCAAGTTCAGTTGGTTGTAAGGTTCGTTAGGTTTACGGTTCGGGCCTCAAGATCTGCACCGCGTCGACACCAGACGCTGCGTACGGCCTCGCCAAGCCCTTGATCAGAAACAGCAGTGCGTGACAGTATGATGGGGGTTCTGTGCCCAACTCTCTCGCACTTCAACTACCCCTTGCTGACTGTTTCCAGTTCTAATATTTGTGCCGGTAGGGGGGTGATGAGACTGTCGTAGGCATCACTAATTCTTCACTGGCGGTACTGACAGTTTTCCACACTGATGCCAAAGCCGATGGGGGACACGTGCTTACTTCAACTTGAACTTACTTGTGCGCGTCGCGGCAGGCCCCGGCATGCTCTTCCTGCCCGTCAAGATGATGAAGTCCACCAAGGGCACCATCGACGCGGGCCGCTGCATGCAGCTCAACAAGGCAGCAGTGCTCCACAGCGCCAGCGACGCGGCGGTCGACGCGGGCAAGGCCGTGACGGTGCTCACGTATCTGCACGGCGTGGCGGAGGTGCAGAAGGCACTCAAGGAGATCAACGCGGCGGTGAGTCGCGCTTGACAGCTTCATGTTTGGTTTTCATGAAAGGCAGCGGTCAGTACCGACTCCACCGCTGTGAATTCATTACAATGATCACTACAATGAATGAACGGATCAGGCAGCTTTGTCCAGGCCGTACTGGTCGACGCATCAGCAACATGCTTGCCTGCATCTGCACAGTTGCACGCTACAAGGCCAGCAGCAGTGGCCACACACACTATCATTAGGTCACAAAATGAATCTGCTCTGGGCTCGGTGAACAAATATGCGCCATTTGTGGAATGGTGTCGCATGCATACTGGCCGCAATTTGCTGAAAAGCAGGAATCAAAACGCAGAAGCGGCAGCGCTCACATTCAATCGCAATGCATTCATTTTGTCTGGGCGATAAACACGAATGGGCCATTAACAAAATGGCGTTGCACGGTTCGCACTGGTTGCTCGTCGCTGAGATCACGGAATGGCATACTACGTGCAAGCGCCAGAGCTCACGATTCAACCGCACTGCGCGCTTATGCGAACCCCCCTGTCTGCACCAGGGCATGGACATTGACCTGGTGGAGCTGCGGTCGCTCAAGCCCCTCGACATGGCCACCATCAAGGCGTCGCTGCAGCGCACGCACAAGGTGAGCGTCATCAACAATATTTTTTGTTTGAAGTTCAACTCCCTGTTTTTACACTCCTTTGACGTGGCCACCATCACATGGCCACCATCAAGGCGTCCCTGCAGCGCACACACAAGGTGAGAGCTTCACCGACAGTGCTTGTTGGTGTTTATTGAACTTTGCTTTCACAGTTCACTTCACACACTTCCTGTGGAGGTGTCCCGATGACACTTTTTAGTGTTTGGTTGTAGTTGAACTCTCTGTGTGTACACGCCATTGGAGGTCACGATTTGGTGTGAGCTGCAAAGCGCGATACCTACCTGCAGCGCACGCACAAGGTGAGAGCGTCACCGGCAACACACTTTTGTTGTTACTACACTTCAACTCTCTGTCTGCACTCCTTTAGACGTGTCACGATTTGCTGCATGCTGCACTGGCGCGATGCCCACCTGCGCCTTGGCTCAATGAGCATGAGAAATACTTAACGGTGGTGGTCTTACCCTACCATACCCTACCTACCCCACTCTTACCAGGTGGTCATCCTGGACGAGAGCACGCTCTCCGGTGGCGTCGGCGCGACCGTCTCCGCGCTCGTCTCCGAGGTCCTCTTTGACGAGCTCGACGCGCCCGTCAAGCGCCTCTGCATGGACGACGCGCCCGTGCCGTACGCGTCCTCCATGGAGGAGGCCGTCGTCAAGCGCGCCGCGGACGTCGTCACGGGCGTCGCCGACCTCGTCAACAGGCGCATCTAAAGGGGGTGCTTCGGGGGGCTCCCGCAAGGGGATGCTCCGCCCCCCCCTCTCCCCCCCCCCCCGTGCCCGGACCCAGCGAGATGAGGGGGGGAACGGGGGGGAGCGGTGTTGCATTCCCCCCCCCCCACACACACACACCTCGAAGGGAGGGGGCTAGTTGCACGCGCCGCTCCCCCCCCCGCAACCCCTGACCCGACAACTTGCTCTTGCTATACCATAATAGCCGCCGCCGCTGCCGGGCGCGCGTGTGTGTTAAGGCCCTGCGCGCACTGCGCGGCGTCGCTGCGCTGCGCTGAGCCCTGCTGCATGCAGGGTTGAGCAGCGCTGCATTTGGCGTGGGTGACGCTCCGCGGGGGAGTCGCTGAAACCCCCTGCTCCCCCCCCCCCCTCACTGTAGCTGCGTGCGGCGCCGCGCGTTTGGGGGGGGGCGCGAGGGGGGGACTTGTGCATATTTGACAGTGAGCGCTGCTGCAGGTCGAGCGCTGCTGCAGCGCGGAACTGTCCTCCCACCACTGTTGCTATAGTACTGCCATTAGCAGCCACAGCCGACTGGGTCACTACTTTGCCCACTGCTGCCATTGTTCTAGTGGTTGCACGTTGCGGGGGGGGAGTGGGGGGGCATGTGTGTGGGGAGGGTTTGGGGGGGGGGGGGGGGGGTCTTGAAAGTACTATGATAATGCTCTCTCTCTGTCCTGCTACCGCGCACTCTGGGGCAACCCCCTATCATTGGTTTTATGTTTAACAGGTTATCACACGGCTCACAGGCCGCTTGTTCATTTCCTTCCAGATGTGTGAGTTGTAATCCTGCTGCTGCTGCTCTGCTGCCACCAACATTGCCTCTGCCTTGAACCTTCCACGCATGGCATGTGCGTGAAGGCATTGATGAGACGTCGCTGGATCTTGTCAGTCACCCATATACTGCTTGTGCAAGCCCAACAATGATGCTTGTTTCATTAGCACAGAGTTCCATGCTGGGTTGCCACAGCACACCAAAAAAAGATCTCTTGTTTATTTGTGGAATCGGGTGAGCGACAGTTTGTATGACGCTGCTAGGTTTAGCTAAGCCATGCTAGGTAACTTGCGCAAACCCGGCTTGCGCACATGCATAGACAGCTGCTACCATGCATTCACACAAATGCTGAATCAAAAACGCATACACTCAACTTAAACTGCGCCGCGGCATGTTGACTTCAAGACCTTGCCTGCTCTGGTCATTTGCCATTGTGATGGATGACATTGAAGTGGGGTCTGAGAATGTTGCTGTTGAACTACTTTTAAAAAAGAATGAGTGGCCGCTTGGCTGCCTGCGCTGCAATAACCACGGCGACTGCTGCTGCCCCGCTGTTTGACATCATTTCGCAGTGTACCGCTGCCATGCGGCTGTCAACGTGACGTGCGTTTCAATCCTGATGCCACCCTGCTGCTGTTGCCGTGGCACCATTGCCGCCGCCTGTGGCGGCCGCTGGTGTTGTCGTCGTCACTCTCAAGGTCTCTGCTGCCGAGTGCTAAAACGTTCCATGTCCGCGGCGCGATTACGCGACGCGCCGCCGTGCCGCTGCTGCCGCCGTCGCTGCTGCCGCCGCTGCCGCCGCCGAGGACTCTACCGCTGCACCACCGCCCTGCATTTGTTGCAACTGTCACTCACATGGCGGTCTTCCCGTCACGACTTTGTAAAAAATATGCGGCATGCCTGAGGCAGAGTGTGTCAACTTCAAGTTCAATGGCAAGTTCAAGTTCACGTCGGAACGTTGGGCAGAAACAAAACACACGCACATGAGGTCGCCAGCGATAGCGATGGAATGGTTCTGGAGCGGCTGGTGCACTCCGCAGGTTTTGTTGACCTCGCTTGTCGTAGCACTGGCCTTGTCTGGCGCAGCAGCTATGACTGTGAAGGCACCGCCAATAGCTTCCCCACCTGCATCACCAGCAAGGTTGAGAGTGCCAGCAGCCAACGACAAGGTCACTGTGCTCAGCGACGAGGCGCACTTCTTCTGTCCTTGGGGCCAATTTAGTTTCATATGCGAAGGCGCGGATAGGAGCAGCGATTCCAGCAGGCCTCTGCTGTGTTTTTTCCCTGGGCTATCAGCCAGCGGTTTGGAGCCCATGTTCCAGTTTCCTGATCTGGGGAATCAGTTTGAGGTCAAATCCTACAGATACTATCGCACAGGTGAGGAACCAAACCCATCAAAAGTAGGCTGGTTGTCCACCAGCGATATCGCGTTTTGTTCACTTCGGTGTGAGATGCAAGCCACGTGTCACGCCACGGACCCTCAGGGGATGTGGTCGGCATGTGCCATTGTCTGCTTGAAAGAAATTGCCAGCACAAGCACGCCTGTGCTGCGGTGAGCACTTTCATAGAGGTCCAGATCCGGGCACTTTGTAGCAGCCTGTATTTGAATTTGTGTTTCAATGTTCTTTTTATGTACATACCATACCATACACTAGTGTGCTATTGAATTCTTTTTATGTACATACCATACCATACACTAGTGTGCTATTGAATTGCGGTCGAGGGACCATGAAGGCTTTACTGTCAGTGGCCATAGGTGCATGTTCAGACTCAGGGAGGCCTGGAAACCGTTGATCGCAGCCCATGGCAAGTGCATAGCCAGCAGTTCGCCACTTGTAAGGGCGCCAGAGCCCATTGCCCTCTATATATATATTTCAAACAATTCGTACTCAAGCCGCTTTTATTTTCCACTTACATGAGCATATACAGCAAGCATGTTATAATGTGTTCGGCGCAGCGTACCTGCCCCAACGTGTTACTTCATGTATGAAGTATAGAAGTGTATGGTGCTGGCAAGCGGCATCCCGTGCGTTGACGTCCAGGGCCAGAATGTGCAGCAGCGCTTGGCACTGCAGTGGACGTGGATGTCTTCGCCTATAGAGAGTATATGCAAGTATAGTGTCTCCTGTCACTGTCAGTAGCGCGTCGGTGTTCGTCCGCGGCTGGTGCGCCAGTGAACAGTGAACAACGGCACACTGTGTGCACACAGTTTTCTATACTATACTTATATACTTCTATACAATGTATATATCCCGCACCACGTTGCAGCCGGCTGCAGTCACACTGTGAATGTACTTGGAAAAGCACTGAATAGCGCGCGCAGCAGCGGCATAGATGGCGAGATATCGACAAAGTTGACCTCACTTGAGCTTCAAAAACTTTTGCAGCACATGTGCGCTCGCATTTCGGTCCAGCTTTACTCAGTATGCACACAGTTGACTCTACTATAGACTTCGAAGTATATACTTTGAAGTACATGGATATACTTCAGACGACACGTAGCCCGCACCTTGTCGCAGCCAGCTGCAGAGAACACGCTATAGACGTACTTGGGAAAGCACTGCAATAGCGCACGCAGCAGCGCATGGACGGCGAGAAATCGATCTCACCTCAGCTTCAAGCACTCCTGAACTATGGGCGCGCTCACATGTTGGTCCTGCTTTATTCGAGAAGGCTGAGTTTTAGTCTCGCTTCAATCTCTCACCTTTTTTCATCCAAACTTTACCAATTTGCACAGACAGCATGCGGTGCTGCAAGCATACCTACTCGCCACGGCCTCGAGTTTTGACTTGGTGAAAGCCCGTTGCTCCGCGAGTGGTTAGGGTTAGGGTTTAGGGTTAGGGTTAGGGTTAGGGTTAGCTGTGAATGCGCTCATGCTCGCATGATAGCAAGTGAGCTGGGCCTGCAGCACATAGCAGTGGTGCCGTCGCACTGCAAGCATAACTATATAGATAGCACGTGTCTCTTTTTTGACTTCATCAGGGCACGTTGCTATTAGCGTTAGATTTAGGACTAGGGTGGAGGTTGGATTTAGGGTTGGGGGTTCGGAGCCGTACCCACGGTGCTATATCGATCGCATCACACTTCCATCATCAGTGTATGCTTGAAGTATGAATAGCTTGAAGTACTTGCATCTTGTTTTACGGGGCAGCGCTGTATTAATCCCATTATTATGTCAGTATGTATAATGATATAAAGAAGTATCAATAACTTGCGTGAGTACTACGAAGTATGTGAAGTAATCCGAGCTATTGGCATACGTGCGGACTGCACACACTGGTGACTTGGATGGCGCTGAAGCACTTAGAAGTACATGAAACATCAAGTATCATCTGGTGGATACGGTGGCACTGTTTACTCGTGGCCAATGACTGCAGCAGCGGCGGCGACCACGGTTATTGGTGGAAGGCACTCGTGGCTAACCATCCCTTGTCACCTAGAGCTCAATGACCTTTTGATTCGTTTTCATTATCACGACGATATGAAGACGTTTCCACGCGTGACGTAGCTCACGCTGCCGCCACCTTGCTGAGCGCTGCAGATTATAGAAGTATTAATTTTTCTTTTCAGACATGTGCTAACTGAAAAAGTATGAGTGCCTCCACTTAGCAACATGTGAAGTGAATCAACCTACCGACATGTATGCAGACCATAGACAAAAAATCAACATCCGCGGCCAGCGCGCAAGCACCTCTGCGGCTCTGCCTCAGTTGCATCGCACCTCCGGTGTCATCACTGGCTTGAGATACGACATGAAATCACAAGTACGAGATGAAATCACGAATACGTCAAGTTGCTTATGTGTGAACTAACTCCAGCTGCCGCCACCTTACTGAGTGCTGCAGGTAGCGACTTCCACGGCCAGCGCGAAGCCGCCTCTGCGTCGTTACCTCAGTCGCACTGCACTTCCGGTATCAGTGCTGGTTTGGTATCAGTTCTGGTTTGGAAAATGTATACCTCCATCAGGCAACTCAATCATCGCTGGTGGTGGACGTTTTTCCTTGCATGCTTACTGACCGCATTCCGCTTCCAGTACCAGTACTTGCTGGAAGTATGAATACCTCGAGTAACTTACCTGTGAATTACCTCACTACTGAGCGCTGCAGACAGGAGCGATTTCCACGGCCAGCGCGAAGCGGCCTCTGCTGCGCTGCGCGAGTGGATGCGCGCTCACGCCGGGCGCGATGTCTATGTCATGGGCGATTCGTATGGGGGGCTTGTTGCAGCAGGCGTGGCCCTAACGCTTCAGGTCAGTGCTCACCCAGGAGATAATTTTCATGCTGAAGTACAAATTTGTGCATGAACCTGCACGGGGGCCTGGACGTGGGTGGTCCTCAGTGCATTACGACAACATTAGTGCTTCGAAGTCTGCACGAGTGATCGTCATCCATGACGTTCACGCATGAACTGGTGTGGGGGACGCTGGTGGAGGTGGGCGTGGCCCTCGTGCTTCCGGTTAACGGCTCATGAAATGAATGAATTCATGCATAAGCCAATCACTGCATGCGTTTCTCTGGGCCGCATTGACAACTTGAACGGTGTAGATGTAGCGCTACTGCTTCATGTCACTGCTAATGAAGGAGATGATTTCTTCATGGATTCGTGTGTAATTCAAACGGGGTGCTGGTTATCGTGAGCGCGGCCCTCACACTTCAGCTTTAATTACATGTCATTACATGAATCAGTTCATGAATGAACTACAGGTTTTGTTGGGCAGTGCTGGCATGGAATTTGGATCCCGTTGAGGGCCACTTGAGCAGAGGACGCGAATGGTCTGGCGGCCGTATTATGTGTGATATAACCTACATAGAAAAGAAGGTTGGGTTGCGCGTGTGCGCGCATGGCTTGGTACGCATCCCGGTAGTTGGCAGTTGTGTGATAATATACCTGCGATAGAAGTAAAATTGACTGCTGGTTGCGCACATGCGTGGGGCTTGTAGTAGCAGCCACGCTATGCACAGCTGTTGCCATCCACACCGCATCATGCTCTTGCTGAGTGGCAACTTTTGGTAGCGCTGCGAGTTTTTTTGTGTTGCGCAACGCAAAGCAAGAAATATGCACTTTCAAATGAATGTCAGGCATGGTCTGCTGATCTCTGTTACCATCTTGCGGTGATTGGAGTACGGTTAGGGCCACCCCCCGCCCTTGCATTATTGAAAAAGGAGGTTAACAACGAGCGCGCAGTGTGTCGTCAAGTCCCCCCCCCCCCCCCCCCGACCCCGACCCCCTCCCCCAACACCTGGTGCATTTTTGTTTTGTTTTGCAAATAGCCCCCCGCCGCTCACATCTCATGATATATGTATGATGTGCGCGCTGCGGCAGGAAGAGCAGCAGCTTAAGGGTGTCATTCTCAGCAATCCAGCAACCAGCTTTCCATCAACGTTCTTTGCGCGCTGGGGAGCAACGCTGTGTCGCCTGCCCGGCCCCCTGTTTTCCGCATTCTCTGGAGGTACGCACGCCAGCTAAAAAGAAAAAAAACAGAAACAAGAAGAATGTTCACTAATAGAAGTAGTATTTTTTTGGCATCAGCAACGCTGAGTTGCTTGCCCGGCCCCCTGTTTTCGGCGTTCTCTGGAGGCACACACTCCGGCTATGGCAACTTTTGAACAAGAAGAGAAGTTACTATTCCTCCCAGCTACAGTATCAGGTATTGTTGTCAGTGACGCTGTGCCGCCTGCCCAGTCCATTGTTTTCGCGTTCTCTGGACGTTCTCAGGCTACGGCAGTTTTGCTGGCACTGGAAAGAGAAGTAGTATCCACCAGCTATCAAGTACTGTTGGCAATACTGCTGTGTTGCTTGCGCGATCTGCTGTTTTCGGCTTTCTCTGGAGGTACGCACGCCGGGTGCTGCCTCATGACAACCAACTTACTCGCATCATATCCGTTTCAAGGCATAGATCACCTTGCATCATGTGCATGAACACCTCTGCTTAAAGCACACCCTGCGAAGCATGCAGCTGTGCCGCCTTCCCCACCCCCCTGTCCGGAGGTGGGCATGATGCTGCGGTGCCCCGTTAGTGACATGTGTACAGTATGTATACAATATCAAATCAATTGCACCTGGTGTAAGACTCTTCAATATTTTAAAAACCCCAGTGATTTGTCCTTATATATGGCAATCTCAATGGAATAATCATCATCTTCAATATTGAAGTTTATTAGTACATAGATTACAAAGTACACTTTGTTGTCAAGTACACCTGATTTTCATGTCCTTGATACTGCAGTAGGACTGAGACGAGTAGCATATCTTGCGCCCCATGACCGCCCACCTGCATTGTATCCTCAAACACGGACCACCTTCGTGCTGCAAGGCTGTGATGCTTCAACATCAGCGAGTAGTATCTGCCAACCTCGTTCTGCTTAGCGGTGCTTCACGTCTACCTTTTGGCAGAATGTGGGCATGTTGGCGCGGCTTCACAGTGGCTCAAGTCGTTCTGGAACGCCGTTCCGCATGTCAAAGCAGTATGAGGCAATGATACACCGGCATTGAAGCAGTGTTATCCACGCTTCTTGTCCCTGTCCTCCACTTCTGTCTCATGTCTCCGCCCTGTTGACTGCTCCTCAAAGTTACTCTTACACACTCTTCCTCTTATGTACTTTAATGCCAACATCATTGCCCCCCCAACCCCATCCCCGCGCCCCCCCGGTTTCTCTCGCATCAGCCCTGTTGACTCCGGCTCTTGAGTTTCTTCTCCCTCGGCTTCAACTCTGAGTCCAACTCTGAGTTCCATTGCAGCCCCCCACTTGCCTTGCGCACCTCCTCGTTGATTCCCTTTCTTCAACTTTGACAACCCCCATCTTCGACTTTGACAGTGCTCGCCGTGCACCAGTCCTGAAGCAGCACCCATCGCTGCCCCTGCACCCTTACCTTGCAAAAAGACTTACGCCTGCACCGTTGTGCTCTCCTTTCAACTTGCTCTTGTACTTCAACTGTGACAGTGCTCGCCCTGCTGACGCTGGACAAAGTGGTCCTGCGCAACATGGTGTCGGTCGGGCGCGGAAACACTCCTTTTTACTTATTGTTCAACTTCTCCTCTCATACTTCAACTGTGACAGTGCTCGCCCTGCTGACGCTGGACAAAGTCGTCCTGCGCAACATGGTGTCGGTCGGGCGCGGCAACAACTTCGTTTTACTAATTGTTCAACTTCTCCTCTCATACTCCAACTGTGACAGTGCTCGCCCTGCTGACGCTGGACAAAGTGGTCCTGCGCAACATGGTGTCGGTCGCGCGTGGCGACCGCCGCTGGCCTGAGGACAGAATCACCGCCATCGACGCTCCTAAACTCAACGTGTGGCTGGACGCCATGATGGGTATGTATCAACGCCCGCAGCAGAGTATTCATCGTATTAGTTTACAGCTATTGCAATACTGTACAGTACATACCTGTACTTAAGGCATGCATGTGTATATACATGTGTTTCTTTCTCAAAGCTGCTTTCTCAAAGCTGCACGGGTGATTGGATGTCATGAGGGCACGACCGCACCAGTCAGCAGGGTGCAGTGCAGCGCATGAGTGCAGTCGTGTGTACTCTTTGTGTACCCAACGCGGCACTGACAGCAATTGGCGCTCCTGAGCTGTCACTGGCCGGCCCCCTGATGGGTACGCATTCATACACTCCATGCCCTTTTAATCATTTGAAGTTTGAAGAGTACTGTTCAAGTACTCTAGAGGTGCCTCGCCCGTCATAAATCAGCCGCAGCTTGCACCAGCTGCCTCTGCTGGAGCTTACCTGTAACGGCACTGCGTGCGCGCCGATGCGTGCAGCAGCATGCGTGGCACTCCCTACCCGCAGCAGGCAGAGCGCTTGCTGTTGACCGTACGCATTTTATGGGGGGGGGTGAGGCTCGCTCACGGCATTTGCACTTGCCCGTTCCCAGTCTGTCGCGCCAGCTCGCGTCAGATCGACTAAGTGCCAGCGAGAAGCACTGTGCTTGTCTCACCCTAATCCTCATTCCAACCCTGACTGTGCTTGCTGCGCTTGACGTGGTGCTTCTTAGGCAACATGGAGCCCCTCGACAGCCGCACGCTGCTGTTCCGCATACAGAACCTGCTGGGCACGGGGTGAGTGGCGTATCACATGCAGCAGCGCTCAGTATGAAGTGTATGACAGATCTTGCTGAGCATCATCGTCTTGTTCCGCATCCAGAACCTGCTGGGCACGGGGTGAGTGGCGTGTATCACATGCAGCAGCGCTCAGTATGAAGCGGTGCACTTCAGTACAATAGATGTTGCTGAGCATCATAGTCTTGTGCTGGTTCGCAGCGGCGCCCAGCATGAAGCCATGTATGATGGGTCTTGCTGAGCATCACCATCTTGTGCTGTTCCGCATACAGATCCTGCTGGCCACAGGGTGAGTGGCGCATCTCATGCAGTAACGCTCAACACAAAACTCCTTGCAACTGCTGCGCATCACTGCCTTGAGCCAGTGATATGCAGGCCCCCCAAGTGGGCAACCCCTGCTTAGGCTTAGGGTCAGCGTTAGGGCTTTTGCCGTCTTTCGCAGATTGTCACATGTTTATCGATAGTATTGGATTCAATGCGTGTGTGCTTTAAGCCCGCACTGGTCACACGCTCTTACCCACTGCTGGTGTGCGCATGTATGTATGTGTGCAGCACTGAGTGGGTGAACCCCCCGCCTCAGCACCTGTGCCGGCGCTGAGTGGTGTGTGACAGCCTCACCGCCTACTTCACATACACTCGCACTCTCCTATGTGTAGTTGCATGGAGTACTATGCAATGATCACACCATTGAATGTGTGCGCACGCAGGTCTGAGTGGGTGAACCCCCGCCTCAGTGGTGTATACCTGCCTCACAGCTAGTAGTACGTCATTCATACAGTCGCAATCTCATACATGCATGTAATTGTTCGAAGCACGCAATGGTCACATCCTCCTACCCACTGGTGTGCGTATGCAGACCTGAGTGGGCGAACCCCCGCCTTCGGGGGAAAGGGTTAAGGACACAGTCACATTTCATACGTGTATGTTTTGCTCTTAGCCGCGCAATGAACACAGCATCCTACCCACTGGTGTGCGCATGCAGGTCAGAGTGGGTGAACCCCCGCCTCAGCACCCTGACCGTGCCCGCGCTGGTGGTGTGCGGCACGCGCGACAGGCTGCTTCCGAGCAAGCGCGAGGCTGACCGCCTGGAGCAACTGCTAGCGCCCAACGTTATGGTGCACAGGTGCCCACTATTATTGATGTTATCAATGCTCGCCTATCATGTACTCATATCATAGCGTACGACTCGCATGTACTTACTTCCATACAGTACCTCAACAGTAACGACAAGCTGCTGCCCAGCAAGCGCGAGGCTGACCGCCTGGAGCAGCTGCTAGCGCCGAACGTCATGGTTCACAGGTGCCCGCTGGATTGTGGTACTGGACACAATGACACATTCAAAAGAGTGCCTTTTTTGTTGCGATACTTCACGTAGTTGAAATGTTCCTAGTACGACAAGCTGCTTCCGAGCAAACGCGAGGCTGACTGCCTGGAGCAGCTATTGGCACCCAACGTCATGGTTCACAGGTGACCGCTAATCGATGTTCTCAGTGCTTGCTTATTAATGTACCCACAGCTCATCTACTGTTACCACTTCAATCATGATAATTGAAGCATGTGTTTTGGCAAATATCAGACGTGATAGCTGCTGCCCAGCAAGCACGAGGCTGACTGCCGGTAGCAGCTGCTGGCGCTCAACGTCATGGTTCACAGGCGCCCACTCTCATTGACGTACTCGATGCTTGCTTGTCTATAATGTACCCATAGCTTATCTATCGTTATTACTTCAACAATGATAATTGAAATGAAAAACGAATCAAAAAGATCGTTGAGCTCTAAGTGACAAGGGATGATTAGCCGCAAGTGCCTTCCACCAATAACCGTGGTCGCCGCTGCTGCAGTCGTTGGCCACGAGTCAAACAGTGCCACCATAACCACAGTTGATAAGACTTCTGTGTGCAAGCTTTTTACCGTTCGAGGCAAGGGTGTTCAGTATGGACAGGTCTCACGTGTTCGGTAGGCCAGCTCCAGCCGGCAGCCCAACACAGAGGTTCAGCAGCTTGCGACAGCGCTCTTGAATGCGTGTAGTGCAGAAGGTGATGAACGGGTTTTAAACCAATCCGTGCGGAGACACGGTGGCTCCATGTTGTTTAGCATGAGCTATCCGTAGCGTTCTTCTTTCCTCACCTACGAGCAGTAGCGTAGCAGGCGGAGCGCGTGTCAGGAGCCTTGTCTGGTCCCCTAGCTTCGCCGCACTAGAGGTGTAAACCTCTAGCTCCATCTACCCAGTTCTCAGTCCGTCTCGGATTGTGTCCGTCAGCAACGTCAGCAACGTTTCAAAAAGAAAACGTATGTGGTACGTAAAGGCTTCGTTTTTCTCAACTTGAATGATTATACAGGGCACTGATAGTGCTCCCCTGCATAGGTGAACCATATATACTGATTCACATGATGCAACTTTCCGTTGCATCCCACCACTTCAAGTTGAAGTTGAATAAAATGAGTCGTACGTACGGTCAGATCACCAATATGAGGCTGCTGGAATTGCGCTAGTTTGGCAAACATGGGACGTAACACCTGCTGCTCAACAAGCGCTAATGTACGCATTGCTCACTCATTAATGTACTCATAGCATACAACTCGTGTGTATGCTATGCTTCGAAGTATTCAATAGTAATAGTTGGAGTTTGTGGGGATCGCCGAAACCGTAAAAGATTGGCGAATTAAGCATGCTCTACTTTATTTTGCTCGCGCAGGACGTAATAGCTGCTGCTCAGCAAGCCAGAGGCTGGCTGCCTGAGCAGCTGGCACAAAACATCATCGCGCAGAGGTGCCCGCTGATTTGTGGCGCTTGGCACAAGACCTGTATAGTTCTAAAGTGCATGTACTGCGTAACCATATGACAATTGTATGCAGAGCATCTGCAGAAGACAAAGGCGGCATGAGCATCACAGTTGATGCCCATCACTGTGTGACACAACTGTGTGTGTGCACGTAGGTACGTGTGTATGGAGCCCTGGTGTGCTACCCCTGACCCGAACACTGAGCTTGAAGTTTGTCAACCACCGGTTGCTGCTCGTGCGGCTCTTGAACTCTCATTCGTGCTCTCATTGATTATGGTGCCATTTGACACCGCCATTCACGTGCATGCCCCTCGTCATCCCCCCTCATGCCTAACTCTTCTGCCACAAAAACACTCTGTGCCACAGGGTCGCGGGTGCTGGGCACATGGGCACACTCGACTTCCGCTGCAACTTGGGCGAGCTCGTTGCAGAGTGGCGTCACCGGTTCGGCCTGGTTTGAGGTTGACGTGCCTTTTGAATCGCACAGCACATCTTGAAGTTCATGTGTACACTTCAAGCGTGCTGCTGTCGGCGGACGCACATATTGCTGTACCGGCAACCAGAGCTGGCGCAAAGCTCAGCGTACTCGGGCTCTGCGCACTATGTCCCAGCAGCAGCCGCCGCCGGGGCGGCGCATTGCACGAGTGCCGGACGTGTGCATACTGTAGTGGGAACGTGTACAAAACTTGGCCACCATTTGTATAGCAATGGGCGCACGCTGGCACAGTCTGATCTTTCAGACGTCATCACAGTGAGATGACCGCGCAAACGCTTTCTCCTCATAGACCTGTATGTTTTTTGTACCACAATCAGTCTCTGCTTCAAGTAGTTCAGTAGCGGGATCACATGTCACACGGTTTTGCGCGCTTCGCTATAAACCCGCACAGACACACCTGGTTTCTGACCGTCTCAATCACGCGTACTTCGCTTACATGCAGTGTGCCCCCCCATGGCGCAACACGGTCGACCCCCACAAAAAACGCCCCAACGCACACACCATACTCGTGTCGTAGGTTGCGCAGCTTGGCCTAGTTAGGGACTTCAATGACCCATGCTAGTGGAAAGTCAGTCTGTACTTGCTTCTCGCCTTTGCTCCTCTTGTGTGCCGCTGCTGCAGCAGACCGCCTGTAGTGCAATCTTGACTTGGGTTTCATAGTGTGCTCTGTGCTGAGAACTGCTGCGTGCTGATGCGTTTATAGCTCACTGCCCTCAGGCTGCATGTGATCTCAATTGATCTTGTGTGGATGCATCAACGCGACCTCTGCAACGGTGTGCACAAGCGGTGCTGGTCGACTACACGTTGACATTTCATTTGTGCTGTGCAGCTGAACAAGCATGGCACGCAATATGAGTTCAATTGGGTAGTGATCCGTGTCAAGCCGCCAGCAAAGAAATTAATGCAGAGCATGCAGAGGTGAAGAATCCCAGCATGCAATCACCGGTCAAATTACTTTGAAGTGTACAACCTACTGTCTTGAACGTGCGGGCTGGGGTGGAAATTTCTCATTGCTGAGCGCTGACATCTATATCACACGCCGAGGTCCGCGTTGACTACATGTAGATGGCAGAGTGCGCTGTCTAACGCACCGACCGCTCGGCGTGTGCGGCCGCGTGCAGTTCAGCGATGCTGCCATGTACACTTCAACTTACAGTGCAGGGGCAGGGCTGAAAGGTGGTGAGGGGGAGAAGGGGGGCGCGCGCCCGCGTGCAGTGCAGCTTGTGCCAGTGCGGCGCGTACTAGCGAGATGGCTGCTTCTGTTGCTGCAGATTGGTCCTACAACTGTAGTCGGCGCTTTACTGTGCCAACAGTGTCCCTCATGCAGTTGCGCAGGGGGCGAGGCGCGCCATGACGGCAGTCTACTGACCTTTATCGCACCCTCCTCAGAATGAATGGCAAACGGGGCCCGACTACTGAGCATCCAATTGCCCCCCCCAACCCCCTACACCCTCATGCTTCTCCTTACTCAGACAACCACACAAAGCCCTTCTAAATTACAGCAACCCTCTCACTCAACCACACATAGCCCCCCTCCTCCCCCCCTTCGCCTGTAGGGACTGACGAACAAACAAGCTGTGCAACCGCGCCACACGCCCCCCCCCATGACACGCTGCTGCACGAGTGCGGTGACAGCGCTCACCTTGAGGGATAATAGGCAGCGACGGCCAAACGCCTGCTCTTCTGGAGGAGGGCAGCTCAGAAGCTCAGACAATCCGCATTCTCAGGGTTGTCGTTGGCAGCGCTGCCGCCGACAACCTATCACTTCGAGAACCCACCCAAAGTAGGACAGGCCATGCCTATGACTCACACACGTCAGGGCTGGCCGAATCGCCAACAACCGCCGAAGGCTCGCATGCGCTGAGGAGCTGCCTCGGGCCTTTGCACGCACCACCGTGCGCTGCACTCTTACAGCGGCACACAGGCAGGCAGGCGCGTCGCCGCCGCGCCGCCGCCGCCGCGCCGCCCCGCTCTGTCAGGCACGCACGCACCAAACAGCTGCGTCAGAGCCTCTCCGCGCGCGCTGCGTCGCATTGTTATACTGGCAGCAAATGCGCCGTCGCCGCTCCGGCCTATCACCTGGCTCGGTCTAAGCGCCAGTGCGCCACGACCGACGCTGTCTAACCCTAACCCTAAGTACTCACACGGCCTCCAGAGCCAGCGTGCTGACGTTGCCCGCACTGTTGCACTGACTGGTGGCGAATGCGCCGTCGCCGCGCCACCGCCGCGCCAGCGCAGCGCCGACGCGCAAGCACCCCCCTACCATGGCGCAGTCTAAGCTGCGTCAGGGCTTCTCCGCGCGCGCTGCACCGCACTGCTGCCTTGGCAGTTGACGCGCCGTCGCCGCACCACTGCCACGCCACGGCCCGTCACCCGGCTCTGCCAATGCGCCAGCGCAGCGCTGCCTAACCCTAACCCTACTTGATCACGCGGCCTCTAGGGCCAGCGTGTTGACATTGCCCAGGTCTTCGCACGCCCTGCGCACGCGCGCCGCGAGCGCCGTCTCCGCCGCGCACAGCCACGCGCGCGGGTCGTATAGCTTCTTGTTGGGCCTGTCTGCGCCTTCGGGGTTGCCGATCTGGCCCTGCAGGGGGGCGAGCACCACGGTGAGTGTGCGTGGAATGCGTTGTCAGCGCCGTTGTCACAGTGGCATGACCACCAAGTACAGAAGTATTTATCAACATGCACACTTCAGCTTTGCACACAGCTCTGTGCAGTAATTTTTCACAAAGTGGTTCAAATTACTTGTGTCGGAGCATCATGTTCTCAGAGCTTCTTGTTGGGCCTGTCGGCGCCTTCGGGGTTGCCGATCTGGCCCTGCAGAGCGGTGATGCGTGTGCGCGGAACGCGCCGTCAGCCAGATGAATAGAACTGCGGACTTCAGCTCTGCACACAGCGCTGCATTGAATATGTTGTGAAGTGCTTTCGGGGCTTGTCGTGCTTAGGGTTAGGGTTAGGGTTACGCGCGCAAGTCGTAAAATTTCTTGTTGGGCCTGTCGGCGCCTTCGGGGTTGCCGATCTGGCCCTGCGGAGCAGTGATGCATTTCACGTGCACGGAATGCGCTGTCAGCGCCCGTTGTCAGAGGGGCGCGATCAGGTACAGAAGTACAAACATGCAGACTTTCGCTTTGCGTGCAGCGCTGCACCATACATGTCACAAAGGGGTTGAGAATTAGTTTTATTTCAGCGTGAGGTGGTCTTGTCGTATCTCTTTGGGCCCGTCGCCGCCATCAGAAGTCTCGTTCTGACCCTCCACACAGTTTGCCGCTCAATCAGCGGCTCAAAGGTGGCCCTGCGGAGAGGTGCACATGAAGTGCGCAGATCGCGTCATCAGCGCCCGTTGCCAGCCAGCATGTACAGATGAATACGTGTAGGGTTAGGGTTAGGGTTAGGGTTAACCCTAACCCTAAGACTTGCAGCTCTGTACACAGCACTGCATTGAAAATGCCGTAAAGTGGTGTCAGGGCTTATCTTGGAGTGTGATATTCTGCCGCGGTGCGTGTGCGCCGAACGCGTCGTCAGTGCCCATTGTCAGAGGGACATGATCAGTTGAATACATGTGCAAGCATCAGCTCTGTGCACAGCGCTGCACTTTGTATGTCACACAGTGGTTTCAAGTGTGACAACATATAGATTGTGCTGACCAATAACGTAATGTGTTCACATTGAGCACTGGTCCGCTTAAGCTTGAACGCATTGCGCACTTGTCTCCACATCAACGCGTGTGCTTCAGATACACATAAGACTATTCCAAGAGAAGCGTTTCACTCATGACAGTTTTCATCGAGTTGCTGCACACGGGCGCATGCTGCGCAGGCGCCAGACAGCACCAAACCCGGGCCCGATTGTGTATGGGTGTAGCAGCAGTGTTGCAGGTAAGCAATGCATACATGCCGTTGTGGCCTGCTGTCAGCCGTACACCCCCTCAGTGTACGTGTTTGACATGTACTTGAAGTACTCAACATTGCATACTTGAAGTGCATACCTGCAAAGCTACATGCAAATTGAAGCTGGTACATGCATACAAGCATGCATACAAGCAGCACATCCACCATCTGGGCTTTTTCGCGCCCTGAGCGAGAATTAATGAAGAGTACATACCCCCTCGGTCTCCCTGAAAAAACCGAGCACGCGCCCTGCCAGTACGCCGCATGCGTGTCAAGCTCTAACCACAAGATACATACCTACCTACATGCAAAGTGAACATGCATACATACCTGCAGATACGCTCTGTCCTTGTAGAAGTCAAACACGTGCCCTGCCAGCACGCTAAGTGCGCGTTGAATGTTAGCATTTGCGTAGTGCACAATGCATACATACATACCTGCAGGGGTACCCCTCAAACCCCTTTTGTAAAAGGCAAATGTGCGTCTTGCCAGCACGCCCCATCCATAACAGCCCCAATCACACACACATACCCACCGAAATGCACATTTAAAGTCCATACTGTGAAGTACATCGTGTTTAGAAGTGCACACCTGCAGGTACCCCTCGTTCTCCTTGTAGAAGTCTAGCACGCCCTGCCAGTACGCCCACTGCGTGTCCGTATCGACGTTCATCTTCACCACGCCAGCCTGGACGAGAGTTCAGCGCGCAAGCAAAAGAAGGAATTGTGGCTAAAGGCATGGAGTTGACATGGGGGGAAATCCTGATAGAGTGTAAAGTGCGCAAATAAGAATAAAACAAGGGTTGTGGCTTAAGGCATGGAGTTCACATGGGGTGAGAATAAAGGTTGGATTAGCCTTCGCGCCTTGCGAGTTGTATGGGCATGCCTGCCAGCCTGAGCACAAGGAGGCAGTGCACAATGAGCATCCGAATTGGGGGGTAGGGCACAGGACTAGCATCAAGACCAATTGAAGGAGGGGTATGGGGGGGGGGGGTAAAGAGGTGAGAAGTAGGGGTACGGTCAACGGTAGGTATACCTACGAGGGAACCTCCCCCTAGCCACCGTAAAACATGATCAAACCATGAGTTGTGGGGCGCCTGAGTGAGGCCCCCTCGCCAGCAACAACTTGTACGCAAGACCCTGGACATTGGTCAACCACGCCAAAAGGCAAGCAAGGCCCCCCAACTAACCCTAACCCTAACCCTAACCCAAAGGTTAGACGCCCACTTCAACTGCAGGCGCCCTATCGCTCAATACTCATCATGGAGGGACATATGGCGGAGTGATGTGCGAAAACAGGCTGTGGATGTATGAAAACGAATCAAAAGATTGTAGAGCTCTAAATGACAAGGGGTGAATAGCCGCAAGCGCCTTAAACCAATAACCGTGGTCGCCGCTGCTGCAGCAATTGGTGTATGTTCTGCCCGCGGTGTTTTGATAGAACCTCATTTGCTGCTAACCAACTTTCTCTGCAACCGAGTCGAGCAGGCTTGCTTCGGTGTTGTCTGCTGGCTCGTGGCACCCCATGTAAACAAGCCCTCTGGACTTGGCTGATTGGGCAAGGTGTGATTGGCTAAAATGCTTATTCCCCTCGCTCTGTGCCTTGCTGGGTCCACGTTGTCGGTTCGGGCTCCCATTTCTGTCACAAAGTGCCAAAAGTTGCTGGAAACCCAGCTTTTTGGGTTTGGCTGAAGCCGCGATTAATGGGTGCGTTGATATCATACAGGAAACGAACCTGAATGGCAGTCCTGATCTCCTCTGGGCTAGACCCGGACCCTCCGTGGAAGACAAAGTAGCACGGCTTGTCCTCATTCCCGCCAATCTGACGCAACAAAACGTTCACATTGTTGAAGTTGAGATGGGTGACACAACAGTCTTTGTGAGAAAGTGATGGAATCTGTGTTTACAGCGTTGGGCGTGCAGATGTGGAACGCTGTGCAATCAACCACTTTGAAACAAAGTGCTGGAACCGGTACAAGATCAGACTACAGCTAGGTAGCGTTTGGCAGCGGCAGGGCAAATTTGTCGTGACTTCAACCATGAAGTTGCTTGAGCGTCGATCCTGCGTGCACTACAGCCTCCAAGCATGACGTCAACTGTTATTCAAGCATAATCACCACTTGACGACGGCGTTGTAATGACTGTGCCACCAACCATGCAGCATGCGCATTGACATTATAGCCCAACTTGCCACAGGAGCCCAACCGACATCACGCAGGGGGCTTGCACATTTTGGAGCGGCCATGCAGTTGAACTCACCGTCAAATCTCAAGCTGAGCATGATGCGCTACCTGCGTGCATTCATCCATGCTGGAGCAGCAGCGCAACGCCGCTCGCAGGGCAAACGCGCATGCAGCAGGTGAGCTTTGTCAAACTTCAAGAGCACCAGAAGCGAACACGCTTACCATCAACCATCCCCAACAACCGCCAGATGAACTTCAACAAGAGGCGATGGCCATTTGACCAAACAGCAAATTGCCTGTTTAGCTTCAACTTGATGTGTTGCATAGTCAACAAGTGACGCACCTGCGCCCGCACGAACCCCTGGTGCCGCGCCAGTCTCCCCGGTTCGAGCTTCACGATGCCGGGGTTGTGGACGCTGTGCACAAACTTCAACTTGAAGTTTCACATACTTCAACAATTGACGCACCTGCGCCCGCACGAACTCCTGGTGCCGCGCCAGTCTCCCCGGGTCGAGCTTCACGTTGCCGGGGCTGTAGACGCCGTGCACGTTGCCAAACAACCTTCAACTCATGTGCCACAAACCTCAACAAGTGACGCACCTGCGCCCGCACGAACCCCTGAAGCCGCGTCAGTACCCCCCGTTTGAGCTTCACATTGCCGGGGCTGTAGACGCCGTGCACGTTGCCCAACGCAACCTGATGTGAACTTCAACAAGTGACGCACCTGCGCACGCACGAACCCCTGGTGCCGCGCCAGTCTCCCCGGGTCGAGCTTCACGTTGCCGGGACTGTAGACGCCGTGCACGTTGCCGAACGCCGCGGCGATGCTGAAGCGGTCGCTCACGGGCGACAGCGCGCGGTGCATGGCGTAGATCTGTGCGGGCTGCGTGTAGAGCTTGTCGGGGCCGGCATCGGAGTTGTCGACGCCGTCTTCTTCGCCGCCCGTGATGCCGATCTCTACCTCCAGCCAGAGCTTCATGGGCGCCATGCGCTGCAAGTATTTCTGACGTTGGTGTGGGGGGGGGGGGGGGGGGGGGGGGAGAGCGGCCGGAGCGTCAACGGCAAGTGTTTGCAGTTGTAAGTGAACTCGAGCCGGGGCTTCATGAGCGCCGTGCGCTGCCCTCGCGCGCAGCGTCAAGCTCAAGTACTTGAAGTTTGATGGCAGCGCAATCTGGTGAAAAGCACTGCATGATGGAGTTGTCTACGCCGTCTTGTTCGCCACCGGTGATGCCCATCTCCACTTCGAGCCAGCGCTTCATGGGCGCCATGCGCCGCAGGTACGCGTGCGTGCAGCAGAGTTGTCAACTACAATCACGTGAAGTGTGATGAGCGGCGCAGAGGCACATGAATGGATAGTGGAGTACAAAGGACTTGTCGACGCCGTCCTCCTCGCCGCCAGTCAGCCCATCTCTACTTCGAGCCAGAGCCCCAAGGGCGCCCTGCGCCGCAGATACGCCAGCGTGGAGCAAATGTGCGCAGTGCCAACTTCAAGTACTTGAGGTTTGATTAGCGTGCACGGATGCGCACTCTAGTGAGAAGCACAGTCAGAAGGAGGTGTCGACGCCTCTTCGCAGCCGGTGATGCCCATCTCCACCTCAAGCCAACCCTTCATGGGCGCCATGCGCTCAAGGTATTTCTGACGTGGGGGGGGGGGGGGGGGGGGGGGGGGACCGGCCGGAGCGTCAACGGCAAGTGATTGCAGTCGTACGTGAGCTCAAGCCAGAGATTCCTGGGCGCCGTGCGCTGCAGGTCAGGGTTAGGGTTAGGGTTAGGTAAGCTCAGGTGGTTGATGTTTGATGAGCATAACCCCCTATGGCGATGCACGGAGGCGCACTTGGGTGACTAGCGCAGTACGAAGGAGTTATCAAAGGCGGCCATTTCGCCGCCCGTGATGCCCATCTCCACCTTAAGCCACAGCTTGATGGGCGCCGTGCGTTCCAGGTATGCCTGAGCGGAGTGGAAATCTCAACTTCAAGTACTTGAGGTGTATGTGACCAAATTTGTGGGTCGAAGGGCCCCAATGTTCCCGTTGTCGCTGTCCTCGCAGCGGCGCAGCATCCAGCTAATATACACCGGCTTGCCACATCGCGTACAGGTGCAAGTTCCTTCTGCACACAAGCGGGCGGACCCACAACTTCAACTTCAACACATGGCACACCACGCAGCTCTGCAACTTTTTCCTGGAACCTGGTCTCGTTGCTCAACTCGCTCATGTGCCGCGACAACAACGGCTCACAGTTCCCGTAAATCCAACGTTCGGCACGCACTTTGCACGTCGCAATGTTCTCCTCGTCGCTCTCCTCGCTCAGGTCCAGTATGTGGCTCGATAACAGCGGCTCGCCACGACACATATCGTCGCACCACAGGTACAACAACTAAAACTTCAACTAAAAATTCAGCACACAACGCACCTTGCACGTCGCAATGTTCTCCTCGTCGCTCTCCTCGCTCAGGTCCAGCATGTGGCTGGAGAACAGCGGCTCGCCATTTTCTTCAAAGTGCTCCGCGTCCGCCGCGAGCATCCCCTCGAACCACCGCAGCAGCGCGCGCCCGCAGTGGTCCGAGTGCAGCACGACCGGCACGCCGTAGAGTTTGGCCAGCGCGCGCACGTGCAGCGCCATGGCTATGCTCCCCGCGATCGAGGCCTGCTGGTGAGCTGCGTCGTTCTTGACGGATTTGCCCGCAAAGAACGCCGCGCCGCCGTTGGACACCTGGGGGGGGGGGGGCGTCACTTCAGTGGTGAAATAGGGTTGCACAAAAAATTGAAGTTGATGTCTGGGGTTCAAGGGCCCCTTTTGTGGTGGACTGTACGCTCAGAATCGAGCAGACTCGTCACATGCCCCACAAATGCGCCCTTCGGGCAGCGTGTTATCATGTTCAGGTTTGCTGAAGACGCATTGCTGGTTGCCAAATACGCCCCAAATACGCCGTAGTTGTGTGGTCAAATGCGGTTTCGTGCAACCCTAATGGTGAAGATGCGTGTGAAGGCTGCGTCGCGGCGTACGGTATGTATGATGGCAGTGTCGTTGGAGACCTGGGAAGGGGCGTCGCAGCAGTAAATGCAGCCGCGTGTGTGAAGGCTGCGCTGCGGTGCGCATTTGTGATGTTGTTCTGTAAGGCTCGTTGCACGCTGTGGTCGCAGTGCCTCCCGTGATTTGCGGCCGTTGCTGTTGTGCTGATTGTGCTCGTGCATGGGCACAACGCGGCGCCGCCGTTGACTCGCAACGACTATGTTGCTGTGACTGTGTCGTTCAGCACATGCGTGCATGAGTTTACGCGCTGGTCCAGATGCCATCTCATTCAAAGCATAACACTCCATGTGAAACATGTTCTGCGCAATAACATCTTTGACACACTTGCAGCCCATCGGCACCTCACAAGCAGGTGTACTGTACCTGAATGATTATGGGTGAGTTGAGCGCTGCCGCAGCCTCCATTACGGCGTTGCACGACGAGCTGGACACCACATTCACTGCTGGTATGGCGAACTCATGCTTCTTTGCCGTGGCAAACAGCGTCTTCACTTTGTCTCCCGTGATCACACCAGTGCCAAGCTCCTCCAGCAGGCTGGGCTGCGGTATCAGCAAATTTGGGAAGAGACTGAGACTTCGGGCAGATCTGTGTATAGCGTGTGTAACAGTCACTGTGTCAAGGCAGGTGGTTCAGTATTTGGCATTTAATTCCCAAGGTTTAATGAAGGCTATAGCACCTGAAAGTGCGAGTTTGTACTGCGACCATCTTCAGTTCTGAAAATTGCACCGAGGCAAGTAGGCAAGGGATGACCATGAGGCAACAACTACATGCTGCGCTTACGAATCTCACAGTTCACGTACTTGCGAGGAGGCTTGAAGAAGCAAGCAGGCGCAGCCCGCGACCAGGGCATACGTCTGCATACCTATCATCATCGCGGTTGCTTGTGGCTCGGCTTGCCTCCTGATGCTATGTAGCAGCAAGAGCACACACAATTGGATCGAAAACACAACTTCAATTACGTCATTGACGATGAACGTTTGAGTTGCAGTTGAAGTTCACTTGAGCATCTACTCACGTGACCCTCTAATGCAGAAAGGCATCCAACGTTAACACTCCCTGCACGCGGTCAAGAAACATCAGCATGACAGACAAAGGAGGCAAGGCCATGGACACAGCCGCCGCGGGCCGAATTCAAGCTGCCGAAGCCCGTCAGGGCGGCGGTGGCGTGCAGGCTGGCGGATTCGCCGCCAGAGCCCAGGCTGCTGCGGCGCACAACGCGCCTGCGGGTGGCCACGGTGGCCACGGTGGCCACGGCGGCCACGGCAAAGGTGACGGAGGCGGCGGCGGTAAGGGTGGCGGCGGTGGGAAGAAGTGAACCCATGGTGGCAGCGGAAGAGTCTTGGTGGAAGTGTTGACTGCATGTGCGGAGCAAGGACAACTATGAATAGACCAGGTTGCGTGACCTGATGCGTGGGACGGGGGGCCACCTACAGAGCGGCGAGGCCGGCGAGCGGCAGCAAAGACTGCAGCAGATACTGCGCAGCAATAAAACGGCTACAGGTTCTATGTGCGTGGAGAGCACTCCGTATATATACCAGGAGGCGCTGCATCATCTGGCTGCAGCGAAAGCGGCCAAGGCATCTGCCACATACAAAGCGCCGTCGTACTGCGGTGTGTGCACGCTAAATAGCCAACATGTCTGCTCATCGCTGCCATCTTGAGTCACACAGCTGCATGTTGCTACTGTACAGGATGCACCTTATGTGCCGTGTGCCTGAGTTGCGGTGCGTTCCCCTGTGAGCGATCTCATTCATCATGTCGTGCGCTGGTAGAGCATGATCACGAACTTTGTGCGCAGCCTGTGTGCCAGTTTTCGCCTGCGCGCATGTGACCTACGTTTTCGTACAGACCAGAGTTGTGGTGTTGTTGCATCAAGCGACTTCAAGTACAGTTGAATGTGTAGCATGCATGCTCGGTTCAAGAGCTGTGTGTTTGACCTTTGCATGGTCCCTGCCTGTGTGATGACACATGCGTGACCTTTGTTCTGGAGTGGTATGCCGAGAGGACGCTAATACAGGTCAACATCCCGATAACAGCCTCCAGGTGGCAGGTGAGTACATGAGAAAGCTGATTGCATCCAGAAGTGGACCTATTTTACAGGTTGAGCATCAGATCCTCACAGGTCTGAGCATGTCGTCCGTTGGTACAGGAGCTGGCACAGTGCACTGCGGGGTACTTACGTGACGCGCAAATTGTGGGCTGTGTTGCAGCACACACCGTATTTAAGCGCTTAGACTATGGTCGCTGCTAAAGATTCAAGCATCATAGAACCCTCCGAACGCATGAGACCTGGCCTCCTACTGGGACCTTCATGAATTTGAGTCCGTGAGTGAACGAGTGTCCACATAGACACTGCAGCTACAGGCTATGCAACACCTTCTGGGAGAGGATTGAAAGCAGGCCAAATGCAGGGCAGCTGTTGTGCATACAGTACATGGCCAAGCGACAATTTCCGCTTCAAGTTGGCGCCTCACCAGCGCTCATGCAGCGGTGCCATCGATCAGAATTGGCGCCATGTTGCCTGTATGAGGCCTATGTACTGGGCTACAAAGGACGACAAACCTGCATGAACGGGCCACCAGTGCTCAGCAGCACCTGGCCATGTGCTGCTCTGAGCGCTGTTTTACATGAAAGGTTTCTTGCCACATCTACAGTACAGTACATACCCATGCAACCAGAAACTGGCGACAATGTTTATGCCAAGACATTGCAATCGCCGTGACCACTTCGATTTGTGACCACAACAGGGCAGCAATGCTAGAACATTAACAGGCGAGCCAAGGCGACTGTGACTGACTGCAATGATGCCCGTGCCCGACAAAACCCGCGTATTGAGCACTGATCACACAAAAGCAAGAGAATTGTTGAAACAGTGCCAGAACTTTGTGCACAGAATGGCAACAATAAGGTCATGGAGATGATACTTATTTAACAGCACCTGCCGGATTGGCGGCATATGGCAAACTCTGTACCACCTTCTCTGAAGAATCTGCTTGAAAGTAATGTACAATGCTGGCAGTGCTGGCAAGCTTTACAGCTCCCCCGCCCCCGTGAGTCATGTCATGTCCATTGGGCATGATGGCGCAGTAGAAAATCAATGGCACCCTCTGCAGGCAGCTCAGCGGTTGAAGAACTACCGCAGTCGAGCCACCATGGCACAGCTGCTGCCTGCACCGGTCACGACGCACCGGCACATGGCTCCGCCAGAGCATTGATCACAGCCTGCGCAGGTTCAAATCCCCACCCAGTTTCATCCTTCTTTCCCCTTATTCAACGCCTTCGATCGGCATGCGTTATGGGCAGGCCAATCTGGCTGTACCACTTGCCCGCACCCTCAAAGCCGTTGCTGCCGCTTTGATAGTCGAGCATGGCCTGCTGGATCTCGGCGCGCGTGTTCATCACAAAGGGGCCGTGTTGGACTATGGGCTGCGGGGGGGGGGGGGGGGGGGGGCAAGAAGCTGGGTGTCAGTACTTCAGTTCATACTTCAAGTGCAACACACCCACAAAGCACATGTGCAACTGGGGAGGTGGCGCATGGCCTGCAGCGTCTCTGGTGATTTGCACATGCGCATCTGGCAAGGCTATGCTGGCATGCGGGCGAGGAGCAAGGCACCGAAAGGAACGTGCGCTGCTATTGTTGAGGTTACTTGCAACTTGCAGTTGACGGTCGGTCCATAAGTATTACGAGCCTGCAGGCGTGTAAGGGTGTTTGCCTGGCATTTGAACGATAAACGTACAGCATGTACAGCGCTATCAGTGCGAATGTCTTCACTACAAAGACATAACGGTGAAAACAGAAAGGGCAAAGAAGGGCTTCGAATACTCTGTTGCAGTTGTGAAACTGACATATACTTGGGGGTCAATGTCTGTAGCTGGTTGACACAAACAGTAAGACTAGGTAGAGCAAACTACATTGCCGCTTCTGCTGAGTCCTCGTCATGTTCTGTCGGAGTACTTCCACGGAGGGATAGACGTCCAGCCCGCAAGCACATCAACTTCAAGTCATCCAACTTCAACACCAAAAACTTCATCTGCAGCGTGCAGCCAACTCAGCGCGCTCACCTCTCCATGCGGTGTGCCGCAGATGCGAGCCAATCCGCCACAATAGGTCTCTCCTCTCCGATCTCGCTGCACAGTTTGCGCGCATGCCGCACCGAGGGGTGCTGCTTCCAAGGTGCAACCAGCCCGCAAGAACATCAACTTCAAGACACAAAATATTTACTTGATACAATAACTTCAACTGCAGCACAGCCCAACAATCATCAGCGCTCACCTCTCCGTGCGGCTTGCCGCAGATGAGGACAAAGTCCGCCCCCGCCTTCCCCGCCTTAACCTCCACCCCCTCTCCATCCCCGTCCAGCGTGATTGTGTGGTGCGCCGCAACTTCAACTCCTCCGCTCCCGCCAACTTCAACATCGCCCTTGAGCGTGTACAGGAACGCCGACCAGCCCGCAGGAATGGCATGCTGCAGCACAGATCCCGGCTCCATGGTGTAGTGAACGTAGTGCGCAGGGGTGCGCGTGTATACAGGAGAGTCCGTGCCCAGAGCGGTGCCTGCGTGCGATGAGGACACATCGCAAAGTACGTGCTGTTTGGTGTTGCGTTTCTGCCATGAAAGGTGGGCGCACACGTCGAACAGTACTTGTTGAAGTGTCTGTGTTGCCGTTGAAGTGTCTGCGATGCCGTGTCGCGCTCCTGACGAAGGCTGCTACACACGCGTGCGAGAAGCAGGGGATGATAACGTGATAGACTGTTAGGCATAAGAAGATACTGTACTACTTAACATGTTCAATACGTCTGAACAGAGCGTGCATACGGTCGAGACAATACGTCTGAACAGAGCGTGCACACGGTCGAGACTGAGCCTTGCGCTTGATCCCCCTTGTCCGCCCTCCGGTTGCTGCCGAAACCTTGGTCTTGAAAAGTATTAGCTACGGTATCCCTTCCTTTATGCCTGTAATTCAAACCAGCCACGTCAACTTCAACTCAAATTCAAGCCCTACCCTAATCCTGTGCCATACTCATCTGCCCTCATAGCGTGTCCATTGTGATCGCGTGCCGCACGCGGCGCCTGCAGCAGCATCCCCATGACCTTGAGCCTTCTTGCGAGATGTGCGCTAATCAACATGGACAAATAGCTTTCAAATGTTATTGATGCGTAGGTTTTCAGAACATGGAACAGCAGCCTTCACCGGCAATGATGCATGTGCACTCACGCCGGTGAAGAGGTCGGTCGCCAATCAACGGTTACGGTTTGTGGAAGTGGCAGTTGTGTCGTGTAACAGTAAGTAGCTCACACACGCTCACTTCCTCTGGCCTGGTCGGACGACTCATGACAGTAGCCCCTGTGTTCACAGTGGCAGTTACGGCTGTAACTGTAGCCCTCGCATCAAGCACGCGCACGGTCACGCCCTTTCCAACGCCCACAACAAGGACATCCCGCGTCCCCTTCAGCCCCCTTGTGCGACATTGCGCCAGCCCTAACCCTCGTTCCGAATAATATGTCAGCCTAACCTGGCCGTCAGTCACGGTGTGTAACAGTAAGTCCCACTCACCTGCAATCACGCGCGCGCTCACGCCCTTTTTATCGCTCACAACAAGGATCCCCAGTGATGTTGCGCTCCATTCAGCTACAATGCGCTAACCCTGACCCTCGCCCTAAATGATAAGCCTGACCTGACCGTCTGTTACACTTTGTATGTAACAGTAAGTCCCCAATCACGCGCGCGCTCACGCCCTTTCCATCGCTCACAACAAGGATCCCCAAGTGATCTTGAGCTCCCTCCCGCTACAATGCGCTAACCCTAACCCTCGCCCCAGATAAGCCTAGCCGTCAGTTACACTGTCTTGCACAGTCTGTGTAACAGTAAGTCCGTGCTCACCTGCAATGACGCGCGCGCTCACGCCCTTTCCATCACTCACTTCGGGTATCTCCTCCGCTTTCAGCTCCTGATAGGCGGGCTCACACATCTTGTCCTTGGAGCCCAGGTTCACCCACAGCTGCAGCCCGTGGCTCCTTCCGTCGCCGAATGGCATCTGTGGGCATTTCGATATTAAAAAGTGTGGGTATGTAGGTAGGTAATGAATCATTTGTGTGAAAGTAGATGTGAGCATACGTAAGTAGGTATCTATGTCAGCGCTGCTTGGAAATTTGGAACACACTGCTGACAACAATTGTGATGTGGCTTGAAAAGCAGCAGAGACGCCGCACACACCATTGCAGCTTCAAGGCCACACCACGACCTCAGATGCAAAAAGCAAACTTCAACAACCCACTTCAACATGCAATGGTATTGCATGTGCGTGCGTCACAGCAGCTGCAGTCCACGGCTTTGTGTGGTGCTTATGTCAGTTCATTGCGTAGTCACCGTCTGCGTGCTTCCAAGCCCAGCCCAGGCAGTATTCTTACACGCTCACGAAAGCTTAGGATTGGCGGTACAACCGTGGCACTGCTACTACAACTATGGTGTAAATTTTGCATGGTGTACCGAGCAGGTATACACCAGTTGATGTACCCCCAAGTACGACCTGGCTAAGGCACGTGGTGCCACAACATTGTTACATCCAGCGTTGGGCAATTGATGCAATGTATGCGCACCTCCGAGTGCACGATTCCACGGCCGGCGGTCATCCACTGCAGGTCTCCGGGACCGATCTTCCCCCTGTTCCCCATGAAATCCTCGTGCTCAAAGGCTCCCTGCGTGGCAGCGCACAGCACAACCATAGCAGGAAACGGGACGCACACAGATGAGCAACTTGTATTGGCGTTTACCGCTGTGGCGCTGGCACTTGTTGGGAGTTATTCTCTCCGACGATGATGAAATTTTGCAAGCAAATTTTTCAGTTACAGGCCATGAAAAATGCTGACTGAGCAGATCATTGAGTCGTTGCACTCTGAACATGGGGGTGCCTAACCCTTACGTTAGCTTCAAGGCTGGTGCATGAGGTGCGAGGGCATGACATGCAAGTGAAAGTAAACAACAATATGACCTCAATAATTCGTAGAATGAATGTACTCTTAGCTCCGATCTTGCACGTGCTCTGGCAAACACATGTGACGCCTCTTCATCGTGACACAAGTTTCCCCTTGTAATTGCATGCTGCTCATTTTTGTGCCTCAGAAACGGCCATCATTGTGACACAAGGCTCTTGCCGGTTCAGAATTTTGTGCCTCAAAAACGGCCTCCATGAGCTCCAGCACACGCCAGACAGTCCCGTCAAGAACATGAACGCCATGCGCTGACGCTGCGTGCACCGACACGCGCGACTGTCTCAACTACAGGTATTTCATCAAATATTACTTGGGGCTGTAAAAAAAAATGCCACATGTACTTCAAATGTTTGTGCATGTGTAATATGGTCCATTCAACCCACCTCCAGCATGTAGGTGACCGTCTCAAACCCCCTGTGCGGGTGGTCAGGGAACCCCGCGGGCTTGCCAGAGTCGAACTCGTCCAACATCAGAAAGGGGTCGAAGTTGCGCAACTCGTGGTTGCCGATGCTCCTCCGCACAGTCGCACCGACCCCCTCGCTCTGCGCGCGAGACAGGACGACCTTGTCGGCGCTTCGGGACTTGAATGATGTCATGGTGTCGGTGTTGATGCAGGTGGTGGCGCTGCCGCCGCTGCTGGAGTCGCCCGCTGCTCCTGCTGCTGCTAGCACCGCGCTGTCGCGGAGAGAGGATGGTTAACCACGAATCGGGTCGTTGAGCTATGTGACAGAGGCTAGGAGAGCGCGTTGTGTTGCCGTGATGTTCGGCAGCATGGTGCAGGCCCTACGCAGGGAGAAGATATGTGGTGGCGAGCTCATGGTGGGCAGTCGCATGCCGGGTGCAAATGGATCGGTACAACACTGGCGAGCCTGACACCACACAACTTTCCAACTCCATGATCTTCATGATTGTTTCGAAGATGGTGAGCTATGCGCATAACCTTTGAGAAGCTGAACGCGTTCGCCGACTTTTGCGTAAGCCGAGAAGACTGTAATCCTCACATGATCTGAACTGAAAAAGATATCAGATCTCGAAGAAGTCCGCAAGGTGCCAACATCAACCACTTGCTGCAGGTTGCAGCAGTAACAAAGAAAGCTCGAACAGCACAACATTTTAAATCACCACAAACTGTGGTTACATCGAGGACACCGCACTAACCTTGTGTAGCCTCGCGAGTTGCCCAGGGCCTGCTTGATGTGCAGCTGGGAGAAAGCGGATGTCGAGCCGAGAAGGAGCGAGAGGGAGGCCGAGGTCACAAGCTTGGACCTCACCGTATGCATGTACCCGCAGGAGGCGCGTTGTGTGTGGCGTGTGTGTGTGCACTCAAGCTCGGCCAGGATTCGCAAAAGGCCGAGCTTTGCCCTAACCTACTAGGGCCAGGACACATGCCCCTGGCAGGACGGCGGAGGCCCCGATGCGGGCTCTCCCGAACGAGGCTAGGAAACGAGGCAGTACTGCTTCAAGATGCCTTGTACCAAGCGGACACCTATATTGACCCAGGTTCAGTGCCCCTCAGAAGCTCACAACAAGGCCTTCTAACATCATGATGATCATTGGAGCGCTTGCACCTGGATGCTTGCTTCCAGCGTCGGTGCTGTCAATTGGCAAAGCATTGATTGAACATCGTAACCGATGATGAGTTTACAACAGCGGGTATGCAGAAGGTGTTTATGTTTATGAAGCCAACTGCAGGATGGGCAATCGCATCATGAGCCGTTGCCAATTGAAGTAAGCTGCCAACGCCGCAAATTTGCATGCAGTGCGCTGCACTTAAATGAGATGCAGACGAAGAGTCACACCCACATAACCCCCGCAAGGGGAATGCATGCCATCACATGTGTCAGCGATGTCGCACAAGCAAGATTGAAACAAGGAGGCAATTTGAATAAGGCGATGCAACGCATCTCAGTACCTGTGACTTTTGTAGTGTTCAACAACAAGTTGTCGGTGCAATGGCCGACAGCATGGGAATATCGTCGATATGCACACGAATGGCGAGCCTGCTCATTCCTGATTTGCGTGTCGTCGTTGTATCGTAGAGTGTGACACTGTCAAAGTGTGTTTGCTGAGCCCACAAACCGCGCTGTTGTTTATTGATGCGCAGCAAGGCACAAGCGCAACCCCACTCAGCACCAAGATCATTGGCATTTCCCCCGCACGAGTCGTTGCACCGCACTGCTCAGATCGGTGCCAACAGGTTGGGCCTTGCGCTGCCTCAAGAAGCAGACTTGCAGCAGCAAGCGCGAATGCATAAGCTCAATCACGCTCGCTTCAAGTACACCCCCACAGCAAGCAACGCTCACCATCTGAGTGGCGACTACTGTACAGCGCGCACGAGTGTTGATGGATATTGATTTGCCTATGCCCACCTTAGCGCTCACCGGTGCGAGCCTCGTGGCACCGCGAGCTGCAAGCTGCGATACAGAGCGCGCTCATCGGAATTGCACGGGCAGCCATTGTCGAGCGCCCACGTCAAAGCCTCGAGTATGAGGTCTTTGGACGCGAGAGGGATCCGGATTGCATGCTCGATCGTACAGATGCCCCAGGGGCAGCCCGCGCTGCGGGCCCACCTGAGCATGGCCAGGTCGCCCCGGCTAGCTATGTCGCCGCACGTCCAACAGTGCCACAAAGGATCGCCACCGTCGACGGAGGTGAGCCACTGCAGTACACTCAGGTACCCGCAGCTGACTGCGACCTCGAAAACGGCTTTGCGGAGGCCCCGGAGAGCTGCTTGTTTGCGGCGTGGAGGCGCTGGAGCACTGCGAGATGGCCGCTGCGGGCGGCGCTCATGACCAGGAGACGCTTGTGCAGGCTATAGCCGCTGTCCAGCGCCCACTGCAGGACGGACACCGAGGACGTCACGGCCTCTGCTGCCGTCCACGTGAAGTCGCGGGGGGGCTCGCGACACCACCCTGGATTAGCCTGCGCGTGCGTTCGTGCCTCGGCCTGCCGTACGTGGATGTACAGTAGGCGCCAGCTGCTGCTGACACTAGCTATCAGCAGAAAGTGACGTCGGGGAATGAATGCGAACACTCTGGCCCAGATATCTGCAACATCAGAAAAAAGGGATCACCTTAGTTCACTGCTTGTGCAGCTGGAGATGCAGCAGGTCAAGCAAAGAACAGCTGGTACCACTGATGACGCATTTGCAGTGCGAGGCTTGCTCAGCTCCAACGTACCCCTCGTAAGACGTGCACATTTGCAGCTCACGGGTAATGACACACAGTAATCCAGACACACGCTCACCACGCGCCAACTGCGTCGCCCCCTTGGCGCCGCAGGCAGCAGCAGCCACCAGCGCCTTCGCTTTCTTGCGTGTGATGGACATAATGATTGATTGTTCTCAAAAAAACTTTCTGCGCGCTAGGTCCCGAAGTTCAAATGCGAGTTGAGAGGTTTTGCATTTATTCTCACCGGCAAAGCACTTGTGGATTATTTTTAGGTTGAAAAGCCTGGGTCTGTGCACGCGTCGACAACAGGCACGAGGCAACCCACTGCTAGCACGTCAGCGCTGCGTTACAAGTACGACGACAAACAGATCAGTCAGCACATTTGGGCATAAGGAAAGTCAAATGGACCTCCACTCCAGCGGTGTGGACCTGACTAAGTGGTAGAGTGCTGCTTCTTGTTCCGTCTTCAGGAGAGCTAACCAGAAGTAAATCAGCAGGGCAGCGCATGCAGCACACTCACCGGCGTACTGCAAGCAGCGGCTAGTGAGCGTCGCAAAAGACATGGCAGTTGGCGATGCTGAAATGTGACTGCACGTAGTAGGAAGCTGCAATGTTCATCAGGAAGAGAATTTGCTTCTGAGAAAAAAACTCACCAGTGTTTCTGCCCTGCATTTGCTGCGCCCTCCACTCCAGCGCAGCCAGCGCACACAGCCTGGCCTCCGCTGAGTTTGGTGCGATGGCATTCCTCCGCCTCGCTACATAAGGTCCTCCGGACGAAACATTAGGCGGCGGCCTCACCATGGGTGTGGCCTTCTGGTTTTCGTGACCTCTTTGCTCGCCTTCGCTGTTGGTCGCCTGCGATGGCAACAGTGCGTGCACAGCCGGTCTGAAACCGACACCACGACGAGCGCAGAAGTGAGGAAGGGGAAGGCCAACACCCAGTTCCTAGGCTTGAAAAGCCTAGGTTTAAGCCGCTGGGGCGACAATACGAGAATGTCACACTTTCGCAACTACCCCTGATGGGACGAACCAGGCCGCAATAGGCAGCGCGCTTCTCAGAATAGGCATGAACGGTGACCAAACTAAGATACGCGACTGGCGAGCTCGCGCCATCGCCTGTGGCTAGAGCGACACTAGGGATTATCGGCATTTTATCGGTCGAAAGATGAGGAAGGCCATTTATGACCCGATAACCGACGCTCGGCCGCTCCGCGCAGCGCAGACGGCTGATCTGCAAGCAGGCTGGCTGGCGTCGTCCAGGCCCGACGACACCAGCCAGTCACGCTTTTGCTGAATCTATCTGAAACCTTGCCCCTTCCTCGTTTGCGCAATATTGCCGACCGTCGCCTTGCAGTACTGGCTGCATTTAGCACCTGAAGTAGGTCCGTCTATCACCGCGCCAATAGGCATCGTTGTTCACAACGCATGACAGGTAAATCTTTGTCGATCTGACTGTGGCAGATCAGGCTTCGTCCACTATCTAACCTGCGGCAGGCGAAGAATTGGCTTCGTCAGGTTGACGTTTTGTTGCAGAAGGCTTCGGTCCAGTCAACAGCGCGC